>CM057459.1:790512500-791712500 GCA_016271365.2 Neoceratodus forsteri | reverse complement strand
TTTGTTTTCTTTAATATGACTACACGTACTACAACATTTACAGGCAAAACACCCCACCACAGATTTACTGAGCCAGGTATTGACTCCATTTCTACCATCCACAAAATAGCTGTGGGTAAGATTATCTCCCAATGTCTGTGCTCTCCTATATGCCATACTAGGTGGAACCATCACAATATCTTTTAGTGCTGGATCACTGCTCAAGACTCCCCAGTGGTCTCTGACTATCTTTTCTACCTCCCCAGCATGTATGGAGTAGGTGGTGACAAAAGTTAAAATATTTTTCATCATTGTTCACATCCATCCCCCTGGCTTGTGGTCTAAGAAGTTCATTTCTATCTTGTACCGTATGGTCCCATCTTGCTCTGCTATCATCCATTTTATAACCCCTCTCTACAAGCCTGGTATTTAAATCCCTGGCACTCTTTTCAAAATTAAGTTGGTTACCACAGTTTCTTTTCATTCTCAAAAACTGCCCCATGGGATATTTCTTATTGTATGTTTGGGGTGCCAACTAGTGGCTCTCTTTCCTATAGAGGTCCATCTCAATATTTCCCCCTTCCCCTCAGTAAATTTTTAGATTGAGAAAGTTGATCTCCTTTTGTGATGCCTTATAGGTAAATTTCAGATTCCTATCTGTCCCTTCTAGATACTGAATGAACAACTGTAACTCTGCAGTGCTCCCTCTCCAAATGAAAAATAAATCATCAAAAAGACCCTACTCACCCCGCAAGTTACAGGCTCATCTTTTTATTAAACACGGATAGGAAGATATTTGCTATACTACTAACTTCTTGACTTGAATCCTTGATTCCCAAGCTAACTCATTGTTCGCAAACTGGTTTTATTAAACAGAGATCTGGTTCTGATCACCTATGTTCTTTATTTAATTTAATTCACAAAGCCAAATCCCTCAAGACACCAGCTGCAGCCATAGCTATTGATTTCGAGAAGGCCTTTGATTCCTTAAACTGGGACTACCTTCATCAAGTTTTATCTTATTTCGGTCTTTCTCATACCTTTTGCTCCTAGATCAAGCTATTAAATAACTCCCCTCTTGCTAAAGTACTTACTTGATTCCATCCTTTCCTCTTACTTTCATCTAGCAAGGGGAACTAGTCAAGGCTGTCCCCTGTCACCTACCCTGTTTATTTTAGCCATGGAACCCCTGACTGCTTGTTTATGTCAATCTTCTGGCATTATAGGCATACCTGTGAGCAGTTCAAGATATGTTTCTCTCTCCTACGTGGATGACCTCTTATTCTTACTCGAAAACTTGAATGAGGCTGGGCCCCTGTTGGTTGATTTGCTTAATAATTTTACTAAAATTTCTGACCTTGCTTTGAATTATGGCAAATCACAAACTATGCCCCTTAATGACCACTGTAAAGCCTTTATGAACATACCTCTTGGATTCCACTGGTCACCACAGGGTATAACATATCTATGAATCAAAATTACTAGTAACTTAGGGAAGATATGGGACATTAACTTTAACCCCTTATTTAATAACATCAATACAATTCTGGACAGATGGAAGCTTCTTAATCTCTCTTTCATGGGAAAAAAATGCAGCCATTAAGATATCCATTTCTCCCAAGATTCTTTACCTCTTTGTCAATATTCCTTTAGTCTTACCATCCTCCTTTTTTGCTAAAATTGATAAATTAATAGGTAACTTTATCTGGGATGGGAAACCACCGAGGTTTAACTGCAACAAACTTCGATCTCATTGGAAAAAAGGGGGAGTCAGACTTCCCTGGTTCAAAGGCTACCTCTGGGCTTTTCTGAATGGTCCCAACCATTAAATGGTTTCAGAAACCCTCCCCTCATTCACCCCTGTGGGTTGCAATGGAATCCGCATTGGGCCCAGGAGGAGTTCCCACTTCCTTCATTTTTAATCCCATTTCCTCTAAACTAAGATCTCACCCGACTATATCATCCTCTGTTCTTTGTTGGAAACTAACCCACAAATTCCTGAAATCCAATACAACACCCTGGTTTTATGCCCCCTTATGGGGCAATCCACTGCTCACTCCAGAAGATCGCCCAATTTTCTGTCGTACATGGAGGAACAAAGGCATTTTTTTTCTCGGAGATATCTTGGACCAGAATTCACTCACTCTTAGATCATTCTCAGACTTGCAGGTCACATGGAAACTTCCTAAACAGGACTTCTGGAAGTTTTTACAAATTCAGGCAGCTTATAACTCTTTCTACTTTAGTGTATAGGCATACTCTTCTAAACCCATATATCTTGCACCGGACTCATTTATCAGTAAAATTAAATAGCTCCATTTACAAAGACATTATTGATAATCTATCTGATCAGTCTATACAGGCCAAAAATAAATGGAGTACTCTTTTTAACTGTTATATTTCAGATGCACAATGGAGTAATTGTTGGTGTATTGCACATAATACCTTTAAAGATGCCCGTAGTTCTTTAATACAAACTAAAATCCTACATCTTTGGTATAGAACTCCCTCTGCGCTTCAACGAATGGGCCTATTAAATAATAGTAATTGCTGCAGCTGCAATTTGGCCATCGGGGATCTACTTCAAATCTTGTGGTCTTGCGCTCCCATTAATAAGCTCTAGCATAAAGTCTGTTTACTTGCCTCCAGAGTAACAGGACAAAAACTACCTTTTGACCCCATGCTATTCCTTCTCGGCATCCTTACCCCCAATAGCTTTCTCCTCTCACGTGCACATTTTAGATGGCTAAACATACTTTCTCTTCTGGTCAAATGTCTGATTCTTATGAAATGGAAATCAACTCTGGTGCCTTCTCTTTCAGATGTTCTTCAAAGCCTCTCTCAGTATGCCTCCCTAGACCGATTATCTCACGTTACTCATAACTGACTCACTGTATATGACAGATGTTGGCAGGATTACTTCAAGTACATCGAACCTAGTTCTTCTAGACCCTAATTCTTAAGGATATTTAGCCCTTCTTCTTATTATGCTCTCAGATTAGGTTTTCTCGAAACTTTTGTGCACAGATTTCTCCTCTTTTTCTCTTCTTCCCTGTTTTCTCCCTCTCTCCTTCCATGCTTTTTTCTCTCTTCTTTCTTTCCTTGCACACTTTTCTCTTATCTTCACCTCTCCATTACTGAACAATGTTCATATTACCACATTTATCACTTTTTGCAATTTACTGAATGCCTTGCCATAGCCTGCCCTAGCATGTATTTCATACATGGTTGCTATTTCTGATCTTATAATACACTATTGATTGTAACCCTTCTGCTCTTCACTTACATCCTGTCTAGGTTTGTGTTTTATTATCAATACATGTACAGTATATAAGGCTTCTCCAATATGTTTACCCTAAATACTGTGTTTTGTTAAGTGATATTTTATACCTTACATGGAGGATAGTCTTCTATTGTATTAGATGCGTGTTTTCTTATATACTCGAATTTCAATAAAAAGATAAAGTGAAAAAAAATCATTAGTGTATCTTTTCTAATTAGACAGCTTTTCAGAAAATGGATTAATACATTTGTCCAGTACTAGTTTGTTCTACCACTCCCCCATGTATATATTCACAATCAAGGGGGCACATGAGGCCCCTGTCGCAGTCCCTTTAACCTATAAATAACATTTATCAAACAAGAAGGTATCATATTTTAGAACAAACTCCAAGAGTTTAAGCAAGAAACTGGTAGAAGGATTCACATTTTCCCCCTAGTGTACCAAACATTAGCTGCTGCATCTAAAGCCTCCTCATGTGGTATATTTGAATATAATGCTTCTAAGTCCATTGTAACCAAAAAATAGTCTTCCTCAAGTTTCAAACCATCCTGCGTTCTTAGTACATCATTAGTGTCCTGCAAGCACGATGGCAGTTTATTAACAAACAGGCGCAACTGAGAGTCCACAAATTGTGAGATACTTTCAGTGAGGGACCCTGTCCCATTCACAGTGGGACAGCCAGGTGGATTAGGTAATGATTTATGCACCTTCAGCAGCAGGTAAAAGGTGGCTCTAATAGGTCTCATTTATGAGAAAATCCCTCGCTTTTTTCATAATTTCCCCCTTTCTAAAGGCTTCTTGAATGCATTCATCCACTGCAAACTTAAAGTTCACTGTTGGATCGCTTCCCAGTTTCTGATAAAATGTCCCATTCTCAAGTTGTCTCTTGGCTTTCTATAGATACTCACTTTTATTCATTACAAACATGCTACCTCCCTTGTGCGCCTTTTTTATAATTAAATCAGTTCTCTCCTGTAAGGTCCCAATGGCGCATCTCTCTTCTCTCGATGGTTTGTTAAATTTAGGTCTTGGGGATCACGAAACAACTTTTCCAAGTCATTTTCCACTAGTTGTTTAAACACCCCAATTGCTGGACTTGGGGCAGGGTTAAAAGTGGATGAAGGTCTAAATTTTGACATTTCAGCATTTATCTCCATTTCACTACTAGTCCCCACATTACAATCATTTCTGATATCTTTTTTGTGTAAAAAAGACTTCAGGCTAAGGTTCCTGCATGCCATATTGAGGTTGATTATTGTCTGAAATTTATCAACACATGTAGTTGGGGCAAAATTTAATCCCTTACTTAAAACTTGCATTTCAGTTGAAGAAAGTTCAGTATTAGAGAGGTTAATTACCTGTGAGCTGGTCAGTTCTGGGTTTACCATCTCATGTCTTTGCCTCGGTAGTTCCTCAGGTTCCAGCCATGTTAGTAGTGTCCCCTGCCTCACCCTCCTGTTCCTTCTCCATCCTCTCTGTGTCCTTTTATGTCTTACATGTTGTAATCTCTCTCTCTCTCTCTGTTCTGCAGCCTCGGGCTTCTCCATGGTATTTCATTGAAAAGGTTCAGGAGCCTGCTGCAGTGTGACCAGCATGTAGTGATGCACAAACAAGACTGAGGAAAGGCCATCAGGAAGGAGATGAGTCAGGACTGAGGTCCTGATACTTTTTTCAAAGAGAACACTTACTTACCCAGCTGTGACATCAGAGAGTGCTATAAAGGATACAACTGGATAGTGTGTTGTGGTGGTGGATGAGAGATGTAGGCAAACAAGGGTCAGTAATTCTAGCATGTGATGAAGAAAAGGCCTTTGATCACGTGGTGTGGGGGTATGTTTGAATCCTTGTAGAGGTTTGGTTTGGGGGACCAGATCATTCAGTGGATAGGTGACCTATATAAAGGACTAGTAGTGCAGATTCTTGTAAAGAGGGAGGGGGGCAGGCTAACCACAGACAATTTAGTACTATAATGGGCATCGTATAATAAGGGGCACCATTACCCCTGTTTTATGTTTGAACCCTGTAGCCTCTATCAATGGCCATAAGGAGCAACCACAAGATACAGGGGCTGGGGGACCCATTGTAACACTTCCCTGTTCACAAACAATCTTTTACTTTACATTAGTGACCTTACATCGGTGACTCATCTGTTTGGCTCCCTGAGGTACATGGCCTGCTGATGGAGTATAGCAGTCTGGCAGGGCACCAAGTCAATTGGTCAAAAATTGAGGTGCTGCCATTAGGGAGGAGAGGCCTGTCATATCTGGAAATCAGTCTCTTTCAGTTCCAGTTAGTGAAATCATTAACATATCTGGGCATTAAGATCCCTACAATATGGTATAAACTTTATGAAGAGAACTGTAGTCCACGCCTGACATTAATAAAGAAAGGGTGAGAGAGAGGCTGCTCTACCACTGTCCCTGATAAGTAAGGTGAATACTTTACAAATGGGCACCCTAAAGAAAGGTTTTCACCTTTTTCAGTCTCTGCCTCTGTATAATCCCTGTGGCTTCTTTAAAACCTTTCATACTATAGTACATAAATTCCTGTGGAAAGGAAAACATGCCAGAATCAGTAGATCTGCTCTACAACTCTCAAGTGTGTATGGGGGACTTCCGTTGCCTACATTAAATTATATTACTGGGCTGCTCAGATGCCCTTTCTGTCTAGAACTGGGGGAACAGGGTGTAACCAGTATGGCTGGGAATGGAAGAGTGATCTAAATGCAAAATTATTGATACGGTCTCTTTCTCCTCTCTCTCTCTCTCTCTCTCTCTCCCCCTCACCCTCCAGTTTCTGAAAACTTGAGCAGATCGGTAATCCCTTTACTAGAACACCTTTCAGATATGGCTCTGAATCCACTGACATATTAGTTTTGGGGAAGGCTTTTCACCCTATGCCCTACTCACGCAGGCCTTCAAAGGTTTCATGTGATCTAATGTTTTTATTCATCTGTCATTACTGGAATGACATAGACTCGGTCTCAGACATAGTTCTGAGATCCTTTATGGATTTGAGGGATGTTATTAGGGTTCAGGCAGGAGATTTGTTTTGCTTGTCTGAGAGGCAGCTAATTCACAATCGATTTGAGAGAAGAACTGGTTAGATATTTGTTGTTCTGCTGCCAAGAAGATACTTTATAAACCTCAACTGCTGACCTGTCCACTCACTGCCTTTTACAGGCTGCTCATGGGTGATTGTACTACTCTCCCTATTCAGCCTACATCCAAAGTGGGAACAAGAGTTGGTACTGGTTATGACCCCAGAGATATGGAAAAGAATAATACTGTACACTAACAGTTGCTTCAAAAGTAATATAGAAAATACTGGTTGGGAAACCATGCACAATCAGCCTGTACTGCAACAAGGGCCTGTGCTGCCGCAGAGGTGTTCTGATTGCATTAGACCTCAAGAGCAAAGGTCGAGAGTGCCGATGTTGTCAGAAGCACAAGGTGACAGTTCAGGCTGGTTGGGCATGTTGTTGCCCAACCAGTAGTTTTTATAGTGTAGGTGTTTTTTTTTAAGTTGTATTTAAAGTGCTTTCACAGCACTTCTGTGGCAGACAGGTGGCTTCAGTTCAGAACCTGAACTGATTACTGAGTGCACGATAGCACTGTGAAAAACACCAGCTGCCTTGAGGATTTCTGATCAGCTGGAACCTTGTTGTACTACAGAAGGGTACAGCCACGTTCCACGACCTTTGTACTGTGGTACAACAAGGTTTCAGCTTGTATGGAAGTCCATGCAGAGCAAACCCTTATTATACACAGTAAAGGCAACTACAATTCAGTTTTCAGTATTTCACTTATTATACTCTGGAATAATCGTACTCTGTTCAACTAGATAGGGATGAGAAATGCCCCAAGTGCCATGCAGATGTCGATACCTTTCTCTGCATGACCCATACATGTCCCAAGATACTGTAGCCCCTTTTAGTATCAGATCATGTACGTGCACTAAATGGAAGCAGTAGTGTAGCCAGGAATTTCAGATTTATACACCAAGCTGACACACTGCTACCCCCGCATTGTCCATGCCCTGCTCTTCCCCCTCGTCTGTGCCCTCCCACCCAATACAAGCATCATTTAGTCAGTGGCATATACTATAAATAATGAAATGTAAAGATGCATCACACATACTCCCATTTCCACACAGTAAGAAGGCCTTTCAGTCACCAGTGTCAAACTAACAGACTGGCTTTTAGTTACAGTGTTACACTGTGACAAGCCTCTGTACCACATCGAGGTTGCCAGTGCCACATAGGTCCATTCACACACAACTAACCAATCACTAACACTGTCAAACTAACAGTCTGACTTTTAGTTACAGTGTTGCATTGTGATGCGCCTCTGTACCACATCAAGGTAGCCAGTCCCATAGAGGTCCATTCACGCTATTACCTGTACTCATACACTTTATCCACTCATTTAAGTGCCCACACCATCAAACAATCACATACTCACATACCCACAGTAACCCTGCCCTCTCAACATCACCGAGGTAAGTCATGGGGATGGTTGGAGACTAGGGAAAAAAAAGGCTTCTGTGGTTCAAACATGTCACAAGATTCATAGCTCTGCACCCTTGCCCTTAGGCTACTGATACCACTATGCCCACTTTGGTGGTGATGATGTTAGAACATCATAAGCTTAACCTTGTCCTTGCCTAATTCTTAACACTATGTTTGGCATGAAAATATTAAAAAGTTGTTTTGACAACATTACATCAATGTGACGAATGTCCTCCTGGCCCTTTTGCAATACATTAGCTAGTATCCCTAGTATCACAAGCCAGTTTTAAACTCTTATTCCACAGAAAAATATGTAGCCACATTGGTACTTGCAAAGCAGATAGGTAGGTGATTAGACACATTTGATTGGATTAGCATTTAACATCTCCAGTATTTGTGAATGTTACTTGCTACAAGAAGGCATCACTACCCAATGTAATATACACAGTATAAGAAATGGAAATGCTGTCTGTAAAATGTACCATCGCCTGAAGAAGGGCACTGTAAGACCAGAACGATGGTGTACTGAAAATTATTTTTTGGTCCAATAGAAAGTATCAACACATATATTTTGTCCTTTTCTTAACAAGTTCAGTTATTAGGTTACAGGCACATCTACCTAAGTACTTACTGTAGGTCTGAAAGGCAAATCATTCCCTTACTTACCATGTTGGACCTGATTATCAATTTAAATGAGCCCTTTTATAATAAGGATGTTTTTTTTTGTGGGAAATACCAGACAATGCCAAAGTACAAGGCATGTGCTGAATAGGTTCATATTAGCAGCTACAAAACCTTACTCACTCATCAAAGTAGGTTGCCATATTCCACAGTTGCAGGATATTGAACATGAAGGAACACAGTAAAACTATTGCATATGGTTGAGTGTTGCTGTGTATGGCCATACTCTCAAAAATTGTGCAACAGTTAAAGGTTAAAAATTTTTAATATAGTAGCTACATCACTGTTATATAACTATGATTTTGTCCCAGATTTGAGCATTAGCTGTTTGTCACACGCCAGTCTCTTAGATTTGAAAACGGTGATGTTTTCTGGTATGGTCTCTATTTACATGTTTTGCTGTTTGGGGGATCTCTGTATATCAGTGCCAATTCTAACCTCAGGCAGAGCTGACTGCAGTATTGTCAGATTATTACACAGATGGTATTAAGGTTTTGCTCCCTGCACCAAGCAGAATGTTGAATGGCAACAGTTTAATTTTTCGGTTATTAGTAAAAATGCCATGTATGTTCTCTGCTTCTGCCTGGGAGCATTACTTGACCCTGTGATATTCCTGGGCAATCAGTGCTGAACACCTACAATTTCTTGGTTATTATGCCTCCTCCATGACTTTGTGAGTCAGCCTTTTACATAGAAACATAGAATTTGACAGCAGATAAGGACCGCTTGGCCCACCCAGTCTGCCCATTTCCCTACCTACTGGATAAGCTGCAGATCCTAGTTAACCAGCAGCCTACTTCTTCCTACCCCCACCCCCCAGAACTGCCTTATGACTATCCCATGCATGCTTGAATTCCACCACTGATTTTGACTCCACAACCTCCTCTAGAAGGCCGTTCCATGCATCCACAACCCTCTCTGTGAAAAAATACTTCCTTAAATTACCTCTGAGCAGCCCCCCTCTATCTTCAAATTGTGCCCTCTTGTTCTTGCACACCTCTTTTTTTGAAAGATGCTACCCTCTTGGACTTTGTTGATTCCTTGAGGTACTTGAAAGTTTCTATCATGTCCCCTCTCCCTCCTTTCCTCGAGGCTATACATATTAAGCTCCTTAAGTCTCTCTTCATATGTCTTCTGGTGCAGACCCTGCACCATTTTAGTTGCCCTCCTCTGGACAGCTCCCATCCTGTCTATGTCTTTACGGAGATTGGGTCTCCAGAACTGCACACAGTACTCCAGATGGGGTCTCACCAGCTGTCTGTACAGAGGATAATAACTTCCTGTTTTCTACTGGTGATGCCTCTCCCTATGCATCCCAGTATCCCCCAACCCTCCTTGCTGCCCTCTCACATTGCTTGCCCATCTTTAGATCATCTGATATGACTACCCCAGGTCCTTTCCATTTTGTTGTTGTTAGTATCTCACCCCCATTGTGTACTCTTCCCTGGGTTTTGTTTCCCAGGTGCATTACCTGCACTTCTTAGCATTGAATCTAAGCTGCCATAAATTTGACCATTCCTCTAACCTTGCCAAGTCCTTCTCATCCTTTCCACCCCACCCTGTGCATCAACTCTGTTGCAGATCTTAGTGTCATCTGCAAAGAGACATACTTTTCCTTCAGTCCTTCTGCAATGTAAACATAAAGACATTGAGAGGACCAGTCCAATGCTGAACCCTACGGTACCCCACTAGTAACCGTCCTTTCTTCTGAGTGGACTCCATTTACTATTACTCTCTGTGTCCTATTCTCTAGCCAATTCTTTACCCAGGCTGTCATCTTGGGACCCACTCCCAGGCTGGCTAACTTGTATATTAATCTTTTGTGAGCAAATAGTAAACAAAAGAGAGTGCATGCTGTGGGTACAAGCCTTATCATATGCTATATAGCATTTTAGTGATCCTCCTGTAAAGTTACCAAACCTAGAGTACACTTGTGTTGGTGGATGGATGAGTGGAGAGGGGGCATGTTTACAGGTTTGATAGGGGATTTTTATAGTCATAAAGAAGAGGAACCTGGTCAAAAGTGCTCCCAGCCGCAGCCTGCATCAACTTAAGCTGCCCACCCTTGCCCCGGGCTCCTGCCCGATCAGAGCTGCTCCCAGCTGCTGCCTGCATCAACTTAAGCTGCCCACCCTTGCCCCAGGCCCCTGCCTGATTGGAGCTGCTCCCAGCCACCGCCTGCATCAACTTAAGCTGCCCAACCTCACCCCAGGCCCCTGCCTGATTGGAGCTGCTCCCAGCCGCCCCCTGCATCAACTTAAGCTGCCCAACCTCACCCCAGGCTCCTGCCCGATCGGAGCTGCTCCCAGCCACCACCTGCATCAACTTAAGCTGCCCACCCTTGCCCCAGGCTCCTGCCTGATCAGAGCTGCTCCCAGCTGCCGCCTGCATCAACTTAAGGTATGAGTCTCTACCTGTGGCGCTTCTTCCCAGCCCGATTTGATTTCCGATTTTGAAACCTGGCACTGTTTTTTTCTGTTATGTCTGGCCACCAGTGTTTTCTCACTGCAGGCTGCTCCTGCTGCTATAGTACTGACTGGTTAGGGAGTAGTTGTAGCTAAATAAACATACAGACTATTTAAAAGGAGACTAGCATTTCTGAAATATTATTTTATAAAGAGCCAGGCATCTTACAGACAAAAAGGATTTTTCTCCCTACCTCAGAACTCAGTGGCTGATTTCTGCTCGCTCTGGATAGCTGGATACTGGAATCGCCCCTATGGCCAGGCTCCCTCTCGCTCTCTCCTCTACCAGCTGTTATCCCCAACGCCTGTGGCAGCTCCCCACCCAGCTCCCCATCTGGGCATTTACTTATATAGTGTCCTGTGACCAATCATCAAATAAGACTAACTCCTCATGTTTCCATTGGCTCGTTATAGAAACCAGCCACTGGAGGGCACCCTTCACTAGTTTCCTCATTTCTCTTCACTTCACTGACTGTTCTAATATGTAGTGCAGCAATCTTTCTAGCTTGGGACTGCTCTGATTTTTTTTTTTTTTACATCCATAGCCTAAATCAGACAAAATTATTTTGTCCTCGTCCTCTGTGCTTAAGCTGTTTTTTCTTGACTGATCAACATCTGTGCAGCTTTCCACTCGCATATTGCAGTTCCATTGGTATGCTGCAGCTATCAGTTGCTTGGTCAGCCGACACTCTCATACCCTTCTACCAATCTAGGGTACTCATGTTTTAGGGATCTCTGGAAATGAGGCGGGTCACAGGATCTCCTAAATTTAGACGGACCACTGCATCTCCATAGTGACAGTTTCTATTGCCCTCCTCTGCATTTTCCAACCCATCCCCCGGTCTTACTCTTCTGCTTTCTCAAACATCATACAGAATGGCCTGGAAATCTCTATTAGTGCCCTCTCTTATCCCGACTCTGATATTACTTAGTTTCTTTACAGTACTTGATTTCAATAATCACCCCCACAGTAGGGACATGGATCAAAATGATTTCACTTACTCTAACATGTTAATCCTAACAGAAAGAGGCCTTGATGTGACTCCTGCCCTCCTCCCTAGACTACTCTTCTACTACGCTACTGCATCTGCTGCTAAATGGTAGCATATCTACAGATGTACTAGCCCTAAAATTACCCTGCATAAGCTAGGGTACATCATATTGCTGGTCCTGTTGCTGTCTGGGGACATTGAGCTGAACCCTGGACCAATGCCAAGTAAATCACCTCTAAATTGTAATACCTATGATATGAAAGGTATACGCATGATCCATCTTAATGTTAGGAGCATTCTTCACAGTCATGCAGAACTTGACACCTGGGTGGCAAACTACTACCCCGATATGCTCTGTCTATCTGAGACATGGATAAAACCCTTTATCCCGGATACCTATTGCATGCTCCCAAACTACAACCTTCTTAGGCGGGACAGGCCACCCCCAAAGTGGGGGGGGGGGTGTCGCAATCTATTATAAAAACAATCTAAACCTAACTATGATAACTGACAAGCGAAACTCCCTGTGTGAATATATCCATATCATACTCAGACTAGGTGCTAAGAAACTTCACATTGTCTGTGCCTATAATCCCCACCAAAAGCAGGCTAAGTGGCCTAGTGGAGTTACTGGATTATACAGCTGCATCTGTGGGGAAAAATTAACTCATCATTCTCGGAGACTTAAATTTAAACTGGCTTGGCAAATCCCAAGATTCCTTACAATCCCTGGTGCAGAGCTACAATTTACACCAAACCATCGCTGACCCCACTAGAGTGTCTGCCACCACTGTTTCCAGCACCCTTATTGATTGGATACTAACGAATTGCATGGACAGAATTGCAGGAACAGGAATGCTGCCGGACACTGTCAGTGATCATTCCCCTGTTTTCTGTATATGGAGTCCATCTACTACCTCCACGTCCCCCCAACACTCTATATGCTTTAGGAACTATGCCAACTTAAACCAGGCCCATTTTCTGTATGACGTGTCTCACACTGACTGGTCCCCTGTCTACCAATTTCCGAATACGGATTCCGTCCTTCATGCTTTTCAGAGTAGCTTTGTGTTACTTCAAAATAAGCATACTCCAGTCATCACTCGGCGTATCCATGGTAAACAAACCAGATGACTGCATAAAGACTTCCTAGCATCCCTCAAAAACAGGAACAAATGCTGGAGAAAGTTTAAAATCTCTGGTTTCACCGCAGACTTTAACATCTACAGAGAACAGCACTCAAACTGCAAAACACAAATGAGACATGCAAAAAGCCAATACTGTAAGGGCCTTCTGATGGATTCGGCTGGTGACCCTAAGAAATTTTGGTCTCATATCAAAACTTTCCTCGGATCAAAGCAAATTCTCCTGAACAGTGACATGATACTGAAAGGTGTTCACTGTAATGACCCAGGCACTATTGCCAATGCATTTAATTCTCACTTCTCTGACCTCTCCAGTTATACCACTACTTTCTCTACCGATAACTTAATCTCTGGATCCCCCACTCCAAAGAATACAAAAATGACGCCTCCCTTCTATTTTAAAGCTGTCTTGAAGAAGGATGTTCTCAAACATCTCAATTCTATATCAGACCATACTGCTGTTGGGTCGGACTGCCTTGTACCTAAACTCTTAAAGCTGGCAGCACCGTTCATTACAGGACCGCTGTCCAGAATACTCAATTTGTCCCTGAGTAAAGGCGTGGTGCCTGATATATGGAAAATGGCCAGAGTCATGCCAGTTTTTAAAAAAGGTGACAAAAAAGATATTGCTAATTATAGGCTAATAGCTATACTGTCAGTATTAAATAAAGTCCTTGAGAAGCTCGTCTCAGCACAAATCTCAGACCACCTCTCCAAGTACAACTTCCTCCACACAAATTAACATGGTTTCAGAAAAAGCCACAGTACTCAAACTGCTTTATTACAGCTGACAAATGATGTTCTTCATGCCATGGATCAGGATAATCTAACTGGCGCAGTATTTATTGATCTGATGAAAGCTTTTAATCTTGTTAACCACCCTCTACTGCTTGCTGATCTCCAAACCCTGGGTTTCTCAACTGGAGTTGTAACTTGGTTCCATATCTAACTATCGAATAGGACTCAAGCTGTAAAATTCAACTCGGCCACCTCCGAAAAAACAGTCATTAATGTTGGTGTACCACAGGGATCTATCCTAGGACCCCTTCTCTTCTCAATCTTCATTAATAATATAGCACAAAACATATCCTCTTGCTCATTGTTGCTATATGCCGATGACCTTGTTCTTTACGCTAGCTCAGATAATGTTCAGTCTATTAACCATAAGCTCTCTATGGATCTACTAAATATTCAGTCCTGGATCACCAGGAGTAAGCTCATTCTCAATGCTGGCAAGACCCAGGCTATGCTCTTTGGGTCTTCTATTAAACTAAAACAGAGCTGGGTATTTTTCTGGGTCTCCCGGGCTGATGGTTCCCCACTGGAGATGGTAACTTCTTTTAAACATCTGGGTGTCTTGCTTGATGAATCCCTTACCTATGACACCCATATAACCTCCACATGTAAGGCTGTCAATGCCAAACTGGAATTAGCCTACAAAACAAGTCATATTCTAACTCCTTCTGCAAGGTTGGCCATTGCTAGAGGAATCCTACTCCCAGCACTCTCATATGGATCCATAATCTATACTAACGCGCCAAAGGCTACTCTTCAGACGTGGGACACAACTTATAATAATATATGCCGATACGTCTGCATCCCCTAGGTTAAAACATCACTGCCTACTGTATTCAGATCTATAGTGGCCCTCCTCCATTGAACACTGGCTCCTTTCTCTTGGGAACCTTCTGGACAGTATTCTGCGGTCCAGTATGCCTACTTACCTCACCTCCATGCTGACCCCTCAGCCCATCTCCAAGGGTCCGATCTTCTGACCTCTCCTTGCTTCCCAGATGTAGACCTACTAAAGGGAAATCAGGATTCTCGCACATAGCTCCCAATTACTGGAATTCACTGCCCCTAGATGTACGCATGGCACCTAGTCATGCTACATTTAAGAAGAGGCACCGGTCCCTATTTTCTGCATGTGCCCAATGCATCTGTTTCAGCCCTCCATAGATCTTGACTCTGTTTGTGCAGCCCTGCAGTTTCACTCCTTTTTTCTGTGGAATTAGTTTTTTTTTCCTATCTTACCCCCTTCTTCCCATCCCTTTCTCTCTCTCTCGTCCTCGCTCTCGCTAGGCTATATCTCTGCATTACCTTTCTCCCTACCTCCTCCCCAAAACTGTTTTTTTTTTTTCAGTTCAGCTGATTGTAAGATACCATCACACTGTATTGATACCCTGTGGTATTTTTTGCACTTTAAATGTGATATCACTATAACTGTTTACTCATGGGCACCTATATTCTGTTTGTATGTTACACCTTCTGTGCCTTGGTACCATTATTGTTTTAATCTTGTTCACTCTGATATGTGATGTATTGTATATTTCTTGACACTGTATTTCCATGTACCTGTATCTCTATGTGTTGTTGACCTCCCGGGGTGTGCCTGAAAATAGTCAGTCTTATGTCTAGTGTACCTACCCGGTCATCAAAAAATAAATAAATAAAAAACTTTGCAGGGACATGCAGACTATATCCTGCTAATTCTTGAGCTCTTTATTATATAGCCAATACTTACGACAAAAAATGTTAACTGTAGTAATATTAACTAGAGCCCCAGCATTCCCTTGTGGCAGTTCATGACTGTATGGAGCTTAGAATTCTAAATGTACACATCATGGAATCGATTTGAAGTGTAGTACGTGTAAGCAAATATATTTATGTCCAATATATCTGTTCTGAGCAATTTCACAATAGACACATTTATCAACTTCTAGACTCAATAAGAAATCTATTTTAATAAATATTGTACTGACTCCCAGTAGTTATACAGAGGTACTACACAGACTTGTCTGACCAAAGCCGAACAACACTCCGACACACAGACGGACCATCACCCGGTCACCAGCCACCCTCATATACATTACTTACAAACAAAGAAAAAGTGGAAGCTATTTTTGTAAATACCTGACTTGACTGATGCAGAAGGTGCTGGCCCAGTCAGTGGTTAAAGGGACACCGTCAACCTTTTTGCATCATATTATTTCTAGGTAAAACCCCACATTTCATGATTGCTTACCTTCTGTAAAATTCATTGTTGCTGCTAGTTGTTTATTCTGCCTCTATACTATAACTGAAATGCATGGGAATGTATAGTTATACACAGCCTTGTTTTGCTCCAAATTGTTTACCTAAACTTACTGCATACTTACTGAACAATACAAACACCCTCAAACAGTGCAGCCACTCATGATACAATAGTCTCTTGTAACATGGCATAAAAAAATTAAAAGAAAATAAAGCAGTCAGATAGGTGCAAACACACCATGTGGTACAGCACAAACCATGGTCTAATACTGCAGTAGATCATGGTAGCGAGCGGGTGTGCGCAAAAATAATTAGACCATGCTTACCATACTGCTGGAGCTGAAGAGCGTTGGTGCAGAGCGAGGATCTTGCACAGAGTGCAGCATAGGAAATGCTGTGTTCTGTTGCCCTCTAGTGGCAAGCGAGTAACCAATAGCACAAAATCCACAAACTGGTAGAGCTACAGTAGGAAACAGTGATAGGAAAAGCGCGGGTGAGAAAAAAATATGTCCAGAAGTAATCGCAGACAGAGCAGTCTGTGTTAGTAGAACAGTCGTGAGAACAGAATTACTGCAGTACTGTAAAGATGCGTAGTGTGAGGTGGCTGTAATCGGCGAAGTAATCTGAGCTGCATGAGAAGTGTCTGCATTGGTTAGCTGTAGCGTGGTGTGTATCAGAGGATGCAAATCTGTAGAAATACCCAGAGTGCACCAGCAAAGAACGGACAATGTTAGAGAAGCGAGGTGAAACGAAGAGAAAAAGACACACAGAAAGAAAAGCATGTACAGCGACCAATGTGAGTTTCCGGGGTGCATATTGTACACAGTTCCAGTATAGGCACAAAAAAGCACATCAGTATATGAATAGATGCCAAATGTTGAATGTGCACGCGCACGTTTTGAAGTGCATAGAAGGTTATACGGAGATTAGTGAGAGACACAAAAGTGGTATTTTGACAGTTGTTTCTTATTCATAATATTGTTGTATAACAGTAATCATAAAGAGTAACCTAGTAAATTGCTAGCCATGTTACAAGTGGTTTAAGCCACTCGAAAGGATGGGACTACAGTGGAATTAATCCATAATTGGTTGGTCGCACTCGGCCCAACCCCCCCCCCAGCCATGGATTAATTCCACAGTAAACCCATCCTTTCTCATGGCTTAATCCTTACTTCTACTCCCACTACATAATGAGTAGCTAGACAGTGTTGAATGTTCCTGAGTCCAGGAAAGATGTAGTTGTAGTTGGTCAAGAAATGTAAACAAACATGTTTTGGTGTGATAACACCAGTATGGTTTACACTCAGTGTTTACTTTTTAAAAGTAAAAAGGGGTCTGAATCAAACAACCAGCTACATCAGCAGTCTCTATAGAATGAGAACAATCATAAAATGTGTTTTTTTAAACTAGGGGCAATTTGAGGGCAAATGGGGTTGACAGTGTCCCTTTAATAAATGATTTCCAGAATTTTGGCAGTATTTTATTACACAGCCCCTACCAGTCCAATACAGGAGTCTGATCTGACCCAACTGACTAAAGTAAATCCGATCAATTAGAAAGTGGTGCCCCACTGCCTGTACTTGACTCTGTCTTCAGTTTCTCCACTCGGACTTCAGTTGGCCACTCCACCAGGTGCTGCAGAGATATCATAAGCCAACAACAGGCAGTCACTCAACTAAGTCACAGTGCTGTTCTCTATCTCTCCCAACTCCCGAAACGTGTTCCAGGCTCACTGTAGTCTCAGCAAAGCTGTGGTCGCACAATGAGTTCCCACCTAGCACCAAACACCACTACCATGGAATGGTCGAAATAAATTTCTTCCCCCTCAGCTGGAATCCACAGGTAGGTAGGCTTGCTCTGCTTGCTAGTTGATCAGTCCTCTCTGAAGTCTTGGCTCTAAAACTTCTTCTCCGGTTCTGAGAATACATTCGGAAGATGGAAACATAGAAACATAGAATTTGAAGGCAGATAAGAACTGCTTGGCCCACCCAGTCTGCCCATTTCCCTACCTGATGGATAAGTTGCAGATCCTAGTTAACCAGCAGCCTACTTCTTCCTACCCCCACCCCCTAGAATTGCCTTATGACTGTCCCATGCATGCTTGAATTCCACCACTGTTTTTGACTCCACAACCTCCTCTGGAAGGCCGTTCCATACATCCACAACCCTCTCTGTGAAAAAATACTTCCTTAAATTACCTCTGAGCTGCCCCCCTTCTATCTTCAAATTGTGCCCCTTGTTCTTGCACACCTCTTTTTTGAAAGATGCTACCCTCTTGGACTTTGTTGATTCCTTGAGGTACTTGAAAGTTTCTATCATGTCTCCCTCTTCCTCCTTTCCTCGAGGCTATACATATTAAGCTCCTTAGGTCTCTCTTCATATGTCTTCCGGTGCAGACCTGCACCATTTTAGTGCCTCTTCTGGACAGCTTATCCTGTCTATGTCTTTATGGAGATTGGGTCTCCAGAACTGCACGCAGTACTCAGATGTGGTCTCACCAGCTGTCTGTACAGAGGGATAATAACTCTTGCTTTCTACTGGTGATGCCTCTCCTATGCATCCCAGTATTCCCCAGCCCTCCTTGCTGCCCTCTCACATTGCTTGCCCACCTTTAGGTCATCTGATATGACTACCCCAGGTCCCTTTCCATTTTTGTTGTTGTTAGTATCTCACCCCCATTGTGTACTCTTCCCTGGGTTTTGTTTCCCAGGTGCATTACCTTGCACTTCTTAGCATTGAATCTAAGCTGCCATACATTTGACCATTCCTCTAACCTTGCCAAGTCCCTTCTCATCCTTTCCACCCCACCTTGTGCATCAACTCTGATTGCCCCCTCCCATGTTACTGTCCCTTAAATAAATCAGATTTGTTGTTGTTATACTATATACTGTCTATAGTGTTGGTACTTATGGAAACAGTATTGTATTTTGCATGGGAATGGAAAGTACCTTTTTCTGATGGGGCATTTAAAGATGCCACTTTGGACTTGGCCATACCCCCTGCATGATGCTGCAGCCAAGGTGAGCCAATCAGTAACCTAGTGGATGGTGTGGACATAATTGAGAAACTCCTGTACAAGGTCTGCAGTAGGCTGCAGTCCCCCCCCCCAACCGCCAAAACAAAGGAGAAGCCCATGAAAGCCAAACAAAGGCAGTTAAAAAAACATGAGATGCCAGGACTGAGAGGCCACGCTGCCCGGCATGTTTGCTACCCCTTCTACCAAGTTTAATATGCCCTGGCGTGTCTGGCGTATCAGTGGCTATGCCCTTGAATGGAAGATGTTTTGGCAGACAAATTATCAAAGACTCCCTTAGAGTACTTGCTAAGGATGCATTTTTTGGGTGGTATTGAAGAAAGCACAGATTATGGAGTCTGGCCCTGGGTAATGCAGGGCAGGAAACAGCACAACAGTGACTGCAGGGGGAGCCCCCACCAGTCACCCAGTGGGTTAATAATCTCTTGGGATGTCTTAAGTTAGAGTGCACATAAATGCAGGCCAACTCAGAGGATGAGATGAAAACATTGCTCATGTAACCCCCAGGTGGCACTGTCCCAAGGGCTACTACCCCTGCCTGCTTGACTACTGACATTTTGAGGGGCCTAGGTTCTATGGCGGGTGCCTCCACCCAGAGGTCAGGGTTTGTAGTGGTTAGACTAGCTTGGTCACAGCCCTCTGGGACACTGAGACACCCTTTTATTCCCTCTAGTGGCTCACACAGCACACAGGAGTTACAGCCCCAATACCCCACGTATACACACTGTTCACTCATAAAGTACCACTTACCCTCGAGACTGATTCTGCAGCATGTCTCTGAGGACCCCCTGTAAAATAAGGTTAAACAATATACACAGCAAAATGCAATACTGTTTCCATAAGTACCAACACTATAGACAGTATATAGTATAACAACAACAAATCTGATTTATTTAGGGGACAGTAACACGGAAGGGGGCAATCAGGTTAATTGGCAGAATTAAATCACAGTACTGTGCACACATACAGGGTCTGAAAAGTCACACTCTGGGTACTCAGGTTGGGGAGGGGCTAGCCAAGTCCGTTGCCCGGGGTTGGCCGGCAGGTGCAGATGGACAGGGCCCTGTAGAAGAAAATATATGCACAACACCCAATTGTACTCTGGAGCCGGATGGCTCAGTCCATGAAGAAGTGAAACAACAATAATTAGATGACAGACTTGTAATTGAAAACAGGCTGCATGGGAATACCCTGATTTGCACTCACAATACCCAAGCTGAGAACCAGATGGTGGATATACTTCTGGGTTGCCAGAACAACAGGGCATGGAGACAAGGTCCTTGTGACTGGACCCCACTGCAGTAGATAGCAAACGGATTTAGTCCGAGACAAGCTGGGGTTTGCTTCCAGCTTCAACACACAGCACACAGCACAAGGGATTGGAAATAGCGATTCCCCACAAGCACTGCGCACATTCATATGTAAAAGGAAAGTACTATACCAGGCAGGCTGCTCCTAGATCCCAATTGCAATTACTGCAAAATACCCGGGAGCACACACAGTAGCTTCAGTTCCTGAAAGACTGAGTGCGATTCAGCAATTTCTCCAGTCTTCTACAGGGTCCGCCTGGTTTCCACTCTTCAGACTTCCTTCTTTCTCCTCATAAATCGGATTCAGTCCGAACTGGCACTTAGAACGGCTGCAGGCCGAACCTCAGGGCCTCACATGCACTTCCCGCATGAAACTATACACCGCAGAAGAACAGAGCTCCTTCTCTCTTCATGGTCACAACTGATCTGATCTTTCCATTCACAGAGCAGGGCATTTCCTTTAGCTCCACACCATTCTGCTGGTTGGTTCGGCTGTCACTCACAATGAGACTCCCTCTGTTGGTGAAAAAAGGCACCAAGGTCAAAACTACATTTCCCAGAGTCACTGCCCATACAATCCCCTTGTGGTTGGCTCAAAATTGAGAGTTCAAGTTCCGATTCGTCCACAGGCTCCATTTTAAGGAACCCCTCCCCATTGATTGGTCCATTTCAGCAGTTCAGGACCAAAATGAAAGAGCTACACTGAAGCAATTCATGCTGAAATGAAGACAGGTTAGACAAACTACATTTTCTCAGTCACTCCAAATGATTTCTGGCAAATAGTTATATCTTTCAACAAGGCTCCCTCTGCACATGTAGTAGCGGCAGAAATGGGTGAATTGACAGCTGGTCAGGGATTCTAGCATTAAATACACAGTCCCCCCATACAAACTAATTAAGTCTGCAAGCAGACAGTCTTAAAGAGACAGTACGTGGGGCTCAAATAGCACTCACTTGGAACCACATTTAAACACCTTAAACGCCGAACACCGCCCAGACTTGGAGCATTCAGGCAAGCTCCTGGAAGACTTTTGGGAACCCCCCATTTGCAGGGGGGTTACACCCAGATATGGAACTGCCTTATTAATCCCATAGAAAGAGGTGTAGTTCCTGCCTGAAAAGGGAGGGATACATATGGGGGTTTGTCTGCTTTAATATTGTTAGTAAGGTTACCTACCATATCTGCCTGTGGAATGTCTAATTGTTTGCAAACATAGTATGCATTTATGTTGTGTAACAATTTATTCTTGTATCAATTTATTCTTAGTAATTATTTTATATTGCTTGGAAGACAGTGCCTGAAGTTTGATGGGGCAGAGCAACTAACAACTCCACCCGTTCAGGCCATGAAGGCTGCACCTCCCACTTCCTTCCTCAAGTATTTTCTTTCATTGCAGCTGGGGGTTCTGTTCATTGTTCCTCTCCCTGCTGCCTTCTGCTGGTTTGTCTGTTCTTGTTGTCACTGTTTTTCATCTGTCTTGCCTCTGGCTGCTTCCCCCTTTTCCTTCTCTGCTGCTTGCCTGCTCCTGTTTCCCTCTGCTCACCCATTTTGTTCTATGTTCCCCTTGCCTGTCACTCACCCTGTGGCCCCCCCGACTATCTCCACCAGTCCTGTCTTGCCCCCCTCCCTTCTTGTCACTCTTCCATGCTTCTTTCACTGCTGGTGGTTTACTCATCAGCTTTGTTTCCCGGTTCTTGCCTGCTCTGTCTTCTTCTCCGTGTCCTGCCTACACCCTTTGCATTTCTCAATGGACCTCCCTTCTGTTACTGTGCCACCCCTCGCCCTATTGTTTTCCCATCTACTGTGTTTCTTGTCCACCTGCCTGACTTCGTGCTTGCCTCTGCTCTTTGGCTCTCCATTTCTTTGGGGATTTGCGGCCCTACCGGCCGTATGTCACTACTCCCATCATCATTTCATGCTGGTCCTACCTGGGACTCCTTGGTGTTGAATGTCCTTGTACATTCAAAGTTTCGTTACCTGCTTATCAGTCTGTCCCTGTCTAAGAATGTTTAACCCCAAAGCATGTCAGCCAGCCACAGCAGCTGTCATTTAATCAATTAATTATCTTCCTGTTTTAATTGACTGGTTCAGGTCAGCTGCACTCCATTTACCTAATCTTCACTAGTTCACTTCATGTTTGGTATCACGGTGCCTATCTCATGGCTTCTTTGTTATTCCCATGGTGGGGGACAGTGTTGTTGCGACAGGCACCATGGCTCCAAGCAATGGGAGCTTGTTCTCCATGAATTACCGTCATTAGTCAGCAGCTGGCCTGCCCAATCATTCATACCAGCCTTCATGGCACTAGAAGTAAGCAGCCTCATGAGTCACTTCATTCTCGAACCTTGCCTCCTCACATACCAGCTTCACAGCCTTTCCTCCTGGTGCTTCGTATCTCCACCATCGGCTGTGGGCTTCTCCCAGCCATTACCATCTCTCCCATTCATGCAGTTCATTCCACTCTGAATTTGGCTCCTTAATGGACCCAGTTGGCACATGCTCCTGTAGTTGCAATCACTATTTGCCTTATCTGGACCTATGCTGGAGTCCCCATTGGTCAGACCGACCCACGTCTAAGTCTCACATTAACATAGCCTGCCCAAGCATAACCTGCATCTGGGTCTCATGCTACCTCTTGATTTTCCTTTCTCTCCACTTGGAGACATGCCAACTGTGTCCATTGCTTCCATGGCTCAGGGCTAGCCTGCAGCCGATGGTCTCACTCTGCACCCATGAAGTCCGCATCTAGAGCAAGCGAACCTCAGAGCGGGATCCTTCTTATCTGGCCCAAAGTGGGAATATCTTCACTCTGGGTGGACATTCAGTTAACAATCGTACCAGTGACATCTCTAGTTGTAGAATTTATGACTTTAGCTTCGAGGGGTGGGACTCTTACCAGTGGAGCCCCTTTAGCTTCCTGACGGGTTTGGAGGCACCCTTTACTCTATTTTCCCTACCATTGCCTCTGGTTCACCTGGTCTAATCATAGGCTCGCATAGGCCAGCTGAGTGCCTCTGCGGTTATTACTCTCCTCCCTTGCTTTTGGGCATCTAGTTGCAGAGACATCACTCACAACCCTTAAGGGCATTCCCATTAGGGGAAGAGTGAGAGCTTCAGTCAAATTGGAATATTTTCCACTTCCCTTAATCAGGTCTCTAAATTGCAGTAGCAGATCTGTCACTAGCCAAAATGTCCTTAAGCCTGGAGGGAAGGTGACCTAGGCCTTGGATCCCCAGAGGTTTCCTCCTCAAAGAGGGTTTTACCTCTCCTCCATGCCAATGGTCTTAATATTAAATAGGTTTCATACTTTCCTAGGTCATGTAGATAAGTTTCCGCTGTTGGAGGAGACAGATTGTGGTTCCAGTGGCTGTTCCTTCTCTATCCTTAGGAAGTCATGCCTCCGTATATTACATTCAAATCTACAGCAAGTCACCTTTGTCCATCGTTTCTTGCTACTCTAGCTCAGCTCCTGACACTACTTCACCTACTGTCCTCGTTCAGGTCCATGATCCATATATACATTCATCACCTTGCACGCTCCACTCAAAACTCTACTCCAGCTCCTACCTATACTACATCTCCCAACCTTTGATCAGGTTTTCCATACTGTTCTGCTTTCGTTATCCATTTGCGCTGCTTGGCACACTTTTGGGTACTCTTTTTGGCCCCTTCCTAAGCTAACTTTAGCCAAGGGAATCATTCTCGTGCCCTTCTCTAGGGTTCCTTGTCGTCATACCCCAACAGGGTGGTATATCCCATGGACAGAGAGGTGAACAGACAAATATGTTCCAGATTGCACAAACATAACACTATACACTGTTGTGTAGGCCCATTGAATTGGAAGGCAGTGTCTGAAGTTCAATGGGGCAGAGCAACTAATCACTGCCCCAGCTCAGGCCATAAAGTCACACCTCCCACTTCTTTTCTCGAGCATTTTCTTTCATTGCCCCACCATCCTCCCCTCCTCCTCCAGCAGCTTGTCTCTCTGTCTCTCTCCCCCATGGCCTCCTTCCTGTGCTACCTTTAGCCAAGGGAATTATTTCTGCAGCACCTCTTGAGGTGGAACCCTCCTCTAGGGTTCTTTGCCGTTGTACCCCTAAAGGGTGGTATATCCCATGGATAGAGAGGCAAACAGCTAAATATGTTCCAAGTTGCACAAGCATAACACCATACTCAGTTGCGTAGGCCCATTGAACCATAAGTTATGACTGCACAGTCTGTATGCACTTTGTTCATGTTGGTTTTTAAATAAAAAATATTTACAAAAAAAAATAGTAGTTGTCATACTAAAAAAACATAAGGGAACAGAGTGTTGGACACCGGAGAGAACTCCAGTAACCATCCAAATACTGACATCATGCCACGAAAATCCTTTAGAATCAGGAAAAAACTGTGAACATGACTCTAATGTTAGACCTAAGTGGTACAAGGTGAGCTGGAAGGGCCCCTATTAGTTGAGCGGTGGCTTTCATTTTTACCACAGGTTGCTTAAATATATATTAAACTGTTTTGAAAATGTCCTCCATTGACTTTTATTGGGCAAGTGCCACAGTCTCCCTGCTTAGACATCACAAAATATCTCAGTGCGAGGGGCAGAGTGGGAAGTAGAAGGGAACAGCTGGCAGTCAGTTTGGTGCCATTTATGATCCTTTCCATCCTGAGCAGGACCATCTACAAAATTTTAATTCTAGCTGCAAGTGACTAGTGTGTCATTAAGGTACTGGGCTGTAATGCCCAAATTGCAATTTTAATATCTTAGAAGTTTGCATTAATCTGCATTTTTAGCCTATTCTCCACCTGAAGTCATAATCCTCTGCTCTGACAACACAGTCTGTTGCCATGGAAGTAACTGTGCTGTCACAAGTAGAATATGCAACAAGAATGGATGAAATATTCAGGAGCAAAGATCCCGTTTTCATGCAAGCAACATCAGCAATGAATAATGGGATGGAGCAATACAAAGCCAATGTGAAATATAAGCTGAACTGAGCATAGATAATGTGTTTTGTTAAAGTTCTGAAAGCATCTGCTGCTGCTGCTCCTTAAGCTAATTTCTGGCTTAATAGTTACCGCATTATTGAAAGCTTTGACGTATCCCTGCCAACTTCCATTATGCCAACAATCTGGAAGTAAGCTATGTAATGCTGAATGTCAGGTTCTTTTTTGTCTAATCATCTCAGTCAGCACCTTTGGACATGAACTAGCAAGATCAGACAGCGCCATTACTGCTTAGCTGTTGTGTTTTTCCCATCATTTTGTCTAGTCATCACTCAGGACATCACGACAATGGAGTCACAACATAACTAAACAAGAAGGAACCTGACACTGAGCACCACTGTAGGGTGGTACCCATTTTTAAGGGTGGAAATTCTACCCTTGGTGACAGCTATTACCCTGACTCCATCCATTCACCACTCATCAAACTCCTGGAAAGAATAATCTTTCAACACCGTACTGAATATGTGGTCAAGTATAGCTTCCTTTCTCCCCAGCAGTATGGTTTCAGAAAAGATCACAGCACTACAACTGCTCTGGACAGTTTCACTAACCAAGTCATCACCAGCATGGGTGAAGGCAAACTTACTGGGGGAAGTTTTTGTTGATTTGACTAAAGCATGTCATTTGATGGATCACAAGATTCTCCTGAATACACTGGAACACAGTAGAATCTCAGCCTTAGCTACATTATGGTTTTGGAGCTGTCTCTAAGGAAAATCACAACAGATCTGTTTGGGCGGGTCAATTTCTGACCTATGCAGATTTCAAGAAGGGTTCCCCAAGGGTCCATTCTTGGGCCTCTCCTATTTTTCTTATTGATCAAGTCACACCACACCACACGTGCACTCTCTACACCCTAGCCAACCTACTCGACTTCGAGGAGCGACTCCAATACCAGACCTGCCTCCTCGCCAAAACAATTATGGTTGGTCTGGCCTCTCCCGGACTCTCATTGTTGATTCAACCTGCTCCCTCTGCACCCTCCATCCATAGCTCCACTTAAGCTTTGCTACATGTGTCCAGAGTCAGGACTGCCCTGGCCCAGAGGTCCTTCGCCTACAGAGACCCAATCTGAATAAACTCCCTCCCTGCTTCCATCTCCAACAAGAACAGACTTGGGCACTTCAAATCCTTATTTCAGAGCCACCTCCACACCACCCACAGCTGTAATGGCTCATAGCCCCGGCCTACCTGTTAGTCCTGCTTTACCTGACATCTTTCCACCTTCGACAGTGGACTACTGTCCAGCCTCCTTACCTCTCAGACTCTGCTTGTACATAAATTGCGCTATTGCTTACTGCCTTGTATTATTGTTATCCTAGCATAAGTTTGTATATGCATTACTACATCTGACTGTTTATTGTACCTGTGTCTAACCATGATGTGGAGCCTTTGTAAAAGAGTCTCTGACGCAAAGGTTTGTAATTCCGATATCATTAATAAATAAATAAAATAAAGAAGTCCCTCCCTAAGTCATGACAGGGAAGTAATATACTGCTACATCTCTAGTACCCTTACCTTTGAGTTTGGTCGCTAAACAACAGACTGCTGGTGAATGCTAACAAGGTTAAGGTTATGTTGTTTGGATCTAAGCCCAGACACAGGAAATTGAATAAGTCTTATGACCATTTTCAAATATTTGCCACTGATGGGACCCCTCTAGATAAGTCTCTTTGTTTAAATACCTGGGTTTTTTTCTCAACCCCTTCTTGGCCTTCTCTGAAGATAGTACCTTTATTGGGGAATGTGTAAACCAGAAACTGTACATTGGATAATAGCCTCTAAAACTTTATGACAACAGAAGTCTGCCTAGCTGTTGCCAGGAGTATCAATCAATCAAACTTTATTTAATCAGGCATAAACACCATTAAGCAAGCTCATGTTCAAGGTGGTCCTGGACATCAAACAATTCAGTCACAAATATGGTAGACAAAACAAAACATTGTACATGTGAAAGATAGTTCAGGCCTATACATACAGAGCTAACACAGCTAAACACAGTTACAATACTTTGTCAAATAAACAAGGGAGGTAAAAAAGCTTGGATCCAAGGCAGTCATCAGTATATAAAGACTAGTACCTTTACTAAAATATGTAGGATGGGGGCAAAAGAGGGTATAGATGACAGGGGGTAGATAGGATGGTGAGGACTGGGAGAAGAGAAGGGGGTCTACTAAGTGCTGGGTACCACCTATTGGGGATGGGAGTTGAGTGAATCTATGTGTCAGAGGATTCGTGAGAGATACCAGAGGCTAAAGGCACATAGACACCTAAAAACAGCTACAGGTTTCCTTCAGGTACTCAGCTATTAGTGCTTTGAATGTGTATGGACCAGGAAGGGATGAGAGCTTTAGTGAGCTTTGCATGGTATTCCATAAGGATGAGAATGAGAAATTGATAGAAGCCGAGCCATAGGTTGTTTTTACTCTGGGTATCTGAAAGCAGAGTACGGAGAAGCGTCTCAATCCATAAGATCCCTTGGCACGTTTGAAGAAGTTCAAGATGTATGCAGGAAGCTTATCAGACACAGCTCTAAAGAACCAGAGAAGAGAGTTTCTTTTCCTCCTTGTTGAGAGTGAGGATCGTCCCATCTCTTGGTAGAGAAGGCAGATTAAGGATGAACCTTAGAGCCCGGTGGTAAAGAGTGTCGAGGTTGCTGAGCACTGTTAAGGGACAACTGTTGTAGAGGAAGTCAGCATAGTCCAGTAAGGGTAGGAATGTGGATTGCACTAGTCTTTTTCTGGCTTCTTTGGTGAGTAGATGCTTAATGCGGTAGAGTATCCAGTCGAGAACTCAGCCTTGCTCCAGTGATACGAGGAAGGGTGCTGCTGATGATGGGGTTGGCTAGCCTCGCACAAACACACATAATCAAAACAGCTGCACTCCAGTAAAGGTCCTTGAAATAACTAGCCCACATTCTTTAAATGTGCTGTCCCTAATGAAGTTATTCAGGCAAAGCACTAGGGTGCAGACTTCCATGGTGATTGTGGCACCAAGTTAGCACCGCAGGTGAATCAGCTGCATTTTGACTTGGAAAAGTAGCTGTTGTTGCTTTTGTTCTAGTTTGGATAATAAATTATCATGGCAGTGCACGTAAAGAGTACTGGCTGGTTATTTCAAGGACCTCTACCAGGGTGCAGCTGTTTGTTTTGACTGTGTTGCTTGGAGTACACTACTCCCCCTGCTTGACTACAGTTCCCCCATATTTTCTTAAACATCTTTCAACACTGGCAATTAGAATAGGCTGAACACAGTTTACAACAGTGTTTGTAGCTTTCCTTTCTTGGCACCTTTCAGTTTCATCACTGCTCTCTTTACCAAACTGTTGGCTGGGTGTCCCCAACAGCACACTAAGGCTACTGTATATCTACAGCTGGAGGATTGACAAGCCATTGTGGGAGAAGGACTATTTCCCATTGGCCATCCCCCTAATGCCTGAACAATGCCCCATACCCTTAGGTCACCTTCTCAACTGCTTCTTGAGAACTCCCCCCCCCCCCGTGCCTACCAGTATAGCCTTTTCTATTGCCCCCCCGCCGCCTCTGGAACAGCCTCCATTACACTCCACATTCCTAATCTTCAACTCTCAATTCAAGGCACTGTACAAGGGTACCCAAGTAACCAACTCTGCCTGCAAATGTTTCTACTGATTTTAGACTCCTCTTGTTTGTTTATTTATATGGACAATCATGGTTGCATGTCAGTGCACAAATTGTGACACATACAGTGTAGGTATAGAATTTATTGTTTGCAAATCTTTTCTATGGTCATCTTTGATACAGTCTCATTTTTTGTAAGAATTAGGATTGTACCACTGTAATCATCATGACTTATAACTTGCTTCCCAATGTTTGACTGACTTGCCTGTGTGTGTGTTCTACTGATACTGTATGTGTTTGCATCTTAATGGCCCAGTTCATGCCTGTAACAGTCCCTGGGACCAGTGCACACACCTGGTGAATAAAATAAATAAAAAATGTCATTTTCATTTCATTTATTTGAAATTGTAGGTTAAGTGTACTGGAATTTACATTCCATTTTCAGGTATGACCTGAAGTCAGGCAAAGAATACATCATTCAAAAATACAAATTGTTTACAAAAAGTTCAGAAATAACAATAGTACAGTACAATCATTTACATACACATTCAAAAATGAGTTATAAATATATCTTAGATGTATGCTTTCTAAAAGTTTAATATAAATATCATTCTTCTTTCCCCAAACAGTCCCCCTCCCTTCAGCAATTATTGGCAGATTTGGAGAAAAGATTTTTTTAATGTTCTCTTCCGACCATAAGTTATGCTGAGTGGCCTTTACTTGTAATTTTGGAAGTACGTTAGTTGTAGTGGTTTTTCATGTCAGCAGAGAGGAAGAGCAGTGGTACAGAGAGCAGGAGTGTCATTTCAGGGGTGTTTGCAGGAGCAGTTGGCTTCATTAGTAATGTCAGTGAGCAGTATCACCGGGAGATGGAGGTAGGCATTCATGAGGAGTGAACTCAGGAGTTGTTTGTTTGTTGAATTTTGTTGATCCGGTAAGCCCACTGGGCCTAGAAAGTCCCTTTTCCAGGGGCGACCCGGGGGCAGGTGAAGGGGGATACAGATGGTAAGCAAATGAAATTGAACCAGATCAAGCTGTTGGTGGTATTTATTTTTACTGAATGAGGGAAATTTGGCCAGGACACCGGGGAAATTCCCCATCTCTTTTCAATAAGTGTCATGGGATCTTTAACATCCACCTGAACTACCACCAATCCAGGCAGATGGGACCTCGGTTTAACGTCTCATCCGAAAGACGGCAGTTCAGAAGTGCAGCACCCTTCTCATGCTGCACTACAGTGTCAGCACTGGAATATTAACCCAAGTGCCAGATGTGGGAACTAAACCCACAGCCCTCTGATCTCCCGGCCTCAGAGACGAGTGTGCTACCTACAGAGCCACTGACTTGTAGTTGCTGTGAGGCTGTTGCACGGAGTTAAGAGTGTACCATGCAACATTGCCTCAGACACGAGGGTTTCCACAGTGCCACTGGCATCTAAAAGCCACAGCTAAGCAGGGAAACAAATTGATACACCAGTGTTCTAAGGGTTTTAAAAGGGGTGGCAGTTAAACAGAAACATGGAATGTTTGGCAGATAAGGACCACTTGGCTCACCCAGTCTGCCCATTTTTCCCCTATCTACAATATTATAGGCCCAACCTGATCTCCAGCCCTTTTTTCCTCCCACATTCCTTTCCACTAAGATTACCTTATGCCTAGCTCATGCATTCTAGAACCCCACCACTGTTTTCACTGCCACCATTTTGGCTGAAAGGCTGTTCCATGAATCCACCACTCTTTCTGTGAAGAAGCATTTCCTTACATCTCTCTTGAGTCTACCCCTCCCCAGACATCATAGCATGACCACTTGTTCTTGTTCACATTTTTTTCTGAACAATATTTTTCTTCTGTACCTGATTTACTCCCTTGAGATATTTGAAGGTCTCTGTCATATTCCCCCTTCCTCTCTTCCAGGGTGTACATATTGAGTTCCTTTAGTATCTCCTCATAAGGCTTTAGATGCAGACCCCACACAGGTTTATTTGACCTCCTCTGGACTGCTTCCACTCTGTCTGTGTTCTTCCAGAGATGTGGCCTTCAGAACTGTGCACAGTACTCTAGTTGAGGTCTTACCAGCAATCTATACAAAGGCAGCAACACCTCCCTCCTTCTGTTGGTGATACCTCTTCTGTGCACCCCAGCATCCCACTAACCCTCCCAACTGCCTTGTCACACTGTCTGACCACCTTTAGATCCTCAGAGATGATTACACCCAGATTTCTCTCCTGCTTGGTGGCTCTCAGTAACTCTCCCCCCATTTTGTACTCTGCCCCTGGGTTTCTGTGCCTCAAATGCATTATTTTGAAATTTTTCACATTGAAACCCAGCTGCTGTACCATTGACCACTCCTCAACTTTTCACAGGTCTCTGCTCATTCTTTCCACCCACATGGAGTGTCCATCCTGTTGCATATGTTGATGTCATCTGCAGACAGGCAGACCTTCCCTTATAGCTCCTCTGCAATGTCACCTATAAAGACATTAAGGAAGACTGGTCCCAGCAATGATCCCTGAGGCACTGGTCACCCTCCCCTCCACGGAGTGAACTTCATTTATCACCACCCTCTGTCGCCTATCCCCTAAGCAGTTTGTTACTCAGTTTACTGCAATTGGACCACTCCTAAGCTACCTAGCTTGCTTAATGGTCTCCTGTGTGGAATGGTGTTGAATGCTTTACTTTAATCTAGGCAGGCCACACCCACTGCTCCACCCTGATCTAATTCCTCGGTCATACAGTCAAAGAAATCTATCAGATTTGTTTGACATGACCTCCCACCTGTGAATCCATGGTGTCTTGGGTCTTGTAACCCATTAGATGCAAGATATTCCACTATCCTCTGCTTCAGCAGTGATTCCATTAACTTTCCCACCACCAATGTAAGGCTGTGTGGTCTATTATTGCCAGTCTTCTCCCTGCTACCACTTTTGTTAAGTGGGACTATATCTGCCTTCCTCCAGTCCTCTGGAACCACTCCTGTTTCCAGTCAACTGTTAACTAGGACTGTCAGAGGTGCAGCCAGTGCCTCCCTAAACTCCCTCAGTACCCTTGGATGCACCCCGTCTGGTCCCATTGCTTTGTCCACTTTCAGACTAGTGAGTCCCTTTAGAACTCTGTACTCTGTAAAAGGATTATTGTCCACCTCTGTCCCTTCAGAGCACCTGTTATTTTTTGTGGCCCCTCCCCTTCTCCTTTTACTGTAAACACCGAACAAAAGTATTTGTTCAGGATGTCTGCCTTTTCCTGGCACCCCTCTAAACTGTCCCCCCCATCCCTTTTTAATCTTATAATCCCTCTTCTGGTCTTCAGTATCTGATTTTAATAGCACAGATATAATAGCATGGCACAACACTGTGAGGAGAAAATAACTTGTGTGAAAAGAGCGACACAGAGAAAGTATAGCGTGGATATAACAGCACTATCCCTGTGTTGTTTTCACCCTCAAAATGTCTGCTTTCCCAGCATGCCATAGCTGTGGTTCAGTGGATAGAGCCACAGACTGTGGATGCTAGTGGTACCTACGACTGTCCCCGGGTTCGGATCTCAATTGGTGCTTTTATTTTTTTCCGCCTAAGTCTCTTGCCATGTGGCTCCCCCTTGCCTTCCCTCCCACGCATATTATATAAAAGCCCCCATTCCCCGTGCTGTTCCTCCCCCCAACTTGCCCCCATTTTCCATGTCCTCTTTCTTCCCCCAACACCTAACTTATCTCCCTGCCGAACACACTCTGCCCACCCACCTGAATCTAGCCCATTCCCTCACATGCGTTCCCCTGGAGTTGTTTATATTATAGTTGGGGGGTGCGTGGGGCACAGCCCCTGCAGAAAAGCAGTTTTCACACAAATGTCCACGCTATTACCTGTAAGCGCGGTTTGCTGTCATGCTTTTCCATTGGTGCGATTAAGACTGTAACCCCTGATCTTCCTCTTTTCACTCACATGCCTAAAAAATGTTTTGTCCCCTTTCATCACTACTTAAGGTGCTGTCTCTTCAGTTTGAGCCTTTCCTACTTGCTGCTCTTCATGCTTCTTTCAGTTTCTCCTGATACATGGCCCTATCCTCCTCTGTCGACTTTGCCTTTTGTGTTCTGACTGCCTCCTTTTTAACTGTTACCTTTTCAGCCACCTCTTTCGAGAACCATAGTGGTCTCTTTTTCTTCTTTCTTTTACTCACTTGTATGATTCAGAGGCTTCTGGCCTTCACTATGCCCCTTTTTAGCTTCACCCGCTGTTCCTTCTACCCAACTAGGTCGTCCCAGGTCATTGGAGGTCAGCCTGGTCACGTGACTATAGCCTGCCAATAGGGCAGCTGAAGTCTTCCCAAAGCTCAGGACTACAAATTCAACGTGTGGGCAAAGGGTCACCATACAGATGAGAAAACACCTAGCGGAGCAGTACATAAAGGTCACATAAGTGTGACTAGTGCATTTTAATTACTTTTCTGTTTGCAGTTCAGAATTGTGGTATTTTATACAGTTTGAGCTGGAGTGAGGGATTGATTTACTTCAAGGGACGGGGACAGAGGGAGGTACAAGGGAGGATATTTGACTGCCATTGTAGTGTGGCCCAGTAACATGACTTCAGCCCACCAATAGGATGGCTGTAGTCTTCCAAAGCTCAGGACTACAAGTCCGGCATGTCGGTAAAGGGAAGCCCTACAGCCAAGAGAATGCCAAAGGGAGCAGTACATAAAGGCTCACGTAAGCGCGACTAGAGTATTTTAACTACTTTTTTCTCTGCAGTTTGGAATTGTGGTATTTTATACTGTCTGAGCTGTAATGGGGGCTTGATTTACCACAAGGGATGGGGGAAGAGGGAGGAGGGGACAGAGGGAGGGACGAGGGAGGGTGTTTGGCCGCCATTGGAGCTTGGACCGATCACGTGACTGCAGCTTACCAATAGGGCAGCTGTAGACTTCCAAAGCTCAGGGCTACATATTCAGTGTTGGGCAAACAGACACCACACAGCCGAGAGAATGCCTAAGAGAACACTACATAAGAGTCACGTAAGTGCAACTAATGCATTTTAATTACTTCTTTTTTCTCTGCAGTTCAGAATTGTGGTATTTTATACTGTTATATCTGTAATGGAGGCTTGATTTACTGCAAGGGGCAGGTAAAAAGGGAAGAGAGGGACAGAGGGGGAGAAGGCAGGGTGTTTGGCCACCATTGGAGCTTGGCCAAATCACATTTTTTGCAGACAAGCTTGTCCTCTAGCTGATCTTACAGCCTGTTTCAAAGTCTGGACAAGTCTCTCAGCTAGCCCATTAGTAGCTGGATGATAGGGTGCTGACTTAATATGATGAATGCCATTCAACTGTGTAAATGTGGCAAACTCCTTGGAAACAAACTGTGGTCCATTGTCACTCACTAGTTGTTAGGGTAGGCCATAGCGAGCAAACATTTCTCTGAGTTTTTGAATTGGGCTTTCTGCTGAAGTAGAGGTTATTTTAGTGACTTCAGGCCATTTCGAGTGAGCATCAGCCATAGCTAGGAACATGTGTCCCTCATAGGGTCCTGCAAAATCAATATGAATACATTGACAAGATTGTTCAGGTCAATCCCAGGGATGCAAAGATGCTAATTGGGGCATATTCTGCACACTCTAGCATGAAGGACAAGATTTGGCTTTTTCTTCAAAGGCATTGTCCAAACCAGGCTAAAAGAAGTAGCTTCTAGCAATTTCCTTCATACGCACAATCCCACAATGACCTGAATGTAGCTGTTGCAATATCTGCTGTCGCAACAGTAGTAGAATAATAACTCGCATTCCCCATAGCAAACAACCAGACTGAATGGACAACTTTTTCTTCCTAGTAGCATAGGGTGTCAGCGTGGATGGCTCTTTGAAACAAAGCTGGAGCTGACGTTATACCAAAAGGCAAACAACGATAACTGAAAAGCCCTTTATGCATCACAGTAGTTAACAGTTCCTGTGACTCCTCGTGGATATGCATCTGTAGATAAGCTTGGTTCAAGTCTATCTTGCTGCACTTTTGTCCACCAGTGAGACAAAAAAACAGATCCTCAATGTGAGGAAGTGGATATTGCTCCACACATAGCACCGGATTGATAGTGACCTTGAAATCCTCACAAATTCTTACTGAGCTATCCTTTTGTAGGACTGGAACAACAGGTGTCACCCATTCACTATGCGTGACTGGCATTAGGACTCCTGCTTTCACTAGACACTCCAGGTCAGCTTCTACCTTTGGCCTCAGGGCATACGGCACTGTTCTGGCCTTCAAGCACTTTGCGTTACTGTCAGACTTAATTGTCCATTTAATAGTAATGCCTTTCATGCTCCCCAACTCCTCTTTTAAAACAGAAGCATGTTTCTTCAATAAGGTGGCCAGACCCATCTCACTGTTGGTCATCATACATATCTCAGTCCAGTTCAGTCGGATTTTCTAAAGCCATGACTGACCCAGCAAAGCTGGGTAGTCACCCTTTACTACGAACAATGGCAATTTTACAGATTATCCATGAAGTTCCACATGGACATCAAAGGTGTCCATCATCGGTACAGGTTCCCCTGTGTAGGTCTTCAGAATGACCTTCGATGGCCGCAGTGGCAGACGTTGCATTTTTTCTTGATATACAGTGTCAGACACCAGTGATATAGCAGCTCCTATATCCACCACCATCCGCAGTGGCTTTCCTTCCAACAACAGGGTCACCAAATAGCCCTGTGGAGCACCCATCATAGCCAAATTATATATTGCTGCCTCCTCTTCGGACTGACTTTCAATCAACTGTATCCTAACCCTGTTGTATAGAATGCAGATTTGGTTTCTATTTCTGCCACCCAGTTGGTCTCTTTCCATCAGATTTATCTTTCCGATCTGGCTTATCTTTTTCATAGGCTGCATCTTTCATGTTTTTGCAAGCATGTGCAATATGTCCTCTTTTATTACAATTCCGGCATATCAGGTCTTTGCACCAACATTCATATTCAAAATGACCAGACTTTCCACAACAGTAGGAAATTTTGCTGCCTGTTGCCTTATTCATACTCTCGGCATTCACTTAGACATAGACTTTGATGGCAGATAAGGACCGCTTGGCTCATCTAGTCTGCCCATTTCCCTACGTACAGGATAGGCCGCAGATCCTAGTTAACCAACAGCCTATTTCTTCCTACCCCCCACAAGAATTGCCTTATGTCTGTCCCATACATTCTTGAATTCTCCCACAGTTTTAGACCCCACAACCTCCTCAGGAAGGCTGTTCCATCCATCCACTACCCTCTCTGTGAAATAATACTTCTCATATTGCCCTGAACCGCCCCCCATCTTTAAATTGTGTCCCTTGTTTTTCCACATCTCTTTTCTGAAAGATGCTACCCTCTTGGCCTTTGTTGATTCCACTGAGGTACTTAAAGTTTCTATGTCCCCTCTCCCTTCTTTCCTCAAGGGTATACATATTAAGCTCCTTTAGTCTCTCCTCATCGGCTTCTCTTGCAGACCCTGCACCATTTTAGTTGCCCTCCTCTGGACTGCCTCTATCCTGTCTATGTCCTTGCGGAGATGGGATCTCCAGAACTGGACGCAGTACTCCAGATGGGGTCTCACCAACTGTCTGTACAGAGGGATAACAACTTCCTGTTTTCTGCTGGTGATGCCTCTCCCTATGCATCCCAGTATACCCCCAGCCCTCCCTACTGCCTTCTCACATTGCTTGCTAACCTTAAGGTCATCTGATATGATTACCCCCAGGTCCCTTTCCTTTTTTGTTGTTGTTACTACCCCCCATTGTGTATTCTTCTCCTGGGTTCTTGTTTCCCAGGTGCATTATTTTGCACTTCTTTGCATTGAATCCTAGCTGCCATACTTCTGACCATTCCTCCAACCTTACCAAGTCCCTTCTCATCCTTTCCACGCCTCCTTGTGTATCAACCCTGTTGCAGATCTTTGTGTCATCTGCAAAGAGGCATACTTTTCCTTCCAGTCCCTCTGCAATGTCACTTATGAAGTCATTAAAAAGGACTGGACCCAATACTGAACCCAGCGGTACCCCACTAGTAACCCCTCTTTCTTCAGAGTGGACTCCATTTACAATTACCTTCTGTGTTCTGTTGTCCAGCCAATGTTTTACCCAGGCTACCACCCTGGGACCCACTCCCAGGCTGGCTAATTTGACTGTTAATCTTTTGTGTGGGACTGTGTCAAATGCCTTCCTAAAGTCTAGGTAGGCCATGTCCACAGCCCCTCCCTGGTCTACTACTTTGGTCACCCAGTCAAAGAAATCTATTAGATTCGTCTGACATGACCTTCCCACTGTAAACCCATGCTGCCTTGGGTCCTGTGCCCCACTGGCCTCTAGGTACTCAACTATTCTTTCCTTCGAAGTGACTCCATCACTTCCCTACCACAGAGGTCAGACTGACAGGTCTGTAGTTTCCTGCCTCTGTCTTGGTCCCACTTTTGTGAAGGGAATCACATCCGCCTTCCTCCAGTCCTCAGGTACCACACCATCCTCCATGATTTATTAAAAAGAGTAGCCAGTGGTTTCACTAGTTCCCCTTAATTCTTTTAGAATTCTAGGTGAATTCCATCAGGCCCCATTGCTTTGTCCACCTTCAGTTTTAGGAGTTCTTGCAGAACCTTTCTTCTGTGAAAGGACTGGGATCAACCCCTATCAAGAGTGCTTCTGTTAATTGGATTAGGCACTTCCCTCCTCTTTTGTGAATACTGAGCAGAAATATTCATTCAGTATCCCTGCTTTTCACTGTCCCCTCTGCCCACCACCGTTCATTCTATTCAGCCTCACTATCCCTCCCTTTGTCTTTCGCTCGCTGATGTACCTATAAAAGGTTTTATCCCCTTGTAGCCGAGTTGGCCATCTTTTCCTCAGTTTGGGCCTTTGCTATTCTGACTTCCCTCCTGCTTCCTTCTGCCTTGACTAGTACAGCCTCTGTCCTGCTCCTTCTGTGTTTCCTTATACTTCCGAATGCTATCTTTTCTTCCTGACTTTCATAGCCACCTCTTTGAGAACCATAGTGGCTTTTCTTTCATTTTGATTTGTTTATTTGCTTCACACAAAGCTTGTTGCCTCTGTGATGGCAGTTTTGATTGTTGCTCTCACCTCCTTCTAGCCTGTTTGCTAGTGCTTTTCTGAGGCACTCTCCCATCTTGCCAAGTCAGCCCTCCTAAAGTCCAGTACCCTCACTTCTGTATGTCTTGACTCTGTAGCTGAGTTTAACGTGAACCACACTGTTTGATGGTCACTTGTTCCCAGATGGCAACCCACTTCTAGATCTGAGATCCTCTCACTGCCCCCATTTGAGAGTACGATGTCTAAGATTGCTCCCTCACAGTGGGTTCCAAAACTAGCTGTCTGAGGCCTGCCACCTGTAGGGCATCAAGAATGGCCCTGCTCTTGGATGTGGCTGTAGCAAATGTGCTCCAGTTAACATCTGGTATATTCAGGTCTCCCATCAACAGTATCTCCCCTTTCTCTGCCATTCTAAGAATGCCTTCTATCATATCCTTGTCCATTCCCTCCCCATGACATGGGGGTCTGTACACAACCCCTGTGTGGATTGTGGTGCCCTTTCCAGTCTCCAAGGTGACCCACAGTGTCTCCTGTCCTTCCTGTTTACTCTTTTGTTCAGTTGCTTTTATCCCTTCCTTTACATAGAGAGCTACTCCTCCCCCTCTTCTCCCCTGCCTGTCTCTCCTGTAGGTTATGTACCCTGGTATGTTAACATCCCAGTCATGGTTCTCTGTGTACCATGTTTCTGTGACTGCTACAATATCCAGCCATCCCTCTTCCATCAAGGCCACCAGCTCAGGGAGATTGTTGCCCAGACTATGGGCATTGGTACTCATTATCCTCCATTTCCTGGTGGCCTTACTCCTTTTTGCCCCATCCCTGTCCTTCTTGCCTTTGTCACTTTCTCCATTTACCCCAGTCCTTCTCCCTATCGACACCTCTATGTTGGTGTTTACCACACTTACTACCATGATTTTTTTTGGGGGGGCTAGGATTTCCCTGCTCCTTTCCAGTACCTCCCCCCTTGGCTAGTTTAAATGCTTGCCAGTGAAGCATTTAAACCTATCACCTAGGATCCTGGTTCCCCTCCTGAACAGATGCTGCCCATCATACAAGTATAGGCTTGCATCACTCCAGGTGGACCCCCAGTCCCCAATGAAGCCAAATCCCTGAGCTCCACACCAGTTTTTCAACCACTGATTGAATCCCATGGTGCGGAACACCCTAGCCTCTCCTACACCATAGATGGGCAGCACCCCTGAGAAGGTTACCGTGCATGCTACTTGTCTAAGACCCCTCCCCAATTCCACAAACTCTTCCTGCGCTTCTCTAATCCCTTTCTTAGCCAGGTCATTTGTCCCTAGGTGGACAATGACATCCAGCTCCCTCCCCTGTGAAAAATGCAGTTTAGTAGATGCACTCAACTCCTGAGCTTCCCTTGCAGCTAGTTCCATAGAAACTGCTATTTCTGAAGCCTTTTGTAATGTAAGGCTAGCCTCTGCCAGCAGACATTTCTGAATTGCTTCACTGCACAACCCACACACCAGCCTGTCTTGCAGCGTATCATCTAGTGCATTGCCAAAATCACAATGTTTAACCAGCCTTTTTAACACTGCCACAAATTGGGAGACTGTTTCTCCTTCTTCTTGGTTCCATTTATGAAAGCTAAACCTCTCTGCAATCATTAATGGCTTTGGGGACAAGCGTGCTTGTAATACTTGCACTATCTCTGCATAAGATTTCATGTCAGGTTTATCAGGCTGCACCAGACTACTCAATAGATGGAAGGTTTTTCCACCCATCACACTCAGAAAAGTAGCTACCTTCTTATCCTCTGTAATATCATTTGCAGTCACAAAATATTCAAACTGCTCTGTATAAGAGTTCCACTGCTCTACAGTTTCATCAAAAGGTCCCATAGATCCTATTATCATAGTCATTTTGCACTTTAAATTTGATTACTCAATATGTCCACTGATGGCACAGTGTACATACACTAAGAATTTGTGCAGGATTTATAGTTAAAAAAAAAAGGGTGTGGTTAAGGCAGGTCCTGCATTTCAGGAATTAAATTGTGCTGCCTTTAGGGTGTTTATTTCACAGAGCTCTTATAGCACTGCTCCAGTTTCCCATTTGCAAATTAAATCCAGCTACCCCTAGAGGTCACTGTTTCTTTCTCCTTCACACACTGAGTATTCCCGACGTTCTTTTTCATAGCTCTTGCTCAGGTTCGGGGTGCTTCGGCTTGGAGTGGAGAATGCTGCGGCCTCTTGTTTTAGTGGAGGTGACCCTAACCACCCACATTACCCTACCCCATGCTTTTTCAATACTTCCACCTAAATACTCTCTCCGCCCACATTTTTCTACTCCAAGCTTTTCCCTAACCTGTTACTGTCGTCTATCTTCCGGGGTTAATCTGAACTTCCTCCTCTTAGTTGACCCATCTTTAAGCTTTAATATGGTACAGGGTATTGTGCTGGCTTATACTTACATACTTGTAGTCCTGGGCACAGACCAATTGCTGCTCACTCTCAGGCAGGACATGGGGCAGCCCACAGACCCTCTGTACTCCAATTTCTCATGTACCTGCCCCCAAGTCAACCGTAACCCTACCCTTATCACCATATATGGGCTTAGAAAAGGGGGAAACTGCTATATGGTTATGGAATATCTCAGAGTCTACAAATGTCAGATCTTCCTTCCCCTCCCCCCCCCTTGGATCACTCCTGAAATTCCTGCTGACCATTAAGTTGTTACTCGCCGGAGATATTGAATCTAACCTTGGCCCTCCGTGTCCTAATGTTCCAACTGTGTCACCTTCTGTAGCAGTCTGGGTTAATGCCAAAGCTCTGAAACTAGTCCACATGAGTATTAACAGCCTCAGACCTAAAATGCATGAACTGGAGGCATGGGTAAATATGCACTCCCCTGACATAATTGCCATGTCTGAAATCTGGCTCAAGCCTAACATCCTAATGCATGAGGTTGCGCTCAAGGGGTTTAAGTCCTTTAGACATGATAGACATGGTGGGAAGGTTGGTGGAGTTATCATCTACATAAAAAACTCCCTAAATGCTTCTCTGGTGGCAATGCCAGGCCATACCCAATCAGGTGGCAAGGCAGTGTTCATCAAAATACTTCTTGGCGGAACTAAGCTCCTGCTAATAGGCTGTGTCTGCAACCTGCCTAAGACTGCAAAAGGTGTCTTAAAGAGCCTCTGGCTCTGATTCTGGGGCTACCTCAGTGGGAGAAAATAATCCTTGGTGACTTTAACCTCCACTGGGGTCAGCACACCATTAGTGATGTAAAATCCAGCTTGCTAGAGGCCAGCTTGACCCAATTGATCCAAGGACCCACTAGGCTGAACATTAAGTTGGGAAACCACACCACATTAGACTGAATTTTCGCTTCCAACCCCAGTAGTTTCAAACTGGCTGGGATGTTTGTGGACTCCATAAATGACCATGCCCCTATATTCAGCATCTGGAAAAATGACCATCCCAACCCTCCACCCAGAATTTTTTGGGCTTGGGATTATTCCAGTTTCGACACCTGCACCTTTCTTGAAACCCTATCAGTGGTGGATTGAACTCAAATCAAGCTAGCCCCCAATCTGGACTCAGCCCTTGATTTCTTCATCAGTAACTTCCTCTTGGCTGCCAATAAGCATGCCCCCCCTAAAACAAATCAGAGTCAAGGGAAAACACTCAAAGTGGATGTCCAGAGACCTTAAAAAATAAATGAGGGTGAGAGACAAAGCCTGGGAAAAATTCTAATCTACAGATCTAACTAAGGATTGGGTGGAATATAGAAAATTGAGAAACAAGTGTAAAAAGGAACTAAAATCAGCTAAAAAACAATACCTCTAGAACCTACAAACTAAAAACCTTTCAGACTCTAAAAAATGTTGGTCCCAAATTAACTCTCTCCTAAAGGGGAACACTACCAATGAGAAAAGTGACATAGTAGGAAATGGTGTCTGCTATACCAACCCGCAAGATGCTGCTAATGCACTAAATGCATTCCTCACTGACCTGGACACATTTAAAAATAATCCCTCTGGGTCCTCCCCTTCCCCCCCAGAATCATTTACAAGAGGAAACCCCTTACCCTAATTTTCACTTCAAACTTGCAACTAAATCTGAGGTCCAGAAATTACTAAAAAAAAAATCAAATCCTCTGGCTCTGCTGGGTTTGACAAGCTGGAGCCCAGACTCCTCAGAATTTCAGCCCAGGTCATTTTCTACAGTCACTTGGCTCTTAAACAGATTGCTGCTTGAAGGCAAAGTCCCAACTGTGTGGAAAGTTGCCTTGGTCACTCCTATCCCTAAAGGTGGGAATATTGAGCTTGTTGAAAATTACAGACCAATATCCATCCTCTGCACTCTAAGTAAAGTCTTAGAGAGGATTGTATACCAGCAGGTCCAGGAATATGTTGAACAGAACAATTTACTAACTGAACGACAACATGGTTTTAGAAGAAATCATGGTACCAGCACAGCCCTGATTAGCCTTACTGGGGTTATTGTCACAGCTCTAGATGATGGCCTTCCAACTGGTGTGGTCTTTATAGACCTCACCAAGGCATTTGACTTGGTGAATCATCATCAGCTTATCACTAAACTAACATCTCTTGGTCCTGATCGTCTGTCTACTCAGTGGTTCACGGACTACCTTTACGGCAGATCACAAATTGTCAGATGGCATGGAGCTAAGTCTGACAAATGGATGGCATCCCCCAGGGTTCAATATTGGGACCTCTCCTGTTTTCCGTCTTTATTAATGATTTGCCTCAACATTGTGGAAGGGCCAAGATGCCCTTATATGAAGACAATGCTGTGCTTTATAGGTCCTCCCAAGACACTGTCCAACTAAACAACCTTCTTGGTCAAGACCTTGGTCTACTTGAGAATTGGTATGTTACTAATAAATTAGTTCTAAATAGTAAAAAGACCAAAGCCATGCTATTTGACCCTAAAAGCCTGGGCCCAACCCGTTCACATTTATTGTCCCCAGCTCTTTCCAGTGGCTCAATAATTGAAGTGATCGATTGTATCAAATACCTAGGTGTATACTTAGACCAAGACTGCTCCTTTAAGGGCCACATCGACCATTTGATCAAGAAACGCAACCAAAGGTTAGGTCTTTTATATCGCCTGAGCCTTTTCCTCACTCGTGAATCCAAACTCAAGGTTTCCACTGCTACACTCCTTCCAACCTTGCTATATGGGGCCCCTTTACTACATTCTGTAAGAAGCTCTGAAATGCAAAGGCTAAAAATACTGTATCACAGGATAGGGCACTTTGCTGCAGGGGTGCCACTACGGGATCATCACTGCAAGGTACTATTATCTCTAAGGTGGTCTTCTCTTGAGGGTAGATTATCATATCCCTCACTGTGCCTTGCTTTTAAGCTCCAGCAAAATGGCACCCCATCTAGCCTAATTAACACATTAGCTCCCCAAAAGAATGGGAGAACACTAAGATCCTCTAGCTGCCAGCTTCTCCAAGTCTCCAGTGTTAGGACTTCCCTAGGACTCCGGACCTATGCTGCTTTCATCCCTCCCATTTGGAATGGTCTCCCTAACAGTCTCCAGGAATGTACCTCCCTTGGGGGCTTCAAGAAGGGTCTTAAAGCCCACCTGTTGCAACTGAGCCTCTGCAACTGCTACCACTGAGTCAGCCAACTCCTTGCTGCCAATCTAACCTTATTGGGACATCAATCTGACTGTAACTGTCTCATGTGTAATAATACTTCTTCTCCTGTTGATGTTGATTGTAATTAACCTGCCACTGTATCCTTGACTTGGTCAGTATGTCTGTATTGACTATTAATTGTGAAATGACATGTATGTATTTTGTTATGTTTATAGATATATGTAATTAATTTCGGGTCGCCCCTGAAAAAGGGACTGTTTCAGTCTCGGTGGGCCTACCCGGTCACAAAAACTTAAATAAAATAAATAAAATAAAATAAACTCAGTCTTTTCTGGAAAGTTGGGCTGGCACCCAAGGTTGTTGTGCTCTCCCCCTTCTGAATTTTCACACACAAACAGAGGGCCTAACCGGCAGCTTGCTTTCATACTAGGTTTTATACTAGGTGTTTAAACGGAAGAAGGCACCTTGGCCCATTATACTGTTCCCCACAAGGCAGGCTCAATTCAATTCCTAAAACATATTAACTTGTCTATCTCTCTTTTGAATTGCTCTATAGTTGTGCTAGCGATAATATAATTTGGTAGGGCATTCCATGTTCTAGCTGTTCTTTGCACAAACGAAAAATATCTACAGTTCTTTCTAACCGTCTCTATTTTTATTTGTGACCTATGTCCTCTTAATCCTTCTGGTTTATTTACTATTTCTATTCCTAGTCCCTCCATTAACTCTGGGTCCTTCATAATTTTAAATAATTGTAATAAGTCCCCTCTTTTCCTTCTATCTTCCAGCTTAAACATTTTCAACCTTTCCAGTCTATCTTCATACCTTTTACCTCTTCTGACCATATCATCGTAGTATATGTCCGTTGGACTCTTTCTAATCTATTTATTTTGCCTTTCGTTTATGGACTCCACAATAGTGATCCATAATCCAAACTGGGCCTTTCATATGCTCTATACAACGGTATAAGACACTGTTTGGATCTATTTATAAAGCTTCTTCTTATATGTCTTGTCATATAATTCATTCTTCTAATGGCCTCTGACCTTTGTACCTTAAATGTCATACTCTCATCTACTATTATTCCACAATCTTTTTCTTTATCTGTTGCCTCCATCTTAGTGCCATTTAAGTAATACACATGTTTAGGGTTCTTATTCCCCACATGCCTCATGCCACACTTTTCCGCACTAAATTGCATTCTATTATCTCTTGCCCATCTTTCTAATTTTTGTAAATCAGCCTCCACTTGTTTGATTTGTTCCATTGAGTCCACCTGCCCTCCCAATTTCACATCATCTATAAATTTTACCATGAATTTCTGGATACCACACTGAATATCTCCTATATATAATGAAAACAGCATGGGGCCCAGCACCGACCCCTGAGGCACCCCACTCGTAACCCCTGCCTGACCTGACAAAACTCCTCTTATCCTCACTGATTGTTTTCTATCTTTCAACCAACTCTGCACCCATCTTATTAATCTACTATCCACACCTATTTTTACCATTTTTGCAATGAGTTGGTTATGTGGTAGCTTGTCAGAAACTTTCTGAAAAGTCAAGGAAGAAAATATCCGTTGATTTTTCATATACCTTTTTTATTGATTTGTTCATAAAAAATAAGTTGATTCGTTAAACATGACCTATTTTTTTTAAACCCATGTTGACTAGCATCATTCACTTTTAATTCCTTGAGACCATTATCTAACTTGTCTTTCAGAAGACATTCTGCCACCTTACACAAAACTGCCATCAGGCTAACCAGTCTATAGTTTGTCATGGAGGTTTTTAATCCCTTTTTTTCACTTTCTCTTTTGGCATAAGACAGTCCCAAACAAACATTAAAGATAGCTCTTACTTTGATATCATTGAAGCAGTGGATGCGGAGGAGGATCACCACCCTCATCGGCAGTTTTGTTGTGCATGCGGCTGCAGAAAACACTTTTTAATTGGTTCTCACAAAGGAGTTCAGACAAGCAGCTTGCAATCCAAACACCATCTGTACTTCAACTTCCTCTAGACCATATCACAGTATTGTAGCCCCCCTCCCCCCAGTTTGGGGGCTTACCTCAGGTGTCTCCCAGGGCTCCATCAATGCCCACTGCCAAGCAAACATCCTGCACAGGTAGTAAATCCATGGTTATTTGTTTGATCTTGTTGCTTTACGTGAGAGTGCCAAGCTGTGCCTCTGCGCCTGTCACTTTAAGACTTTAGCCAGTATGTGTATAGTAAATGGTCTGGGCTGGGTCTACATCAAAGCTCGTGACCAGTGAGACACTGCTTTAATTTGCTCCACTCTGCTGTCGATAAAAGAGCAGAGGGAGCCTGAACTAGTACTGTAATTATTTACTGCTAACCTGCTGTTATATTTGAAACAGAGAGTTTGTTCTAACCTGCCTTCTTGCAGCTTTGTTTATCTGCGTGGGAGCCACCATGTTAGGTCCGGGACTTACAGCATTTGGACCAATTGGACACAGAGGGCCTTTAAGTGTAACCCCTAGGTGGTGCTATCCCAAGGGCTACTACCCCTGCCTGTTTGATTACGGACAGGTTGAGGGGCCTAGGTCCTATGGCGGGTGCCTCCACTCAGAGGTCAGGGTTTGTAGTGGTTAGACTAACGTGGTCACAGTCCTCTGGGACACTGAGACACCCTTTTATTCCCTCTAGTGGCTCACACAGTACACCAGAGTTACAGCCCCAATACCCCATGTTTACACACTGTTCACTCATATAGATACCACTTACCCTCAAGACTGATTCAGCAGCAAGTCTCTAAGGACCCCCTGTAAAGTAAGGTTAATCAACATACACAGCAAAACACAATACTGTTTCCATAAGTACCACCACCACAGACAGTATATAGTGTAACAACAACAAATCTGATTTATTTAGGGGACAGTAACATGGCGGGGGAAATCAGGTTAATTAGTGGCATTAATTTGCAGTACTGTGCACACATACAGGGTCTGAAAAGTCACACTCTGGGTACCCAGGTTGGGGGGGGGCTAGCCAGGTCCATTGCCCGGGGTTGCCCGGCAGGTGCAGATGGATAGGACCCTGTAGAAGAAAATATATGCACAACGGCCAATTGTAATCCAGAGCCAGAGGACTCAGTCCATGAAACAGTGAAACAACAAGAATTAGATGACAAACTTGTGATTGAAAAACAAGCTGCAGGGGAATACCCTGATTTGTACTCACAACACCCAAGCTGAGGATCAGATGGAGAATGTCCCTTTGGATTGCCAAAAGAGCAGGGCATGAGGACAAGGTCCTTGTGACAGGACCCCACTGCAGTTGATAGCAAATGGATGTAGTCCGAATTAAGCTGGGGTTTACTTCCAGCTTCGGCACACAATTCACTGTACGGGGGATTTGAAATAACGATTCCCCACAAGCACTATGCGCATTTATATGTAAAAGGAAAGTACTATACCAGGCAGGCTGCTTCTCAATCCCGATCGCAATTACTGCAAAATACCCAGGAGCACATACAGCAGCTTCAGTTCCTGACAGACTGAGCGCGATTCAGCAATTTCTCCAGTCTTCTACAGGGTGAGCCTGGTTTCCACACTTCTAGTGCTTCTTTCTCCTCACAACTCAGATTCAGTCCAAACTCACACTCACAAAGGCTGCAGACCGAAACTCAGGGCCTCACACGCGCTTCCCGCGCAAAACTATACACCCCAGAAGCACACAGCTCCTTCTCTCTTCACTGCCACAACTGATCTGATCTTTCCAGTCACAGAGCAGGGCATTTCCTTTAGCTCCACACTATTCTGTTGGCTGATTCAGCTGTCACTCACAATAAGACTCCCTCTGTTGGTAGAAAAAGGCGCCAAGGTCAAAACTACATTTCCCAGAGTCACTGCCCATACAATCCCCTTGTGGCTGGCTCAAATTAAGAGTCCAAGTTCTGATTCATCCACAGGCTCCATTTTAGGGCTCCAGCACAGCAGTTTAGGTCCAAAATGGAGAGGTAACACTCACAAAGTCCCAGCTGCAATAAAGGCAGGTTAGACAAACTACAATTGTGGTAATGCTTTAAATGATTACAGGCAAACAGTTACAGCTTTCAGATGGGCTCCCTTTGCACCTTCAGCGACTGCAAAATGGAGCGATTACTCAGCAGCTCGGGTGGGATTCGAGCACTAAATGCACAGTCCCCCCATACAAACTAATTAAGTCTGCAAGCAGACAGCTCTTAAAGAGGTAGTACGTGGAGGCTCAAATAGCACTCACTTGCAACCAAAGTTAAGCAGCTCAGACGCCGAACACCACCCAGGCTTGGAGCATTCAGGCAAGCTCCTGGAAGACTTTTGGGAACCCCCATTTGCGGGGGGGGGTTACATAAGGGTCCTTAGCTCAAGTGCCTCGCGGGAAGGAAAATCTGTAGTTTTTGTAATTTCTATGTTGGATACTAAACTGAACTGAAGAGGGCATCCAAACTGTGACTGACAGCTCCCCCTGCCAACCAGAACTCTGGAAACCAAGGGAAATCCCTAGAACTGATAGAGACAGTAGTTCAGTTGGAGTTAGAGCTTAAAGAGTGAGCAGCTCAAGCTTTCGAGCAGCTGCTCGCTGTGAGGAGCTGAAGGAAATCGGCAGGGGAGGTCTGATTTGCCTCTCTGCTATTGTTCTCCTGCATTGGACTGCCTCACTGCAGTAAGCGGAATTATTCAGAAAGGAACCTTTACTTGCAGCAGAAAGCTCCAAGATATCTGAAGGTACAGCCTGGATTTGGACCGAGAGAAAGCTCCTGGGAAGCATCTGGCCCAGAGGTTGCTCAAGACTGATTGAATGATCGTGGGGTTTGCTGAGTGAATCTACTGCAATAGCAACCAGCCTGAATACCAAATTGAGAGTTAGAGAAGTTAATGTTTTTCCTGTTAAATGTGCTGAATGTTTATTGTGGATTGTGGTCTGTTTTGCTAGTGACTGAACTGTGTTGCCAGCTGGAGGCATTCACCAGCAAACACACTTAACTTTGCCAGAATTGTTTATTCAGCCTTGGGCCCATGCCAGTCTCAGCCCAAGCCGACCATTCTTGCACCAAAGGCTGTTCTTTGGCAAGAGACCGGCTTTGGGGATCCAGCCCCTGTGCTGAGACAACTCACAGGTTGCAGCCACCTGGAGGGAAAGGCCGTGAATTGGAGGTGTGTTGTGTTTGTCCTGCTTCCCCATACCCTTCAGTGAACTACATGAGGTCTCCAAGTCGCCAGATCCATCACAGCTAACTGGTAGCGTGAGTAAATCCAGGGTCGCTCCCTGCAACAAATCATTTAATTATCTGGGGTACCATCTAATTGCTTCAGTGATTTTCTGGGTTACAAGAGACTGAGCCAAATGGCCAGGATTATAAATAATCAAAGCTCTGTTGTGCATGCTGCCTTTTCTTTCCATCAAGGGCCCCAACAACAGCTGCAAAGCTTTCCACCCCTGGGCAACGCCTCTGGCTAGCCAATATAACATCCTGGGTACCCAGTGTTGTAAGACTGATTATTTGGGACTAAAAGTGCATGCAAAGTAATCTGAATTTAATCAGAATAGTAATCCGTCATCTAGAGTCACACCCCTTCCTTGTTCATGATCCTACAAATAAATCTGATTTACTGTTCACATTTAATCTGGTTTATGAGCATAATATAAGATGGGCTACTGTATTAAAAGTCTATACCTGCATTGCTAGCCTTGCTTTTACAGGGGGTTCCAAGGAATTTGCCGAAGGCCAGAACCTGGTGGTAAGTGTAAAGGGGGTGTGCATATTATTAATGCTAATTGCTGACTGTGTTAACTGTTGCCAGAAGTACAAGGTCACTAGGTAGGTTTGTGGGTGGTTATAGCTTCCCAGAAGGCTATACCAGGTCAGGTAGATACCCCACTATTGTTACTCTGGCTGGAGGCACTTTAATATCGAATCCAGGCCCCTCAACCTGTGGCTAGAAATTAGGCAGGGATTGTAACTCTAGGGATAGCGCTACCTAGGGTTTACAATATTACAATGACACACTGAAGCCACTAGAGGGCATACCAACATCATACATAACAGAAAACTGGAAGACTTCATCATTATAAATCTAAATTGAAACTGATTGAGGGGAGGCAGCAGGATGCACAGCACCTTTACTCACCTGGTGAAGGAGGCCAATAGGCCTCCCTCCAAGCAGGACAGCAGAAGGAGGGAAGGGAAAGGAGAGGTGAGGGAAAAAGAGAGGGACCAAGGGAAGAGAGGGATTGAATGAGGCAGGTAAGGAGCAAGGGGCGGTCCACAGTCACAGTGGAGGGTGATGTCTCTAAACACCAGTAGTCTGGGGAACAAAATGGTGGAATTTCAGTCATTGTTTTCTAAAGGGAGAGGTGGACATAGTAGCTATTACAGAGCCTTGGTCACAAAAGTCCACGACTGGGATCTAGCAATTCTTGGGTATAAAAATATACAGAAAGGATACATAGATACATAGACAGTGTCGGCAGATAAGGGCCTATGGCCCACCCAATCTGCCCATTTGAGCTTGTAAGTTCAGTTTGTTTTCCTAGAAGTCTGTTGCCCCATACCCCTGACCTCCAGAATTCCTTTATGTCTATCCCATGCATTCTTAAATCCCATGATTGTTTCAGCCCCCACCACTTCCTCTGGCAGAAAGGATAGGGGAACAGGAAGTGGAGGCAGAGGCATTGTATGTGAAGGAGGGGATAGTTTGCACCACAGAAGAAGATGTGAAGGGCAAGCCTGAAGCTCTGTGGGTGTAGATCCTATTCATGAAAGAGTGGAAGTTAAAGGACTGGGGTGGTCTATGGGCCGCCTTTCCAGGATAAGGAATTAGATGGGGTATCAAGATCCCAGATCACAGACATGTCCAGCAGGGGGGAGGTGGTAATAATGGAGGACTTCAGTCTACCTGAGGTGGACTAGAAAATCCTTGTTACCTCCTGCACTAGGGAACAGGCACTGCTGGATGCTTTCCAGAGTGCCTTCCTGACCCACAGAGTCATGGAGCCCACTAGAGAGAGGACTGTCCTGGATCTGGTTCTGTCCAACTGTGCACTTGTGCAGGATGTGAAGATGGATGTGCCTCTAGCAAGAAGTGACCATCACATGATGTGGTTTCACCTGGATATGGGTAGAGGAATGGTCAGGACCAAGATGAGTGTCTTGGAATTTCAGAGGGCTGACTTTGGTAGGATGGGAAAAGTCCTGCAAGGATACCTTGCTGGGATCAGAGTGGTGATGGATGGAGAACCGAAATGGGCCATAATAAAGAAGGGATTGATGGCAGAAACTGCTGTGTGCCAAAATCAAAAGTAAGAAAGCGAAGGCCCCAAAACCTAACTGGTTTGGCAAGAAGATGGCAAAAGCAGTGGGGAACAAGAGGGCAGCCTTTAGGAAGTAAAAACATACTCAGAAGGAGGAGGATAGGGTGGAATATGCCACTAAGTCAAGAGGGGCGAGCAGGGTGGTAAAGGAGGCAAAGGCCACGAGAGAGGTACAGCCAACCCAGGGGGTAAAAAGCAGGTGAGAAGGCCTTTTTCAGGTACATAACAGAAAACAGAAACATAAAGGATGAGACTGTAAGGCTAAAAAAGGAGGGGGGTTGGGCAGAGGGGAGTGAAGAAAAGGTGGAGTGAAGAAAAGGTGGAGGTGCATAATGGATGCTTCTTGTTCAGTTTTCATTTGACAGCAGGACTGATCAGTACCACAAGGGAGCAGGGAGATTGGAACTTGGAGGTGGGAAAGTCACAGATGAAGAAATTCAAGCAGACAGGGTAATCAAGGGCTGAGGGTCCTAAAGGTGGACAAATCACCAGGGCCAGAAGGCATGCACCTGAGGGTCATTAGAGAACCGGTAGAAGTTCTGGTGGGTCCCCTGGCAGACCTGCTTAACACCTCTCTAGAGTCCAGAAATGTTCCCCAGGACTGGAGAATGGTGTATGTGCTGCCTTTCTATAATAGTGAGCTGAGGGATGAACCACGGCACTGCAGAACAGTCAGCCCGACCTCAAACTGGATAAGGTGATCGAGACCATCCTGAAAGAGAGACTGATCAGCATTCTTGAGGAAAATGGATCCAGGATGAGAGGCAGCAGAGGTTTGTGTCAGGGAGGTCCTGCCAGACCAACCTAATTGGCTTCATTGATTTGGGTCACTAGGACTGTGGACAAGGGGCAGGCAGTTGATGTCCTGTATCTGGACTTCAGCAAGGCCTTCGACTTGGTGCCCCATAGGAGACTGGTCAGGAGGCTAGAGGACCTGGGAACAGAGGCTAAGCTTGCAGAATGGGTCAGAAGCTGGTTACAGGATACAAGCCAATGGGTGGTGGTCAGGGGACAATTCTCTGGAGCAAGGCTTGTGACCTGTGAGGTTCCACAGGGTTTGGTACTTGGCCCGGTGTTATTAAACATCTTCATAAGTGATAGTATGGATGGCATCAGGGGTAAAATCTGCCTGTTTGTGGATGACACCAAGCTCTGTGAGAGGGTGGACATGGTGGAGGGGAGACAGGTACTCAGGGAGGACCTGGCTAGACAAGAAAGGTGGTCTGGCATTTGTCACCTGGGGTTCAGTGCTAAAAAGTGCAAAGTTATGCACTTGGGAGTGAAGAACCCTGGAGCTAAATACTGGGTGGGTGGAGTGCAGGTAACCAGGTAAGAAAAAGAAAAGAACCTGGGGGTAGTAATCACAAGTGACCTGAAACACTCTGCACACTGCAAGAGAGCAGTAGCCAAAGCAAATCAGATGCTTGGCTGCATAGTCAGGGGAATTACCATCAGAAAGGTGGAGGTCAGTCTGCTGCTGTACAGGTCACTGGTAAGACCACAACTGGAGTACACTGTGCAGTTTTGGTGCCTGCATCTCAAGAAGGATGTCAGAGCTTGCTACAGACAGTCCAGAGAAGGGCAACCAAGATGATCCAGGGCCAGCCGGCCAACACATATCAGGAGAGGCTCAGGGAGCTCAATATGTACTCTTTTGAGGAAAGAAGGAAGAGGGGAGACATGATTGAGACCTTCAGGTACCTTAAGGGTATTAAAAGGGTGAGCACCAAGGACCTCTTCAGCCTTGGCAGCAACAAGACCACTAGGGGGTACAGCTTAAAGCAGGTGGGGGGAACATACAGGAGGGAGATGAGGAGACAACTTTTTTTAGTGTGAGAGTGGTGGCCAACTGGAATGAGCTGCCAGAGGAGGTGGAAGCCCTAAAAACAGTGGAAAGCTTCAAGAGGGGTTTGGACAGGGTGAGGCGAACAATGCAGGTAGAAGGAGAGTGAGTGGGGAGACAGAGGGTATGTAAAGGAAGGTCAGAAGGGAAATGGGAAGGGGGCAGTTCCCTTTGTAAATATAATCTGCTCTCCTGAAGTCCAGGACCTTCGCCATTGTGTGGTTTGATTCTGCAGCCCTCATTATATTTTTAATCACACTGTACAGTGATCGCTGGTTTCCAGGTTGCCTCCCACCTTGATATCTGCAACAGTGTCCTTGTTAGCGAGTATCAGCCCAGCACTGCTCCACCAGAATGGGTTCACTGACCAGTTGCCTGAGGAATGATTCCTGCAGAAAGTCCAGGATGCCCCTGCTTCAAGTTGAAGTCACAGCTGAGAGGCTCCAATCTACATTTGGCAGACTGAAGTCCCTCACTAACAGCACCTCCCCCTTTTCTGCCATCTTTACAGTGGCTTTCACCAGTGCCATATCTAACTCCTCACCCTGTGCTTGAGGCCTGTAGCTCACACCAGTGCAAATAGTAGTTCAATTCCCCTTCTTCAGGGTGACCCACAGTACCTCTGCCCCCCTCCCCTCCATATCCCCTATATCTCTGTTATGGCTGGGCGGACCTGAAAAGGTCCTGATCCTTATTACCAGGATCAGGATCCAGGCCAAAGTCCTGATAAGTTCTGATTAGTCCTGATTTAAATCAGAACCTTTTGTAAAATGTGGTGAAAACTGCAAATCTGCTATATAATTGCAGAAAATGACACAGATCTATGACTCACACATAGAATTGCAGTCAGTATTTCAGGATATGAAAACTGAGTTTATAGCACTGATGTGCTGGTCAATTGAATATGGCAGTCATGCAGTTGACCTCTGTCTGTTTCCTGTCTCAGAGTCAGTAGTACTAGTGCTGCAACTATAAACTGACCTGTCCGGCCTCAGAGGAGGAATCCCATTCCCATTTAATAGCACACACTACACAGTGGACATCATATAGAAACACAGAAACATAGAATTTGATGGCAGATAAGGACTGCTTGACCCACCCAGTCTGCCCATTTCCCTACCTATTGGATAAGCTGCAGGTTTTAGCAAACCAACAGCCTACTTCCTCATAACAGATATCAGTTTATTATTGTTGCACCAGTTCCTTCTCTGCTCCACTGAGAGTCATGCAGTTATTTTCTATGGCATGGGGTCCCCTCCATCCACCCAAATTGATGACACATTTAGGGGACTGCTACCCAAAAAATAACTGCATGTCCTTAGGAATCCAGAGACCTAGCTACTGTGTTGGAAGGAGGAGTGTGGCTGTGAGGTCGAGCCTCTACTGAGTGGGCAGAGACCTACATTCCGGTAATCCAAAAATGCAAAAATTAGACAAGTCCATTAGTACATGCTGAAAAACATGTGCCATCATGTTCAGGCAATCCAGAAATTAGGACATACTGAAAGCATTCTGCCATCAGTCTCAGCTACAGGCAGTCCAGAAATTACACAAGTCCATGAGGACATGCTGCGAAATGTGTGCCATCAGGTTCAGGCAGTCCAAAAATTATACAAGTCCATTAGGCCATGCTGCGAAACGCGTGCCATCAGGTTCAGGCAGTCCAAAAATTATACAAGTCCATTAGGACATGCTGCGAAAAGTGTGCCATCAGGTTCAGGCAGTCCAAAAATTACACAAGTCCATTAGGACATGCTGTTAAAAGTGTGCCGTCAGGTTCAGGCAGTCCAAAAATTATACAAGTCTATTAGGACATGCTGCGAAAAGTGTGCCGTCAGGCAGTCCAAAAATTACACAAGTCCATTAGGACATGCTGCAAAAAGTGTGCCATCAAGTTCAGGCAGTTCAAAAATTAGCAAAGTCTGTTAGGACATGCTGAAAACATTGTGCACCAGGTACAAACATTGTGTAGGCCACATATGGGCTTAATTGAGTACTGATTTATTTTTCTGAAAAACTGTGATCTTTCTGCTCTTCCAAGCAGTTATCTTTGAGGTCACTGCAAAATGTATTTGCTGCCTCCGGGTCATAGGTGTAACCAGTCAATGGAAGGTTTATTTTTAAGAATGTTAACTTCTCAACATTTTCTGGTAGTAGCCTAGATCATGTATCTGTTACCACATTTCCTGCACAGCTAAAGAGTCGCTCAGAAAATACACTGGTTGGGGGACAGGCCATGTACTTCAAGGCTACCTGCACAAGTGTAGGCCATGCAGGCTCCTTGTTTTGCCAGTACTTAACGGGAACTTCATTCCATTTAATACCTTTTTCTGCTAAATAACAGTCAACCATGGCCTGGGCAAAAGCAATGACAAATGGAGAAGGAAGGGCCAATTTTTGAAGGACGACAGTATCCAAGAGACCCCAAAGATGACTGCTGGGTGTAGAATGAATGGTAGCAGCTGACTGTTTTGTAGCCTGACTGAAAAGAGAGAGCCATGAAGGTGCAGGAGGAATAGATGAAGGGGCTGCATCTGTTATGTTTTTTTTTTCAAAAGCAAATCTATTTCTTGAATGATTTTCTCTCCACAGTTTTGGAACACATTTGGAAGGCACACCCTGTCTACGTTTCACTCGGTGCTCCATTATTGGGTATACAGTTCCCCATTACACCTGTCCACCAGTTTGCTATTTAGTGGGTTGGCACGAATCCATAACCCTGAATGGAATACCTCAAAACAGAGGCCCCTGAATAGGAAAAGGAGGGCCAAAGACAGTCCCCTCATCTTATCTCTTGAAGCCCTTATGAATCTACTATTTTTTTTATTGATCTGTATTGGAAATGTGGAAATTAACCCAGGCCCTCCTGAGTGCATTACCTCACCAGCAGACTTAGCCTCAGCCAAAGGTCTAAGCTTTATATATATCAATGCCCCACAGCCTCCTAAAAAAGCTTATGATGATACAAGCCTGGGTTGCCCATACTTTGCCAGACTTTCTAGTGGTGTCTGAGACATGGCTGAAACCCACCACAGCAGATAGGGACATAAATTTACCCAATTATCAAATATTCAGAGCAGATCGCCAGACAAGGGGCAGGGGAGTAGTTATTTATGTAAAATCCAGTATATCTGTAACCTGCTTAGATGCAACATCTATGTCCAAAGAATTTGAATGTCTATCCCTCAAAGTGGCTCTCTCCAACAAGGCAGCTTTTCAGCTAATTGGCTGTTACAGGCCCCCCTCAGCTGATTACAAGCTTCTAAACCACTTGGGGAATTTACTCAAGTCGGGTACTGAAGAAACCATAATCCTAGGTGATCTAAACCTAAATTGGCTATCCAAGGCTGAAGCACCTTTAGTATCATTCTGTGATACATATGGGTTTTCACAACTGATAAACGAACCAACAAGAATCAACAAAAAGAACCTGAGCAACAGCACACTACTCAACATCATACTGGTGAATAAACCCCACCTATTCACGCACACTGGAGTGCTTTTAGTGATATAAGTGACCACTGCCTTATTGCTGGAGTAAGATCATCCAACAAACTAACGCCCCCAGCTAAATTCCCTACTGAGGAGATCCAAGAAAATCTTCAATATTGAGGCTTATCTCATGATCTAAATCACTCTACCACATGGCAAGAGTTCTACCTAGCATATTCTGTGGAAAAAGCACATCAGGTGTTAAACAGCATAATACTAGGTGCCCTTAACATTCATGCACCAATCACTTGTGTTCGAATAAAAAACAAATCTTGCTGTTGGTTTTCAGCTGACCTCAAACCAGCACTGATGGAGAGAGATAAGCTATGGAAAAAGGCGAGGAAGACTAAGAACCCAAATTACTGGATGATATTTAAGAAAGCCAGAAATAGCTGTACCAGGAAAGTACAGGATGCAAAGGTTGCCTATTATAGGGCTGAACTCGACTCCTCCTACCACAATCCTGCCAAGTTCTGGAGCACCATTAAGGGCATAATAGGCCAAGATTCTAGCACCTCACTACCAGTCCAAATGCACCACAGTGAGGGCATAATTTCAGACAGGCTGGAAATACTGGATGCATTCAATAACCACTTTACAACTGCTGGCCTTGCATTTGATACTTCTCCAGCTAACCTGCTACGTGCACAATTAAGCTGCCAGTACACAGGGACTCAGAGACCTGATTCCTCCTTCTCCTTCAAACCGGTTCTGTTGAAACAAGTGGAGGATCTAATTTCGCAGATGGATATCGAAAAAAGTGCAGGTGCAGACTCCCTTGACCCCTACTTTCTAAAGATTGCAATACATACACTTGCAGTTCCTTTAACACATATTTTTAATTTGTCATTAACATCTGGTTCTATTCCTGCTATGTGGAAAACAGCCCAAGTTTTCCCCCTACTGAAATCAGGGGACCCCATGGAGCTCAACAATTATAGACCAATATCTATCCTTCCAGTGCTATCCAAGCTGCTAGAAAAACTAGTGAGCATCCAGCTAAGAGAATACCTTGAAGAAACTAATCTCTTAAATCCAGCACAATCTGGGTTTAGAGCTAGGCATAGTACTATTTCTACACTGGCTAAAGTTACAAATGACTGGCAAACCGAATTGGATAAAAAGAATTGTGTTTGTGCTGTAGTCCTAGACCATGAACTGCTACTCTCCTCCTTGCATTACATAGGCCTGGATCCATCCTTCCTTAGATGGTTTAGGTGTTACCTCACGGGAAGGACACAACAAGTGAAAGCTGAAGGTGATCTATCTCCACTAAAACCACTTCTAAGAGGAGTTCCACAAGGTTCTATTCTGGGCCCTATCCTTTTTGCCATTTATATTAATAATATTGATTCAAATCTTACCAGAGCCACTGTTCACTTGTTTGCAGATGACACTGTTTATATGTCAGCAACCCATCGCCTACTACAGCTCAGAAATTCTACAAGCAGAATTCTTCTTATTACAACATCAACTATTGGAAAAAAACTTCTTTAAATGCAAAGAAAACAAAAGCAATGCTGTTCTCCAACCAAAGTCATTCAAGTCCCTCCTCACTAAACAATCTCCCCAGCTATCCACTATCCTGGAGAAAGCCTTGACTATGTAGAAACATTCAAGTACTTGGGTGTGTGGATAGATAGCAAACTTAACTACACGTTCACATTGAAGAACTTCTAAAAAGCCATGAGACTTGGTCTATTCTTCAGAATAAGGCACTTCCTAACCAGAGACTCCAAGATGAGGTTGGTTCAGGCCACATTTCTCTCAGTGCTTGACTATGCAGATTTCCTTTACAGTCACTGCCCCATCTCCTACCTAAGCAAATTGGATACACTATACCACAGAGCACTAAGGTTCATTACAGATCTTCCACTTAACACTCATCACTGCTCTCTCTATGCTGCAGTCGGTTGGACGTCCCTACACCTCAGAAGAAACAGAAATGCTGCATTTTGGATTTACAGAGCATTGACTAAGAAGCTTCCAAACTATATTCTAGACTGCTTCACACAGGTCACAGCTAGTCGTATGCCCTAAGAAGCCACAACTTCATCATGCTCAAGGTGCCTAAAGTCAACACCGGCATGGGAGATCTGCTATCAGCTATACTCTAGCTATATCATGGAATACTTTACAGAAGACCCTGAAGCTGTTCAACTTGATATCATTAGCATCCTTCAAACATCTTTACCTAAGTCTCTTCCCAGATAAATGCAACTGCTTCCACAAGTTCTAATTTATTTGCATTCCTAACCCTCTCCCTCAGTCAGCCATCTTAATTTGGCAATCCACTTCCCTATAACTTATCTCACAGATCTCCCTCTCAGCAGCAGCCTTCATATTATGACATTTCTGTTCCCGATAAATTTATCTCCACAGATCTCTCAACTCCTGGCTATAATCCTCGACCACTCACTCCTGGCCCCTTCCTTAGCCCTTATCACTCCCACACACCTCTTGTACTAGCCCCAGCCCCTGTTCTAGTCCCTCATACCCCTTCCAACCTTGTCACTTACCAGAGTCTATGATCACCATTTTTCAGTCACTCAAACACTGTGTCTTCCTGTCTACATTGGCTTGCCCAGGAACCTTAGAAGTTTTGGGTGCCATATGTTGAATGTATGTCATGATACCTCCATAGTTGATATGTATATATTAGATTTTCTAGTCTGCTTTTATTGTCCTACCTTGTACTGTTTTGTTTAATCAATTTCTGCCTTTTTCTTACTGTGCTCAAAGAAATTGACTGCTGCAATCAGGGAGCACCCCGTCATTAAACAATCAGCTGTGTTTGCTTTCGGGGCAGTCCCTGACTGCAGCAGCGAATTAAAGCTGCATTGTCTGATGTCCCCTTTCAAACAAACATGGTGGCGTCTTCTCCATTGACCTCTCACAGTCCCCACGGAAGCCGACGGACAGCTGCTGCCGCCTCTCACAGTCCCCATTACAGCTGACGGGGGTGCCCAACCCCCCTGTCAGCATGCCCCCACCCTAGTTCATTTGCAGATGGGGTAGCCCAATCCCCGTCGGCATGATACCCCTCATCTGTTGTGTGCCGGGGGGGGTGCCCAATCCCCCTCAGATAATATGGCTGCCCCAACTAGCATTCTGCTGACGGGGGTGCCCAATCCCCATTGGCTACAGACCTCCCCCAAGAAACATTCAGGTGGCATGCTGGGAGCCCATCCCAGCATGCAAAAGTACTTGCAAAACCAGAAAATCTTCCTATGTTGTTTATTTTATTTTTTTTTGTTTCCTGTAAAAGAAAAATGGTCCCTCATTGAGTCCGGTGCCCCTCCCTCAACCCGCAGCCACCCTCTGCACACCCCACATCCCCACACACACACCCCTCACCTCATACTTACTTCTGGAGCCCAGCGTGACAATCTTCGGTGGGCCGAGAACACGTCTGCACTCTTCAAAGCCAACTGCGAACTGAAGAAATGCTGGTAAGCTGTATAATGGCATAAATGGGTTTTTTTCAACTTATCTCAGCCATTTTTCTGAATTTTTGCACCAAATATTCAACATGGGGTTCTTGGGACCCCATCTCATGAATTCAGTGACTGGCATCTGGTTATTTGTTCCTGAAAGGTGATTTCGCAGTCACTGCGTGGAATCACCTTTTGGGACTGATTAACGAAACGACAGTGTCACTGTCATTTTTTACATCCTGCCCAAAAAGTGTTTTCGCACCTGTGGCACAGAATGGTGCAGTCACTGTGCAAATTCAAACTTTGGAACAGATTAATGAAATCTCAGTGCCCCTGTTCATGAGGGAGGTCCCAAAAAGTCTATGTTGAAAATTTTGAATGAAAATACCAGAAAACGCCCAGGGCATTAGGGTTTCCAACTGTGAACGCCTCACCCTGTACAGACTGACAGGCATCGAGGGTGTGGCTTGGGGTTCTCGGCCGTAATTCTCACACCATTCCACCCCCACCCTGCAGCCACTGACCGGCATTGAGGTGTGCCTTGGGGTCTTTGGCCCTAACATTCACCCCATTCTCCTATACTGCACTCATCTCACCTTATTTCCTTATGGAATGGGGTGAGCGTAAGAGCCGAAGACCCCAAGGCACACCGTGACACCTGTCACTGTCTGCAGGGTGGGATGAAGTGGAAAGGCATGAGCATTATGGCCAATCCAAAGGCACACCCCAATGTCTGTAAGTCTCTGCAGGGTAGCGGTGGGGGTTGGCGTTAGTTCAGTACTTCAGAGCCATTCCTATTGTACATCTCTCTAACTCCTGCACTACCAATGCCAATTCCAGCAAGCAAAAATTCAGCATTGACAAATGCTTGTTTTATTCTGGGTGACAAGTCCCTTTCAGTTGCACTAGACTCTCTCATCTGAAATTGGCTTCTTGTACCTTCCATCTCATCCCTGATTGCATTCAGCTGAAATCTAAGAATCTTTATTAATGGGATTATTTGGCAGAGTGTAGCACTGTTGGAACTCACTTCCCTAGGGTTGCAGTATCTTGATAAGAAGCTCCAAAACAGCCCACTGCAGAGTAGTAATGTACACATCAGCATCCCCTATGGTGTTCTCTAGTGTATACTGTCTTACAGCCTTTATTTGCTCCAGCAATCTTTGAAACATGTGAAAGGCAGAGTTCTACCTCGTTGCAACATCCTGGATGAGTGTATTAGGAGGCAGTCCGTGCTCTTCTTGTATGGCCCGAAGGTGTTGGCGTGCTTTGCAGGAGTGGATGAAATGTGTGCATATTCTTTTTGCCACGTGTCAGAGCCTTTATATCTTTGTCCTCTTCCATAAATGCTTGCACAAAAAAATAATAGGCAGTGTGCAGAACATTGAATGTGGACAAAGCCCCCATCAGACAATGCTTTCTTTATGTTTGAACCATTGTCAGCCACAATAAAACCTACAGAAAGCTCTTGTGATGTACACCAGTATCGTATCTCTGTATTGAGCTCATCCAGGATCTTGGAAGATGTATGATCCTGCGAGATATACTGGATGCGAAGGGAAGCCAGTTTTAGAGGGGAATTGTCAGTGTCACTACAGGGAGAAAACGATACCCAATGTACAGTCAGTGACATAAATGGTTCTGGTTGGCAGCTTGTCCATACAGTAGTCAGATGGACAACCCCAGCAACTGAATCTTTTAAATCATTTTTCAGTTTAGCACTTACTAAATCATACATCTGCAGTATTGCAACAGTCAAGAAATATTTCCTGGATGGAATATTGTATCGTTTTGACAGGAGATTCAAAAGCCTTTTGAATCCTACATGCTCCACAATTCTGTAAGTCTATAAGTCCAGTGCTATCATCGCTGAAATTAGTTTTGTTATAGCAATTGCCTCAGGATGACTACGCTGGTACTTAGCTTTACGTTCGTCTCTGAAATCATGAGCTGTCTTCTGGCAGCTGACGTTTTCAAATGGCCAGCATTAGGAGTGCTGGATGATGAGAAGGGCAAAATGGGACTGTTTGTAGTACTTTATTCTAGAAGAAGACTGAGAAGGAGTTAACACTACAAAGAAGCAGCAGGGCTGCTGCTGCTGTCACTGGATATAACAGGTGCAGCAGGTGTAGTCTGACTTAACTTGGCCTGCATGATGTTGTCTTCTTTCTCTCTGACCAAAAAAATCACTCCTGAGATGCAATGGGTGACATCTCTCTAAATGACTTTTTAATGCTGCGGTACCCAAAGCACCTTTTCTGCTCCTTCTGCTAATGGTCTTTTTACATATAGAGCAAACTGCTTGTAACTCATTATTGGTAGCCAGAGAAAAGTAAGCCCACACATAAGATGCCACCTTTTTTGTTTTATTACCAGCCATACTATACTGTCCTCCTTTGTCACTTCCACTATGTTGTTGTTTCTCAACACTGGAAAGCTGTTCATCATGGTCTTTTTCTGTTTCACCATTATCATCATCCTACAGCTCCTCCAGGCCACTAACAGAACCAAAATCTAAATGCACTGCCCCCTCATCTGGTTTCTCCTGCACCTGCACCACACTGTTCATGCCCAAATTGCCCATGTCATCATCCAAGTCCAAATCATTACATTCATCCTGCGTCTGTGCAACAGCCACCTCTACCTCATTCTGACTTTCCATTTGCTTCTGCTTTTCTTCCTCCTTGTCTACATCCTCCATTTCATAATCATTACTCTCATCAGAGCTAGATTACCTCCCCCTGTTTCATTTAAATCTGTATTGGTATTATGGTACTCATAGGTACCATATCTTGACTTGCCATTCGTGGTGCCAACTACTCCTTTACTTTTAATTGTAACCCCTAGGTGGCGCTATCCCAAAGGCTACTACCCCTGCCTGTTTGACTACGGACAGGTTGAGGGGCCTAGATCCTATGGCGGGTGCCTCTTCCCAGAGGTCAGGGTTTGTCGTGGTTAGACTAGCTTGGTCACAGCCCTCTGGGACACTGAGAACCCTTGTATTCCCTTTAGTGGCTCACACAGTACCCCAGAGTTACAGCCCCACTACCCCATGTATACACACTGTTCACTCATATAGATACCACTTACCCTTGAGACTGATTCTGCAGCATGTCTCTGAGGACCCCTTGTAAAATAAGGATAAACAACCTACATAGCAAAACACAATACTGTTTCCATAAGTACCAACACCACAGACAGTATATAGTATAACAACAACAAATCTGATTTATTTAGGGGGCAGTAACACTGGAGGGGGAAATCAGGTTAATTGGTGGCATTAAATCACAGTACTGTGCACGCATACTGGGTCTGAAAAGTCACACTCTGGGCACCCAGATTGGGGGGGGGGCTAGCCAGGTCTGTTGCCTGGGGTTGGCTGGCAGGTGCAGATGGATGGGGCCCTGTAGAAGTAAATATATGCACAACACCCAATTGCAATCCGGAGCCGGATAGCTCAGTCCATGAATTAGGGAAACAATAAGAATTAGATGACACACTTGTGATTGAAAACAGACTGCAGGGAAATACCCTGATTTGTACTCACAACACCCAAGCTGAGGACCGGATGGTAGATGTTCTTCTGGATTTCCAGAACAACAGGGCATGGAGACAAGGTCCTTGTGACTGGACTCCACTGCAGTTGATCGCAAACGTATTTAGTCCAAACTAAGCTGGGGTTAGCTTCCAGCTTCAGCACACAGCTTGGGGGATTGGAAATAGCGATTCCCCACAAGCACTATGCATATTCATATGTAAAAGGAAAGTACTATACCAGGCAGGCTGCTCCTCAATCCCGATTGCAATTACTGCAAAATACCTGGGAGCGCACACAGCAGCTTCAGTTCCTGACAGACCGAACGCGATTCAGCAGTTTCTTCAGTCTTCTACAGGGTGAGCCTGGTTTCCACTCTTCAGACTTCCTTCTTTCTCCTCACAGTCGGATTCAGTCCAAACTGGCACTTACAACGGCTGCAGGCCGAACCTCAGGGCCTCACACGCGCTTCCTGCGTGAAACTATACACCGCAGAAGCACAGAGCTCCTTCTCTCTTCACTGTCACAACTGATCTGAGCTATCCAGTCACAGAGCAGGGCATTTCCTTTAGCTCCACACCATTCTGTTGGTTGGTTTGGCTGTCACTCACAATAAGACTCCCTCTGTTGGTGGAAAAGGTGCCAAGGTCAAAATTACATTTCCCAGAGTCACTGCTCATACAATCCTCTTGTGGCTGGCTCAAAATTAAGAGTCCAAGTTCTGATTCGTCCACATGCTCCATTTTAGGGCTCCCTTAACCCAGTGTGCCCACCACAGCAGTTCAGGACAAAAATTAAAGAGCTACACTGAAACAGTTCATGCTAAAATGAAGACAGGTTAAACAAACTACATTTTCTCAGTCACTCTAAATGATTTCTGGCAAACAGTCATATCTTTCAACAAGGCTCCCTCTGCACATGTAGCGACGGCAGAAACGGAGTGAATTGGCAGCAGCTCGTGCGGGATTTGAGCGTTAAATACACAGTCCCCCCATACAAACTAATTGTCTGCAAGCAGACAGCTCTTAAACAGACAGTACGTGGAGACTCAAATAGCACTCACTTGGAACCACATTTAAACAGCTCAGACACCGAACACTGCCCAGACTTGGAGCATTCAGGCAAGCTCCTGGAAGACTTTTGGGAACCCCCATTTTCAGGGGGGTTACACCCTTCCTGGCCTGGAAAAACTTGGCGTCTGTGTCAAGTAAATGCCCCCATAAATTTCAATACAACCATATACCATTACATCAATATCACATTAGGCTTATACATGTAATCATCCGTCAACATATTACCTTACCAGAAACACATTTCTGAAACTTTTCAGTACATCACTTTTTTTCACAGTATTATACACACATTATACTGTAACTCAGGTTATTACCTCCTGTACGTGAAACCTGAAGAGAGGGGGCCCTTCCCTATCAGCTACCTTGGGGCTGGATGGGGCAGGGGCACCATACCTAGAGGGCAACACAGGTAACTTGGAGTTAGCACTGATGTTCAGTTTGGGCAATGAGCTTGGGGATACATACACTCCTTTATGGACAACATTGAGAGGCAAGTCCACAGGCCTCCCAGGGGAATCATAACTGAGGTGCACCACAGGCTTTACAGCTCAGCCGGTCTTTCTAGGGGAACTGTTACAGTCTCTGCACCCTGAGCCTCATTTTCAGCATTGTCCTCACTTGTCAGGGGGGAGTCTCCATTGGGGTAGAGAGGCTAGAACTAGGGGCACTTTCAGCCTCATGAGTTACAATCTCTGAGTCCACAACACTTTGCTCACATGGGGAGTTTTCTGACACTGACAGTGAATTATCAGGGCACTCAACACACTCTTCTTGTTCTGGTGTATCACCAGTTTGTCCCTGTCCATCATTTTCCTCCTCTGAAAACTCAAACAGTTCAACCATGCACAATGATTCCATATCGTCTGACTTGATGCTTTGCACTTCACTTTCTGGGATCATTGGCTCCAGGGACAAAGCTGGGGGCTAAGACAGTCCAGAAGGCCCAGCTTCATCTCCAGGATTGACTAGGGGATTGCCCCAAAACAATTAACTCAGTTCGTAAGAAGGGTAGTATTCAAAGCCACACTCACTTTCCTCTGACATGGACTGACAGACATGTTCAACTGAGACTTGTGGAGGGGAACACTTAAACTCAGCTTCTGTAGGTGAAGGCTTTCTTGATTTTTGCTTAGCAGCAGCTCTAGTCCCTGGTCCAGAGGGGGAATTTTCTGGGGGCTCGGACTCAATCAACATTTTTCCAATGGGCAGTAAATGATTTCTATGCAATGTTTTCACATCTTTTGAATTATTCTCAGGCCTTACTTTGTACACTGGCAGATCATCTAGTTTGCCCACTACAATGTGAGGGAGATGGTGCCATCTGTCAGCAATCTTATGTTTGCCATGAAGTCCCAGATTTCTTAGCAATACCTGATCTGCCTCCTGGAGTTCCTGTGCTTTCACCTTTTTATCATACCTTTCTTTGTTGGCCAGATTTCTTTTGGCAGCCATGGTTTGAGCCAGTTGGTATGCATGATTTAGCTGGGCCTTTAACTTTTGCACATACAGTAAATAGTTGTCAGCTTGAACCCCATCAGGAGAAACTCCAAAACTTACATCTACTGGCAGTCGAGCTTCTCTTCCAAACATCAGTCGGTAGGGGGAGAACCCAGTGGCATCACTTTTGGTGCAGTTGTAGGCAGTACCAGGGTGCTAATTTGTTGGCTTCATCTAGGCTTGTCCTTTGGGTGGAGGGTAACTAGCATATCTAGCAAAGTGCGGTTGAAACGTTCAGGCTGCAGGTCCCCCTGGGGGTGGTAAGGGGCAGTTTTGGACTTTCGCACTCCCCACAGAGAAAGCATCTCTTTGATCAGACAACTCTCAAAGTCTCTCCCTTGATCAGAATGGATTCTCTGTGGAACCCCATAGTGAACAAAAAAGTTTTCTACAAGTACTTTTGCCACAGTGGATGCCTTCTGGTTCTTGGTGGGGAAAGCTTGGGCGTATCTCGTAAAATGGTTAGTGACCACCAGCACATTACTAATATTTCTTTGATCCGACTCCAAACTCAGAAAGTCAATACAGACCAGCTCCATGGGGCACTGGTGGTGATGTTAACAAGAGGGACAGCCCTCTGGGGCAAAGCTTTCCTCTGTAAGCAGTGACTACAAGTTCGAACGTGTTGCTCAACATCAGCCCCCATCTTAGGCCAATAGAATCTGGATCTCACCAAGTCAAGTGTTCTGTCTATACCAAGGTGCCCCTTGTGGTTGTGTAAGGACCTCCTTACTGAGTCTCGAAAGGCAGTGGGCAGCACTAGTTGTTGTTTGTCTATTTGTCCCCCTCTGTCTACTGTTTCTCTGTATAACAGTCTATTGATCAGTTTCAACTTAGGACCTTCCTTGTATAACAATGCAGTTCTCAAATCAGTAGAGCGTAATTTGGACACATCTTTCCCTGCATATAGGGCTTCTAAAGCTGATTTGATCATGGGATCTCAGGATTGAGCCGGCTGAATACTGTCATTGTCCAGCTGAGGCAGTGCACCAGTGTCTATTGCAGAAAAGTGGCAATAAGCAGCAGGTATGCAATTCTCAGAGGGTCCCAAACAATCTACCACACAGTCCACTGCATCCATGGACATTTGCTCCTCCCCTGTCAAACTTCTAGCAGAGCGCTCGAATATCAGGTTCTGACAGTCTGACCCAGTCATTCTGGGGAGCAGGCCTCTGGGAGAGAGCATCAGCATCTATGTGGTTCAGGCCTGCTCTGTATTCAACAGCATAGTCATATGTAGACAATGCAGAAAGCCACCTGTGGCCAGTGGCATCCAACTTAGCTGAAGTCTGCACATAGGTCAAAAGGATTATTGTCAGCTTTTACTAGTATCTTAGCCCCATACAAGTGCTCGTGGAACTGGTCAACAATGGCCCACTTCAAATCTAGGAACTCTAACTTATGTACAGGATAGTTCTTTTCAGTTGGGGTCAGGCTTCTACAGGCAAAGGCTTCTGGTCTCAGGCCATTCTTGTGCTCTTGGTACAATACAGCCCCCAAGCCTTGCAGGCTAGCATCAGTGTGCTAGACATAGGGCTTCGCTGGATCTGCATAGGCAAGGACAGGAGCGTGGGTAAGTTGATGTATAATCTCATGAAAAGCAGCTTCACACTCAGGTGTTCATCTGGCTTCAAATACTTCATTAGGACAGAAATACACTCTCTCTGGCTCAGAAGAAACCGACCTCTTATATTTTTTGTTAGTAGGAGAGTAAGATTAAATAAAGGACGAATCACTCTTGAATAGTCCTTGATGAACCAGCGATAGTAACCACAGAACCCCTGGAATCTTTGCAGTTCTTTTAGATTGTGGGGCTGAGGCCAGGTGGTTAAGGCCTCAACGTTACCCGGGTCTCTTTCTATTCCCTCGGTGGATACTATGTGTTCCACATACTTTACAGAGGTTTGGAAGAACTGACATTTACTGATGGCTAGTTTAAGGCCAAAATCTTCCAGTCAGTCCAACACCTTGAACAATCTGCTCTCATGTTCCTCCAGTGAGCTGCCAAACACAATAACATCATCTAGGTATACCAGGCACTTTAACAAGTTCATGTCCCCCACTGCACGCTCCATCAGTCGTTGAAAAGTGGCTGGAGCACCTGAAATCCCTTAAGGCATCCTCATGAATTCATAGAAAACAAGCGGACAGATGAAGGCTGTCTTTTCACGGTCTTCTGGGGCCATCGGGGTCTGGTAGTACCCACTGCAAAGATCCAACACTGAGAACCACTTACTACTATTTAGGCAGTCTAAGGCATCCTGAATGCAGGGCATTGTGTACTGATCAGGAATAGTTCACCGGTTCAAGGTGCAATAATCCACGCACATCCTTACTGTCCCATTCTTTTTCCTCACTACCACAATAGGTGAAGCATATGTGCTTCTGGATTCTTGTATTACACCAGCAGCAAGCATCTCTTGCAGATGCTGTCTCACATCATCTGTGTCAGCAGGTGCCAGGCATCAAGGCCTCTCAAGAAATGGCCTTTCATCATGCAGCTATGTTATCCAGCTCCTTGCAAGCTTCCTACGTCCCATTCCTTTAAAGAAAACACCTGGTCTCTCTGGGCAAGCTTCTCACTGATCCTCACTTTCCATTCAGCTGGCAATGGGGAGTCACTGAAATCAAACAAGTCAGGCATTACTCTGTCATTCTTCCCCGAACTCTTGCTACTGGGTAGCAATGCAGTGTCTGCACAATGCACATTAGCCAGGGTGCAACCTCTATTTACTCGAATCTCTCTGTTAGACACATTATGAACTTGAACCATTACCCTTCTGGCATAAGCATGGGCTCTAGCAGGCAAAATATTAGGCTTGACCAGCAGTCCCTCTGGCAATTTTCCATTGCCTGGTGCATCCAACGTTAATATTTTATTCTTGACATCCTTTCTGATACGGACCTCTCCCTGTAAGGTACACTGGGCATTTGGCGCCAGGATCAGAGACTCAGAATCCTTTTTCCAGACAACTCCAACTGGTTCCTCTGGTTTCACTTTGTCAGCATCTCTCTGGGCATCGTAGGCCTTCCTGATCAAGGCCGGAATTCTTAGAGCTCTACCAGTCCAGGACCCTGTAACACAACTGTGCCAGCCATCCAAACATATATGCATTAGTCCCAGTTAGTAGAGGAACCCCATCATACAGTCCGATAGAGGGACACACTAAGGCCAGGGTCTCTACTTGCTCGGCCACTCCAGCCATGGAGGTGGGAAAAGACAGCCAAATTCGGGTACATCCAGAGTAGGGGTAGGCCTTCTACAATTTAACCCCCAGACATGCAGCCCCTCCAACGGTTGTAAGGGTACATCAGACAAATGTATCTGATACCAGTCTTGGAACATAATTGTCACTTGGGAGCCACTGTCTAATACAGCTCTTGTAGACACTCCATTCACCTTTACAGTGGTCTCCATGGAGGGACCCACTATTCTGGACCAGTCTGAAGAGGCGGTAGTGGGGGCCTGGGCAACTGACCTTGCCACAAAGGGACGTGAGTTATCATTTTTGGGGCCCTCACTGGGATCATTTTGTGCACCTCTTAACCACTTATTTGTTCTCCGAAGCTCTCCTTGTATCCTATATGCAACTTTGTCTGTGTATTTTGGGGACAGGCATTCTCTCTTCATGTGCCCATCCTTCCCACAATTTTAACAAAACATACTTTCTGGAGTTTGAGCTGGCCGAGGCGTCACACAGGGATCCTGGGCAGGGGTACTACTAACTGGAAACCTTGGTGCCATCTCTGTCTGTGGTGTGATAAGCATTTGGAAACATCTCATCAATTTCCCCACTTCCATGGTGAAGACATCGAGTTTTGAGCTGTTGTCAGCAGGAGATGCATGGGTGGGTACCCCAACCCCCCTAGCAGATACAGTCGGATGAGGGTCGGGGCCTGTACTTGCAGGAGCGGTCTTTATAAAGGGACTGTTTTTTATTTCCCTGAACCCTCTCAGCAGATCACCCCATGGTGGCACACCCTCATTGGTCCCCACTTCACAAGGACCTTCCGATGCTGTGATCACTTGGGCTGTGCTCACCCCAGAATTAAATTCCCCCCTCCTCATTTTCAACCTCCCGAAGTTCTTTTATTAAGTCACAATAGTCCGGTGGGTTACCCCTTCTGTCTGGGAGCCTTAATTGAAGGAGCTGCAATTTAGAATGCTTTGCATGTTGTAGTAGGTGCTCCAACCTTACACAGTTTAAGTCACTGGCGGCCATCCCACCTTTTCGGTAAGCCTTCTGCAGAGCTCTTTCCAGATGAGTAACATATGCAGAAAACTTTCCCCTGGCCACTGTTTTGTACCTTGAAATTTCCACATCAAGCTCTTCCCTGACTCAGTGCTCCCAAAATTGCCTTCAAGTGCAGATAGGTACTTCTGGGCAGATGCATCAGGATTTGTGGACCTCAAAAATGTAATGGCCTCTAGGACAGGACCCCTCAGACTTTCTATGATTCTTTTTCATTTCTCAGCCTCCGCACACTGCCATTCAGGTATCAGAGGGGCAACACAATCTATCCAGGTGTCCCAGTCATCCTCCCCTTGGGGGGTGGAGAGGGTGCCAGAGAAGATCCTCAACCTTCGGTAAGAGTCGTTACTAATGGCAGGTGCAGAAATAGGAGTCAGCATTGGTTCAGCCGCAGAAAGAGGGGCAATAATGGGTGCTGGAGTGGGAGGGGGTGTTGGGGGAGAAACACCCCCAGGTGGCAGAAATAACTTCTTTAAGTCCTCCACAGTTTTCCCTTCCTCCAGCAACAACTTAGCAAATTTCTCCTCAGTAGTTTCAGATAGTGGGAGGGGCTCATTTCCCCCCGGGTCTTTACTGTCCTTAATTATCACTCTCCAGGCAGTGAGCGCTCCCTCTGGGGTAATAGTCTGTGGCACTTTGGACATATCTGTGGGGTCTTTATACTCTACTAGGGCCATGAAAGTGTGGATGAGCAGATCAGCATGTCGACCGACCACCACAGGGTTTTGTAAACCTTCCAACTGGAAAGTACTCCCTGTACAGTGTCCGTATTGATACCCAGGGGGATGTTCAGGATAAGCATAGCATTTTGGGGGTTGATCTCCTACCCAGTACACCACTCCACCAACTGGTGCACAGCCACTTCTGTCGGGGTACCCATTTATTTATTTTTTTAACAGTGGTTCGTAAATGTGGCCACTAGAGGACACAAAATCCCAGTGGTGAGCCTCCAAGATGTAACCACTAGGTGGCGCTATCCCAAGGGCTACTACTGTACCCCTGCCTGTTTGACTACGGACAGGTTGAGGGGCCTAGGTCCTATGGTGGGTGCCTCCACCCAGAGGTCAGGGTTTGTAATGGTTAGACTAGCTTGGTCACAGCCCTCTGGGACACTGAGACCCCCTTTTATTCCCTCTAGTGGCTCACACAGTACCCTGGAGTAACTGCCCCAATAACACTGTTCACTCATATAGATACCACTTACCCTCGTCACTGATTCTGCAGCACGTCTCTGAGGACCCCCTGTAAAATAAGGTTAAACAACATACACAGCAAAACATAGTACTGTTTCCATAAGTACCAACACCACAGACAGCATATAGTATAACAACAACAAATCTGATTTATTTAAGGGGCAGTAACACGGGAGGGGGAAATCAGGTTAATTGGTGGCATTAAATCACAGTACTGTGCACACATACTGGGTCTGAAACATCACACTCTGGGTACCCAGGTTGGGGAGGGCTAGCCAGGTCCATTGCCCAGGGTTGGCCGGCAGGTGCAGATGGATGGGGCCCTGTAGAAGAAAATGTATGCACAACACCCATTTGTAATCCGGAGTCGGATGGCTCAGTCCATGAAGCAGGGAAATAACAAGAATTAGATGACACACTTTTGATTGAAAACAGACTGCAGGGGAATACCCTGATTTGTACTCACAATACCCAAGTTGAGGACCGGATGGTAGATATTCTTCTGGATTGCCAGAACAGCAGGGCATGGAGACAAGGTCCTTGTGACTGGACCCCACTGCAGTTGATCACAAAAACGTATTTAGTCCAAGCTAAGCTGGGGTTTGCTTCCAGCTTCACCACACAGCTTGGGGGATTGGAAATAGCGATTCCCCACAAGCACTACGCACATTCATATGTAAAAGGAACGTACTATACCAGGTAGGCTGCTCCTCGATCCCAATCGCAATTACTGCAAAATACCTTGGATCACACACAGCAGCTTCAGTTCCTGACAGACCGAGTGCGATTCAGCAGTTTCTCCAGTCTTCTACAGGGTGAGCCTGGTTTCCACTCTTCAGACTTCCTTCTCTCTCTTCACAAGCGGAGTCAGTCTGAACTGACACTTGCAACGGCTGCAGGCCGAACCTCAGGGCCTCGCTTGCACTTCCCATGCAAAACTATACACCGCAGAAGCACAGAGCTCCTTCTCTCTTCACTGTCACATCTGATCTGAGCTTTCCAGTCACAGAGCAGGGCATTTCCTTTAGCTCCACACCATTCTGTTGATTGGTTCGGCTGTCACTCACAATAAGACTCCCTCTGTTGGTGGAAAAAGGCACCAAGGTCAAAACTACATTTCCCAGAGTCACTGACCATACAATCCCCTTGTGGCTGGCTCAAAATTAAGAGTCCAAGTTCTGATTCGTCCACAGGCTCCATTTTAGGGCTCCCTTAACCCAAGTGGGCCAGCACAGCAGTTCAGGACTTAAATGAAAGAGCTACACTGAAACAGTTCGTGCTAAAATAAAGACAGGTTAGACAAACTACATTTTCTCAGTCACTCTAAATGATTTCTGGCAAACAGTCATATCTTTCAACAAGGCTCCCTCTGCACATGTAGCGACAGCATAAACAAAGTGAATTGACAGCAGCTTGGGCAGGATTGTAGCATTAAATACACAGTCCCCCATACAAACTAAGTCTGCAAGCAGACAGCTCTTAAAGAGACAGTACGTGGAGACTCAAATAGCACTCACTTGGAACCACATTTAAACAGCTCAGACACCGAACACCGCCCAGACTTGGAGCATTCAGGCAAGCTCCTGGAAGACTTTTGGGAACCCCCCATTCGTGGAAGAACCACTACTGCTACCAGATGAAGCATCAGCAACTGGTCTTTTACCAGTTAGGCTGTGCAGTGTTGTTTGTGGCATATGTTTCTCCATACATTTTCCCATTTCAGCCTCCGCCTCTCCCTGACTGGTGCACATTTCCAGTTTGTTTTTTTTATTACACACAACAATGCTTTTACCAATATGTGTTTTCTTTTTATTTAGTCCTCTCAGTTGTTCCCAAGTTCCTCAGCCCACTAGTACAGGCTTGGCCTCACTGCCAGTGTCCCCTTCCACCACAATAGCTAAGTATAAGTTTTTAATTGCCAGTGGCACAGAAAAGTATTTTTTCCTGTAGATATTTTCTTCTTATTTAGTCCTGTCAGTTGTTCCCACCTTCCTCTGCCCACTTGGTACAGGTCTGCCCTCACAGCCACACTCCCCCTTCCACCACAGTACCTAGTTTTTTTTTATTACACGCAAGGAAATATTTCTCAACTGTTGCAATACGGCAGATGTATTATGTAGTCCCGACTCCTCTCAGTTGTTCTCAAGTTCCTCTGCCCACTCACTCAGTGCAGGCTTGGCCTCACAGCCACCCTCCCCCTTCCACCACAGTAGCAGCTAGGTTATCTTGTTTTAATTATACACAAAAACAATTTTTCTCATTTATGTGTTTTTTTATTTAGTTCTCTCAATTGTTCCCAAGTACCTGTGCCCACTGCCCACTCAGTCACTACAGTTAAATTTGGTCCTCAGTTGTTCCCAAATTTCTCTGCCCGACAGGGACCAGGGCAGGTTTGCTCTTACAGATGCAGTGAACCCCCTCCCACCAGTGTAGGTAGCTACTAGATTTTTCTTTTCTTATTTAAAAAAAAAAGTTTCTTTTTCTTTATATCTTTTTTTTTTTTTTTTTGCAACTTTGTTCTCTGTATTTCCTTAGTTCCTCTGCCCTAGGGCTGCCATGTATGACCTCAGAGCCACACACCCTTCACCCACTCCTAACAAGGTCTTTCCTCTTGAATACTTTCTTTTCTTTAGTTTAGATGATAATTGTTCAGTGTAGAATACAGATTAGACTAGACTAGGTCCACTTTACTCGGTCCACAATCCCCACGAAGTGAAGAGTCAATAAAACACCCTGCCTAATTCAATTGTAACCCCTAGATGGCGCTATCCCTGGGGCTACTACCCCTGCCTGATTTGCCACTAACAGGTTGAGGGGCCTGGATCCGATGGCGGGTGCCTCCACCCAGAGGTCAGGGTTTGAAATAGTTAAACTAACTTGGTCACAGCCCTCTGGGACACTGCAACCCCCCTTTCTTCCCACTAGTGGCCCACACAATATATCAGAATTACCTTCACAGTATACACTTACCCCCAGGACTGGTTCAGGCACTGGGACCTCCTGTAAAATAAGATACAGTGCAACAATCACAGTATAATACTTAACATAGACAAATACCTCAGGCAGTATAACTTTGCTGAAACAAGCAGCTCTGATTTATTTAGGGGAATATAACAAGGACAGGGAAATCAGGTTAATTAGCTTATCACTTTACTCATCTACCTATGGCTCTGTGCACAGGCCTATCTCTACCAGTTACTGTCCCTGGTACCCAAGCCCTAGTGGCTAGTCCAAACCGTGGCAGCTGGTAGGGGCCCTTTCACACAGAGAAAGAAAAATTAGTTAAACAGTCAGCAGTACAGTAATTCCATTTGGATTTAATGTGGCAATTCAACAGGAGCGACCCTGAATTAGTACTCACGACCTCCAAACAAGATAGGGTCCTTCAACGTCAGCAGGGCTACTCTTGAGCTCCACGAGACTCCTCACACATTTATATGACAAACTGCAACAGGCAAAAGTCCTTTAATGGCAGCAGGATTCACTTGAGCTACACAAGCCTCCTCACACATTTATATGATAAACAGTAAGAGGCAAAAGTCCTTTAATGGCAGCAGGATTCACTAGAGGTACACAAGCCTCTTCACACATTTATATGGTAAACAGAAAGTACTATACCAGGCAGGCTGCTTCTCTATCCTGATCGCAATTACTGCACAATACCGGAGGAGACACACAGCAGATTCAGTTCCTGACAGACCAAGCGCAATTCAGCAATTTCTCCAGTCTTCTACAGGGTGAGCCTGGTTTCTACTCTTCAGATATCCTTTGATTCTCTTCACAGGACAGATTCAGTCCTAACAAGCAGTTACACAAGCTGCAGACCGGAACTCAGGGCCTTACACCGTTCCCGACTAAAACTGCACACCGAAAAGCACAGGCTCCTTCCTCTTCACTGCCAGAGCTCAACTGAAACTCAGCAGACAAAACTGGGCACTTACTTTGAGTTCCTCCCAGTTCTTGGCTGGATTGGCTGTCACTCACAATAGACTGCCCTGTTGGTCCAAAAGGCGCGAAGTCAAACTACATCTCCCAGAGTCACTGCCCATACAATCCTCTTGTGGCTGGCTCAGATTACAGAGTCAAGTTCTGATTCGTCCAAGGCACCATTTAGAGCTACCTTAACCCACACTGATTGGTCCAGTTCAGCAGTTCAAACCTAGAATGGGGAACTAGGCAAACACAGTTCTGACTGCAAAAAAGCAGGTTAGACAAACTGTACTTTCATTATTACTTTAAATGATTTCTGGCAAACAGTTACATCTTTCAGATAGGTTCCCTTTGCACTCCTAGTGACTGCAAAAATGGAGTGAATTGGCAGCAGCTCGAGTGGTACTCAAACAGAAAACACACAGTCCCCCCATACAAACTAATTATGTCTGCAAGCAGACAGCTCTTAAAGAGAAAGTACCAGAGGCTCTAAAAACACTCACAGATAAATGGCTTAAACGCCAAACACCATTCAGGCTTGGAGCATTCAAGCAAGCTCCTGGAAGTCTTTTGGGAACCCCCATTTGCAGGGGGGTTACACAATATATGTATTTTTAATCCTTTTTGTTGTTTTTTACCACCAGCAGCCTGTACGTGATGGCTAGCTAGCTGTCTGGTCCCCCACCAAGAGCTCTTTCGATGGCCACGCCCTCACCACGAGGTTCCCTCACTTCAGCCTGTCTCCACCCCACCAAAACTAAAGATAATTATTTTTTTATTTCTTCATATATGCTCTGTTTACTTTTTAAATTATATTTTACCAAAAAAATGCTACTGTGTCCAACGCGCACACACATGCACACACATACACACACACACACACACACACACACACACGATTTATATACTGACAAAGTTGAGACACATCCGTCCTCTCTAACAATCAGCTCCGAGATGGCGCCTCTCACTAGGAACAATGAGCTGAAGTGTTCCAGCTCCACCCTGCCCACCACATCACCCAATTGCCAGGACTGACATGCAAGCTCCATTCAGCAATAGGCAGTCTAGCCTGTCAGTCTGGCTGCATCTGGCCAATCGGATCTTCTTCTCCTCTGTCTCCTTAAGCCGCGGTGCACTCGTTGATGTGAAAGTGCACAATCCCAAATGCAAAGCTGAGCGAGCGAGCAAGACAACTTGAATATGGGGGGATGGTCCAGCAGTATAGCCACATGACATGTAATACTGGCCATCATGTGACTGACTGGAGTGCCCGCTGGTCATGCTTCCACACCACCTACAGGTAGGCTAATGGAATTCTTTTATTTGTATTTGTTTTTTGTTAAGGTTTCACTCTGTAGCCCCAGGACGTATTTTAAAGCCCTTTAGCCCTTTTCTTAACTTACGGCTGACGGACCTGGACTCAGTACAGTTCAGCACTTGGCTCTTATTAATCTGGGTCAATCAGACTGCACTGGATCTAGGGGGGGTTCTGATTTTTGGCGGGTCATTCCACCCAACCCTAATCTCTGTTGCCTTTATATTGTAACCCCCCTGCAAATGGGGGTTCCCAAAAGACTTCCAGGAGCTTGCTTGAATGCTCCAAGCCTGAATGGTGTTTGGCATTTAAGCCATTTATCAGTGAGTGTTTTTAGAGCCTCTGGTACTGTCTCTTTAAGAGCTGTCTGCTTGCAGACATAATTAGTTGTATAGGGGACTGTATTGCTTCTCTGAGTACCACTTGAGCTGCTGCCAATTCACTTCATTTTTGCAGTCACTAGAGTGCAAAGGAACCTATCTGAAAGATGTAACTGTTTGCCAGAAATTATTTAGGTAATAATGAAATTACAGTTTGTCTAACCTGCTTTCTTTGCAGTCAGAACTGTCTGCTAGTTCCCATTCTAGTTTTGAACTGCTGAACTGGACCAATCAGTGTGGGAGTAAGCTAGCTCTAAAATGGTGCCTTGGACAGATCAGAACTTGGACTCATAATCTGAGCCAGCCACAAGAGGATTGTATAGGCAGTGACTCTGGGAGATCTAGTTTAGACTTCAGTGCCTTTTGGACCAACAGCAGCAGTCTATTGTGAGTGACAGCCAATCCAGTCAAGAACTGGGAGGAACTCAAAGGAAGTGCCAGGTTTGTGGGTTGGAGTTTGAGTTGAGCTTTGGCAGTGAAGAAGGAAGGCCCTGTGCTTTCAGTGTGCAGTTTAGTCAAAAAACGTGTGTAAGGCCAGAGTTCCAGTCTGCAGCTATGTAACAGCTTATTAGGACTGAATCCGTCCTGTGAAAAGAATCAAAGGATCTCCGAAGAGTAGAAGCCAGGCTCACCCTGTAGAGACTGGAGGGTGCTGAAAATTGCATTAGGTCTGTCAGGAACTAGATCTGCTGTGTGTTCTCGGGTGTGTGCAATGGTGCGATCGGGATACAGATGCAGCCTGCCTGGTATAGTGCTTTCTTTTATATGGATGTGTGAAGAGGTTTGTGTACCTCAAGTGAGCCCTGCTGACATTGAAGGACCCTATCTTATTTGGAGGTCGTGAGTACTAATTCAGGGTCGCTCCTGTTGAATTGCCACATTAAATCCAAATGGAATTACTGTACTGCTGACTGTTTAATTCTCCTTTTCTCTGTGTGAAAGGGCCCTACCAGCTGCCACGGTTTGGACTAGCCACTAGGGCTTGGGTACCCAGGGATAGTAACTGATAGGGATAGGCCTGTGCACAGAGCCATAGGTAGATTATTAGAGTGATAAGCTAATTAACCTGATTTCCCCCTGTCCTTGTTATATCCCCTAAATAAATCAGAGCTGCTTGTTTCAGCAAAGTTATACTGCCTGAGGTATTTGTCTATGTTAAAGTACTGTACTGTGATTGTTACACTGTATCTCATTTCACAGGAGGTCCCAGTGCGGAACCAGACCTGGGGGTAAGTGTATACTGTGAAGGTAATTCTGATATATTGTGTGGGCCACTAGTGGGAAGAAAGGGGTTGCAGTGTCCCAGAGGGCTGTGACAAGTTAGTTTAACTATTGCAACCCTGACCTCTGGGTGGGCACCCGCCATTGGATCCAGGCCCCTCAACCTGTTAGTGGCAAATCAGGCAGGGGTAGTAGCCCCTGGGATAAGCGCCATCTGAGGTTACATCTTGGAGGCTCACCGCTGGGATTGTGTGTCCTCTGAGTGGCCATATTTACGAACCACTGTTAAGAAAAAATGGGTACCCGACAGAAGTGGCTGTGCACGGCTAGTAGAGTGGTGTACTGGGAGGAGATCGACCCCAAAATGCTATGCTATCTGGACATCCCCTGGGTATCAATACGGACACTGTGCAGGAGTACTTTCCAAGGTGGAAGGTTTACAAAACCCTGTGGTGGTGGGTCGGCATGCTAATCTGCTCACCCACACTTTCCTGGCCCTAGTAGAGTTTAAGGATCCCATAGATAGCTCCAAAGTGCCACAGACCATTACCCCAGAGGAGCCCTCACTGCTTGAGAGTGATAACTAAGGACAGTAAAGACCGGGGGAATCAGCCCCACCACTATCTGAAACTTTTGAGGAGAAATTTGCTGAATGGTTGCTGGGAGGGGAAAACTGTGGAGGACTTGAAGAAACTATTCTTGCCACCTGGGTGTTCCTCCCCAACACCCTCTCCTGCTCCAGTGCCCGTAATGGTGGCTGAACCAATGCAGACTCCTATTTCTGCACCTGAAATTGAGTCACGACTCTTACGAAGGTTGAGGATCTTCTCTGGCACCTCCCACCGCCCAGGGAGGATGACTGGGAGACCTGGATAGACTATGTTGCCCCAAGTGCTAGAATGGCAATGCTCGGAAGGCAGCGAAGAGGGTTAGTGAGGCCTCCGAGGTCCTGCCCTGGCTACCATCCGTGCTAAGCGGGCAGTAACCCTGAAGCGACTGCACAGGCCTATCTTGAGGCCTTGGAGAATGTGTATGGGAGCCCAGATTCTGATGAGGACCTATGGTGGAGAGTAAGAGATGCACAACAGTACCAAGGGAGTTGTTGTCTGTGTATATATCTCGGCTGGAAAAATTGTTGCAAGAATGCCTCAGAAAAGGTAGTTTGCCAGCGACTGAACTGGACCGAACCAGGCTGGACAGGATCCTTAAGTCTCCCCCTTCTCAGAACTGCTGTTGCTTCAATTCGCCTGGCAGATCGACTGGAATCCCACCCTCCTATGATGAGTTAATGAGAGAAATTCGAGGAGTTGAGAAAAGACGACCTCGGAGGGACCTGCACCAATAGCTGCGGCTCGACCCGAGTGACTGAGGTGACCCATCAAGTGAAGTTCAGGGCAGAGGTTGGCAGTCAATGAGTGCTCCTGACAAGAAAAGATATGCCACAATGAGGGCGAACTGGTGAGAGAGATCCGGAATTCAAAAACAGTCCCTTTATGAAGGCCACGCCTGCAAGTACGGGCCCTGACCTATATCCGACTGCATCTGCTATGGGGGTGGGGTACCCACCCATGTATCTCCTGCTGATAACAGCTCGAACTCGATTCCTTGACCATGGAAGTGGAGAAACTGACGAGATGTCTCCAAATGCTTATCACGCCGCAGACAGAGATGGCACCAAGGTTTCCAGTTAGTAATACCGCCCTGGCTCCCAGTGTGGCGCCTCGGCCGCTCAAACTCCAGAAAGTATGTTTTGCTATAACTGTGGGAAAGATGGGCACATGAAAGGGAATGCCAGTCCCCAAAAGACACTACAAAGTTGCATATAGGCTACAAGGAGAGCTTGGAGAAGAAATCAGTGGTTAGAGAGTGCTCGACATGATCCCAGTGAGGGCACCAAAATGCTAATTCACGTCCTTTTGTGGCAAGGTCAGTTGCCCAGGCCCCACTACCGCCTCTCAGACTGGTCCAGAATAGTGAGGTCCCTCCATGGAGACCACTGTAAAGGTGAATGGAGTGTCTACAAGAGCTGTATTAGACAGTGGCTCCCAAGTGACAATTATGTTCCAAGTTGGTATCGAAGCATTTGTCAGATGTACCTTACAACCATTAGAGGACTGCATGTATGGGGTTAAGTGAGAAGGCCTACCCCTATTCGGGTATATCCGAATTTGGCTGTCTTTCCCCACCTCCGTGGCTGGAGTGGCAGAACAAGTAGAGACCTAGCCTTGTGTGTCCCCACTGGACTGTATGATGGTGTCCCTTTGTTGATTGGAACAAATGCTCATATGTTGGAAGGCTGGCACAGTTGTGTTATGAAAAACGGGGGGTCAAGACTAGTAGAGCTTTAAGAGTTCCGGCTTTAATTAAGAAGGCCTATGAGGCACAGAGAAATGCTGAAAAAACAGAACCAGAGGAACCGGTCGGAATTGTATGGAAGAAGGATCCTGAGTCTCTGATCCTGGCGCCAAATGCCCAGTGTACCTTACAGGAGAGAGTCCGTATCAGAAAGGATGTTAAGAATAAAATATTAATGTTGGATGCACCAGCATGGAAAAATTGCCAGAGGACTGCTAGTCAACCTAGTATTTTGCCCGCTAGAGCCCATGCTTATGCCAGAAGGGTAATGGTCCAAGTTCATAATGTGTCTGAAAGAGACATTCAGTAAACAGAGGTTGCATCTGGCTAATGTGCATTTTGAGACACTGCAGTGCTACCCAGCAGCAGAGTTCAAGGAAGAATGACAGAGTAACGCTACACTTGTTTGATTTCGTGACTCCGCTGCCAGCTGAATGGAAAGTGAGGATCAGTGAGAAGCTTGCCCAGAGAGACCAGGTGTTTTCTTTAAAGGAATGGGATGTAGGATGCGTGCAAGGAGCTGAGCACAATATCCAGCTGCATAACGAAAAGACCATTTCAGTGAGAGGTCTCGACGCCTGGCACCTGCTGACATAGATGATGTGAGGCAGCATCTGCAAGAGATGTTAGCTGCTGGTGTAATACAAGAATCCAGAAGCCCTTATGCTTCCCCATTGTGGTAGTGAGGAAAAAGAATGGAACAGTAAGGATGTGTGTGGATTATCGCACCTTAAACGGCGGACTATCCCTGATCAGTACACAATGCCCGCATTCAGGATGCTTTGGACTGCCTAAGCGAGGGCAAGTGGTTCTCTGTGCTGGATCTCCGCAGTGGGTACTACCAGATCCAGATGGCCCCAGAGGACCGTGAGAAGGCGCTTTATCTGTCCACTTGGCTCTATGAATTCATGAGGATGCCTCAAGGGATTTCAGGTGCCCCAGCCACTTTTCAACGATTGATGGAGGCGTGCAGTGGGGACATGAACTTACTAGAGTGCCTGGTATACCTAGATGATGTTATTGTATTTGGCAGCTCACTGGAGGAACATGAGCAGATTATTTAAGGTATTGGACCGACTGGAGGACTTTGGCTTAAACTGTCCATTGATAAGTGTCAATTCTTTCAAACATCAGTAAGTATGTGGGACATAGTATCCACGAGGAATAGAGACCGACCCAAGTAAAGTTGAAGCCTTGACCACCTGGCCAGGCCAAAATCTAAAAGAACTGCAAGATTCCTGGGATTCTGTGGTTTATTATAAAGTGCTTCATCAAGGACTATTCAAGGTGATCCGCCTTTTACTTAACCTTACTCAAAAGGTATCCCCAACCCACAAAAATACCAAAGTCAGCGTCCCTCAAGACTGAAAGAGTGTATTTTCATCCAGTGAGTATTTGGGAACCGCTGGACTCCTGATTATGAGACTGCTTTCATGAGATCATATATCAACTTACCCATGCTCCAGTGCTGGCCTATGCCGATCCAAGAAAACCTTCGTCCTGCACACTGATGCTAGCTTGCAAGGGTTGGGGCTGTGTTGTACCAAGAAACACGAGAATGGCCTGAGACCAGTGGCCTTTGCCGGTAAGCCTGACCCCATCCGAGAAAAGAACTATCCTGTACATAAGTTAGAGTTCCTAGCTTTGAAGTGGGCTATTGTTGACCAATTCCATGAGTACTTGTATGGGGCTAAAATACTAGTAAAAACTGACAATAATCCTTTGACCTATGTACAGACCTCAGCTAAGTTGGATTGCCACTGGCCATAGGTGGCTTTCTGCATTATCTACATATGACTATGCTCTCGAATACCGAGCAGGTCTGAACCACATAGATGCTGATACTCTCTCCCGGAGGCCTGTTCCCCAGAATGATTGGGTCCGATTGGCAGAACCTGACATTCGGGCACTCTGCGGAAGTTTGACAGGGAGGAACAAATGTCACACGGACGCAGATGGACTGCATGGTGGATTGCTTAGAGGGCCTCTGAGGTTGCATACCTGCTGCTTGTGCCACTTTTCTGCAATAGACATTGGTGCACTGCCTCAGCTGGACAATGACAGTATTGGCCAGGCTCAATCCCAGCGATCCCATAATCAAAGCAGCTTTAGAAGCCCTCTATGCAGGAAAATGATGTCCAAATTACGGCTCCACTGATTTGAGAACTGCATTATACAAAGAAGGTCCTAAGTTGAAACTGATCAATAAACTGTTATACAGAGAAACAGTAGACAGAGGGGACAAGTAGACAAACAACAACTAGTGCTGCCACTGCCTTTCGAGACTCAGTACTGAGGTCCTTGCACAACCACATGGGGCACCTTGGTATGAGCAGAACACTTGACTTGGTGAGATCCAGATTCTATTGGCCTAAGATGGGGGCTGATGTGGAGCAACACATTCGAACTTGTAGTCGCTGCTTACAGAGAGCTTTGCCCAGAGGGCTGCCCCTTGTTAACACTGTGCAGTGCACCCATGGAGCTGGTCTGTATTGATTTTCTAAGTTTGGGTCAGATCAAGAAATATCAGTAATGTGCTGGTGGTCACTGACCATTTCAGAGATATGCCAAGCTTTCCCCACCAAAGACAGAAAGCATCCTGTAGCCAAAGTACTTGTGAAAACTTTTTGTTCACTATGGGGCTCCAAAGAATCCCATTCTGATCAAGGGAGAGACTTTGAAGTCGTCTTATCAAGAGATGCTTTCTCTGAGGAATTAGAAAGTCCAGAACCACTCCTTACCACCCCAGAGGACCCACAGCCTGAGCATTTCAACCGCACTTTGCTAGATATGCTAGGTGCCCTGCACCCAAAGGACAAGCCTAGATGGAATAACAAATTAGCACCTGGTACATGTATAACTGCACCAAAAGTGATGCCCTGGATTCTCCCCTACGCCTGATGTTTGGAAGAGAAGCTCGAGCTACCAGTAGATGTGTGTTTGGGGTCTCTCTGATGGGGTTCAAGCTGACAACTATTTACAGTATGTGCAAAAGTTAAAGAGCCCAGCTAACTCATGCGTACCAACTGGCTCAAACCATGGCTGCCAAAGAAATCTGGCCAACAAAGAAAGTATGATAAAAGGTGGCTACAGGAACTCCAGGAGGAGATCGGGTATTGCTAAGAAATCTGGGACTGCATGGCAAGCACAAGATTGCTGACAGATGACACCATCTCCCTCACATTGTAGTGGGCAAACTAGATGATCTGCCAGTGTACAAAGTAAGGCCTGAGAATAATTCAAAGATGTAAAAACAATGCATAGAAATCATTTACTGCCCATTGGACAAATCCTGATTGAGTCTGAGCCCCAGAAGATGCCCCCTCTAGACCAGTGACTAGAGCTGCTGCTAAGAAAAGACCAAGAAGTCTGCACCTGGAAGCAGAGTTAAAGTGTTCCCTGCACCAGTCCCAGTTGAGCATGACTGTCAGTCCATATCAGAAGAAAGTGAGAGTGACTTTGAATGACTATCCTTCTTCACGAACTGAGTCAATTGTTTTGAGGCAATCCCTGTCAATACGGAACAAGCTGGGCCTTCTGGACTGTCTAAACCAGCTTCATCCTGGAGCCAATGCTCCAGAAAGTGAAGTGCAAAGCATCAGATCAGATGAAATGGAATCATTGTGCATGGTTGAACTGTTTGAGCTTTCAGGGAGAAAATGATAGATTGGGACAGACTGGTGATACACCGAACAAGAAAGAGTATTTTGAGTGCCCTGACAGTCCACTGCCAGTGTCAAACTCTCCATGCAGGCAAATGTTGTGGACTCCAGAAACTGTAACTCCTGGAGCTGAAAGTGCCCCAAGTTCTAGCCTCTCTACCCCATGGAGACTCCCCTGACAAGTGAGGACAATGCTGAAAATGAGGCTCAGGTGCAGAGACTATAACAGTTCCCCTAGAAGACTGGTCGAGCTGTAAAGCCTGTGGTGCACCTCAGTTATGATTCCTTGGGAGGCCTGTGGACTTGCCTCTCAATGTTGTCCATAAAGGTGTATGTCCCGAGCTCATTGCCCAAACTGAGCATCAGTGCTAACTCAAGTTACTTGTGTTGCCCTCTAGATGTGCCCTTGCCCCATCCAGCCCCAAGGTAACTGATGGGAAGGGCCCCTCTCTTCAGGTTTCATGTACAGAAGTAATAGCAGGTTTAGTACAATGTGTATGTAATACTGTGTAAAAGTGACATACTGCAATGTTTCAGAAATGTGTTCTTGGTAAAATGATATATTGACTGATGATTACATGTGAGCCTAATGCAAATGTATGGTTGCAGTTGAAACTTATAGAATTGCTTGACAGACGTCAAGCTTTCCAAACCAGGAAAAGTGTAACCCCCTGCAAATGGGGTTCCAAAAAGAACTTCAGGAGCTTGCTTGAATGCTCCAAGCCTGAATAGTGTTTGGCATTTTAAGCCATTTATCAATGAGGTGTTTTTAGAGCCTCTGGTACTGTCTCTTTAAGAGCTGTCTGCTTGCAGACATAATTAGTTGTATGGGGGGACTGTGTGTGCTTCTCTGGTACCACTTGAGCTGCTGCCAATTCACTTCATTTTGCAGTCACTAGGAGTGCAAAGGAACCTATCTGAAAGATGTAACTGTTTGCCAGAAATTATTTAGAGTAATAATGAAATTACAGTTTGTCTAACTACTTTCTTTGCAGTCAGAACTGTGTCTGCTAGTTCCCATTCTAGTTTTGAACTGCTGAACTGGACCAATCAGTGGGGTAAGCTAGCTCTAAAATGGTGCCTTGGACGAATCAGAACTTGGACTCATAATCTGAGCCAGCCACAAGAGGATTGTATGGGCAGTGACTCTGGGAGATGTAGTTTAGACTTCAGTGCCTTTTTGGACCAACAGCAGCAGTCTGTGTGGTGACAGCCAATCCAGTCAAGAACTGGGAGGAACTCAAAGGTAGTGCCGGTTTGTCGGTTGGAGTTTGAGTTGAGCTTTGGCAGTGAAAGAAGGAAGGGCCTGTGCTTTCAGTGTGCAGTTTTAGTCAAAAAAGCGTGTATGAGCCCAGAGTTCCAGTCTGCAGCTTATGTAACAGCTTATTAGGACTGAATCCGTCCTGTGAAAAGAATCAAGGATCTCCGAAGAGTGACCAGGCTCACCCTGTAGAAGACTGGAGGAATTGCTGAAATTATTACGGGTCTGTCAGGAACTGAATCTGCTGTGTGTTCTCCCGGGTATTGTGCAGTAGTGCGATCGGGATACAGATGCAGCCTGCCTGGTATAGTGCTTTCTTTTATATGGATGTGTGAAGAGGTTTGTGTACCTCAAGTGAGCCCTGCTGACATTGAAGGACCTATCTTATTTGGAGGTCGTGATTACTAATTCAAGTTCGCTCCCTGTTGAATTGCACATTAAATCCAAATGGAATTACTGTACTGCTGACTGTTTATTCTCCTTTTCTCTGTGAAAGGGCCTACCAGCTGCCAGTTTGGACTAGCCACTAGGGCTTGGGTACCCAGGGATAGTAACTGATAGGGATAGGCCTGTGCACAGAGCCATAAATGAATTATTAGAGTGATAAGCTAATTAACCTGATTTCCCCTGTCCTTGTTATATCCCCTAAATAAATCAGAGCTGCTTGTTTCAGCAAAGTTATACTGCCTGAGGTATTTGTCTATGTTAAAGTACTGTACTGTGATTGTTGCACATATCTCATTCACAGGAGGTCCCAGTGCGGAACCAGACCTGGGGGTAAGTGTATACTGTGAAGGTAATTCTGATATATTGTGGGCCACTAGTGAGAAGAAGGGGTTGCAGTGTCCCAGAGGCTGTGACCAAGTTAGTTTAACTATTGCAAACCCTGACCTCTGGGTGGAGGCACCGCCAGTGGATCCAGGCCCCTCAACCTGTTAGTGGCAAATCAGGCAGGGTGGTAGCCCCTGGGATAGCGCCATCTAGGGGTTACATCTTGGAGGCTCACCGCTGGGATTGTGTGTCCTCTGGTGGCCATATTCTGAAACCACTGTTAGAAAAAATGGGTACCCCGACAGAAGTGGCTGTGCACGGCTAGTAGAGTGGTGTACTGGGGAGAAGATCGACCCCAAAATGCTATGCTTATCCTGGACATCCCCTGGGTATCAATACGGACACTGTGCAGAGTACTTTCCAAGTGGAAGGTTTACAAAACCCTGTGGTGGTGGTGGGCATGCTAATCTGCTCACCCACACTTTCCTGGCCCTAGTAGGTTTAAGGATCCATAGATAGCTCAAAGTGCCACAGACCATTACCCAGAGAGCCCTCACTGCTTGGAGAGTGATAACTAAGGACAGTAAAGACCGGGGGAATCAGCCCCACCACTATCCGAGAACTTTTGAGGAGAAATTTGCTGAATGGTTTGCTGGGAGGGGAAAACTGTGGAGACTTGAAGAAACTATTCTTGCCACCTGGGGTGTTCCTCCCCAACACCCTCTCCTGCTCCAGTGCCCGTGTGGTGGCTGAACCAATGCAGACTCTATTTCTGCACCTGAAATTAGTCCGACTCTTCCTGAAAGGTTGAGGATCTTCTCTGGCACCCTCCCCCGCCCAGGGAGGATGACACAGAGACCTGGATGAACTATGTTGCCCCCAAGTGCTAGAATGGCAATGCTCGGAGCGGCGAAGAGGGTTAGTGAGAGCCTCCGAGGTCCTGCCCTGGCTACCATCCGTGCTAAGCGGGCCGGTAACCCTGAGCGACTGCACAGGCCTATCTTGAGGCCTTGGAGAATGTGTATGGGAGCCCAGATTCTGATGAGGACCTATGGTGGAGAGTAAAGAGATGCACAACAGTACCAAGGGAGTTGTTGTCTGTGTATGTATCTCGGCTGGAAAAATTGTTGCAAGAATGCCTCAGAAAGGTAGTTTGCCAGCTGACTGAACTGGACCGAACCAGGCTGGACAGGATCTAAGTCTGCCCCTTCTCAGAACTGCTGTTGCTTCAATTCGCCTGGCAGAGCGACTGGAATCCCACCCTCCTATGATGAGTTAATGAGAGAAATTCGAGGAGTTGAGAAAAGAAAGCGACCTCGGGAGGACCTGCACCAATAGCTGCGCTCGACCCGGTGACTGGAGTGACCCATCAAGTGAAGTTCAGGGGCAGAGGTTGGCAGTCAATGAGTGCTCTGACAAGGAAAAGATATGACACAATGGGGAGGCGAACTGTTAGAGAGAGATCAAATTCAAAAACAGTCCCTTTATGAAACCACGCCTGCAAGTCAGGCCCTGACCTATATCCGACTGCATCTGCTATGGGGTGGGGTACCCACCATGTATCCTGCTGATAACAGCTCCGAACTCGATTCCTTGACCATGGAAGTGGAGAATTGCGAGATGTCTCAAATGCTTATCACGCCGAACAGAGATGGCTCAAGGTTTCCAGTTAGTAATACCCCGCCCTAGCTCCCAGTGTGGCGCCTCGGCAAGCTCAAACTCCAGAAAGTATGTTTTGCTATAACTGTAGGAAAGATGGGCACATGAAAGAATGCCAGTCCCAAAAGACACTGACAAAGTTGCATATAGGCTACAAGGAGAGCTTGGAGAAAAATCAGTGGTTAAGAGGTGCACGACATGATCCCAGTGAGGGCACCAAAAATGCTAATTCACGTCCTTTTGTGGCAAGGTCAGTTGCCCAGGCCCCTACCCCCTCTCAGACTGGTCCAGAATAGTGGGTCCTCCATGGAGACCACTGTAAAGGTGAATGGAGTGTCTACAAGAGCTGTATTAGACAGTGGCTCCCAAGTGACAATTATGTTCCAGGATTGGTATCAAGAAGCATTTGTCAGATGTACCCTTACAACCATTAGAAGGACTGCATGTATGGGGGTTAAGTGAAGACCTACCCTATTCGGGTATATCCAATTTGGCTGTCTTTCCCCACCTCCGTGGCTGGGTGGCGAACAAGTAGAGACCCTAGCCTTAGTGTGTCCCCCACTGGACTGTATGATGGTGTCCCTTTGTTGATTGGAACAAATGCTCATATGTTGGAAGGCTGGCACAGTTGTGTTATGAAAAACAGGGTCAAAGACTAGTAGAGCTTTAAGAGTTCCGGCTTTAATTAAGAAGGCCTATGAGGCACAGAGAAATGCTGAAAAACAGAACCAGAGGAACCGGTCGGTTGTTGGAAGAAGGATCCTGGTCTCTGATCCTGAAGCCAAATGCCCAGTGACCTTACAGGGAGAGGTCCGTATCAGAAAGGATGTTAGAGAAAAATATTAATGTTGGATGCAGCAGCGATGGAAATTGCCAGAGGGACTGCTGGTCAAGCCTAGTATTTGCCGCTAGAGCCCATGCTTATGCCAGAAGGTAATGGTCCAAGTTCATAATATGTCTGAAAGAAGACATTGAGTAAACAGAGTTTGCATCCTGGCTAATGTGCATTGTGCAGACACTGCAGTGCTACCCAGCAAGAGTTCAAGGAAGAATGACAGAGTAGCAGCCAGACTTGTTTGATTCGGCGACTCCCGCTGCCAGCTGAATGGAAAGTGAGGATCAGAGAAGCTTGCCCAGAGACCAGGTGTTTTCTTTAAGGAATGGGATGTAGGATGCGTGCAAGGCTGAGCACAATATCGGCTGCGCCAGCGAAAGACCATTTCGTGAGAGGTCTCGACGCCTAGCACCTGCTGACATAGATGATGGAGGCGGCATCTGCAAGAGATGTTAGCTGCTGGTGTAATACAAGAATCCAAGCCCTTATGCTTCCCCATTGTAGTAGTGAGGAAAAGAATGGAACAGTAAGGATGTGTGGATGTACATTTGTAAACCGCGGACTATCACAATCAGTACACAATGCCCGCATTCAGGATGCTTTGGACTGCCTAAGCAGGGAGCAAGTGGTTCTCTGTGCTGGATCTCCGCAGTGGGTACTACCAGATCCAGATGGCCCCAGAGGACCGTGAGAAAGCGACCTTTATCTGTCCACTTGGCTTTATGAATTCATGAGGATGCCTCAAGGAGTTTCAGGTGCCCCAACCACTTTTCAGCGATTGATGGGCGTGCAGTGGGGACATGAACTTACTAAGTGCCTGGTATACCTAGATGATGTTATGTATTTGGCAGCTCACTGGAGGAACATAGAGCAGATTATTTAAGGTATTGGACCGACTGGAGGACTTTGCCTTAAACTGTCCATTGATAAGTGTCAATTCTTTCAAACATCAGTAAGTATGTAGGACACATAGTATCCACCGAGAATAGAGACCAACCCAAGTAAAGTTGAGCCTTGACCACCTGGCCACAGCCCAAAAATCTAAAAAACTGCAAAGATTCCTGGGATTCTGTGGTTATTATCGGCGCTTCATCAAGGACTATTCAGAGTGATCCGCCTTTACTTAACTTACTAAAGGTATCCCCAACCCAAAAAAATACAAAAGTCAGCGTCCTCAAGACTGAAGAGTGTATTTTCATCCGGTGAAGTATTTGGGGCCCGCTGGACTCCTGATTAGTGAGACTGCTTTTCATGAGATCATGTATCAACTTACCCATGCTCCAGTGCTGGCCTATGCCGATCAAGAAAACCTTACGTCTGCACACTGATGCTAGCTTGCAAGGGTTGGGGCTGTGTTGTACCAAGAGCACGAGAATGGCCTGAGACCAGTGGCCTTTGCCAGTAGAAGCCTGACCCCATCGAAAAGAACTATCCTGTACATAAGTTAGAGTTCTAGCTTTGAAGTGGGCTATTGTTGACCAATTCCATGAGTACTTGTGGGGCTAAAATACTAGTAAAACTGACAATAATCCTTTGACCTATGTGCAGACCTCAGCTAAGTTGGATGCCACTGGCCATAGGTGGCTTTCTGCATTATCTACATATGACTATGCTCGAATACCGAGCAGGTCTGAACCACATAGATGCTGATGCTCTCTCCGGAGGCCTGTTCCCCAGAATGATTGGGTCCGATTGGCAGAACCTGACATTCGGGCACTCTGCGGAAGTTTGACAGGGAGGAACAAATGTCCCCGGACCAGATGGACTGCATGGTGGATTGCTTGGGAGCCTCTCTGAGATTGCATACCTGCTCTTATTGCCACTTTTCTGCAATAGACATTGGTGCACTGCCTCAGCTGGACAATGACAGTATTCAGTGGGCTCAATCGCGATCCCATGATCAAAGCAGCTTTAGAAGCCCTCTATGCAGGAAAGATGTGTCAAATTACGCTCCACTGATTTGAGAACTGACACTGTTATACAAAGAAGGTCCTAAGTTGAGAACTGATCAATAAACTGTTATACAGAGAAACAGTAGACAGAGGGGACAAGTAGACAAACAACAACTAGTGCTGCCCTGCCTTTCGAGACTCAGTACTGAGGTCCTTGCACAACCACATGGGGCACCTTGGTATAGACAGAACACTTGACTTGGTGAGATCCAGATTCTATTGGCCTAAGATGAGGGGCTGATGTGGAGCAACACATTTAGAACTTGTAGTCGCTGCTTACAGAGAAAGCTTTGCCCCAGAGGGCTGCCCCCTTGTTAACATAACCACCAGTGCACCCATGGAGCTGGTCTGTATTGATTTTCTAAGTTTGGAGTCAGATCAAAGAAATATCAGTAATGTGCTGGTGGTCACTGACCATTTCACGAGATATGCCCAAGCTTTCCCACCAAAGACCAGAAAGCATCCACTATAGCCAAAGTACTTGTAGAAAACTTTTTGTTCACTATGGGGCTCCACAAAGTCCATTCTGATCAAGGGAGAGACTTTGAGGTCGTCTTATCAAAGAGTTAACTTTCTCTGTGGGGGTCATGAGTCCAGAACCACTCCTTACCACCCCAGGGGACCCACAGCCTGAACGTTTCAACCGCACTTTGCTAGATATGCCGGTACCCTGCCCCAAAGGACAAGCCTAGATGGAGCCAACAAATTAGCACCCTGGTACATGCTTATAACTGCACCAAAGTGATGCCACTGGATTCTCCCCTACCGCCTGATGTTTGGAAAGAAGCTCGACTACCAGTAGATGTGTGTTTGGGGTCTCTCCTGATGGGTTCAAGCTGACAACTATTTACAGTATGTGCAAAAGTTAAAGGCCCAGCTAACTCATGCGTACCAACTGGCTCAAACCATGGCTGCCAAAAGAAATCTGGCCAACAAAGAAAGGTATGATAAAAGGTGGCTTACAGGAACTCAGGAGGGAGATCGGGTTGCTAAGAATCTGGGACTGCATGGCAAGCACAAGATTGCTGACAGATGGCACCATCTCCCTCACATTGTAGTGGGCAAACTAGATGATCTGCCAGTGTACAAAGTAAGGCCTGAGAATAATTCAAAGATGTAAAAACAATGCATAGAAATCATTTACTGCCCATTGGACAAATCCTGATTGAGTCTGAGCCCCAGAAGATGCCCCTCTAGACCAGTGACTGGGCTGCTGCTAAGAAAGACCAAGAAGTCTGCACCTACAGAAGCAGAGTTAAAGTGTTCCCCTGCACCAGTCCCAGTTGAGCATGACTGTCAGTCCATATCAGAAGAAAGTGAAGTGACTTTGAATACTATCCTTCTTACGAACTGAGTCAATTGTTTCGGGCAATCCCTAGTCAATACTGGAGACAAAGCTGGGCCTTCTGGACTGTCTAAGCCCCCAGCTTCATCCCTGGAGCCAATGCTCCCAGAAAGTGAAGTGCAAAGCATCAGATCAGATGAAATGGAATCATTGTGCATGGTTGAACTGTTTGAGCTTTCAGGGAGGAAAATGATAGATTGGGACAGACTGGTGATACACCGAACAAGAAGAGTATTTTGAGTGCCCTGACAGTCCACTGCCAGTGTCAGAAAGCTCTCCATGCGAGCCAAATGTTGTGGACTCCAGAAACTGTAACTCCTGGAGCTGAAAGTGCCCCAAGTTCTAGCCTCTCTACCCCCATGGAGACTCCCTGACAAGTGAGGACAATGCTGAAAATGAGGCTCAGAGTGCAGAGACTATAACAGTTCCCCCTAGAAAGACTGGTCGAGCTGTAAAGCCTGTGGTGCACCTCAGTTATGATTCACTTGGGAGGCCTGTGGACTTGCCTCTCAATGTTGTCCATAAAAGGGTGTATGTGTCCCGAGCTCATTGCCCAAACTGAGCATCAGTGCTAACTCCAAGTTACTTGTGTTGCCGTCTAAGTATGGTGCCTTGCCCCATCCAGCCCCAAGGTAACTGATGAGGAAGGCCCCCTCTTTCAGGTTTCATGTACAAGAGGTAATAACTTGAGTTATGGTACAATGTGTATGTAATACTGTGTAAAAAGTGACATACTGCAATGTTTCAGAAATGTGTTCTTGGTAAAATGATATATTGACTGATGATTACATATGCGAGCCTAATGCAAATGTATATGGTTGCAGTTGAAACATAGAAGGTACTTGCTTGACGTTGGACGTCAAGCTCTCCGAACCAGGAAGAGTGTAACCCCTGCAAAATGGGGGTTCCCAAAGACTTCAGGAGCTTGCTTGAATGCTCCAAGCCTGAATGGTGTTTGGCATTTAAGCCATTTATCAGTGAGTGTTTTAGAGCCTCTGGTACTGTCTCTTTAGAGCTGTCTGCTTGCAGACATAATTAGTTGTATGGGGGACTGTGTGCTTCTCTGAGTACCACTTGAGCTGCTGCCAATTCACTTCATTTTGCAGTCACTAGGAGTGCAAAGGAACCTATCTGAAAGATGTAACTGTTTGCCAGAAATTATTTAATGTAATAATGAAATTACAGTTTGTCTAACCTGCTTTCTTTGCAGTCAGAACTGTGTCTGCTAGTTCCCCATTCTAGTTTTGAACTGCTGAACTGGACCAATCAATGTGGGTAAGCTAGCTCTAAAATGGTGCCTTGGACGATCAGAACTTGGACTCATAATCTGAGCCAGCCACAAGAGGATTGTTGGGGCAGTGACTCTGGGAGATGTAGTTTAGACTTCAGTGCCTTTTGGACCAACAGCAGCAGTCTATTGTGAGTGACAGCCAATCCAGTCAAGAACTGGGAGGAACTCAAAGGAAGTGCCGGTTTTGTCGGTTGGAGTTTGAGTTGAGCTTTGGCAGTGAAGAGGAAGGGCCCTGTGCTTTTTCAGTGTGCAGTTTTAGTCAAAAAACGTGTGTAAGGCCCAGAGTTCCAGTCTGCAGCTTATGTAACAGCTTATTAGGACTGAATCCGTCCTGTGAAAAGAATCAAAGGATCTCCGAAGAGTAGAAGCCAGGCTCACCCTGTAGAAGACTGGAGGAATTGCTGAAAATTGCATTCGGTCTGTCAGGAACTGAATCTGCTGTGTGTTCTCCCGGGTATTGTGCAGTAATTGCGATCGGGATACAGATGCAGCCTGCCTGGTATAGTGCTTTCTTTTATATGGATGTGAAGAGGTTTGTGTACCTCAAGTGAGCCCTGACTGACATTGAAGGACCCTATCTTATTTGGAGGTCGTGAGTACTAATTCAGTTCGCTCCCTGTTGGATGCCACATTAAATCCAAATGGAATTACTGTACTGCTGACTGTTTAATTCTCCTTTTCTCTGTGTGAAAGGGCCCTACCAGCTGCCACGAGTTTGGACTAGCCACTAGGGCTTGGGTACCCAGGGATAGTAACTGATAGGAATAGGCCTGTGCACAGAGCCATAGGTAGATTATTAGAGTGATAAGCTAATTAACCTGATTTCCCCTGTCCTTGTTATATCCCCTAAATAAATCAGAGCTGCTTGTTTCAGCAAAGTTATACTGCCTGAGGTATTTGTCTATGTTAAAGTACTGTACTGTGATTGTTGCACTGTATCTCATTTCACAGGAGGTCCCAGTGCGGAACCAGACCTGGGGGTAAGTGTATACTGTGAAGGTAATTCTGATATATTGTGTGGGCCACTAGTGGGAAGAAAGGGGGTTGCAGTGTCCCAGAGGGCTGTGACCAAGTTAGTTTAACTATTGCAAACCCTGACCTCTGGGTGGAGGCACCCGCCATTGGATCCAGGCCCCTCAACCTGTTAGTGGCAAATCAGGCAAGGGTAGTAGCCCCTGGGATAGCGCCATCTAGGGGTTACAATATGAATATACAAACATAACAACAGATACTGGCCATATGGTCTATCAAGTCTGCTCAAATGCGCAGCTCCCAGTCTAATCTACTGCAGCTGCCCCCCACCTCTTGCCCATCCATCTGATTTATCCCCCGTCTGCTGACTATCCCCTCCCCAGCTTCCCCCAGTTTTGACCTTACCTTTGACGCTGTCCCACCCCCCTCTTAAAACTGCTCACAGATTTCAGTGATTTCACCTCCTCTGGCAGTGCATTCCACCTTGCTACCATCCTTTCCATGAAGTAGTGCCTCCCCATTTCCCTCCTGAAACATCCTCCCTCCAGTATGAGACTGTGTCCCCTTGTGTCCCTCCCCCTTTTAATCTAAACATGTCCTCAGTACTAACCTTATTCTTGCCCTGTAAGTATTTGAAGGTCTCAATCATATCCCCTCTCTCCCTTCTATCCTCCAGGGAATATATGTTGAGCTCCCCCAGTCATTCCTCACATGGTTTGTCCCCAGCCCAAGGATCATCTTTGTTGCCCTGCATTGGACCCCCTCCAGTAGTTTGACGCCCTTCTTTAAATAGTGGCACCAGAACTGCATGCAGTACTCCAAGTGAGGTCTCACCAGTGACCTGTACAGTGGCAGAATGACTTCCTCTCTCCTTGAGGTGATTCCCCTGGCAATGCACGCAGCATCTTATTAGCCTTGGCTGCTGTCTTCCTACACTGCGCTGAGTGATTCATGTCTCCTGTGACTAGTACCCCCAGATCCTTCTCCTCCACTGAAGTAGATAACTGCACTCCCTCCAACATGTAGCAATTCCCAGGGTTCCTGGCTCCCAAGTGCATGACTTTGCACTTCTTAGCATTGAACCCCAGCTGCGATGTGTCTGACCAGTGCTCAAGTCTTGCCAAATTCTCTTGGAGTACCTCCTCCCCCTTCTACAGTATACACCTCCGCACCGATCTTTGTGTTGTCTACAGAAAGGCTGATCTTACTCCTTATCCCATCCGATATGTTGGCATTGAAGATGTTAAATAGCACCAATCCTAGTACCGAGACTTCTGGGACCCCACTAGTTACAGCTCTGGGAGTGGAGAGTTCTCCTCCTATAACTACCATTTGCTGTCTGTGCTACAGCCAGCTCCTAACCTATCTAACCAGTTTCTCCCCTGCTCTGAGGTTTCTCAGCTTACTGGTCAATCTCCCATGTTTCACTGAGTCAAAGGCCTTGCCGAAGTCCAAATACAGGACATCTACCACATAGCCCCTATCCGAGTGTCCTTGTCACCCAGTCAAAAAAGTCAACCAGGTTAGTCTGGCAGGATCTTCCCAAGACAAACTCATGTTGCCTATTGTCCTAGAGACCATTTTCCTTCAGAAAGATCACCAACCTCTCTTTAAGGACAGTCTCCATTAACTTCCCCACAGTGGAGGTAAGGCTGACTGATCTGTAGTTACCTGGTTTGTCCTTGGGCCCACCCTTATGGAGGGGCACCACATGTGCCATCCTCCAATCCTGGGACATGCACTCAACCCCAGGGAGGTGTTAAACAAGTCTGCCAGAGGTCCCGCCAGGACCTCCACCAACTCCTTCAAGACACTTGGATGCATGCCATCTGGCCCTGGCACCTTATTTACCCACAGGGACCTAAGACTCTCCAACACCCTGCTCACTGGGATCTCCCCATCCATTACCCCTGCTCCTCTTGTGCCCACCTCGCCTTTCCCCTGAGGCACAGGCCCATCCCTCTCCCTGGTAAACACTGAACAGAAGTACTCATTGAGTGCTTCTGCCTGCTCTGCCCCCCTTTTCTGCCCACCCTTCATCATTCTTGATCCTGGCAATCTGATCTTTACAGCTTCTCTTCTCCCTTATGTACCTGAAGAAATCCTTTTCCCTTTCTCTGATCCACTATGTCAGTCTTAGCTCTCTTGAAGTCTTGGCTACCCTGACTATTCACCTCTCCGGATTTCCTCACATACTCCTCCCTGTCCTCCTCTCTTTTGGATCTCCTATAGCTTCTGAAGGCAGCTCTTTTCCCCCTCACCCTCTCTTTAATATCTCCTTGCTCAACCAGCTCAGTTTTTTGGACCTGGCCTTCTTACTTTGATCTTTGTACATGAGTTAGTGGCCTCTGCCAAACCTAGCTTGATAGTGGCCCAGTTCTGGTTGGAATCCATGTTTGGGTGGATGTTGGCGAGGTGCCGTTTCAGTATACTTCCCATCCTGCCAAAGTCTTCTCTTTTGAAGTCCACTACCTTTGTCTTGGTTCTGGCCTCCTCCTTACCTAGATTGAGGAAGAACCACACTGTGCGGTGGCCACTTCCTGCCATGGGGTCTTTCACCCCTACATCCTGGACGTGCTCCCCGTCCATCAACATAAATATGTTCCTTCACATAAAGCACCACACACCCTCCTTTTTTTCCCACCCAGTCCTTCCTGAATAGAGTATAGCGCAGATGGCTTGAAAATAAAAAGGATACAGCTCCAAACACAGCAAAAACGGACACTGTTACCGCAGCACTTCAACTCCAAAAGTGAGTCTTCCTCGGGGGGTCACATAGGGAAGCACTACCCCTTTAAACATGTCATGATTTACAGTTAATTCACAATCAATTAATTAATTAAACACCTTCACTCTTAGTGCACAAACATTAAATTTCAAAAAATATATACTTATATGCTAAAGTACAAAAGTGAAAAAGTGTTTTTTTCCTTTTTTCTCATACTCAGCTTAGTTCTCTAAAATTCAAGTGGGTAAAAAATCCCGTACTTAAATACTTTTAAGACATTATTTGTCACAAATAAGCTACTCAGCCGGTGCCCATTACTGAAAGGGAACTGAGCTAAGCAGAAAAATATAGATCAAGTGAGATAAAATAAAATAGAATAAAAGGGGGGGGGGAGACCAGGACCCCGGCTCATAGTTCAAGGCAGCAATGCCTGGAAGCCCTCTGTACGCACTAATATTTTTTTTAAAGACATAATGACTTCTCCATGACAGTATGTTGGCACATGGTCTCCAGATCCAAAACATTGATGTCCTAGAAAAGAGGCAAAGGGAGAAATATTATTAATAATGCTGTTAACTTAATATATCCTTCACGAACTACATCTCAGCAGAAGCAAGCACTATTTACAAAATTATATATACATTTTTTTATATACTAAATATAATACAATACAACCCTCTAGAGGTAAAGGGAGGTACTGGAGGATCAAAAAGGAATGCAAATGTCACACATGTAATATAGCAAATTAGAATAAATTTTTCCACTGTAGTGGATTACTTTTACATTTTACTAGTTGTTTATTTTTTCAAAAATGGTTTGAGAGCCCACTGTTTGAGTCCCTTAGGTTTCACACTTTGTAGTTTGTATATCCATTTGCATTCCTTTCGTAACAAAAGGTTTGGCCTACCTTCCCCTAATCTCAGCGTGGGGGAGGTACCCATTCAAGTCCCATGAATTTGAGATCTTCAGTATTGGAAAGATGTTGCATAGCAAAACCCACTGGTGTATTAAGATTCACATTCATTATTGAACAAACATGTGCCTGAATTCTCTGTTTGAGCGGGAGAATTGTTTTGCCCACATATAGTAAACCACATGAACACCATAAAGTGTATATGACATATGGGGTGTCATGTGATGAGTTGTTCAATCTCGGCACTAATACTTGGGATTTTGGGATGTTGGAAAGTTTTCTCTGACATTGCATATTTGCAGATGTTAAAGCAGCTACACTTATAGAACCCTGATGTCTAGTGAGAAGTCAAGTTCTGCTTGTTTCTGTTTGGATCATCCTACGACTATGGAGAAGCTTGTCTTTAAGATTGCTTGCCTTACAAAATATAACTCATGGTTTGGCTTCCATTGCCATCCCCAGTTCTGCATTGCTTAGGAGAATGACTGTCCATAGGAAATATAATTTTTTAAGCTAGGGGGTGGACACTGGAAGCATGAAGGAGAGAATTTGTTGCTGTTTGTTTCTGATAACACTGGGATTTAACAGAAGAATCTGTCTGTGAGGCAGTCAAGGTTAGGTCTAAAAAATTAATAGTTTATGTTCTGACAGTATAGGTGAATTTGAGATTTAGATTTTTAATATTAAGCCATTTTATGAACTCCAGAATAAGCTCAATAGGGCCATTCCAAATACAAATACAATCATCAATAAATGTAAGCCAAAGGGCTATGTTATTTATTGTAAAATGGATTAATGGCTTGATTGAGGATGAAGTTCTTTTCCCAGTGTCCCAGGAATAAATTAGCATAGCTAGGGGCCATAGAGGCCCCCACTGCTGTTCCACATTTCTGTAAAAAGAACTCCCCCCCCCAATTTAAAAAAAAATTATGTTCCAAAATAGACTTAAGACCTTTTAGAATGAACACTTTTGGTAAATTCTCAACTCCTCCCAACTGATCCAAAAAATATTTTATAGCCTTAAGGCCCTGTTGGTGATGAATAGAGGTGTATAAAGAATCCACATTAACAGAAAGCCAGACATACTTAGATTCCCGTCTGATATTTTCTAGATTTCTCAAAATGTCTGTACAGTCTTTAATATATGACTCTAAAGTAGGTACACTTAGCTGCAGAAAGAAATCTATAAACTTGCCCATGTTTTCTGTTACTGTCCCATTTCCTGTTGCTAATGGTTGCCCCAGTGGGTTATCCTTGTTCTTATGGATTTTAGGAATTGCATAAAATCCTGACACAATTGGAAATTCCCTCCACATATAGCCACATTCTGCTTCAGTAATATGGTCACTTTCTAGACCTTCCATCAGTAACTTGTGCAACTCATTCCTAAAAGCAGTGGTGGGAGTTGAAGAAAGTTTACAATAATGTTCCTCAACATTCAGGAGAGAATAAACCATTATTTTATATTTCTCCACATCCATAACAACAGTGTTGCCACCCTTATCTGCTGGTATGATGACAACATTGTTGTTATTTTTTAGTTCTAACAAAGTTTGTTTTTCTCTCCTGGCTAAATTCTACTCCTTTGGTTGTTTTTCTGAATTCAGAACCTCTCTGACCTGTTGGCACACAGTTTTTTTCATAAGTTGAAATTGCATGATTTATTATATTTGGACAAATTCTGGTTTAAATCTGCTCTAGCGCAGATTTTTCAAAGCACTCCCTGCTGCTAATAAGCCAACTTGTTCACTGTGCTGTGGGGTTAAAAGGTCATGATAAGCAAAAACTCCTGCTTCGAGGCTAAACCTTCAGGAATCTCTAAATCATTTCTAGAAACATCCAAATTATCATCATTAACTTGAAAGGGTATATGCAAAACCTGTTCAGGTCCACAATCTGTGTTATTAAACCCAGAAATTTCAGTTAGTTCAGCAGCCTCACTTTCAAAGTTGTTGCTAGCCAAATTAGTAACACTAGAAACACTAGGAACAAGGTCCAATACAAAATCAATGTCTTCTGTCTCACCAGAGAATTCTTCTAGGTTAGAGAATCCCATAGCTGTAGCCATCAGATTATTTTATTGCAGTTCTTCTTGATGAAAAAACAATTTCAACTTGATTTTATGAAAGAGTTTATACAAGTCGATATAAATGTGAAAATCATTAACTAGTGGTGTGAGTATGAAGGACAAGCCCTTTTCAAGTACAGTTAGCTGTTCTTTATTCAAGTTGATGTTAGACATGTAACCCCTAGATGGCGCTATCCCAGGGGCTACTACCCCTGCCTGATTTGCCACTAACAGGTTGAGAGGCCTGGATCCAATGGCGGGTGCCTCCACCCAGAGGTCAGGGTTTGCAATAGTTAAACTAACTTGGTCACAGCCCTCTGGGACACTGCAACCCCCCTTTCTTCCCACTAGTGGCCCACACACAATATATCAGAATTACCTTCACAGTATACACTTACCCCCAGGTCTGGTTCGGCACTAGGACCTCCTGTGAAATGAGATACAGTGCAACAATCACAGTACAGTACTTTAACATAGACAAATACCTCAGGCAGTATAACTTTGCTGAAACAAGCAGCTCTGATTTATTTAGGGGGATATAACAAGGACAGGGGGAAATCAGGTTAATTAGCTTATCACTCTAATAATCTACCTATGGCTCTGTGCACAGGCCTATCCCTATCAGTTACTGTCCCTGGGTACCCAAGCCCTAGTGGCTAGTCCAAACCGTGGCAGCTGGTAGGGGCCCTTTCACACAGAGAAAAGGAGAATTAAACAGTCAGCAGTACAGTAATTCCATTTGGATTTAATGTGGCAATTCAACAGGGAGCGACCCTGAATTAGTACTCACGACCTCCAAATAAGATAGGGTCCTTCAATGTCAGCAGGGCTCACTTGAGGTACACAAACCTCTTCACACATCCATATAAAAAAAGCACTATACCAGGCAGGCTGCATCTGTATCGATCGCAATTACTGCACAATACCGGGAGAACACACAGCAGATTCAGTTCCTGACAGACAGAGTGCAATTTTCAGCAATTCCTCCAGTCTTCTACAGGGTGAGCCTGGTTTCTACTCTTCAGAGATCCTTTGATTCTTTTCACAGGACGTGATTCAGTCCTAACAAGCTGTTACACAAGCTGCAGACCGGAACTCTGGGCCTTACACACGCTTTTTGACTAAAACTGCACACTGAAAAGCACAGGGCTCCTTCCTTCTTCACTGCCAAAGCTCAACTCAAACTCCAACCGACAAAACCGGGCACTTCCTTTGAGTTCCTCCCAGTTCTTGACTGGATTGGCTGTCACTCACAATAGACTGCTGCTGTTGGTCCAAAAGGCACTGAAGTCTAAACTACATCTCCCAGAGTCACTGCCCATACAATCCTCTTGTGGCTGGCTCAGATTATGAGTCAAGTTCTGATTCGTCCAAGGCACCATTTTAGAGCTAGCTTACCCACACTGATTGGTCCAGTTCAGCAGTTCAAAACTAGAATGGGGAACTAGCAGACACAGTTCTGACTGCAAAGAAAGCAGGTTAGACAAACTGTAATTTCATTATTACTCTAAATAATTTCTGGCAAACAGTTACATCTTTCAGATAGGTTCCTTTGCACTCCTAGTGACTGCAAAAATGAAGTGAATTGGCAGCAGCTCGAGTGGTACTCAGAGAAGCACACAGTCCCCCCATACAAACTAATTATGTCTGCAAGCAGACAGCTCTTAAAGAGACAGTACCAGAGGCTCTAAAAACACTCACTGATAAATGGCTTAAACGTCAAACACCATTCAGGCTTGGAGCATTCAAGCAAGCTCCTGGAAGTCTTTTGGGAACCCCCATTTGCAGGGGGGTTACAGACAGGTTTATAACCTGTAATTTACATCCTTCCTGCGTTCCCTCAGGGTCTCCCCTTGTTGGCATCTGCACTGGTTCCTTCCCCTGTGTCCCCTTCTTATCTTTCTCTTTCAATGATTTCTGTTTTCTATTTCTCTAAAAAACAATTTACTTTATTCTGTCAATTAGTATAAGACTGTCCACATCTTTTATTGCTATTATTTCTATTTTTGTTCCTGCTGCCTGATCGTTTGGAAAATCTCACACGTGATCTCCCTCTACTTTCAGATCTTTTTTGGGACCACTGCAGGATATCTCCTCTGTGATAGTCTTCCTGGTCGCTAATTAGTTTGGTGTTTTTCTACAATTTGATGTTCCTATTTGGCTAATTTGGTTTGTAACTTAGTGTCAAGTTCTTAAAATAGTTGGTGGGTTCTCTGCTCAAGGACTCTTTCTGTTGCCAATTGCAGTTCTCTTAAAAGTTTCTCATACTTTAATGCATCATCACGTTCAATTAATTTGGTGACATTTTAGCACATTCACACGCTGCCTTTATCCATTCCTCCTTGACGCAAAAGTCCTCCAATATAAACCACAAGAAGGAAAAACTGTGACTCTCAGCCCTCGCGGTGCTTGCCCATGCGCTATATATTCTTCAAGCGTAGAAATACTGAAAGTCAAATCAGTCTCCTTCAGGAATAAATTTTCTAGTTCAGAAAAAGCACCTTTAACAGTACTAGCCCCAGAGTCATTGATATTAGAAGCACTTACTACTTTAAGCTGCAGTATTTTGCAAGCTCTTCTCCTTCTTGTCTCTAGGTTATCCATGGCTTCCCAACTGTAGCTCTGGTCACTCTTGGTTTGATGCATTACCCCATTCTCACTCATATTCCAAATACTGGATTTTATAGTGAAATTTGAACTCTTTGCTTATCTTTGAAAATGCTCCTGCTAGCCCGGTGGTGCTGAGGGTTGAGGTGCTGGATGCCACACCTTGCACCATGCCGGTTACCCTGGTTAGGGAGCGAACTCGGGCTGTCGGGTGTTGGCAGAGGCAGTTTGGAGCATGGATGACAGCTCACCTTCTCCGGGGGAGGGCTTCCTAGTCAGCAAGCGGCAACTCCTGGTGGAGGATGGGGGCATGACAGCAAGCCAAGTCACTGGAGTGCGATTGGTCTGGGGTGTAGGTCAAGGGCCAGTCAGCTCTGGGGGCGGCTCCTTTGCGGAAGGAGAGGTGGACATTGCTGGCATCGGCGTGCACACCTTGACACTTGGGCAAGCAGCGTCCCACAGAAAATGGGAAAATAACCCTCCAGAGCCGGGTAGACGGAGCGCTGAGCCTAGTCCTGATATGCCACTGACTGCCGCTGTCTTGGGACCTGACTAGACATTAAAGTGTAGGGGTGTTTCGCCCCACCTATAGACCCACCAAGAGGTAATCCGCTGATGAGGATGGAGGACCCAGGTAAGTCGGTGGCAGGGATGGGTTCATTGGTGACTCCTGCAGGGGCAACTCTGGCAGGGACGTAGGTGGGGAGGAAAAGAAATAAAAAAAAAATCTTTGAAAATGCTCCAAAGGAAAATGCAAAACTTACAGAATAATGTCCGTAGTGTTGTGTTGTGGGACCCGCTTACGACGCCACATATGTGCTCCATCAGCGACACAAAATGGCTATAATGTAGAAAATCCTCAGGGTAGTGTGCGAGCAGGATACTGCAGGCTGGTGCTTGCAAAATTGAGACAGCCAGGCCCCAGAACTCAGTCCAACACAAAGGAGATGCGGCACACAGGAGCTGAATGCTAAAAACTTCTAATTTATCATAGCACAGACAGCTTGAAAATAAAAAGGATACAGTTCCAGACACAGCAAAAATTGACACTGTTACCCAGCACTTTGACTCCAAAAGTGAGTCTTCCTCAGGAGATGTGGCACATAGGGAAGAACTACCCCTTGGTGATGGCAACAATATCCGTATCGAATTTTAGTAATAGACATCTAGCATTCACACACATGGCCTTCCAGATTTTGTTACCACTCTGATTACCCCTCTATTTTCCTTTTCACTCTCCTCCTTCCCCCTTTGTTTTTACTGCTTCCATTTCCATTCCTTTTCATTTCTACCACTCTGCTTCCTTCATTAATTTGCACCCTGAGGTGCTTCTTTCCCCTCAGGTCCACCCTACTTCCTACTTTAGCCTGTGGGGGAGACAGTTACTGCCTCCCCAATTTCTTCCACCACCACCCTCAGCTAGTTTAAATGTTCATTGAAGTAACATTTAAACTGTCCACTGAGGACTGCAATTCCCCTCCTGGATGGATGCAAGCCATTACCCCTGTAAAGGCCCTTATCCCTCCAGGGTGTTCCCGTCCCCAAATTAGCTGAGCCCTTCCTCTCTGCACCATTCCTTCAACCATGAGTTGAAGATCCTGGTGCAGAGATCCCTCTCATCACCCCTGTCATAGACAGGCAGCACCTATGCAAAAGCCACTGAACATACTTGCCTAAAACCTCTTAGGTTATTCATGGCTTCCCAACTGTAGTTCTGCTCACTCTTGGCTTGATGCATTGCTCCATTCTCACTCATGTTCCAAATATTGGATTTTATAGTTAAATTTGAACTCTTTGCTTGTCTTTGAAAATGCTCTGAGGAAAAAATGCCTTTGACCTTGTACTTATGAACGGGCGGTGGGTGAGGGATATGAGGGTGGAGGAACCACTGCAGGGGGCATGACCACCAAACAGTATGGTTCCAGTTACAGATAGCTAAAGAGAGGGGGCCATCTGGCACAAAAGTGCTGGATTTCCAGAAAACACAAACTTTAAGATGATGAGGAAAGTGGTACAGGGGTTCCTGTGCAAAATTCAACCAGGTATGACACGCAACATAGGTGGGAACTGATAAGACAGGGGAATAGTGGAGGCAACAGAAACTTGCTGTAGGGCCCAGACTAAGAAGGCTAGGGGGAAAGAAACCCAGCTGGATAAGCAAAGGGGTGTTAGATAGGGTGAGGAGGAAAAGGTCAGCTTATAGGAGATACAGAAAATTGGGGAGGAAGGAGGATAGGGCGGAATATCTGTAAGAAGCAAAGGAAGTGACCAGGGGGTAAGGGCATCCAAGGTAGCAAGATTCCTCAGGCTGGTGCAGGGCATAAATAAGGGGAAAAACACTTCTTTAGGTACATCAGGGAGAAAAGAAGCTGTAATTGTAAGAATTAAGAAGGAGGGGAATGGGTGGAAGAGGGGAGTGAAAAGGCAGAAGTGCTCAACGACTACCTCTGTTCAGTCTTTATGAAAGAAAGGGAGGGGGTGCTACCCATAGTAGGCGGGAGGGAGGATAGAAACAGATGGGGGGGTGATGGATGGAGAAATCACAGTTGGGAAGGTGCTGGAGGGGTTAAGGGCATTGAGGGTAGACAAGGCACCAGGACCGGATGGAGTACATCCAAGAGTGCTGAAGGAGCTGGCAGAGGACCTGGCTTGACCCTTGGCAGAATTATTTAATTCATCTCTAGACACAGGATGCGTACCCCATGACTGGAAACTGGCTCACGTGGTTCCCCTCCACAAGGGTGGCCCCAAGGATGAACCAGGGAACTATAGGCCAGTAAGTCTAACATCCATAGTGGGGAAGCTAATGGAGACCATCCTAAAGGAGAGGCTAGAGGCATTACTGGAGGTGAACAGGGTGCAGGACGGGAGGCAGCATGGCTTCGTCAAGGGCAGGTCATGCCAGACAAACCTGGTGGAATACTATGACTGAGTGACTAGACAAATTGACAGAGGCCATGCGGTGGATGTCCTGTACCTAGACTTTAGTAAGGCCTTCAATTCATTACTACATGGGAGGCATGGAAGCAAGCTATGGGGCATGGGACAGGAGCAAAACTGGTGGGGTGGGTGGAGAACTGGCTAAAAGATAGGCAGCGAGGGTAGTGGTAGGTGGGGAACACTTATCCCCTAAGCCTGTGACAAGTGGAGTTCCACAGGGTTCAATGCTGGGCCCAGTGCTGTTTAGCATATTTATTGAAGACATCTTGGAGGGCATCAGCAGCAAAATCAGCCTATTTGCGGATGACATCAAGATGGGAGCAGTGGTGGATGACAGGGTTAGGTGGCGGGGGCTACAGGAGGATCTGGCAAGGCTAGAGGCATGGTCTGACTGATGGCAGCTGGGGTTCAGTGTAAAAAAATGTAAGGTACTGCACTTCGGAACAAAAAATCAGAGGAGAAGCTACCATTGGGGGGGGGAGTGCGGCTGGAGGTAACAGAAGAGGAGAAGGGTCTGGGGTTGCTCATCACAGGAGCAATGAATAATTCCATGCAATGCAGAAAAGCGGCAGCAATGGCCAACAAAATGCTGGGGTGCACTGCAAGGGGCATTACTTCGAGAAGAAGGGAGGTTATTCTACTGTTATACAGATTGTTGGTTAGACCCCACCTGGAATACTGCATGCAGTACTGGCACCCATACCTACAAAAGGACATTAGGCTGCTGGAGGGGGTGCAGCGTAGTCAATGAAGATAATTCAGGGCCCGGGGGAATTGCCATATGAGGTCAGACTAAGAGAGTTAAACATGTACACACTGGAGGAGAGGAGGGATGGGGGGGACATGATTGAGACCTTAAAATACATGAGTGGGATAATCAAAACAGACACAGAGGGTCTATTCAGGAGGAGGGTGGAGAGAGACACTAGGGGTCATGACAGGAGACTGGAGGGGGCAGATTCAGGAGGGAGGTGAGGAGGCATGTCTTTATGGAGAGGGTGATGGCAAAGTGGAACGCACTACTGGCTGAGGTGGTGGCATGTAACACAGTGGAGAGCTTCAAGTAGGGGTGGGACAGGGTAAAGGGAAGGATAAAGGGAGGAAAGGGGGGGTAGGGCAGCTGCTGAATAGGGAACTAGCTGCAATCTCAAGCAGCCTAGACAGACCAGGATGGTGTTTTGCTGCTGGCAACTTTTGTCTGTTTCTATGTAAAAGTTAAGCACTGTGCTTAACTGCACTGCACAATATGTTACTAATATGACATAACAGCAAAGTGGAATTTTTGACAGATGTGCTATAATACTGATAAAAAGAAGACAATACAACCCACAGTGCTTAGTGTAACCCCCCTACAAATGGGGGTTCCCGAAAAGTCTTGCTTGAGCTTACCTAAATGCTCACTGCCAGGTTGGTGTCCTGCATTTTAGCAGTTTAAATGTGATTGCCAGAGAGTGCCTGTATAGCCTCTGTGTACTGTCTCTTTAAGAGCTGCCTGGACTGCAGTCATAAGTAATTTGAGAAGGAGCTCTGTTGAAAGATGTAACTATTTGCTGAAAATCATTTAGAGTGATAATGATAATGTAGTTTGTCTAACCTTCCTTCTTTGCAGCAAGGACTGTTTTGTTTGTCTCCACTGACTTGGTCCTGGACTGCTGAATTGGACCAATCAGTCTGGTGGGACCTAAAATGGAGCCGGACTACAGGAGCTGTCTGGAGTCCAAATCTGTAGGAATTGTAGTTTTGTGTTTTTGGTGCCTTTTTGCAACTGAAGTGGGAGCTCTTGTTGTGACTGACAGACAGATCAGCCAACCAAATCTTTTGGATCTTGGGGAAATCCTAGACTGCTTGCAATTTTCAGTTAGTTCTGAGCTGGGTAGTGAAATGAGTAAGAGCTCAAGTGTTTTTTGAGCAGCAATCCTGAGTGGATTTGCATGGGAGAACTGTGAAAGGGCTAACTTTTGACCTGCATGTCTGTCTGCTGCCCCTGAGAGCGAGAAAACAGAACTATTTCGGACTAAATCTGAGTTTGTGAGAACAAAGTAAGCCACTGATTTTCTACCAGGCTCATACCTGAAGAAGACCGAAGATTTTGCTGAATGTGATTGGCCTGTCAGGATTTCCAGCTGCTTCTGAATCTCCGGTTTGTGCAGAGACTTTGTGATCGTGACCGGAGAGCAGTTTGCCTGGTACAGTAGAATTTCCTTACATGTAAATGTGTTGTGTATTGAAAGTGGGTCATGATTTGGTTCCCCACTGTGTGAACTGTGTTCTGCTTGCTGGGAGCTGTATCCAGCCCAAAATGGACTGTATCCGAATTTGTGTCCATTTGGCCGGGGCCTTGCCATACAGGCCCAGCCAGACTACCCGCTGCACAGAGAAAGCCATCGACGAGAGACCTGCCTGGGGATCAGCCCTCTGCTCCACAGTTGAACAGGAATGTCACCTTGACGATTTGTGTGGGCTCTGCTTCTCCAGATTAACCACCTGCTGTCTCGATTTTTGTCCAGCCTGTGTCCAGTCTTGGGTATTGTGAGTAATCATCAGGGTAGCTCCCTGCAACAACAGCCTAATCTAAAAGTGTGTCATCTGATTGTCTTGTTCTTTTCTTTTCAAGAACTGAGCCCTCCGGCTCCGGATTACAAATAGTGTGTGTTCTGCATGTTGTTTTCTCCTATCACAGGGCCCCAACCAGCTGCAACGTTCCTGGCTAGCCCACCATTCTCTATCTGGGTACCCAAAGTGTGTGACTGTTTATGGACCCTGAAGTGCATTCATAACTGTTTGAATGATAGAGTTTCTAAGCAAATTAACCTGATTATGCCCCTCCCTTGTTCAAGTCCCTTAAATAAATCATATCTAACTCTTTTTTGCATTTAACCTGACTGTGGTTCCAGTTTGTGCAAGAGTACTGTACTGCTGTTATTTGCTGTGTATAACCTTGTTTTACAGGGGTTCCCCAGGGCTGAGCCAGAGGAAAGCCCTGATGGTAAGTGCAAACAGTGTGGGTACTTGTGTGGTGTATCAGGGGCATTGTGAAAGTGATTATTGTGTATTGTTCTGGCCACTAGTAAGGAGAGAGGGTGGTAACAGTGTCCCGGAGGGCTCTGCCCAGGTTAGCTTGACCACTAACAACCCTGATCTCTGGGTGGAGGCACCTGTTTCAGAACTCGGGCCCCTTAACCTGCTACTAGCCCAGCAGGCAGGGGTAGTAGCCCTTGGGATAGCACCACCTAGGGGTTACATTTTGGAGGCTCACCCTTGGGATTTTGTGTCTTCTAGTGGCCAAAAATTACAAATTATAGTTTAAAGATTAATGGCTACTCCAGTAGAAATGGCTGTACACCAGTTGGTGGGGTGGTGTACTGGGCAGGGGATCGACCCCCAAAATGCTCTGCTTATACTGGTAATTCCCCTGGGTACCAGTAAAGATACCGTAGAGGCGCGCTCTCCAAAGTTGAATGTTTAAAACCCTGTGGTGGTGGGCCTACAGGCTGATTTGATCACCTAAACCTCATAGCCTTGGTAGAGTGTAGTGACCTCATGGACAACCTCTAAGTGCCACAGACTGTTGCCCCAGAAGAGGTTCCAGCTGCCTGGAGAGTGATAACAAAAGACGGTAAAGACCCTGGGGGAAGATGAGCTCCTGCCATTATCTGAGACTTTTGAGAAGAAATTTGCTAAGTTGTTGCTGGAGGAAGGGAAAAACGTAGAGGACTTAAAGAAACTATTCCTACAACCTGGGAGTGTTCCTTCCCCAACACCCCCTCCCACTCCAGCACCTGCTGCTGCCCTGCCTTCTGTGCCCATGCCGATGCTGGCCCCTATATCTGTATCAGCCATTAGTCACGACTCCTACCGAAGGCTGAGAATCTTCTCGGGCACCCTCCCAACCCCCCAGGGGGAGGATGACTGGGAGACCTGGATAGACTATGTTCGCCCTCTAGTACTTGAATACAATGCTCAGAAGCAGAGAAATGAAAGAGGTTGGAGTGAGGGCCCAAGGTCCTGGCTCTGTCATCGTCCATGCCAAGCGGTATAGCTCAAGCAACCTTTACAGGACTATCTCTTGATGCATTGGAAAATGTGTGGGAGCCTGGATTCAGATGAGGATCTGTGGTGGAGAGTAAGAAACACGTAACCAGTACCCAGGGGAGCCATTGTCTCTGTATGTACTTTGGCTGAAAAGCTGCTACAAGAGTGCCTCAGAAAGGGCAGTTTGCTGTCAAATGAATTAGATCGAACTAGGCTGGACGGGATCCTTAAGTCTGCTTCGTTTTCAGAATTGTTACTGCTTCAGTTGCGCCTTGCCACCAGACTGGAATCGCCCCCCCTATGATGAGCTAATGAAAAAAAATTTGGGGGGCTGAGCAGGGGACCCCATGGGGGAATTGCACCATATTGCTGCTGCTGCACAGGTGACCTAGAGTGACTGTAGCCAAGTGAGTTTCGGGGGCAAAAGTCGGCACTTAACGAGAGCACTCTGAGAATGTACAAGGACTTCCCGCCCTGGAGCCACAGCATTGGAAAGGCGAGGCTACTAAAGGAAGTCCAAGAGTTAAAGATGGGTGACTTTACAAGGGTTTCCCCATGGAAAAAGATTCTGATCCATTCAGGGCTGACTGCCATGGGGGTGGGAGGTGCACCCTCAGGCATCCATGCAGTGGCTGCAAGGCTGAGAATCACTGGATTGACTCTCACTCTAAAAGAAACTGTTAAGACATCGTTGCACCACTCTCACGCTGCAAGCAGATACTAGACCCCAATCTCTTACTAGTGCTTCAGTTCCTCATCGATGTTCTCTCCCAGGATGACCTAGAGTCTATCATTTGTCACAATTGTGGAAAGGATGGCCATATGAAAAGAGAATGCCAGATTCAGAAGGACTTAGAAAGAGTAGAAAACAGACTCCAAGGGGAGCTCCAAAAAGCAAATCAATGGCCAAGGGGTGCTCGAAATCACCGCAGTGAGGGTTTGAGAAACCCTAACTCAAATTCTTTATTAGCTAAATCGTCTGTGTCCAGGCTCTCTGCTTTCTCCTCTCCAGACTGATCCAAAATAGTGGGCCTTCAATGGAGACTACAGTGACTGTGAATGGTATTCATACTCAGGCTGTGATTGACAGTGTGTCACAAGTGACCATTGTGTTTCAGGACTCAGTCTGACAAACACTTATCTGATGTGCGTTACAATCCCTGGAAGGCCTACGTAATGAGGCTGACAAGTCTTATCCATATCTAGGATATGCCCACCTCTGGTTGTCCTTTCCTGCAACTGTCACTGGTGTAGAGGAGCAAGTAGAGACACAGGCCCTAGTGTGTCCCCCCACCGGACTGTATGATGGGGTTCCTCTGTTAATTGGAACAAATGCCCATATGTTTGGGAGACTGGTGCAACTCTGTCATTAGAAACAAGGGCGATGGACTAGGAGGGCCCTGAGAATTCTGGCTCTGATCAAGAGGGCCTATCATTTGCAACAGAAACCCGAGGAAGCTCGACTAGGATGAACCAGTGGGATCATGTGGGAAGAAGGATCCTGATTCAATGGTATCATTGTCCCCAACACCTGTACCATCTAAGGGAGGTCTGCCTCTGGAAAGATGTCAATAACAAAATACTGATGTTGGTTGCGCCTAGGTGATGGAAAAAATGCTAGAAGAATTATTGGTCTGGCCTAACATCTTGCCTGCTCATGCCCATGCCTATGCCTCGTATTAGTGATGGTCCAGATTCATGGTGTGGGGTCAGATCAGAGATCTGGGTGACATGAGGAATTTGGCTGCTGCTATGGTACTTTGTTAGACATCAGCAGTGTTGCCCAGCAACAAGCATTTGCTGGTGTGAGAGAGTGACTCCAGGGCTTGTTTGCTTTGTGACCTCGCCACAGCCGTAATGGAGAAGGCTAGAATTAGCAAGACCTGGCTCAGACAGACAGGTTTTCATTGAAGGAATGGATGTGGGATGTCCAGGTGGTTGGAGCATCACATGCTGCATCGATGAAGCGGCTATTTAGAAAGGTCCCTGGTTCCTAGCCCCAGCAGACATAGAGGATGTGAGAGGACACCTGCAGGAATGCTCCGCTGCTGGTGTGATACAAGAATCCAGGATCCTGCGCCTCTCCCATTGTGGTTGTGCATAAGAAGAATTGGTCTCAGAGGATGTGCATTGATTATCGAATCCCTGAACCGGCAGATTCATCCCAGGCCAATACACTATGCCTTGAGATACAAGATGCCCTGACTGCTTGAATGAGGCAAATGGTTCTCAGTGTTGGATCTTCAGCAGATACTACCAGATCCCGATAGCCCCGAAGACCATGATAAAACAGCCTTCATCTGTCCATTGGGGTTCTATGAGTTTTGAGGATGCCAGATGTGATATCGGGTGCCCTGGCCACCTTTCAGTGACTGATGGAATGTGGTAGGAGATATGAATTTTCTGGAATGTCTGATGTGCCTTGACGATGTCATTGGTGTTTGGGAGCACCTTAGGGAGCATGAGACTGGACTGTTTAAAGTCCTAGACCAACTGGAAGACTTCGGCCTCAGCTGTCCATTGACAAGTGCCAGTTTTTCCAGACCTCCATAAAAGTATGTGTGGCACAAAGTATTCTACAAAAGGATAGAGACTGATCCCCTTAAGGTTGAAGCACTGCAATTACTGGCCCCCAGCCCCACAATCTGAAAGAACTACAGTGTTCTTGAGTTCTGTAGCTATTACCACAGGTTCATAAAAGACTATTCCGGTGATTTGCCTCTCTTGAACCTTGCCCAGAGTTTTCCCTCTACCAAAAGTAAACACAAAAAGGGGCCACTAAAGAACCAGAAAAAGTATACTTCCACAGGGTGAACTTCTTTGGGCCCGCTGGACTCCTGACTGTGAAGCAGCCTTCCATGAGATAATATACCAGCTCACCCATGCCTCCATCCTCACCTATGCTGACCCCACCAAATCCTCTGTGCTGCAGTGATTGACGCTAGTCTGTAGAGCCTAGGAGTGGTGCTGTATCCAGACCATGAGGATGGCCTGAGATCTGTAGCTTTCACCAGTAGGAGCTTGACCCCATCCGAATGAAACTACCCTGTGCATAAGTTGGAGTCTTGCGCTAAAATGGGCCATCGTTGATTAGTTTGCAGAATACCTCTATGGAGCAAAGATATTGGTGAAGACTGACAATAACCCGCTGGCCTATGTACAGACTTTAGTTGCTAGACGCCACTGGGCACCGTGGCTTTCGCATTATCAACCTATGATTGGCTCTGTCTGAATGCAGACCGAGCCTGAACCATATTGATGCTGATGCCCTCATCATGAGGGCCCACTCTCCAAGAGTGATTGGGTCAGGCTGTCTGAACTGACATTCGCGGATTGTACTCAAAAGTTTGATAGAGATGAACAGATGTCTGCAGACACAGTGGACTGTTTAGCTTGAATTGTTTGAGCCCTTCTGACACCTCTGCATACCCGCTGCTTATTGCCACTGCAGGGCTCTAGATATTAGTGCACTCACCTCATTTTGACAATGACAGCATCCAGTGGGTTTAATCCTAGATCCTGATGATTCGCCAGCACTTGATGCCCTGCGCATGTGTGAAAGATGTGTTCTGGTTGCGTTTCACTGACTTGTGAACCGCTTTATTGTTTGAAAGAAGGCCCAGATTGAAGCTGTCAATCATTTGTTGTATAGAGAGAGACAGTAGATCATAGTGGCAAAGTAGACGCAAATAATTGGTCCTGCCCATGGCCTTTAGAAGATTTGGTGAGGTCCCTCCACAATTACATGGGGCACCTTGGTATTCACAGAACCCTTGACCTGAGTACGATCTACTTCTACTGGCCCAAAATGGGGCTGATTTTGAGCACCACATAAAGGGCTTGTAGTCATGGCTGCAAAGAAAAGCACTGCCTAGAGGGTCGCTTCCCTATTAATAATAATATTAATACCAGCACCCCATGAACTAGTCTGCATAGACTTCTTTGTGCTTAGAACCCGATCAGCTGGAATATTGGCAATGTGTTAGTGGTTACGTGATCATTTTGACATGAGTATGCACAAGCTTTTCTCACCAAAGATCAAAACGATCTAACAAGGTTCTAGTGGAAAATTTCTTCATCCACTTGGTGCCCTCCAGCAGATCCACTCTAACCAGGGCAGAGACTTTGAGACGACATCAATCGAAATGCTCTCTCTATGGGGGGGTGCAACCAAGAACCAATCATCACCCGCAGGGAGACCTTCAACCAGGAACGCTTTAAATCAAGACCCTTCTAGACATGCTGCACCTCCACCCAAAAGGCAAGCATAAATGGAGTTAGCAGATTAGTACTTTGTACATGGCTGCTAATTGTACTAAAACTGCCCATGTTTGGGAGAGATGCCCGACTGCCTGTTGATGTCTGTTTTGAGGTCTCCAGATGGGTCTGAGCTAAAGACCACTTGTAATGTGTAAGAAACTGAAAGCTGAATTAACTATGCCTATAACTGGCCCTGATAATAGTTACCAAGAGAAAGCTAGTCAACAAAGAGAGGGATGAAAAGAAAGGCTCATGAGTTTCTCTCTGAATGTTTGTTATGCAATTTACTGTATGGTAAACAAATTACTGATCGGTGGTAATCATCTTCCCATGGTAGTTGGAAAGTTGATGATTTACCTGTACAAGGTGCGCCTAGAGAACAACTGTAAGCTTCAAGAACATGCACCAAATCACTTGCTACCTATCGCCAAGTTATGATTAAGGCTGAATCCCAGAAATTGAGCCCTTGGGCTGGTGATTGGTGCGCTGCTGCAAGAGGAGACACAGCCCACCTACCCCAGTGGTCGTTGAGGGTTCTCTGCAGCAGGCCCAGAATGATAGTGACTGTCAGTCCACTTCTGACGAAGTGAGTGACATGCTATACCCTTATGAACTGAGCCAGCTGTTTCGTAACCCATACTAATCGTGAGGATGAAGTGACCTTCTGAACTGCCTACCCCCAGCTTTGTCCTTGAGCCAATGCCCTGAAAGTGAAGTGCAAGTATCAGCCTGAGGATGCTGAGTCTCTGTATTGTGGAACTGTGTGGATTTGCCTGAGGGAGGGCTGATGGAATGAGTCTTTCTGGTGACATGCTGGAACTTGTAACACTATACAGTGCTGTACTCCCTTTTGCACCAGGCCTCTCTGAAATGAGTAAAGTGTTGTGAACAGAGCCATAGAGCAAGGAGCTGATGCCCAGGTTTGACATTTACCCAGGCAGAGGCTCTCTCATGTTGAAAGTCGGACACTGCAGGGATTTCTGTTAGTGAGTTTCATAGCATATCTTCTCAGTAGGTTGGAAATATGTTTTCCTGAATTACATATGGACTTTTGGGATGTAAAGTTGCTTATGGTACTGGATCTGTTAATATGGGGATGGACACTGCAGACCTTGTTAAATGTGTTAGTTAAAGGGTAACAGTCAGAACTAAGAGCCAGACATTCAAGTGTGGGGCTGGTCCCAGTTTACACCTTGTGTACAAAAACATTTGTTTTACTTAGTATTTACTGCATTACAGTACATTGTATCAGACTGATTCTACTGTCTTCCAAGCTGACATTTGCTGTAACCAGAAATATCAAAATCCCCTTCAGCTGACATCAGAGCAGGACTGTAGCAGTGGGAAATTCAGTAGCCTGCAGAGTGTGTGTTAGCATTTTTATAAGTTCTGACCTTTTGTTTGTTTGTCCTGCTGTCCTCCTGTGACTAAATACAGTCACAGAGAACTGTACTTAACTCTGAGAGAACAGCAGGACTGGCAGACATGTGATCTGAGCTTTCTTCCAGCATCTTGATAAGTCATCTATGGGGCACTGAGTCGAAGGCCTTACTGAACTTTAGATACAGCACATTGACTGACTTCTCTTTGTTACAGTGCTGAAGAACTCAGGTTAGTCTGGCATGACCGTCCCTTCACAAAGCCATGCCTTGTAGGTGGTGACCAGGAAGGGGAGTCGGCAGAGAGAGAGAGAGCAGGGGGTAAAGAATTCATTAAATGGTGAGACATGTTCAGTGTTGCCAGGAATTAGAGAACTTGCTGCCTTGAGGATGGGAGTTGTTGATTGAGGGGTCAAAAGCAGAGTCGATCACCTTTTAAAATTCTGATGGACACTTAAGTTTATTCTGGGTGTTCTGAGTGCACAGCCTGAGGCTGGTCAGACTGGGCAGGGGAACAAGGGGAATGATAAACCTGTTTTTGCAATACCTAGGGAACAGCATGAGAGTCAGATATACGTTGGGGCCCCTGATCATTTGGAGGGCCCCATGAGCTAGGCAAAGGGAATGGAACAGGCACTGAATAAGGATGAGCTAATGCTGAGTTTGTGTTTGGTAAATGTGCTGAACTTTAGCACTTTTACCTTCTATTTGGCCTAACTGAATTTAGGGCCCTCCTCAGATTACTTCAACCTTCTGCCAAACAACAAAAACTCAACACTCTAGTCCATCCCAGATGGCAAGAACTAATCCTATGGCACTTCCCCCCACCCCATCACTTTCTGCCCACAACAAGAAACCTGTACCTCTACTTACCATGCTACCACAGATCAGGGCAGATATCGGCTAGGAACACCAAACACATACACGGGGGTACCATCAAACATGAGACCACTCACTGACTGAAGGGCCATACTAGGATCTGGGGTCAGGTTGTACATTTATTACTGTCTGATGGTACACAGCTTTGAAGGACATTACCCTTGCCATTCACTTCACAGTTATTTTTACCATAACTTTGTCATTGCTGCTGGCATAGTCTATACCATTACTACTACTGCCCCTCAAGTTCACTGTGCACTACTGCATCACAGTTACATTTCACAGGGGTCCCTTGGGCAATATCACTTACAAGACCAGATGCATTTCAGCACTCTCCCCAGGCAGGGTGAGACACTACCCTGGGGGGGCAAGCATTCCTGTGCATGGCTGTGTTCCAGCTAGTGGCAACTCATGAATCAGCAACCGCACTATGGTTTACTTCTAAATAGTCAGATAGTTGTTCCAGCTCCGTGTGTCTGCCTTACAACAGAATGCTGATGGTCCTATTGACCCAAAGCAATGGACTCACTTGGCCAGCCCAACTCTGTGTGACTTAACTGACTCTTGCCTGGCCCCTTATAGAAACATAAACAATGCTGGCAGAAAAATAACATTGGCTCACACAGTCTGCTCTGCTTCACTCTGTCCTACCCTGGGACTTAATGTTTAGTTGGGGTTATTGATCTCACCTCCCCCTTGCCCATGCCCTACTGCTTTCTTTCTGTGTAACTATTAGCCTTTTTCTCAGTCCCAGCATGTTTGAAACCATTAATGGTCCTTGTACCCACCATCTCTGCTAGTATGCTGTTCCATGGCTTAACCACTCTCTATGTAAAGCAAAAACTCTCTGTCATCCCTCCAGAATCCACCCCTGCCAGCTTCCACTCATGTCCCCTTATTATTGACTCACTAGTCCTGCTGAATATTCCTTGCAGTCTACCTAGCTCATTCCTTTCAGGAACTTGAAGGTCTCTATCACATCGCTCCTCTCCCTTCTGATCTCCAGCGAGTACATGTTCAGTGCCTTAAGCTGGCCCTTGTAGAATCTGCCTTACACTGCACTGACTCTAGCCTGTCCTTGTCTTTTCTTAGGTGGGGTTTCAGAACTGTACACAGTATTCCAGATGTGAACTCACCAGTGATCTTTAGAGTGACAATATCACCTCCTTTCTCCTGCTGTCAAATCCCTTCCCTATAAACTCCAACATCTTGCTTGCCTTGCTGTAGGCCTTGTTACAATGGCTAGATTGTTTTAGGGAATCACATATGATGACTCCCAGGTCCCTTTCCTCTGTGGTAGTGCCCATCTTAACCCTACCCACCAGTATTCCATCATGGGGTTCTTGTTTCCCATGTGCATCACTTTGTACTTCATGGTGTCAGATTTCATATGTCAAACTTTGGACCACCTCTCTAATCTTTGCAGGTCCCTCTGCAGTTCCCTAAACCCTTCTTCACTGTCTACCCTACCACAGAGCTTAGTGTCATCTGCAGAGAGACACATCTCACCACATTCCTTCTCCCATGTCACTGATGAACATATTGTAAAGGACAGACCCTAGTACTGAACCCTATGGTGCCCCAGTCATGGCCTCTTTCTCTCCTGACTTGACTCCATTTACCTCCAGCCTCTGCTGTCTCCCCCCCTCCCCCAGCCAGCTTCACACCAATTTAATTAGATCCTTCGCTATTCCCAGCTTCTCTAACTTCTTCAGCAACTTCATGTGCTGCATAGTTGAATTCCTTGTTCCTTATAAATAGCCCTAGTTACCCAATCGAAGAACACTATCAGGTTGGCCTGTCAAGACCTCTCTGCCACAAACTCATGCTGCTTATTATCCTAAATCCCATTTCTCTCCAGATAGTCCACTTTGACTAGTATCTTCATTAGTTTACCTGCTACGAAGGCAAGACTAATTGGTCTGTAGATCCCTGGTTTGCTCTTTCTCTCCACCATTACAGAGTGGAACTATGTCTGCTATCCTCCAGTCCTTTGGAACCACCCCTGATTGTAGAGAGCTGTCAAATAGCCTTACCAGGGATTCAGACAGTTACAATGACACTTCCCTGATCACCCTCGGGTGCATCCCATTTGACCCTGGAGCCTTATCTATTTTCAGGGCTTCTAACCCTTTTCTGATCCCTCTTTGTCATAATTACCACCTTACCCCATTTTTGGGATTCTTCTTGCAGCAGCATTTACGCCACTGTCATTGCCCACCACCCCTGTCAGCCTAATAATTCCCCCTTTGTCTTACTTTTTTCGCTAATATGTCTAGAAAACTGTTCCCTCGACCCATTTTATAGTATGCAGTTTTGTTTCTGCCTTTGTGTTCCTGACTGCCTTCTTGGTTCCCCTCATCCTTAACTGGTAATCACTCCGTTCCTTGTCTCCCTGTTTCTCTTTGTATCTAATAAGGCCTTTATAGCCCTCCCTCCCTCCCTGACCTTCTTATCCTGACAAACCAATGCTGCTACCAATATCATACATTTACTTAGGGATTACATACTACTCTGGGCACCCTTTTTCCTCTGGAACACTTTCATGAAGGTTCACGTACTGTACATATTGCTGCCTTCGTACTTCTCGGTGGGAGTGGACCTGCAAGGATCCCCATGACCTCCTTTGTACCAAATGCACTGCTCTGGCTGTGTACCGGGGTGTAAATAGGATACTGGGTAAAAGCAGATGTAAGTGCTTCTCAGTAACTTGTGTAATGTGTTTAAGGGACCATGTGGCTCTAGCATTTTACTGTCAGTTGTGTACTGCCCCCCTTGGGTATGGAGGGCTAAGACATGTTGGCCAGTGGCCAGGAACGTTTTGTGTTTAAAGACAGTTTTGAGGGCAAAGGTTATATGGCAGTCCTGGATGTAGCCTGCCATATCCCAGGATCCCTTACTACAGCAGGGCTGAGGATCCACTAAGAAGACCAAGCCAGACTTGGCTTCCAATTGGCAGCCTGGTGTCCTGGACAACTCCGCCCACAGACTGGCCCCTTTTCCTCTGTGCTGCTACACACTTATTGGGAGGAGCTGCTGGGAGAAGTGTGTGCTAGCCCCATGCTTTGTTATCTATGCAGTCCAGTATGCACCTTTTGTGGTAATACTGTGCCCAGTAGTGCATAGGGCCTACGTTTGTATACTTTTCTTGTATGTATTCCAGTGCAGTTGCTATAACTCAGCATTATTTTAAATTACATTGAGGCATTGTTAGAGGCCTTGGATAAATAAAGGGCACTGAGCTGCAACAGTTACATTAGCAGGACAGTTCAGCTTACTAGTATGTGGATGTATTGATTGTATTGCACATAGAGACTGTGAATTGCACCGACTGTGTTTCTGGGCATTTAAATGAGCTGTCTGACCTTGAAGACATGGGAAAAGCAGGGATGCTGAGAGAGTAGCTAGTAGCTACCCTTTCAGGATGGGATCAAACTAGATGGAAGTCAGAATATCTCAGTGCTACTTTTGCTAACCAGTTTTGCTCACGTCCTAGCCAGCAATTGTAGGGTACTGCTGCTGGGTTATATGGGTTGAGGAAGACTCTGACTCCATTCTGAATGCAAAGCAAATGATTTTAATAAGTCAGAGATATATTGTCAAGTGCCGCCTAATTAGATGAATCCAACAGTCTGTGGCCAGTTCTTCAGGGTCTGTGGTGGTCTCGATGCAACTTACTGCACTGCTTTGTCCCTGATGGGTCATGAACTTAAAGTTTTGTCTCTGTTTCGGTAAACTTTTTAAGCAGCTCCAGTTCCCTCTTGTAGCAGTATTTTAAATAGGCTATTACCACCCTGAATGCATTAAAAAGCATTTAGAGTCAGGGGCTACCACACCTCTGTGTTGCAGGTGCTTCTGCTGGGGCAAGTGCAGCTATGTTATAGCCTTTGTTTCTACCATTGTGTGTCTGAGAGAGCCAGAACCACAGCAGTAGGTAAGGAATAGTTTCAGGTAGGGATACAAAGAGGGACAAATTTGGAAAAAGAATGTTGGATACTAGATTTCATTTAAATTGCATCATTAGGTATGCCCAGTGGGTTGAGTTACTGTCAGTTCATCTAACCCTAGGAGGTCACATGAGGCAGAAGGCATAACCAAGAGCCTTATGCCCCTAGGATTACACTAATCAAGGTATCTTAACCCCGGGTTCCTTACTGGCATTATTAATCTCAGATGTTTGCATTATTTTTTAAGATGAATGACCATATAGTAAAAATTCAAAAGCTGTTAACCTAACCCTTTTTTCATGTAGTAGTTGGCCAATGAGAATGCTCATTCCACAACCATTGCTTTGTAATTAAAAATGCTGGGCAGATTTCTGTGCTGTAACAGTTAAGAAAAGTGCCCCAACAATTTTTGAATTTCAGTTGATAATTTACTTTATCATGATGTTAAACATTTTTATAATATTTAGTTCCAAGAAGCAGTTTCAGAACAGTGTGGATTACTTGATAAACATATATCATGTTTCAATATAGAAACATGAACAACAAGCCCACTGATGGAAAGCAAAGAATATGGCTCTGTACTGCAAAAAAAGTGTTGATCCCATAGGCTTTACCTTACTTACACAGGCAATGGAGATAAAGTACTTTTCAAGGAAGACTTTAATGAGTTGCTCTGACTGCTGCGGAAACAAAACAAAGAATGCCACATTTATTTACTCCACTTAATTAGAATCTTCTGTGCTACAGAAAGGCAAACAGAGAGAAGTAAAATATCCACAGCCTTTCTGGTTTCGGGAGTGGAATTTAAAAAGCTGAGGCAAAAGTACATTTGGTGGATGGGATAGGTGACAGGGCATTTTTGTAATTTGTTATCTCTTGGAAGCAAAATGTTAGGTTTGCTATTCCAGCACACATTGCTTCTAGTGAAATACGATTCTCTGTCAACAGTGATCTGGCCTTTAACCCTCCCAAAAAAGAAAACCGGTGGTGACAGATTAAATACAAATCAGATTTGCAGGAAGAAAACTTGACTTAGGGGAATTCATAAAGCATACTACTGTCACAACTGGGTTGTAATACATGGATGGGTGGGGGACATAAAAAACTCAGAGTACCAATACCACTGTTCTGACATCAGATCAAAGGTATTATGAGATGGAATGTTCAGAGATCCCATATACAGTATGAAAAAAATAACAAATAGGAAACCACCCATAATTAGGCTTAGCATTTGATCTAGGGATTCCAGTGACATCATAAACAACTGCAGCTTCACAGTCATGGTTTATGATGTCACCTGAGTCCCTTGATGGTATTACAGACTTATTACTGATGAGTTCCTATGCATTACTCATTTTATAAGGTTAGTGCTTGTTACTTATGAAAATTGTCCCCTGAAGAAATGCTGTTGTACGTGTTCTGAGTTGTGCATGTTTTAAACAAATTGTGTTCCAAATCAGTTTCAGCTGTGCCTGTGCTTGTGCTGTCTCACACCACACTGTAGCACTTTAACCCACAACGGAAAAAAGAAAGCAAAAGTCATGGTACCCACAATATTTTTAAAAAACATTAAAAATCACTGATTTAAAACCATATACTATTAAAAATAAACTATGGGTGACAATATTCATGCTCACCCTGTGTTTCTTTCTTGGGGCTGATATAGCAGCAGGGACCTCTTAAATGTCACTCTTGAGGTCCATATATGCTGTTATCGCAGACCCTCGCTAGAAACACAGGCTTGTTGTGAATGGTTTCCCATATATTTTTCCTTATATTAGAAAAATGTGAAACTAATTGTGACATACAGTAAAACAGTTGTGAATATGGTGCAACTGTGATGCTAATATTTGAATTGTTAGATTTCTGTGAGCTGTTTTTAGAGATTTACTAGTTTGCACTACTCAGGAAACAGGGATGTACTACTGTACTGCTCTTGGCATACTGGTATTTACTAAGGAGAAGAGGGGGGTGATACCCAAGGGGGAAGGAATGGCAGACACAGAGGGGGGATGGGGTGACAGATGGGGAAATTATGGAGGGCAGAGTTTGGTAGGGTTTGAAGGCACTGAGAGTGGACAAGATGTCAGGCCCAGATGGTATTCACCCCAGGGTACTGAAGGAGCTGGCAGAGGTCCTTGCGGGAACGTTGGCAGACCTGTTTAATGTCTTACTACACTCAGGGTGTGTACCTGAGGATTGGAGGATGGCTCATGTGGTGGCTCTCCACAAGAGTGGCCCCAAGAATGAGCCAGGGAACTACAGACTGGTGATCCTCACGTCCATTGTGGGTAAGCTGATGGAGACTATCCTGAAGGAGAGGCTGGTGGCCCTCCTAGAGGCCAAAGGACTACAGGACAGCAGACAGCATGGCTTCATATGTGGCAGATCCTGCCAAACCAACCTGGTGGAGTTCTATGACTGGGTAGCTAGGCAACTGGACAGGGGCCATGCAGTGGATGCCCTGCATTTGGACTTGAGTAAGGCATTCAACCTGGTGCCACATGGGAGGCTGGGAAGTAAGTTAGAAGGCACAGGGGCAGGTGCAAAGCTGGTGAGATGGGTAGAGAACTGGCTTCAGGGAAGGCAGCAGTGGGTGGTGGTGGGTGGGGAGCTCTCACACCCAAGGGTAGTGACGAGTGGTGTTCCACTGGGCTCTGTGTTGGGACAAGTGTTGTTTGTGATATTCATTGCAGACATATCATTGGACATCAAGAGCAAGACCAGTCTGTTTGCTGATGATACCAAGATGAACGGTGGTAGATGACCTAGGGGGATGGCAGGGGTTGTAGGATGATCTGGCAAAGCTTGAAATCTGGTCAGACACCTGGCAACTGGGGTTTAATGCCAACATGTGCAAAGTGCTGCATTTTGGGGTGAAGAACCCAAGGAGGAGTTACCAGCTGGGAGGAGTGCAGCTAGCCCAGACAGAGGAGGACAAGAATCTGGGGGTGCTCATTACAGGGTCAATGAACAACTCGGCACAATGTAGGAAGGCAGCTGCAAAGGCCAACAAAATGCTGGGTTGCATTGCAAGGGGTATATCCTCGAGGAGGGAGGAGGTGATTCTGCCACTGTATAGGTCATTAGTTAGACCGCACCTGGAGTACTGCATGCAGTACTGGCACCCGTATCTGAGGAGGGACATTAAGTTACTGGAGGGGGTGCAGCGCAGGGTGACAAAGATAATCAAGGAGCTGGGGGACTCATCACACGAGAGGAGGCTAAGGGAGTTGAACATGTACTTGCTGGAGGAGAGGAGGGACGGGGGGACATGATTGAAACCTTTAAATACATGAAAGGAATAGACAAGACAGGTACAGAGGGGCTGTTCAAAGTAAGGGAGGGGAGGGACACCAGGGGCCATGATATGGGACTGGAGGGAGGAAGGAAGGTTCAGGAGGGAGATGAGGAGACACTTTTATACAGGGAGGGTGGTAGCTTGGTAGAATGCGTTACCTGCAGAAGTGGTATCCAGTAGAACAGTGGACTGCTTCAAAAGGGGATGGGACAAGACAAGGGGGAGGGTCAATGGAAGGGAAGGGTGGAAGGGAGGGGCAGCTGGAGAATAAGAGGTGCTAGTTGCACATTCAAGCAGACTTGATAGACCTCTAGGCCTTTATCTGCTGGCAAATAAAAAAAAAAAAAAAAAGAAAAGAAATTTAGGAGTACTACAGGAGGGCAACTTTACTAAAGGTGTTTTTTTAAAGTATAATGGTCCACAATCCAGTTGGCTACAAGACCAAATGCAGCATGGATTAATGTAAGATGAGTCAAGCCAGACGAATCTAATAGATTTCTTCAAATGGGTGACCAGGGAACTAGAGCATGAGAGGGCAATGAATGTGGCCTTTCTGGATTTTAGCAAGACTTTTAACACTATGCCACAAAAGGGACTAATAAAGAAACTGAGCAGCTTAGGGTGGGATCCAAAGTGGTGAACTGAGTAAGGAACCAGTTAATGGACATGTGACAGAGGGTGGTGGTTAATGGCACTCACTCTAATGAGGAGAGAATGACCAGCAGGGTGCCGCAGGGCTCAGTACTGGGACTGGTCCTCTTCAGTGTCTTCATAAGTGACATTGTGGAAGAACTGGAAGGGAAGATATGTCTTTTTGCAGATGATACCAAAGTCTGCAATAGGGTGGACACTCAGTAGGGGGACAAGAGAATGAGTAGGGACCTTGGGAAACTCAAGGAGTGGTCACGAGTCTGGTGGCAGTTGGGGTTCAATGCCAAAAAGTGTAAAATCATGCACCTAGATGTAGGAACCCAGGAGCTGAGCATAGGATGGGGGGGTACTGGAATTAAGCAATAAACCACAACATGGTGTGGGTTATGCTGGTATTTTCCTGTGCCTTGTGCTGTTCAGTCACGTGGCTGCACACTGAATGAGTAAACCACACCAGAAGTGGATAAATCCCAGCATAACCCACATCCTTGAGTGGTTTATTACGATTATGCAATGTATAGGAAGTAAAGGAATAAAAAAAAATGTAAAGGTTTAAAAAAAACTGCCTTTTTATTGATTTTAAAGTGCGATAACCTTCCTCTAGATTTAATAGTCCCCTTTTGCTAGGTAGAATATGTTTGTAGGAGATATGCTGCCCAGCTCCTGATCCACCCTCCTCCACACACAGTAATACACTGTGATGTTTGTTTTATACAGACAGCCCTTGTGAGTCGTGAGTTGTTTTTTTTTAAAGAGAGCCTGCAAGTTGCAAGTAGCTCTTTAACTCAGAAACAATAATGATGGGTGACTTCAATATAAACTGGCTATCGCCAGAGGCCAGCTTCTACTAGGACGCTGTCATGGCACAGCACCTCTCACAAATGGTACCCACCCCTACCAGGTACAATTATAGAACTGGGTCCCAGACACTACTAGACTGGATGCTGACAAATCTCCCTGAGCGAATCTCAAAGGTCACAGTTCTCCCTGACCACTCTCCTGTAATCTGTACCTGGACTAACAAATTCATCAAGCCCCATCCTAAAATAATCTACACCAGGGTATTAAAGAAGGGGCAACTTGAAATGCTCAAAGCACATCTGTGCAATGTGGACTGGTTTGCACTTGACTCAAGCAATGATACTGACCAAGCCCTGGACCTATTCATCAAACACTTTTCTGTAGCCTGCGATATCTATGCACCTGTGAAAAAGATGAAGGTAAAAGGAAAGGCAAACTCATGGATAACCACTGAGCTAACTACTCGTCTTAAACAAAGAGATCATCTTTGGCATTGTACCCAAACCGCTGGTAAACCAGGAGACATTCAAAAATTCAGAGCAGCTAGGAATGACTGCACACGAGCAATAAGGAATGCCAAAAGGAAATAGTTCAGAGAAGCATTCAGCAGTACCTGGGGGGACGGGAAAAAATTCTGGTATAACATGAAAAACCTCACTGGAAAGGACCACAAGAATCCACCCACAATGCTCAATATCAACGGTATACCAACAGCCGATCTTGTTACAATTTCCAACACCTTTAACAATGCATTCTCTAACCTAGGCAGTGTCCTCCCTCCAGACTTCTTTGATGCCCCTTCCATAAGAGACCAAGCTGACAAGGCGCCATACCTTCACACAGCACCGCAATTCTACTTCAAGGAGATCCCATTGCCTCTTGCCAGAAAATACATTCTGAAAGCTATCAGCAGTACTGGTTACAGCTGTGACTCCCTTAATATGAAGCTGTGTGCACTGGTCTTAGAAGAAATCCTAGAACCCTTAACTAATATATTCAACCTATCACTCAGGACTGTCCAATTCCCAGCCATGTGGAATCAGGCGACAATTACACCAGTTCACAAAAGTGGAGATAGGGCATTGCACACAAACTACAGGCCTATCTCCATCCTCCCACCCGTATCCAAAGCTCTTGAATGAATAGTCTCGGACCAGCTAGTCGAGTACCTTGAAAAATACAAAATCCAATGCCCTGAACAACATGGCTTTAGAAAAGGGCACAGCACCACCACTGCACTGTTGGAATTTACGGGCTTCATCCACTCCACTTTGGACCAAGGTAACTGTGTAGGGGCCGTGTTGATTGATCTAGCTAAAGCTTTTGACACCATAAATCACCCACTCCTACTCAGGCAGCTCTCAAATATCGGTCTCTCCAAAGATGCTTTGCCCTGGTTTGCAAGTTACCTTCAAGGCAGGGTCCAACGTGTCAATATTGCCAGTGTCAACTCCAATGAAAGCCCAGTCCTCTCTTTAGTCCCTCAGGGGTCTATTCTGGGTCCATTGCTCTTCAGTCTCTTCCTGCTCAGCCTCCCGAATGTCTACCATCAGAACATACTGCTCTATGCTGATGCCGCTGTCATATACACAACTCACCATGATATTAATCTACTGGAGGGGCAGTGACAGCGTGACTTCAAAAGTGTTGAGGACTGGTTCAGCTCACACAAATTGGTCCTGAACTATAGCAAAACAAAAGTTATGTCTTTCTGCAATACACAAAGTAAGCATAACTCCCAACCCCTCACTATCAGGAACTGAGCAGGGATCACACTCAAACCAGTTCCAAAGTTTAAGTACCTTGGCATCACCCTGGACAGATCCCTCTCCTTTGCATGGCACATCACTAATGTCTCAAAAGCCACAAACATATGGTTAGGCCTTCTCCACAGGCACAAACATTATATTACAGCTGATGCCATAAGACTGGTAATTAACAGCTGTCACCTCAGTCGTTGACTATGGACTAGTTATCTACAGCTCTGCTTCCCCCACTGCCCTTTGCAGGATATCAATGGCACTTAACAAATCTTACCGACTCCTTATAGGCGCTGCCCGTCTAATACACACCTGCGATCTATACACCCAGACTGGGTGGCTACCACCCTGCAGCAGGATCCAATACCAGACCTGCCTGGTAGCCAACAATGTTCTTCTTGGGCACTTGCCCGCAGGTGTTGAAAAGCTTCTTACTATAAACAACAGCATCCAGCATACCAGAAATGCACAATACCAAATCTACCAGGACCCCAGATGCCGGACCACCATGGGTCAGAGGTCCTTCACCTACAGGGTCCCACTATGGTACAACTCGCTCAACAAAGAAACACTTTCTGCTGCTTTACTTGGCACCTTCAAAAAGCAACTCTGACAGCACCTCATGTCAATCAGTCAGTGCGACTGTTTTCACTAAGAGGTTCACCTCTCCTCCCTTGCTGGCCCAAGCTGTCCCGTAACCTTCCTAGGGTTGCAATACTCTGGCTCATGCTCCCTCCTCCTACATCTCTCCCACCCTTCCTTCTTCCCTCCCTCCCTTCCTGTGCCTCCTCTTTCTGCCCACTCCCCCTTCCTTTGGCACTTATTGGACGTGGGTACCCTCCTACTACTATCAGACTCGCATCTGTTCTACCCCCTTCCCCTTAGACAACAGCTCATCAGCCAGCCTTCTACTTTCTGCTCCCACTTATCCTACCCTCCCTAACTCCACTGCTCACTTTTTATTTCTCACCTTTTACCCTGCATTTTCATGTTGATGTTGTCTCACTCCAAGTAGGAATGTATCCTTAAGCCTAGCTTTTGCCTTGTTTAAAGTCTGTTACTCTTGTCAAACTTTGTATGTACTGTAAGTTTTCACTCCATCCTGCGACATGGAACCTTTGTAAATGAGCAGTTCCTGCTCAAAGGTATTTGTAATCCTAGAGTTTAATAAATAAATAAATAAATAAACTTGAGGCTGTGAGGCAGTGTGGGGCAAGTGCTGAGGAGCTGCCATTGTTCAGTATGTGGTTTTGGGGTATTTTGCCATCAGGAGGAAATAAGGGTTTGAGTTGGGTGATATTCTTGTTTTAAGTGATGGGGAGACTGGGCCTTCATAGTGCAGGACACTGGGGTATTTATAATTGCAAAAAAAAAAAAAGAGTCTGTCTACTCGAGCTGGCAGCTACCGATCTTGTGGGGAGCATGGGATAGAGCCGATATTTTCAAGAGAGGTGAAGCAGATGTGATCAGTCAAGAAAAAAGGACAGATTGTAAAACCAAAAAAGGGAAAAATGGTTTTGTGTTATATAAAGTGGGTTTGGGGTTTACAGTATAACAATGTGCCTTGAGAAGTATTCGACTTCTAATTCTCGTCTGCGTTTAGCGGAAAACCAATATGGTGGAAATTTGATTACTATCAGGCAGGGCGAGAAGTAATACACTTTTTGTTTTGTGATGCGACTGACTGGCACCTTTTGCAGTGGTTATGCTAGGATTTACCATGATTCAAAGATGCTAGTCAACCAACCACAGTGCCTCATTCTTGGATCCCCATTGTATAATAATGAATTTAACTTTAAATTCCTTTGTCTTCACTCCATGTCAACTTAGTATTTAAAATATTGGGATTATTGTCAGCTCCACTAGGAGCCAACCCCAGCCTGTCTACTCTGACAAGCTCCATTCCCCAAAAGTAGTATATTAATTCTGAACACCCCACCTCCCTTGCCCTAGCTTATGAATGGGTGGGATCGTATCTTCAGTCCTGGCTAGCTCAGTCGGATCCCCCTCAGTAGCATGGCAGACTCCTGCCGTCTGCTTCATAGCCTCAGCCACAGCCAGCAGCCAGTGTCATAACGGAGCAAGCAGGTGATGCATAATCTGGAGGAAGGGGTCGGTCAGTAGCATCAAAGTGATGATACGCAGTCTGATTGACTGAAGCTGCCTAGCATCACCTTTCTGCTACTGACTTGCCCCTTCTTCATGATCATGAACTGACCACTTGCTCTGTTATAGCAATGGCTGCTTGCTGTGGCTGACACTATGGAGCAGGCGTCAGTAGTACACCGTGCAACTGAGGGGGTCCAACTGAGCTAGCTGAGTTTGAAGGTATGATCTCCCCATACATAAGTTAGGGCAAGGGGGTGGATGTGTTCAGAATTATTATACTGCTTTTGGAGAATGGGGCTTGTCAGAGGAGAGATGTTGGTGTCGGGTCCTGGTGGAGCTGGCAGTAATCCCAGTTTTCAAATATTAAGTTGACATGAAGTAAAGTGAGGAGAATTTGATGTTAAAGGAGCCAGGAGGGTGGCCAGGAGACTAGCCCTGGTAACCAGGTGATGGGGGAGAGGCTTTTTTTTAAGCATCCACCAGCCAAATAACAAATACTGAAAACCAACTATCTGAATATTTGCCCCCCCAAGAATAGAATATTCAGCTGAATATTCTGAAAAAGGTATTTTCACAGCCATAGCATAAACACACACTTTTTAAGTTAAATTAAAGGATATCTCTCATGGAGCAGACACAAAGACTGCTGTTCACCAGCTAGGCATCACGTGATCCACTCTGTCTCAATTCTTTCTACTGTGGTCCACCGCATCTGAAGAACACTATCAAACTTTGCAAGTTTCACTAATGCTTCCACTTCTTTGTTTTTAACTTAATTAACATTTATACTGCTAATGAAAGAAAAGGAACCACTGTTCATTACTGTCATTGTGTCAAAGTTAAGATTTATATCACAACATGTGCATTCACTGCCTGGGCATCTCTCATGATGTGAAGGCCTTCGGTATTTGTCAGGGCTTTAACCAGGCTATACAGAGATGTTGAAAGAAGGTCTTTGAAGTTTATTTAACACTTAAGGCAATGGAGGACAAACAGTATCACTGGCTACATTGCTAGTGTCCCCTACTCCTTCTCCTCACAACTCGCTGTTGACCTGCCGCTCCTCGCAGTCAATAGCACTGCCTGTGGAATCATTGAAGAAAAACAAGAATGAGAAAGCAGCTAAGTTGGCAGAGAAGTACCACCGTGCTGACAAAGAAAAACAGCAGCATCATGAAAAAGATGTCTCTCCTGCCAGGTCACACGCTCCTCTTTAAACATACCATTCTGCTGAAAAGAACAGATCTCAGGTGAAGTCTTTGGGTTCTGTTGCCCTCCTGACAATCTCTCAGACACCGAGGTCAGGGTTTGACACTTGCCCTAATCCCCCACCATGAGAGTTACAGCTGATTCCTTTATCAGGTACTGTCCAATTTATGAATCAGTCATTGATGACCCCATCGGAGCCTGTCGACTTGCAGATGCTGTTTCTGATAATATCTGAACTATTTCAGTGGCTCCTGCCTATGGCTCAGCTGTTGACATTAAACCAGCCACTGTCTCCTGGTCTGCTTCCATTGACTTTGTGGGTGCCGCCAGTGCTGCCTATGTAGGTAACTCAACCTAGCCAGGAGCTTCCTTCATCAGTGTTTGGACTGTTGACATTACCTCCAGTGTGGCCTCCACCTGCCGTTGACCTGCTGCCTGTTCTTGTTGAGAAGTAGGAGTAGTAGGAGTAGGAGTAGGATTCCTCAAAGAAGATTCTCTATGAATTTTTAGAGGTTTCTGCACTGCCTACCATTATTGTTCCTCCTATCCATATGGCTTTGGAGGATGCCACTGTGGCTGCTTGGCACAGGCCTAGTGCTCTGCCTGCTGTGCCACGTGAGGCAGATAAACAATATCCTGCACACTTAGACAAGTCTTATTATCCACACAGCCTGAAACAGAGTCTGTGGTTATTACGGCTGCACATGAGTTTTCTTCCTCTTGGTAAAGAATTGAGGAAGTTGGATGTCATGGACAAGAGGACATATGCTTCTTCATCCCTCGGCTTCAGGATTTACAGCTGCCAGGCTTACAACAGCCTCAGGAGTTACAACTGCCAGGTTTACATGACTAAATATCAGAATAGCCTGTGGAAGTCTATAGCTGCCATGGTTGACAAGCTGTTGACAAGCTGTCTGATGGACCAGACAAACTTGAAGTCCAACAGACTGTTGACCATGGTCTGGAGGCTGGTAAGCACCTCTTAAGATCGGCTTCTGATGCCTCTGATGCTGAAGCCCATGCAGCTGCTTCACGCATTTGCCTCTTCTGATATGCATGTCTATGTGTAGCTAGCTTTGCCACTGATGTTCAGGGATTTGTCCTTAATGCTCCTTTTAGAGGTAAACAGTGTTTTGTTTGGGTATGTGGAATTTGCTTTGCAGGACCTGCAGATGTCTATAATGACCTTGCGGCCCCTTCATTCCTTTAATCCAAAGCCTTGAAGTTGGGGCAGGGATTCATTTTATCCGCCGAATGCATGCCCATGTAGATGCTGTTCCAGAGAGCTTGGCTGTAACTCTCTATAGACACAGGCCACCCCCTCAGGCCCCTTTGCTTCCCAGTCCCCATGCCAGGGTCACCAAAGATGTGGGTGGTGGCAGTGCATGCTAAAGCTATCCCCTGGGGCTGGCTAACTTTTCCACCTCCCTAGCCCTTGCAGTTCAGGATCCCTGTGGGGTTGTCTCCTCTTCCACACAAAGTGGAGGGAGATCACATACAAATTTGGATGCTGGAGGTTGTTCAACAAGTACATGCCCTAGAACTCATCTCTATCCCTCCTGTACATCCTCCCTTGCCAAACTGTTACCCTTTAGGACATGTCATCCTCCTGATGGAGAAAGGGTAATCCCTCCACTGCAATAGAGCTATCCCGATTGCAGAAATGAATCAGGACTACTATTCCTGGTACTTCCTTGTGCCAAAATGGACAAGAGATTAACGTCCCATTCTGGACCTTCGGGGCCTCAGTCTGTTTATAAGAATAGAAAAGGGTCCACATGGTCTCTGTCTAGAACCCATGCTCCCCCTGCTGCTGCATGGGGAATGACTGTGTACCATGGATATGTAGAATGCTTACCTCCATACCAAGATCCACAAGTCCCACAGAAGATACCAATGGTTTATGCTCCAGGGCTCTTGCTATCAGTTTTGTGTGTTGCCGTTTGGCTCATCCTCTGCACTGCGTGTCTTTTCTAAATGCTTTGCAATGGTTGCTGCCACTCTCAAAAGGGAAGGCCCTTATGTTTTCATGTACCATGATGATTGGTTTCTGAAGGCCCCATCACAGGAGGTGATACCTTACACACTGTTCCATATCTGACAGCTATTTGAGCAGTTTGGCATTCTGGTGAACAAGCCAAAGTCAATGCTCACTCCCTGCCAGCATCTTTAATACATAGGAATGATTCTGGACACAGGAGTGGGCCAGGCATTTATTTTCTGACTGTACTACAGTGTTGGTTGCCATAGCTTAGATGGTCTCTTCAAGTGACTATGTCTCAGCCAGATGTCTCCTAAGATTGATAGGCCTCATGGCTGCTGCTATTCTCACTGTCCCATTGGTGCATATGCATATGAGAATTCCACAATGGTTTCTCCATGCACAGTGGGCTCAGCATTGAGATGACCTTTGGTGCCTCATACAGGTGAAACCTCTGCTTCACCACTCTCAGCTCTGGTGGTTGGACCACTCCAACCTGGTGACATGGTCCTCCTTTCTCCAGCCATCTCCTCTTCTAGTGATGATGATGGACACCTGCGATTCTAGATGGGGTGCCCATCTGAGCCCATTCCAGACTTAAGGTCAGTGGTTCCCCATAGATGCAATTCTACACAGTAACACTCTGGAAGGACTAGTCTACTTGGCCTACAGGCCTTCACTACATTCTTTCAGGGTCACCAGCTGTTGCTCTGTACAGACAACATTTCAGTGATGTACTGCATCAACCACCATAGCGCGGTTCACTTATAACTTTTCCGCAGGGAGGTGATGTGGGTATGGCACTGGGCCATGGAACACAACATGATTCTGACAGCCATCCTTCTATCAGGTATAAACAATGCCCTCATGAATCACTTCAACAGCTCCCAGGTACTCTGCCACAAATGGGAGTTGTTGGACTTCATTGTGGATGATCTCTTCCATAAAGTGGGGTCGCCCCAACATCAAGCTCTTTACATCTCCATACAACACAAAACTGCTGCATTTCTGCTCTCTCACTGCAGGGCCTGGAGTTCATGGGTGAAATGTGTTTTCCCCCTCTTGGACAGGGAGGTTCATGTAAGTATGTTCTCCATTCTCTCTGATATAGGTGGTTCTGGACAAGTTTTGGGTGGAGTCAGCCACTCTGATTCTGGTAGCCCCATTCTGGTCCAGACAGATTTGGTTCTCTCTGCTTCATCAAATAGCAGTGGAACCTCCTGTCCCACTCCCTCTATGGGCAGGAATTCTGTTGCAGGAGCAGGGCTGTCTGGTGCATCTGGTGTATTGATCCTTGCACCTCCACACCTGGTTCCAGAGGATATAGAACTCTTCTGCTTTGGTGTGTCCCTCTCCTTTGCTGCTGTTCTACTGGCAGCTTTCAAATCATCTACTAGGTACACCTACTCTAAAAAATGAAAACTTTTGCCAGCCTGGTGGTGTAAAGAGCTGAGGCACTGTGTACCTTACCTCTCAGCACGATGGTGACCTGAGTTCGGGAATGAGCTCAGGTTACTGGAGGTGAGTGGGGGGGAGGGGCTGGAAAAGGATCAAGCAGCTGCCAGGCTGCTCTTCTTTTCTGGATTGGGCTGATGGATCGACCTGGTTCTTGTCAGCTACCAGATGGGGGCTTGGTGGTAGCGTTGATGCAGGAGTGGTAGATAGTAGTCAGGGGAGGTGGAGCTGCAGTTTTGAGATACATGCATGCCTCCAAATGCATGTATAGCCAGTGTCACTGTGGCTATGAGATAACATGGAAACAGTGGTTGGCTCAGGCTTTAAGAAGTCCTACCCGCCAACCATGTGCCCCATGCTGCTGCCTGACTGGGAACCTCAGTACTGGATGTGTGTCTCTGGGTGAGAGGAGGATGGCCCTTGCCTGCCTGGCCCCACCATGGGGGGATGTCCCTGGGGGTTTCAGGAGTTCCTGATCGAGGCTGAGGCAGAACACCAGGTACAGGAGGTGGGGTCAAGACTGATAAACCTGCCCAAGTGGACTATGAAGGGGAAAAAGGTATATGAAAAAAGTGGACACGTTTTACAGTTTGGTATACTGCCCATGTCAGGTCAGTCATGTTATGGATTACTTCTTGTCTCTTACAGACACAAGCCTCAGGTATTCCTTGGTTGAGGTTCACTTGGCTGTGGTGTTGGCTTTTCATGCCCTCACTGATGGCAAAACAGTGGCCCAACTTGAGGTTTCCCACAGGTTTCTTAGAAGGATTCTGCTTCTGCACCTCCCGGTCAGAGATCATATTCTGGTGTGGGATTTTGATATGGTTCTGGAGACCCTTACTGCACCTCCCTTCAAACCTGCTTCTGCTTGTGAGCTGCGCTTCCTTGCTTGGAAGACATTGTTCCTCATGGCTGTGACATCTGCTAGATGTATTTCTGAGTTGCAAGCTCTGTTTGTGGAGCCTCATTATGTTGTTTTCCATAAGATTGGGCCTCCCTACGTACAAGTGCTCATTTTCAGCTGAAGATCATTTTTGAGTGTATACTAAATCAGACTATTGACCTTTCAGTTTACTTTTCTGACTCCCATGTATAGTGAGGAACATTGTCTGCACACATTTGATGTCTGTCTGATGTTGCACTGGTAAATTGATTGTACTATGGATTGTAGGAAATCCTCTTAGCTTTTTGTGGCTTTTGCCCTTATGATGGTAGACTTCCCTATTTCAAATCAGAGCCTTTCCAAATGGTTGGCCTGCTGCATTAATTTCTTTTAACAGAAGCGCAGTAAGCAGCTTCCTGGTCCTGTCCATGCTCACTTCACCTATGGAAAGGCTACATGCGTGACTTCTTTTCACAATGTGTCTGCTGCTGATATCATTGCTGCTGCCACTTGGAGTACTGCTCACACTAAACATGCAGTCTGTACAGTCTCTCATGGACATGCCGGATTTAGCCTTCCTGCCTTGTAAGGCCTCCTTAGTCACAGTATTGAGATCTTTCCTTTCTCTCCCAATGCTTTGGTACTGCTTGGAAATTGTTTCAAGATGTGGCTCAATGGAGGGAGATATCCTCAAAGAAGATACCGTAGTTATTTACTGTAACAGGAGATCATTGAGAGAACCTCCTGCATTGAGCCACAGCTCTCCCTCCCTCCCTCCCCTCCTTTTTTTGGGTGGTTGATGGATTTCCCTGTGTGCTTTCGCACCCTGGTTCTTCTATTATGCCCGGCTTTGGTATAATACTCGGGTTTCCATAGCCTTTCAAGTGTGTCTGGCTTGGTTCTGGTTGCTTTGGTCCCTGCTGGTCCGATGATCCTCCAAGCTTGTTTCCAGTGGGGACTGAAGCAGAATCAGGCCGTCCATGTTATATACGTGGCAACGATGCATGTCAGTGTGGGAGGTCAAAACTAGCTAAGTTTTTCCAGGTGGTCCTGATGCCAGCGGCTTACAGTTCCACGATGTGGTTCAGTGGAGGAGATTCTCTCGGAGATCTGCTGCCACAGTAATTAACTACTCTTTCTTAGTGGGCACTATAGGAAATTCTACAGATTGTATTCATTGTCCTTAGTGGGCGCTGTAAGATACATTTTCTTATTGTATTAATTGTCCACAGCATGCACTGTAGGATTGATCTTCCATTTTGATTAAATATTGTTTCAAGCTATTCTGGGCTGCATACCTCCAGTGGTGCACGGGTATCAGCATCTACAGTTAGAAAACAAACTTGTGTTGGGGGGTTCCAGATGATTGAAAGACATAAACTGTATACAGTAGAACTAGTTTATAAATGCAAAACAAATTAGAATGATGTACAGATGGATTGTCAATCTACTAGAATTAGTGTAACAAATAGCATCGCAGTACATTGTGAAACCATTTAAAAAGAGTCAAAGATACTTACTTGGGGTTCTGTGTAGTTCCAGATGAAGGATCCTTGTAGGTCATGCATTGTTGACAAGCTGTAGATTGATGTGTAGCTCTGACTGATCCTTTGGCATAGACAGCTGGTGGGGCACATTTGGAAGGGCATTGGGGAGCATGGGGGGATTATGATAGAAAGAATATATAAAAAGGAAAACACATTAGAATAAGCTCAAAAGGGTATAAATCCATATCCAAAAATTATGTTCAGATGAAAGACAAGCATTTCTTTTTCATTTACATGGATAAGGTTCCGTCATTGAATAACTGATTTGCTTTTGAAAATCTTTCCATTTCTGCAGTCTTTTAGTGATTTCAGATGTGTTGCTGAACAAAAAATGAAACTGTCTAAGGGACTGAATATTTAAAATATTTTCCTTTTTATCACCTAGGAGGTAATGAACCATTTAGTCCAAGAAGTTTTTCATTTGGAGAAAATGCATAAGCACTTCACCAAGCACCAATGGTTTGAAATTGCCCCTTAATAAACCAGGACTGTGTAAAATTACTAAGCTAAAAGTTGGTTTAAATAATCCGACTCCCTAGTGCCTGGGAACATAGGGCTGCCTGGCATGACCCGAGTTTGCCCCATGAGCCTGGGCTGGCAGGGAGCACTTAAAACATCCTCACTGTGGGTGTATTTCAGAGCTCTGAGTGTCTGCCTCTATGTTCTTTTCCAAGGATGGGGGGACTTGGTGCCCTAGTCCTTTAAAGTCACCTAAGGGAGTCTTAGGTTATGTGCTTAACCATGCCCTGCCTGGCACTGCTTGCAGGAGCATTACGAGTGTGGCCTGTTAGAATGGGATGGGGGTAGGAAAGCAACTGGGGAGAAAAGCCTTTATTGGTAGGAGGATTACAGCTTCCAGCTAGTTGCTCACACCCATTAGACTAGCTGAAAGCTAGGGCCCTTCCCTGCCTCCCCACATTAAATTCAGCTTTTCTTAAGTATGCCTTGGCTAGGCTGGTAAGGGGCCTGGCAGGGAAGGTCTGCAGTGGGCATCATGGAGAATTGGTGAACTGGAGGATACCTGAGATAAGTAGCAGAGATCTTCTATGAGGACATCTCCTTCCATAGAACATCTCCCTCTATGGAGCTACTGCTTTGGAACTGTGTTGGACTCTGGACCACTTAAACTGTTTTTTCTAGCTGGTACCTCCCACATTGATGTAAGTTGGTGTCACCCAGATAATGTAGGCAGCTCCATACCTACTCTTGAGTTTTTTCTGTCAATATCAACTCCTCTTCAAATTAAGGAAACCACCTTCATTGATTTTGGTTGCTTGAAGTTCAAGTTCTTTACTTTTTACTTACTTTTATTATTTTTGCATGTCATCCTGGATTCCTCCAAAGAAGCCTCTGCCTTTTTGCGTCTGTCAGTGCGCATGAAGATATTTAGAAATGCTCAAATGCTTTGTGTTTGCTGCCTGGGCCTTTTGCATGATGTGAAACACTAATGATGTTATTCATGGCTGTGTGTTGCTAGTTTTGCTACAGATGTTCAGCAGTTGGTCCTTAACTCATCTTGCTGTGGCAGAAATTATTTGGCCATGACATGGAGCTCATATTGAAGGAGTTATTGTCTTCAAAATAGACTTTTCACTCCTGAAGTCCCTCACTCCCCTGCCCTGTCATGGGCATAGTTGATGATGGTTAATTTCACAGGGGCTCACAATCCTCCCGTGTGCATGGTGCTGATCCGTCTACTGTTGAGGTCTCCGTCCCAAGCCTCAGACCTTGATTGCCCATTTTGAGGACCCCAAGAGTCAGGGTTTCAACAGGACTCCCACTGCTTCACCACCATCTGAGTCCTGACTCTCCTGGGTATTCAGGTAGAGGGTATGATCTCCTTGTTTCTGACAAAATGTCAGGAGATAGCATCAGACCAATGGGCCCTCGATATTATTTGAGATGGTCATGGTCCAGAACTGATAGCCCCCACCCCGTGCATCTATTCACCCTTGTCACTACCCTCCAGAGCTTTCACTGATCCTACAGACTGAAGTCTATACTCTCTTGGACAAGAGAAGTATTCAGACTGTGACAGTGGCCAGAATTAATCTGGGTTTCTATTCAAGATATTTCTAGTCACAAGAAAAGATTGGTGATCTACACCTCATCTTGGACCTCAGACACCTGAATGAATACATTACATACAAAGTTTTGCATGGTCTGTCTTCAGTCCCTCCTTCCTCTGCTCTCGCAGAGGGATTGGCTTTGTGCTCTGGACCCGGAGGATGCATACTTGCATGTCAAGACAATACCTCCACTTTCTTTTGGAAGGCACCACTACCAATTTCATGTCTTGCTCTTTGGCTTTTCTTTTGGTGTCCTGTGGCTTCACAAAGGGCTTAGATGTGGTGGCCTGAGCTTTACATTGACAAACTCTAGATGTATTCCCTTATCTGAACAACTGGCTCCTCAATGCACTGTCCTGGCAGAGACTATATAGACTTTGCAGCAGACTTCCCAGTTGCTCGATCAACTGGGTATCCTGGTCAACAAACCTAAATCAGATCTGACCCCTTGCCAGCATCTTCAGTTTAATGTTGCTATCTTTGACAAACTCAAGTGCAGGTGTTCCTTCTGGACTCCCTTGCCAACACTTTGATAGCCCAGGTGACATTGATCACTTCTAATGCCTGGTTCCCTGCAAGAACCATGTTTCAGCTGGTGGGCCTTATGGCAGTTGACATTGTCACTGTTTCCGTAGTCACTTCCTGATGTGTATTCCCCAGTGGATGCTTCATGCCCAGTGGTCACAGGCTTCCCAGTCCCTGAATAACCTTTTTCAGGTGACGGACCCCTTAAACAGGGGTCTGCTGGTGGCAAGAGAGCTCCCATGTGCTTCGAAGGTCCCTATTTCTCTCTCTGTCCCCATGGGAGGTTCTCACCACTGATGCCTCCGGGATAGGTATGGAGCCCATCTGAGTGCACTCAAGGCCCAGACTGTGTGGTTGTCCTTCAGACCGCTTTCTACATATTAACATTCTGGAGGTGAGGGCAGTACATTTTGGCTTGTGTGCCTTTGCCCCCTGACGAAGAGTGAGATACTAGAAGCGCCATGGCATTGTCGCTAGCAGCTCGGTCTGCATTTTATCTTCTGAGTTTTTGCATTAAAGCAAACTGCAGTGTCAGTTTATTGTCAGTCTCCTCATTGAGTGCGGCAGTTCTCTTACTTGTACCCTCACATTCAGGGCTATCCTCCGATGGTAGAGATGGACAAACTTTGTGTCATGCACTACCTCAACAAACAAGGATGTACACGTGCTAAACCCTCTGCAGAGAAGTCATGAGTGTGAAAGTAAGCACTGGTCAACAACACTCAGAATGTCCTGGTGGACTGCTTCAGCAGGTCAGTTGGTTAGTCCCACAAATAGGATCTCCTGAACAACATGGCCAAGGACATCTTCACCAACTGGTACCACCCAGGGTTGGACCTTTTTGCATCCCAACATAATGCAAAACTGACACATTTTTGCTTCCTTACATCTGGGCCTGGCAAGATGCATTGCCCTTCTCCTGTAAAGGGTATTTTTTTTAAACCTTCCCCCAATCACTATGATTTAGCGGGCTTTGGTCAAGCTTTGGGCAGACAGGGCCACAGTGATACTGGTGGCCCCCTTCTGGCCCAGACAAACTTGGTTCCCTCTGCTCAGTAAGATTGCAGTGGTACCGCCTGTTCTGCTCCCTCTATGAGCAAGATTGCTGTCACAGGACAATGGCAGTCTGTTGCATCCAGACTTTCAGTCTCTGCAGGCCTGGCTTCTGAGGATGTAGACCTTTCCCACTTCAGGGTCTCCTTGGTGGTTTTGAAAGTTCTGCTGGTGGCTCAGAAGCCATCTACACAACACACTTACTCACTGAAATGGAAACATTTCAATCCTTGGTGTTTCTCTTGCTCCCTGGACCCTTTCAGTTGTATGGTGTGGCATGTCTCGGCCTGCCTCCTGTCCCTGTCAAACTCGGGCCTCCTGTCCTCTTCTGAGAAAATACACCTTTCAGCTACTGTGACCCTTTGTCATCGAGGCACAGGTCAGGAAGCATAGGAAAACCAGGAGCAGTTTCAAAATTCACAAATAGTGTTTTATTTTTCTCAATAACAGTAAAATGAAAAAATTAAAAATGGTTCAGTATAACTATTTACAAAGGCAGTACAAACAGAGAAAACAGAGTCCTCCTTCTGAGTCTTTCTTCTCAGTTTCAAATCTCAGTCTCTGTCTAGCAAAAGCATTGCTGCTCTTTTTATAAAGTCTTGGCCTCATTGACATCCTACTTCTCACAGAATGTTTGTGTAAGTTTATAGATTGTTCTTGTCAGTTTCGATGCAGGTGCAAGAAAAAAGGAACATAGTGACCCAGAACTGACCTCTTGTTTATAGCTCTCAGAAAGTTTACAAACCAGCTTCTCATATTAACCCCTTGAATTCCAAATAGCTTTTTGTAATCATTTCAACAGTATAACTATATACAGTTTTAAACAAAGGGGTACTGTTTCAAGCAAAGGATCCCAGTTTCACAGAAATTCACATATATTTTTACAACCATAGATATGCAAGGGGGAAGAAAAGACAGAAACAGCAAGGGAAGGCAGAGAGATGGTGAGAGGTGGAGAATTGTGAAACCATCAGAGTGATCAGTTCCTAAGTCTCACAAGAAAATTTGTTGCACAACCAGATGGACAAGAGACAGAAAAGGAGATGATAGAACAGACCCTTGTGTTTAAACTCTTTCTGCATAACAAATGGGGCAAGGCCTTATTCAACCCTGTCACACCCTTCTTTCCCTCTGGGGCCTAGTTGGGGGGGGTCCCTCAGGTTCTTCAAAGGGCTCCTGCATTGGCATCCCCTCATCTGTAGGCTTGTTTCAGTGTGGGACCTTAACTTGGTTCTGGAGTCTCTTACGCAGTCTCCTTTCCAACCTGTTGCCACTTGTGACATACATTTCCTTTCATGAAAAACACTTTTTCTGGTGACAATTACCTCTGCTTATAGAGTTTCTAATGTGCAGGCTTTGGTGTGGATCCCCCATACCTTGTTTTTCCACCAGGATAAAGTTTCATTACATACTCATCCAAGGTTCCTTCCTAAGAAGGCTTTTGAGTTAACATTAAATCAGTCTATCCATTCGTGTGTTTTTTCCTTGAACACAGAATGCAGGCCAAGTTATCCTGCATTCCCTCAATGTCCATAGGGCTTTATGCTTTTACTTGAACCACACAAAGGACTGCAGAAGGTCCTCACAACTTTTTGTTTCTTTCACACCAGGATGGTGGGCATATGTGTCTCTAAGGCACAGTGCCTTTCCAAATGGTCGGCATCCTGTATTTTGTTTTGTTACTGGAAGCATAGTAAGGAGCTTCCTGTTCCTGTCCATGGGCATGCCTCCCATGTCTTGTTTTCCTTCAGTCTTGGCAGCTGAAATATGCTCTGCCACCACATGGAGTTTTGTCAACACTTAACACTACAGTCTGGATCTAGTTCCCATAGAAGAGCTGGCTTTGGACTTGCCATCCTCCATGGTCTACTGTCTAAAGGGTCTTCAACATCCTAGCTGTGTGCCCCCCCCCCCCACCAAGTCTTCTGTTTACTGTTTGGTGCTGCTTGGAAATAATTCCAAAGTTGTGTCTCTATAGAAAGAGATGTCTTCAAAGAAGATAGTTTAGTTTACAGGGAGGAACAGAGTGCAGGAAAACACTATTTTTAAGCGAAAAAGATGTTCCAGGACTAGAGGGCATGGGATGAAGTTGGAGGGAGGACGATTCAGAGGAAACATGAGAAAGAATTTCTTCACAGAATGGGTGGTGGACAAGTGGAACACCCTGCCAGAGGAAGTGGTGGGGGCTGAAACAATCACGGGATTTAAGAATGCATGGGATAGACATAAAGGAATTCTAGAGGTCAGGGGGTAAGGGGCAACAGACTTCTAGGAAAACAAACTGAACTTACAAGCTCAAATGGGCAGACTGGGTGGGCCATAGGCCCTTATCTGCTGACACTGTCTATGTATCTATGTATCTATGTAGTTATTTACCAGTAACAGTAGATCTTCGAGAGAATATCCTCTATAGAGCCACCTACTCTGTCTGTAGTTCTGGTAGCATACTCTGGAAAACCTGCCAATTATTGCATGCTTGGCCTTCTCCTGTTGTTCACCTTTCAGATTAACTTTTTTCTTTCTGGACCCACCACCTCTCCTGTCAGCTTGGTCCAGGTCCTGGTCTCCCATTCCTGTCAGTATGGTACAACTCTGAGATTGATTATGATGGGAAACTGAGGAGGTATGAGGCCACCCATGTTATACAGATGGTGCTGACATACTTCATCATGGGTGACCTCATCTACAGTGGCGTCCCCCAAGATGAAACCCACTTTTAACGCACTCTGCAGTATGCTGCAGCAGACTTACTAAATAAAACAGTGTAATGTCAATGGCATTTAATCCCTTTTTTCATTCAGAAAACTGTGGCATTCACTTCATCCCGGCAGTGTCACATTTTCCTGAATGCAAATGGGACTAATTGCCATTGAAATTACATTGCTTTATTCAGTAGGTCTGCTGCAGTATTCTGTAGAGTGCTGCAAAATGCTGCAGAATTGGGTCTCATCCTGGGGGACGCCAATGTAGATAACATTTTCTGGATGGTTCTGATGGCAGCTGTTACTGGTAAGTAACTAAACTTTCCAGAGCAGTCAGCCTATGAGTGATGGAGGACCAGATGGAAGCACAAGTAAGAGGGTCATAAATAGAGTCAGAAAAAATGTGCTTTAAATAAGCAAAACTAAATTAATTTGATCTCCTTACTAGAGCTAGATGGATGCTTTTCGCTGTTCACCTGATATTGCCTGGTAGTGACAGTTCCCAGTTAGGTGGCTGATCCAAGTGTTTGGAATTGGAGTGGGTACTAACTACTGTATTTTTTTGCCACTATCCTTATTATCTAGGGTGTGTCTTAACTATCTGGCTTGAACCCGATTGCAGCTGCCTCCATTGTCTTGCCTTCCCCATTCCTGCAGTATCTTCTCTGTTTCCAACATTCAGTACAAACCCCCCCCCACCCAGCCTCCCTTTTTGGCTGGAGCTCCGCATGCATTATAGAGTGAGATACCTTCATAATGTTCCGACCTCTAGCAGTTGCACCCAGCCACCCTTACACACCTACACACCCCCTTCCTACACCCCTAAATTCCGCTCACCTAGCCACTGTGTTATCTTACTTCTCACCTAACCCGCTGCTGTAGTCATCGCTCAGCGTGTACATGTGCACTATGCCTTGTATTTTTTTTTTTACCAATTATTTTACCAGGTGAGACACACTAAGCTGAAAGCTTGTTTGCAGGTGCAACCTGGGAGCATGAGGAAGTTAAGTGACTTGCTCAGGGTCACACAGTATGCAAGTGGGGGCTGTGGGATTCAAACCCAGGTCTCCAGATTTGCAGCTCAGAACCTTAAACCACTGCGCCATACTGCCTCGTATGCTGATGTTATCCCTCATTCATGCGAACCCTTGCATTGTATTACCTATATTTGTATTATCCGTATTTTTACCCATATGTAATATTATCCCGGGGCTCTGCCCATATTGTAAATGTACTATCACTGTGTGGAATGTTTTAACTTTGTATTCATGTTCTGACCAGGTCCACCTTGCAAATGAGCATTGCTCAACGGTGACTGCCTGGATAAATAAAGACTTTGATTGATTGATTGATGAATTGAAGTTTCTGGATCACCAGAACTTATACCCCCCTCCCAACATACAGGAGTATACCTTTGGCCTTTGATCATATATATGGAGGCAGTATAGCGCAGTGGTCTAAGGCTCTGAGCTGCAAATCAGGTGACATCTAGCAGACCAGACCTGGGTTTGAATTCTACAGCTTCCACTTGCATACTGTTTGACCCTGAGCAAGTCACTTAACTTCCTTGTGCTCCCAGGTCGCACCTGGAAACAAACTCCGGCTTAGTGTGCCTTTCCTGGTTAAACAATTTCCCCTTTCCCTTTCCCCTATATGGCACACCTAAATTTTTTCAGATATCATATGAACCTCTTTTTAAATTCTTATCAAACATGGAATGAATGTTTAATAGTTCCACTTCTGTAGTATCAAATTCTTAGCCATGATGATACTGTATAATTATGCATGGGTTGCAGGTTTATGATTGATTGGCTGTTGTATTTTTGTGTCTCTTGAGAAACTCATTTGTGATCAGACATGGTACAGACATTCCATAATACCTCCTATGACTGTATTTTCTACACACCATTTGTTTTATGTTGGTTTATTTAATTATAGCTGTGGGCCAAACTGCAGAGCTAAAATAAATGAATGATTTAATCAATGAATAAATTATGAATGGGAGGACTGGCTCTGTATCAGATCAGGACCCTCTGGAGCATCCCACCTCAGCACGACTCTGGAAATCAGTCATTCGTGATTTGACTTTGATTTGACCCAGTCAAGCCCATTAACCAGGCTCGTATCTGCCAGTGACCCAGTACTAAAAAAAGTCTATCAAGGGTAGGTTGTGGTAACCTGATTCTATCATTTGATCCAGTCCAGATCTGCTTCTGTCTCGATTCTGATCCAGTCTGGTAAATATTTACCTGCTTTGGCAAACAAGAGTAAATCAGAGTAAATAAGACCCTTTTAGGAAAATATCAGAGTCAGAATCAGCACCGGGTCACATCCAATCCTTCCATCAATAGGATGAATGAGTGAATGCATGAACGAATGAATGAATGAATGATAATATTTAGGAAACCATTTGTCCAATTTTGATCTCACTAGGCATAGACCAACTGAAGACCCAGTTAGTATTGATGGGGGTGGGCTAGGTTCATGGCCTGCTGAGGTAAGGCACAGAGATCAAACTTTCCAGTTGAACTGAAGGTTCAGGCCTGCAAGCTACAACTCGGCAACTTCCGCAGGTAGTACCTGTAAGTATGCATGGAAACAAATTTTTACAACTACAGGCCCAGAACCAACTGCCCAAAGGACAGACCTTCTAAATTCAAAATGCAACTGTGCCTGGGTTTAGACAACCCTTGTGGACTGAGGTTACAAAGGTTTCTGGATGTATGCAGTATGAGTAGTTCAGAAACTGTAGACAAACCCATTTTAGTTTGGTAACACTAATGGCTGGCGGTATAGCTAGGAGCAGTTTAGAAGTTTGATGGCTGCAAAGTGCAACCAACAAGACGTGCTGGTGGCCACACCCAGTTCTGTCTCATGATACCTATAATGCCTCCTACCACCTGCGGAGAGGAATGCTATAGTACTGTACTTACTTTAAGTTCCTGGTATTTGAGAGGAATGTTCTGTGTCCCCTCTTTACTCTCATTGGGATGATGTGACCTCCCTCCCCCTCACCACAACCACACACATGCATTAGATAAACAGCAGCTGTTCCTCAAGAACATTTAGAAAATGGGTAAAGAATGTACTGCATCCTATTTGGTCAAATTGGATAGTCATAAGGAGCTTGTCCAGCCCCTCACTATCCAGATGGTAAATATCGTTGCACCCCTAGAAGAGGTTCAAGCAAGTCACTGGGAAAGGGCAAGACAGCGTGGTGGCAACCAAGGAGAATAAGTCTACCAGAGGAGTCTTAGTGGCTGATGACTCAGCGATCAGTGGGGTGGAGAGGGTGGGGAGGGTGGACAGGAGGGGGATAGTCCTGTGTCTTCCCGGGGCATTGGTCATCTGGGATTTAGGCAAGATAGGGAGGATGGTAGAGAGGGAACATGGGGAGAAAAGGGGTGCCACTTTGTGGAGGATTGGGGGACTTCTTGGATAGGAGACTTTTCAATGGTGACAGACTTCACCTGATGAAAGAGGAGCCTACTCGCGGGAGCAAAAGTTTGACGTCTGTATTAGATGTTTAAACTAACTGTAGAGGAGATTGGGTCTAGGGGAACCATGGTGGTAGGTGAGAGGAAGGGAATCTTAGCTAGTTCACCCCAACATCTGGGGGCTTGTAGCAGCATAGCAGGTACAAAGACAGCTGTGGCCTTAATGGACTAGGCAAAGGGTCTTTTGGGAAGGTAAACTCAACGGATGCAAGCACCAAGAAAAACAAGGAGACGAGAGGACAAGGAAATCACAAGGTTAGTATGAAAGTAAGATCGGGGTCAGATAGAAGGTGGTATGCCTAAATGTCAGGAGCCTGGGTAAGGGTAACAAAATCAGTGAGCGGCAGGCACTGATAGCTGGCATTGAGGTAGACTTTACTGCCATCACGGAATCATGAGCTCTGGAAAATAATGACTGGGAACTGATGGTCTCTGGGTACTAAATGTTCAGGAGGGATAGAGGAACAGGTAGGGGGGTGTAGCTCTTTTTGTCAAGGAGGGCATCAAGGTGGCAGAAGATTGGTGCATCAGGGGTAGTAATGGGGAGACAGAGTCACTGTGAGTGAAGTTTAAGGCAGCCTCAGACAAGAAAGTACACTTGGGGATGATCTATAGACCTCTGGGGCAGGGTAAAAAGAGAGGAACAGGGAGCTCAGGGACAAACTTGAAAGAGGGGTAGTTCAAGTTCAAGTTCCAGTTTATTTGCAGGAAAACTTCATTGAGCATGCTCATTTACTTGGAGGTCCTGGTAGGACAACTTGGTACAAAGTAGGGCTGGGAGAACTCAATGAAGTTCTGAACCTTATTAAATAAGAACCGGAACACGGTGGAGTTCTGATTCTGATTTATTCTGATTATTTATAAATATTTCAAAAAAAATGTGATAACATGCATAAAAGTGGCCAAAGTCAGTCATATTCAACACAGAGGCCAAAGGGAAACAATGTAATGCATGATTTGTGTAACAATTACAGTAAAATTGCTAAATAAAAGCAGTGACTGCTAGCTGCTTCATGACTGGGTTGTACTGGTGGCTTATCCTCTTGAGCCCATGACGTGAGTGTGCTTGGGAGGGAGGGAGGAGGGGAGAGAGAGAGAGACAGAGACAGAGAGAGAGAGAGATGCAAGCACTATTTTGCCTGCTTGCCCTGTACAGTGTACACACACTGCACAGCCACACTGAGGCCAAGATTAATTTCTTTATTTGTGATTTCTGTGACTGTAGAATTTCTTTTCGGCCCCCTGTAGTCTCTCTTGCTCTCTCTCTCTCTCTTTCCCCCTCTGGATGGTGGCACAAGTCCAAGATTTATTTTGCCATCCTGCGCTTGCCCAGTGTACACACACACAGCCACACTGGGGCCAAGAATAAACTTTATTTGTGATTTCTGTGACTATAACATTTCTCTTTGGCCCCCAATCGTCTCTCTCTCTCTCTTTTTATGAACATATGAAATTGCTGGCAGAAAAAGGCCCAGAGGTCTATCAAGTCTGCCCAATTGTGCAGCTCTTAGTTTCATATCACTACAGCTGCCCCACCCTCACCCAAACCCCTCCCCCTTCCTCCTCTTTCCCAGTCCTTCCCCTTTGTGTTCTTGTCTGTAGTAATCCTGCCCTTGACTCTATCCCAACCCTGCTTAAGCTATCCACTGTCCTTTGAGCAATTAACTCCTCCGGCAGTGTGTTCCAACCCACTACCACTCTCTCTGTGAAGTTGTGGCTCCTCATCTCCCTCCTAAGCCTTCCCCCTTCCAACTTCGGACTGTGCTCCCTAATGACCCTTCCCCCCCTTTAAGCGGAGCAATCCTCCCTCCCTGACTGTTTATGCCTTCCAAGTACTTAAAGGTCTCTATCATGTTCCCTCTAACCCTTCTGTCTTCTAGCAAGTACATGTTGAGCTCCTTCAACCTTTCCTCATACGGTAACTCCCCCAGTCCCATGATCATTTTTGTAGCCTTATGCTGCAACCCCTCCAGTAATCTCACATTCTTTTTGAGGTGTGGGCACTGGCACTGTACACAGCACTCCAAGTGTGGCCTCCCCAGTGCTCTGTACAATGGCAGGATGACCTCCCCCTTTCGAGAGGTGATCCCTCTGGCAATGCACCACAGCATCCTATTTACCCTTGCTGCTGCCCTCCTACACTGTGCTGATACCTTCATATCCACTGTGACTATTACCCCCAGGTCCCTTTCCTCCTCTGAAGCCATTACCTGCACTCCACCCAGCCAGCAGCTGTTCCTGGGATTTCAGGCTCCAAGGTACATGACCTTGCACTTCCTAGTGTTAAACCCCAACTGCCACTCCCAAGGCCATTGTTCGAGTTTAGCGAGATCCTCTCTGAGTGACTGCCTTTCTTCCTCATTGTCCACTTGCACAAATCTTAGTGTCGTCCGCGAACAGGCTGATCTTACTCTTGATCCCCTCTGCAATGTCTCCAGTGAAGACATTGAACAAAACAGGGCCAAGCACTGAACCCCGTGGTACCCCACTCATTACTGTCCTTGGCTTGAATGTCTCCCCCTTACAACTACCCTCTGTTGTCTGCCCTGCAGCCAGCTGTCAACTCACCCCACCAGTTTTTCCCCTGCCCCCATGTCCCTCAGCTTGCTCATTAACCTCCTGTGTGGCAGTCGAAAGCCTTGCTGAAGTCCAGATACAGGACATCTACAGCGTGGCCTTCATCAACTGCCCTAGTAAACCAGTCGAAGAAATCGATCAGATTAGTTTGGCAAGAACTTCCCATGACAAACCCATGCTGTCTCTCGTCCTGCAGACCATTGCTATTGAGACAGGTTATCAACCTCTCCTTCAACATGGTCTCCATCGACTTCCCCACTATGGAAGTCAAGCTCACCAGTCTGTAGTTACCCAATTGGTCCTTGGGTCCAGTCTTGAGAAGGGGCACCACATGAGCCATCCTATAGTCCCTGGGTACATTCCCTGTCTCCAAGGAGGTGTTGAACAGGTCCATAAGAGTTCCTGCTAACACCTCTGCCTTTAGGACCCTTGAGGGTACACTGTCCGATCCTGGTGCCTTGTCCACCCACAAGGCTTTAAGTTCAGAACACTGTCCTCTTGGATGACCCCATCTGTTATCGCTGCCCCCTCCACCCTTGCCCCCTTTCCCCTGTGGTATTGGGCCATCCCTTTCTTTCGTGAACACCGAGCAAAAATACTCATTGAGTGTCTCTGCCTGATCTTTCCCTTGTTCCTCCCATCCTCCCTCTCTTGATTCTAACAATGTCATCCCTACAACTCCTCTTCTCCCTTATGCATTTAAAGAACCCTTTTCCACCTCTCTGATCCCCTGAGCCAACTTCAGCTCCTTTGCTGCCCTGACTGACCTGGTCACCTCCCTAGATGCCTTTGTGAACACTTCTCTGTCCTCCTCATTTAACCCCTTCCTAATGATTGCCCACTTCTGTTCAGCATCCATCCCTGGGGTAATTTCAGCTAAATACCCTTTTAGGCTGCTGCCCATTCTGGCACAATCTGCCTTCCTGAAATCCAACACTCTTGTCGTGGTCTTAGCCTACTCCCTCCTTGTGTTGAGGAGGAACCACATTGAGCGGTGGTCACTTCATGCTAGAGGGCTCTGTACTACCACATTCTGGACTTGGCCCCCATTTGTTAGCACCAAGTCCAGTATGTTCCCCTCCCTAGTAGGATCCATCACCCCTTGCACTAGGTAGCTGTCTTGGATAGCCTCCAGCAGCACCTGCTCCCTTGTGTGTACTGTAGTTACTGTCTGCCAGTCAACCTTGGGTAGGCTGAAGTCTTCCACTATAACTGTATTCCCTTTGCCACTGACCTTGCTGATTTGCTCCCCCAGCTCCCTATCCATCTCCTCACTCTGTGAGAGTGGCCTGTACATCACCCCCATCCTGAGCTTCTTACCTATAGGGCTTTGGAGCAATACCCATATGGCATCTGGCCTCCCCTCACCCCCTTCCTCCCTGGTACACAGTATCCCTTCCCTGACATAAATAGCCATCCCCCCCCTTTCCCCCTCCTGGTCCCTGTGGAACACCTTGTATCCCGGGATCATGAGATCCTAGTCATGGTACTGGGTGGTCCAGGTCTCTGAGATGGTGGGAATGTCTACCTCCCCCTCTGCCATCATTGCCTGGAACTCTGCCACCTTGTTTGCTAAGCTCCTTGCATTCAAGGATACTACAGCCCCTCTTGTGTCATGCCCCTCCTCTTCCAATCTCTCCCCCTTCCACTTCTGTCTTGGTAACTTCCCCTCATTCTCCTCCTCCCTCTCTGGGGGGGGAGGCAAGGCCTTCTGGTCTCCCCTGGAAGGTACCTCCTCCCTGCTATCTAACTCAGCCCCGCCCCCTCCTCAGTTTAAATCTGTGTTGTTTTAAATGTAGTTCTCCAGCCCCTGTGCCAATGCCCTTGTACCCTCAATGTTGAGATGCTCCTCTGGATGGTGGCACAAGTCAAAGATTTATTTTGCCAGCCTGTCCTTGCCCTGTACACGCACAACAAGCCACAATGAGACTAAGAATAAACTTCATTTGTGATTTCTGTAACTATAACATTTCTCTTTGCCCCTCCCCAATAGTCTCTCGCTCTCTATTTTTCTCCTCTGGATGGTGGCACAAGTCAAAGATTTATTTTGCTAACTTGCCTTGCCCTGTACACAACCAGCCACAATGAGACCAAGAATAAACTTTATTTGTGATTTCTGTAACTATAACATTTCTCTTTGCCCTCCCCCCCCAATAGTCTCTCTCGTTTTTTTTTTCTCCTCTGGATGGTGGCACAAGTCAAAGATTTATTTTGCCAGCCTGCCCTTCCCTGTACACACACACAAAACAAGCCACAATAAGACCAAGAATATACTTTATTTGTGATTTCTGTAACTATAACATTTCTCTTTGGCCTCCAGTAGTCTCTCACTTTCTCCTCTTGCACAAGTCAACAATTTATTTTGCCAGGCTGCCCTTGCCCTGAGCCTTTACACAACTCTCCTCTTCCCTCTTTCTGGCATTCAATATACAGTATGTTCTAAACTGACATAGGATAAGCTACAGGAGTCAGGCAGTTTGTGAGGTACTACTTACCTTAGTCGATCTCCACTCCAAGAACAAGACCGACAGCCAACCCGAGAGTCACCGACTGACCAACTGACCACAACAGCAGCAGCCCACGCTAAGATCTCCACCACATGTGACTGTGATATGTGGTCCTTCTGCTTCTGGGTGTGACTCCCCTCCTCTCCTCACTCCTTTTTGTTCTGCCTGGTGCCGTCTGTTCCTCCTTACCCCCCTCCATGGGGCATCAGGCATGCAGAAAAAAAGCCCTACTTTCCACGGACCTGGGACCGGACTTCTGCGGTGAAGTCCATATTTATCTGGGTCCATGGATTCAGGGTTCTATCCGGGGGTCCAGATTTTGGATGGAACAGTCCGCCCAGCCCTAGTACAAAGTACAGTATGCACAATATTACAATACAGTACAATACAATATAGTACAATTGTGATACAAGTCTGAACCATGTTGAGACAAGTAAACAGTGTACAGTAGGAGGGGAGTTATGGCTAAATTATATACATTTCAGGAACTAAGCTAACAGGCAGGCAAGGAGAAAAGGGGGAAACATGAAAGAAGTTTACATTCAAGTGCTTTATGAGACTATAACGGTTTCTCTGCTAGGAGGACTACTAGGTGCTTTGGCAGTGGCAATTTCCCTAAGTGCTTTGTCAGCCAGAGTTTTAAATGTGTTTAAGGAGACCGGTTCGGGGAGTTTTAGTGTAACTTGTAGTTTATTCCATGTGGACAGGATTACTTGGTATTACTTGGTATGAAAGAACAGAAGAAGGCCTTGGGAAGTTGGGTGGACTGTGTTTTTTGTGGGGGGAGGAGGGAGTAGTGGGAGTGGGTTATGGGTAGGTGTATTAAGGGGGATTAGGTTGGGGGGTAAGGGCAGAGTAAATTTCAATTGTATGTGACGGGACATTTATTAATGGCTATGTATATCTATTGTGTAAGTCCTGATTTTATTTGCTCTGCTGAAAATTAATAAAGTTTAAATGGAAAAAAAAAAGAACAGAAGAAGGCCAGAGCCCATTGAGACTGTTCCCCACACTATGTAGGACATTATTTATCTATTATCCCTCAACCAAACATCTAATTTGTTTTTAAAGACAGTGGCACTAGTTGCCTCTACCAATTCTTGGGGCAAGTTGTTCCATACAATGGATGCTCTTATTGGAAAAAAGTTTCCCCTTTTGCTGGTTTTATAAGTTTTTACTTCAAGCTGTTTATTATGCAGTCTCGGAACATGTCTCCTTTTGGAGAGTGTTAGACCACATTTTTCCATTAGAGCTGGTGAATTTATTAAATTAAAAACCATAAGCATATCACCTCTTAATCTTCTAGTTTGAAGAGAGAAGAGACCAGTAGCTTTTAATCTGTTCTGATAATCTTGGAATAATTCTAGTTACTCTCCTTTGAACCTGTTCAAGAATTGCTATGTCTTTTTTTTTGGTTTGGATTCCAGAAAGGGGAGCCATAGTCTAGATACGTTCTAATGTATGCCTTATGCAACGGAATAAGGCATTGTTCAGTGCAATTAACAAAAGTGCGTTTTATTTGCCTCAAAAGTCTGTTGGTCATGCAAGCAGTTCTAACACAGTGACCATTTGATGTAAGTTTATTATTAACATATATCCCTTAAATCTTTTTCACAATTTGATGAGTGAAGTGGTAGTCCTTTTATATGATATATCGTTTTTGGATTATTTACACCGAAATGCACTACTAAACATTTGTCTTGATTAAACTGCATATGATTTTCATTTGCCCAAAATGTTAATTTTTCCAAATCCTTCTTTAATGCAGAAATATTTTCTTGATTATTGACTTTGCCCCCCAATTTAGTATCATCTGCAAATTTAACTATGAAGTTATTTGGCCCCGTTTGTAAATCACTGTTAAAGAGGTTAAACAGTGTTGGTCCCAAGACCGACCCCTGTGGTACACCACTTGTCACACTACCCGAATCAGACAAGATATCATTAATTCTGACTCTCTGAGAACGATTTGTCAACCAGTTTAAAGTCTAGTTGACAATATCAGGTGACAAATCTAGATTGTGCATTTTAGTAATGAGTTTTTCATGTGAGACTTTATCGAAAGCTCTACTAAAGTCCAAAAGAATTACATCAGTAGGGATACCCACATCTAGTTGAGTACTTATATTATTGTCAAAAGACATCAGATTGGTGGTGCAGGAATACTTGGGAGTAAACCCATGCTGATTTGAATCATAAATTCCTAATTTTTTGCAATCTTGATTACTCGTTCCATTAATTTACCAGCCACTGAGATCAGGCTAATTGGACGATAATTTTGCACAGAACCTCTCTATTGCCTTTTTTAAATATGGGAGTAACTATTGCTGAACACCAATCATTTGGTACAATGCTTTCTTGTAAGGATTTATTGAAAATAATTGACAAAGGTATAGAAATATTTATAGAGGTTTCGATCAGAAACCATGGATGAATACCGATTGGGCCCGGACTAGTATTTTTTTTTAGTTTTTTGATAGCCTGTATAATGTCAGTTGGATAGAACCTATGATAATCTACGTGGTGAACTTTAAATGTACTAATAGGTGATTTCTGAGAGAAGACAGAACAAAAGTACTTATTAAAGAGATTCGAGGTTTCTGTGTCAGATAGAGAAGAGCCATTGGTTATAATGGGACAAATGGTCCTTGATACACCTTTTTTACTATTTATATAGGAGAAAAGAGATTTGTGACAGTCTTTTGTGTGAGCTAGTTTAAATTCTAGCTTTTTTTTCCAATTTAATAGAATGTTTTAAGTTTTTCACAGATAGTCTGTATTTATGTAATAGAGTAGTTTTAAATGGAACAGAACTATTCTTAAGTTTCCTAAAAAGTTTAATTTTTATTTTAATCTGATTTTTAATTGTCTTGTTGAACCAAGGGGAATTTTCCTTTATTATTAAATTTCTCTTATATGGAATAAAGGTATTTTCCAAACAATGTACAATGTTTTTAAAAAGTCCCAAGTTTGTTGTGTTGTACAATTAAGAAGATTAGATTCCCAGTTTATGTTTTGTAAGTATTCATTGATTTAAGAAAAATTTGCTTTGTTATAATTTTTGTATAGTATAACTTCCTTTGTGTAGTTTTAAACTGTTGAATTTCAAAAGAATAGATGAATGATCACTGGTCCCAAGTGGATCCCAAATTTGTAAATTGCTAATTTGTTGCTCTATGTTAGTAAATAATAGATCCAAAATATTAGGACCTCGAGTGGGTTCAGTAACAAGTTGTTGTAATCCAGTACTAACTACCACATCTATTAGTCCTTTCTCGGCATAGGACTGTCCTGAGAATGAGTCCCGTTATATGAGGGAGGTTAAAGTCACCAAATATTACAGTATCTTGAGATTCTGAAAAATGTGTAATTTCTTTAAACATATCAGTTATGTAATCTGAATTTGCAGATGGAGGTCGATAGATGTTACCAATAGTTATATAGGACTGCTCCTTCAATAAGATTTTAACCCATATACTTTCCAAAGGAAAGGGAGAACACACTTCAAAAGAAGGAATATCATTTCGTAGGTACATACAAACTCCACCGCCTTGCTTATCTAATCTGTTTTTATGATATAACTTATAATCTGGAATTTCTCTGGACCAAATTGAGGATGTGTCCCACCAAGTTTCAGTTACTCCCACTACACCTATATTTAAAGTTTTACATTTGGCTTCGAGTTCTGCTAATTTGAGTTGGTTTAAAGATCTTGTATTCAAAGCCAGGAATTTATATTTAGTTGTAATAATATGTTGGTAAGTATTCAGAGACTTGGGAATAGACCCATTCTCTCCCATTGTTTTTAGTTTAAACAATGATTTATGATTTTAGTGATACTTTTCCCCATAAGTGTACTACCCCTACGACTGAGATGTAAACCGTCCCAGCAAAACAAGGAAGAAAGATCTGAAAATGATTCCCAGTGGGTAATACAGGGTATATCCTGTTTAAAACACCACTTTCTCAGCCAATTATTTAGGGCTTTGATTTTCTGCGTCATGGTAGATGTTGCTTTCTGGACGGGTAGAATTTCAGATACCGTATACATACACAGCATCCCCTATCAAGTAACAGGTTACATAACGCCACATAGTTCTGTTGTAACTGATTAAATGGGGTGTTGTTTATATCATTAACACCGGCACGTATGATAACCAGTGGATTTTTCCCCGCATTTTGTAAAATTTTAGGCATCATGGAGGTAATGTCAGATACCCTGGCCCCACGGAAGCTAAAACAAGTGCGGTTGCTCTTGTCACTATTGCATACCACCCTGTCAATGTGCTTAATGATTGAATCTCCCAGGACTAACACTTGTTTTGAGACAGTAGGGGTACAAGAATCAGAAACAGGTGATTGTTTAACACACTCTGGAGTGATTAACTTAATAGGTATTGATTTGGTAGCTTGAGGCTTACTAGGACAAGTGTTCATGGGCATTAACTCCTGATTGAAAAGTGTTTTTGAACCATTATTATCAACAGAGGGTGATGCACAGGGTAAATCATGTAGCACTTCATTATTTGATGCAGTCAATTGCTCAAACCTATTACGAGTTTCAATAGGGGCACTATTGTGTATTTGACCGCCCCTCCTTTTTTTAAGAGGCTTTGTGACAATGGTCCAGTCATCATTATCATGAGAAGAGGGAGGATAATCATCCACCTTATAAGAGGGGGCAGAGGCAACGGGTATATTAGTACTAGTCGTTACAATTGTCTCCTCATCAGGAGGCATAGAAATGCTACCTAAATGTGAAGGAAATTGTTCATTAGAATGAAGTTGTTCATCCATAAGATCAATGTAACTTTCCAATTCCCTAATACCAATAGAAACTGGTTTAATATTAAGCAGAAACGCTATCTCTGCTTCAAGAGTAGTAATCAGATGGCAATTAGCACATACATACTCGCTCCCATACTTTCCCTCACTATACATCAAACATTGCATACACTTACTAAGTTCTTTTTCCATTATTAAAGGTGTATATTTACTAAGTAGAGGATATGCTAAAATTATCTTTCCAAATTTGTCTAATGCCAGCAGTTTCAGCGTGCCCATCGGACACAGCAGACACGCGTAAACGCAAATGTAGCTTCTTTTAGTTAGCTGCTTTCTGATCTACAAACAAGGCAAGCAACAGGAAGTTGTAATTTGAGTCACCTGCTTTTATAGTGTCTAAGCCAAACCCCAATTTAGCTCTCTCTCCTCCTACTGGTTTAGCAAAGTAAGTTGATACAGTACCCTTCACAGCACAGAACACACACTGACTTTCTTTCTTTTATTTCTTTTTTTAACCCTAAATAAGACCCTTTCTACTTCTAATAAAATATATGTCTTGCTTAATCTCAACAGACACTGACTCCTGCTGAGATATAAGTGTTAAATTAATAAGAAAATGTAGCTTCTTTTAGTTAGCTGCTTTCTGCTGTACAAGCAAGGCTAGCAATAGGGCTAAACACAGCTTTACCATATAGTGTGCAGAATTTGGGTCCTTGTAGTAGTATGAAAGCATTTTTTCTAAGGGTGTAGGGGCTATGATAACGATGAAAAAAGAGGTGATGTATTATTATTTCGTTTTTGTTGACCGGGTAAGTGCACTAGATAAATCCTGCCTATTTTCAGACACGACCCGGGGGAGGGGGATACAGATGAATGCCAACTGACCTTGAACCAGATTAACTAGTAAGGGACTTTGTTCTGAAATGTTTTAAGAGCCCAGATACTAATGTGTAGTGCCCTTCTTGCTGCCAGGGAAGCCCAGCCTACAACCAACTAAAGGGCACAATGGTGGGTTCTATAGGGTGCATTAGTTATAAAGCAGATCGCCTAGAGCAACAGGGTGTCAAGCTTATGAAGGTTGGTTACTGTGCTACTATTATAAATGATATCCACGTAGTCGAGTAAGGGAAGAAAGGTGGCTTGAACCAGCCTTTTCCTAATATGTAAGGAAAACCGGGATTTGTTTCGGTAGAAAAAAAACCAGTCATTTTCAGTTTCCTAGCGAGGGATTCAATGTGGTATGCAAAGGATAAGTTTGCTATCTAACCATACCTCTAGGTATTTGAATTGATCAACTGACTCTAGTGATTCTCCTAGTAAAGTTAGTATAGGTGCCTGTGTGGCCTGTCCATGTAGAGATGTTGGGGGGATGCGGGGGTCAAAAGTACATAATTTTGGTTTTCTTGGTGTAACCTCCCCCCACCGGCCCCCCTTGTTCAACTAGCAGAGCTGCTCCTCTCAAACCAAGGCACCACCGAGAGGGGTGGGGGTTGTCACTATGAACACAGTTCTATGAACCCATACTTCCACTTCGGAGCATGCCATCCGTAGACAGGCAAACCAAGTGTGGCAACTACCTGGCTCATACCTGGGGGGACTGTTTAACGTGGCCATCAACCTGGGTCCCTGGGAGAAAACATTTGCTCAGCCTTATACTAGGTTTGAACTTCTGGTCAGGGGCACCCAAGTAAATCCAGACACTGAAAGCAATAACTGTCCAAACTAGGGTGGAATTCTAGAGTTTGACTTTTATTCACATACACAGAGAATAACAAAGCAAAGATGGACACCCACAGGGCTATTCTCACTGGTAATGCAGATTACTGAGGTACAGAGCACACTCACACAGCAAACCATCAGGTTCTGACTGGATCTGGGCACACATGGCCCAAACTGGTACACTTCTCTTCTTTTCCTTGACTTGGCACCCTGGCCAGTACTAGGACACTTTCTCATATATCATGAGGAATTATTCTTGGTGGCTCCTTACCACCTCTGAGCACTCTCTGGTTCACTGAATATCCAAAATCCCACGTCTGGGTATTTTCCTCAGGCACTGGCTAAATGCACTGAGAGAAAATAAAGGTGCCCAAACTGAACCCGGAGAGGTAAACATTGTTACTCCAGATGGGGATTCTCCCACCTTTTGCTTCCAATATTTATACTCGGCTATTCATCTGGTTACAATACCTTTCTCTGAAACACTCTTGTAGATGCTCTCTTGAAATGTATTTCACATTTAACATTCTACTTCTCACACCTCAAAGGTGTAATGAAATTAAAAGTTTTGTATGTGGCTATGTCTTTACTCTAGACCCCCACTTTTGCAAATGCTTTTAAATCATACACAGTCTAAAAGTTCTGCACTTGGCAAGTCTTCCTCAGACCTCACAGTAGGCAGACACTTTTACTAGAAACACAGTCTTGGTGGACAAAGTCCCTTTGTCAGAGGAAAATGTCACCACAGGATTACAGGTGCCCCAGGGCTTATTCCCACACACAGTCTAGGGTACTCACAGAACAACAAATCTAGGCAGCTTCACCACTCTTCAGGCTGGACCAGGGGATTGCCCCTGAATCCTGGAATCCCCCCCATCCCTCTGAGGATGGGGCACTAGAAAACCTTCTAGGGATGGTCTCTACCACTTCCTTCAATGGTCTTCTGTGGTCTTCTCTAGGGTGAGAACACACTACCCCTTCTCCTGAGGTAGCTCTCTTTCAGAGCTAAGTCTGAGGAGCTGCACTCTGCAGCACTCCTCACTCTTCAGACTCTCCACACTGACTACCACTCACTGACTCCCAACATTCTACTGCTAACTCCTGCAGCTAGCATTCCAATGTGGCTTATGCTGCTGCGAGAATTCTAAGGTGACATCATGACTTCAGCTCAGCAGAGACCGAAGACAGAGTGTGACAGCGTGAAACCCATTTAACTGGCATCTCACACACTGCCTTTCCCTGCCTGCCACTGATTCTAAGTGGGGTTCTAGTAACCCACGGGAACAAGGAGGTTACACTCACCCTCGGCCAGGAAAATGACTGTCCCCAGTCATTACCTACCCAGCACCAGGCCATCCTACCTTATGTGTTGACTATGGGGAGGTAGCGCTATCTTCTCCCCTACCATGTGCCAGGCACAGGCAGACAACACTAAGGGGCCAGAGGCCATTGGCTGATGCATCAGCCCCTACACTACGATCTTACTATGGATAACCAGTGGCCCTGGAAGAACTGTCCAGAGCATAGCCCTAATGGACCAGCACTGCGGCCCCTACTGCAGGTCAGGGCCACAGCTTTTCTATCCCCTAGCCCTCTAGGGAAAACCTATCTAACCGAAAACAAACCTACCTAAAGCAGGGGAACCTCCCCCCATCCCTGGACACCTGCAAACCAAACCAAACCAAGGAGCTAACCCTATACCCAAGCATTGCACTCCCACACTCCCCCACAACTACACCTGTGGAAGGAAAAGTTAACACATGTTAACAACTACACAGTACTTTAAACACAACACTTTAAAGTACATGAGGAACTCCGATGAGTCCCTCCCATCCTCTTCTTGTCTTCTCTTCTGTCTTCATCAGGATCCACCTGAATGAGAAAGGACAAAACACACACCAAATCTGCAAACACAGTACACAGTCATAACCCTTACCATCAAACACTGGAGAATCCCCAAAAATATTTTTTTTAGAAAAAGAAGAAAACAGTAGAAAAACATCAACATTATATACAGTACAACTTTTGGGGATGGAATGCCCTAAATGTCCCACTAGTGACAACAGTGCCCGATAGTAAGGTCCATGAAAGAGTCTCTCCTGGGCTGGAGCTTGGTGAAGCACAGTTCTTGAAGTACTGCAAATCCCAAAGGGGACAGTCTTTGTGGACAATTCAGCAGTCTATAGTCTGCCAGGTGTAGGATGTGTATTGCAATGTCGATAAGGTAAGAAAAGTCTGGACTTACTAGTACCTTGAAGAACAAAAATGGAACAGCACCTGGATCTCCAGCCAAAGAGTCTCCCTGGCAGCATTTTTCGGGTACAGCTGGGTGGAAATCTTCCGGAAATGACAGAAAGGACATCTGGAAACTGCTGGGTTGATGTCATCTCTGGCTGACATCCTCTAGCAGATGGAACCTTGAAACAGGAAAAGAACAGCTGGACTAAAATCATCTGAAATCCCAGGCGATGAATCAAGAACAGCTGTGCTGATGTCTTCTAGGCTGATGTCATCTGGAAGGCCAGGCGATGGAACTGGAAGGCACATTGCAAGGCTGATGAATCTGGATGCACCTTTGGATCCTGGAACACTAGACTGGCGGAACAACATGGGTACGACAACAGCTGGATGGCAGCACTGGCTACTGCTGCTCTGCTTTCCACTTAGTAGGCATGGGCACATTTGCAGGAAGCTGGTTACATTGAGGGTAGTACCACAATGGGTCAGGTGCAAGAATTATTACCCCGTCTGGGCACTCATAATTCACGTTATGGAAAGTCTTGTTGCCCTTTTTGTCCACAATACATACAGTCTCTATGAACAGTGTCCTGCCCGCTTTCCAATACTGCAGTTTGTCTTATCACTTTGTTTCTGACAAAACAATTTGCACCTGGATGCAGTTCTTTAGTTGCTCCTTCCACTAGCCAGGCTCTCCTGTTTTTCTCAATCTCCTCCTAGACTCTCCGAGGAAAGGTAGGAAAGGACATTCCATAGATCTCATTTGGCTTCCTATGAACCAGTTTTTCCTCCTTACTACTCTTGGTCAGATCAAGACCACTGACCTGGCTTGGGGGCAGTCAGTCCTGGTTCTGCCAGTGTCACATACTCAATGCTACATAGAATGGGTCCCTAACCCCTCCTTCTGGGGGCAGAGCTATGGAGTCACCAATTTCTTCTTCTGGTTCCTCCGAGGCAAGAGCCCAAGGCTGTGGACTAGCACCTTCATCGTAAGGATACATAGCTTCCCCTTTCTCCTCTTCCTCACTTAGGACCTGAGCCCAGGAGTGAGCAGTCATCCTTACTTCTGAGACTGTCCACTCTTCACTGGGTGCGGAGGTAGATACCTCCCAATCTAGGGTCTCTTGAACCTCATCTTCTCCTATGAGGCTTGGACTTGGACCCTCTCTCCACGGATCCACTGATTCTCCCTCCGCACTGTCCATCTGTGACACAGGCATGGAGACATCACGAGGACTCTGCTCTACCAGTACATCGACACCCTCTTCCTTTTTGCAACACTCTGCTGGGCTTCCCCCAACAGGCTCCACCTGGTGCTGTGTGCTGCCATTTGCAGGATCTTGAAGCTTTGTCCACGTGGGAGCCAAATGAATCTTGGGTGCACTAGTTAGGCCTTCCTTCTCTAAGCACCCTAAACAGTGAGGAATCATGAAAATGACCCTTCCAGCCTTGAGGCACATTATGCATACTCTCACAGGGTCTCCGGGAATCGCAACATGAGGAGGCAAACTTCCACCATAGAAACATCTCTCTATTTCTTCCAGCTTGTTAACCTCTTCCACTATCATAGCCTGGGCATGATCCGGGTAACGGGATGATCTCGAAGCCATGACTGCAGAAAAACATAAGAAAAGTTCACTGTTATCTGAGTTCACGTTGCTTGGAACAGTCTCATAAAATGGCTCCTCTGCTGCTGTGTTTACATTACTACCCCACCCTATAATGGCGGCGGCAGCACTCTTTGTACATCAACATTCTGTATCTGACTCAAGCCACTGCGCATCTGATTTACTGCATGCTGATGAATTTTAATCAGACTACACAGATTGCACTGTTTTGCTTCCTCAGCACATCTATATGATTCTCTAGGTTGTTACATTAGCTTTCAATCACATTTACTTGCTTAAAGCCACTAAAGCCACAGTATTTCATGAACAGGATTGCCTGTTTGTTGCAGCCTCTCATACAACTCACAGTATCTCTTTTTGCTCAGAAAATTAAACTGTTGCTGAATCCGTAATCATGCTCACAGTCTAATGCTCAGAATTCTTGCTTAGGTTTGATTTACTTTACACAGTCCTTCTTTGCAAAAACAATCACACTGTTTACACATACATCCAGCTGGCTTTAGAAAAATCACACACGGTTTGAGCTCAGTTTTGCTGAATGGTGCTCACTGAATCAGTAACTGACTTTTTGATGGAAATTTCAGCCTACAGCCGATCCTGGAGGCCTCTAGGTTGAAATGGGCTGGCGATCTCGCCGATTGTCCCTGTGAACACCATGCTTTCTCCCCAGTCGATCAGAATATGGGTTGAGCCCAATTTAACACAGAAAAGTCTGATATTTTAACTTTTAGAACATTTGCAGTCACCGCGATGCTCCTCCTGGCTAACCAGCTCGCACACTACTCACTCTCTCCCTCTCGAACACTGCGCAGCACTCTGAAGCTGACTTAGGGGCAGGACTGATTGCAGTCTCGCCAATCACTCAATGCCATGCAAATGAGCCTCTCTCTCTTCTCGTGCTCTTCTCCTCCATGGCGATCGTCGAGCAGGCAAAATTTAAACTGCAAAGCAACTTTTTTCTTTTCAACTGTAACTCCTTGGTGGGAGCACCACTTTTAACCATTTCTCATGGCAATTTCTCTAGCAACTCACCCAGTCTACACAGCAAGCATTGTAAACTTTCAGGGCACAAATGTCTCTGTTTCCCACAGTTCTTCATACTTTTTCTTGTCACAATTTGAAAATTAAAGCTGGCAAACATTCTTTTTGATGCAGGACAAGGGGCACACATAATCTGGCTTTATAGCTCCTTGGTAAACATTGGCACAATCACAGCAGCACATGAACAGCAGGCACACAGCGTCACATACGGATGGCACTACTCTGGTCAATCCCTTATGCGTAGAGCTTCCGATTCTTTGGGCTACCAACTGCCAGACAGACAAGATGCTAGCCACAACCTGAGCAAACATTTCTTGTTCTCTCCCAAATTCCAAACAAATCCTCAGCGGTGCCTCCATTTTGTAACCTCCCCCCACCGGCCCCCCTTGTTCAACTAGCAGGGCTGCTCCTCTCAAACCAAGATGCCACCGAGAGGAGTGGGGTTTGTCACTACGAACACAGTTATATGAGCCCATACTTCCACTTTGGAGCCTGCCATACTTAGACAGGCAAACCAAGTGTGGCAACTACCTGGCTTATACCTGGGGGGACCATTTAACATGGCCATCAACCCGTGTCCCTGGGAGAAAATGTTTGCTCAGGCTTATGCTAGGTTTAAACTTCTGGTCAGGGGCACCCAAGTAAATCCAGACACTTTAAGCAATAACTGTACTGTCCAAACCAAGTTGGGATTCTAGAGTGTGGCTTTTATTCACATACACAGAGAATAGCAAAGCAAAGATGGACCCCCACAGGGCTATTTTCACTGGTAATGCAGATTACTGAGGTACAGAGCACACACACACACAGTGAACCCTCAGGTTCTGAATGGATCTGGGCACACATGGCCCAAACTGGTACACTTCTCTTCTTTTCCTTGACTTGGCACCCCGGCCAGTACTAGGACATTTTTTCATATATCATGAGGAATTATTCTTGGTGGCTCCCTACCACCTCTGAGCACTCATTGGCTCACAAGAAATCCAAAATCCAACATCTGGGTATTTTCCTCAGGCACTGGCCAAATGCACTGAGAGAAAATAAAGGTGCCCAAACTAAACTCGGAGAGGTAAACATGGTTACTCCAGATGGGGGGGGGTCTCCCACCTTTTGCTTCCAATATTTATACGCGGCCATTCATCTGGTTACAACACCTTTCTCTGAAACACTCTTGTAGATGCTCTCTTGAAATGTATTTCACATTTAACATTCTATGTCTCACACCTCAAAGGTGTCATGAAATTAAAAGTTCTATATGTGGCTGTGTCTTTACCCTAGACCCCCACTTTTGCAGATTCTTTTAAATCATACATAGTCTAAAAGTTCTGTACTTGGCAAGTCTTCCTCAGACCCCACAGTAGGCAGACACTTTTACTGGAAACATAGTCTTGGTGAACAGAGTCCCTTTGTCAGAGAAACACTCACCACAGGAATGCAGATGCCCCAGGGCTTTTTTCCAACACACAGTCTCGGGTACTTACAGAACAACAAATCTAGGCAGCTTCACCACTTTCCAGTCTGGACGACGGGATTGCCCCTGAATCCTGGAATTCCTTCCCCCATCCCTCCAAGGATGGGGCACTGGAAAACCTTCTAGGGATGGTCTCTACCACTTCCTTCAGTGGTCTTCTGTGTTCTTCTCTAGGGTGAGAACACACTACCCCTTCTCCTGAGGTAGCTCTCTTTCAGAGCTAAGTCTGAGGAGCTGCACTCTGCAGCACTCCTCACTCTTCAGACTCTCCACACAGACTACCACTCACTGACTCCCAGCATTCTACTGCTAACTCCTGCAGCTAGCATTCCAATGTGGCTTATGCTGCTGCGAGAATTCTAAGGTGACATCATCACTCCAGCTCAGCAGAGACTGAAGACAGACTGCGACAGTGTGAAACCCATTTAACTGGCATCTCACAAGCTGCCTTTCCCTGCCTGCCACTGATTCTAAGTGGGATTCTAGTAACCCCTGGGAACAAGGGGATTACATTGGCATTGAATAATAGTTTTGATCTTAGCAGGTTTCACTCCAGCTGACTAAAATTATACTGTAGTTTTGTGACGACGTCTGACAACGAGGGTTTGGATGTATAAAGGATGGCATTGTCCGTGAAAAAGTGGAGTCTGGAGTTATGGATGTTGTCACTAAGGGATTTGATGTAAATTGTGAATAACAGGAGCCCAAGAATGGATCCCTGAGGTACACCTCTAGTTATTGGTAGGGAAGATGAAAAGAGTCCATTGGTTTTGATGCACTGGGTCGACCAGTAAGATTGCTAGTGAACTGGTCTAGTGACCAGTTATTCAGCCCAAGGTCTTTGAGTGTGGCTAACAGTGTTATGATCGACTGCGTCAAAAGCCTTGCTTGGGTCTAGGAGGACGCTCCATTAGAGTTTTTATTATCCAGGGCAGTGAACCAATCATTTGTCACTTTGGCTAGAGCTGACACCATACTATGGTTTTGCCAGAAGCCGGGTTGGAGAGGGTTAAATAAATTTGATTTTTCGAGGTGATCCTTCAGCTGATTATTGACTAACTTTTCTAGGAGCTTCGACTGGTCGGGAAAGATGGAAATCAGTCTGTATTTATTAAGGTCAAATGGGTCTCCTGAGTTAAACAAAGGTAGTATAAAACCTGTTTTCCAGCAGGATGGGACTGTTCCAGATGTGATTGATAAGTTTAAAGTATGTGCTATGGGGGCAGTAACAAAGTGGTACCCTAGCCTTAGGAAGAAAGACTCGATTCTGTCTGCGCCTGCACTTTTTTCGTATCTAATTTTACTAATAGGTCCTCGACTTGCTTGAAAGTCACTGAAGAGAAACAGAATGAGTCCTGAGTCTGAGGGTCCGAGGGGGCATCATTGGGTGGTGAGCAATCAACAAGCCAGACAGCTGGGGAGGAGTCGAACGCTAGGCCTGCTGTCACGAAATGCTCATTTTTGTTTTTATTCATTTCAGTTTCGGAATTACAACCTTTAAGCCAAACCGGCTCTTTTACAAAGGCTCCAAGTCAGTAGAAGAACAGACAAAACAGTACAATTTACATCATATGATGAGAACACACAGTAGCCAAGTGACAAGATTATTTTGTAAGCAAGATAAATGTGGAGTTTAACCTCTAATACAAATACTTTTATTACAGAAATATCTCTAGTCTAAAGGTCTAGTTACTAAGTGCAGGTTGCTTGTAGTTGGCAGCTCAAATCAGCTTTGTCAAAGAAAAGGGGAGGAGGTATGGAGGGCATTGGCATAGGTACAGAGGAGGCATATTGTATAATGCTATTAGGGTATAGGAGTAGGGGGTGTGGTGATGAGGGAGAACAAGCTGATAAGTGCTGTATGCATGGGGGTAGCCTAGAGGAAGTGTAAACTAAGTGGAGGGAGGGTGAGGACTCGTGGGGTGAGAGGGGTAAGAAGGTGGGGGGTTAAGGGTTGGAAGTCTAGGACAGGGATGGAACTCCTATCATTGTGCACAGCAGTTATACTCTTGGGATTCTACCAGGAGCTGATGGAGTTCTTGTTTGAATTGTCCGAGTTTCTTAAGGTGAAAAAGGGAGAGGGGGGTCATTCATCCAGAGAGGGCCTTGATAGGAGAGGGACCTCTGGGAGAAGGAGGTTCATTTGTAAGGTATGTGCAGTACCCCTCTAGCAAAGCTTCGGGTTGTTTTAGTGTTGGGTTATGTTGGAAAAGCGTCAAAGCTGATTCTGGGACCAGTCTTAGGAGGTTTTTTTTTTCCTATGATACATGTCTGGTACTGGGACCTTAGAGGTAATGGGAGCCAGTTAGTTGTGGAGTAGAGACTGCAAGAGCGGGAATATCGATTAGCTGACTTTGTTGAGCAGGAGTTTAACCCTTTTGAGAGCAGTTTCAGCAGCCGCATTATAGATAGTCAGTCCGTAGTCAACGATGGACAGTATTGAGTTTTTGGTGACAAGACTGAGGGCCTAAGTGGTCATAGAATTTCTGTGTTGGTAAAGGAGTCCGAGTCTGATGTTGGCTGTTTTCCCAACATGGTCAATATGGGTGTTGAAAGAAAGGGTGTTGTCCAGGAATAATCCCAAGTATTTAAAGCTAGTAACCTGTTCGATTACGTCGCTTTTGTTACTTAGTATGGTAAGTGGGCCACCCTGCTTTTTTGAGCTTTGTAGGGTAAAGTGCATTGCTTTTATTTTTCTGTAGTTCAAGAGGAGTTTGTTGTGAGCAAACCATGACTCCAGTGTAGTAAAGCTACTTTGAAGAGTAGCTATTATTTCGGGAGGTGTGTTCCTGGTACGGAGATCACTGCATCATCTGTGTAAAGCAGCATCTTAGCAGGGCACGTGCTTGGCAGGGAATTGATAAAGAGGCTGAATAGTAAGGGCCCTAAAATAGATCTTTGTGGGACAACCAAAGTAACATTCCAGGGTTCAGAGGATACACCTTTTATCCTAACACACTGGGACCTGTGCGAGAGGTAGCTTGAGAACTAGGACAATGTATTGGTGGAGAGGCTAAGGGCTGTGAGGCTGTTAAGCAGGATGTGATGACTGACAGTGTCAAACACTTTGGTTAGGTCAATAAAGATTGACCCAACCATTTTTCCACCAACCAGGGAGTCATATAGGTGTGAAGTAAAGTCGGCGAGTGCAGTAATAGTGCTGTGGGATTTATAGAACCCATGCTGCTGAGGTAGGTTATATTTGTTGGGGTAATCCATGAACTGGTCTGACACAATTCTCTCTAGGGCTTTTGAGAGGGGTGGTAAAATAGATATGGGCGGTAGTTGCTTATGCTGGTCCTGTCTCCACTTTTAAAGACTGGGGTGATGAGGGCAGTTTTCCACTTGTCAGGGAATATGTTCGACTTAGGGATATGTTAAATAGTTGCATTAGTGGGTGGGCAAGCTCGTCTAGGGTGATGGCGAGAAGCTTCATTTTGAGCATATCACTACCCATTCTAGTTTTGCAAAGGATCTTCTTCACATATTTAATAGTGTCTGCCTTTGTGATCATTTTGAAATAGATTGGGGTGGTGTTTTCGGTGCTAACGGGGTTTGGGGGGCAGCTGTTAGGGTCAGTAACAAGGAAATCTGGAGGGAGGATGGAGCTGAGGTCTGTAAAGACCAGATTAAAGGAATTAGCTAACTCTTTGGGTTGCTGGAGAGGGCCTGCAGGGGTGACAGTTAGATCTGGTGGAGCTTTGAATTCTTTCCCAGTAAGTATCTTTACATTCGCCCAGTATGCTCTCCCATTCCACCAGCACTTTTGAAGTTCCTTTCTGTAATAGGAAGCCTTAGCATTCCTTATGAAGTGGGTGCATTTATTCCTTGCAGTCTTGTAGGCCATAAAATCTGCCTGTCTTCTGGTAGCTCTCGCTACATGCCAGAGGTTGTCCCTATTCTTCATTAGTTCTAAGAGGGGCCCTTAAGCCAAGGATTGGATGCCCCTTTTGTTTTGGATGTTCTGAATGGTGCGAATCAGATACAGGCTTTATTGAAGATGGTAATAAAGTATTTTAGAGCCTGGTTAGGGTCAGAGCAAGTGACAAGGGGAGACCAGTTTGTATCTCTCAGGTAGCTCTTGAAGAAGCCAAGTTTGCCCTTTCCTCAGGGAGTGTTTTTTTCTGGTTTGTGACATGTTCTTAGGGCAGTTGTTAGACCAGGAGCAGATAATGGGATAGCGGTCACACAGGGTGTCTGTCAGGACGGTGATTTTTTTTATGTGCTTGGGTCAAGTAGCAAGGAGCCAATCAATGAGTGTGCTAGTACCTGTTTGATAGTTCATCCTATTTACCATCTGTGTTAGGTAAAGGGCATGTATTTTGTCCCTGACGGTAACTGTATCCTTAGCTAGCCGTAGCCAGTTCGAATTAAAGTCCCCAAGGATAACCTGTTCCCAGCCCTGCTTTGCTTTTTTGACTTGTTCAGTGAATAACTTAAGTCATGGCCCTTGTTTTCCTTGGGGTATGTAAATTGTTGGAAGCAACAGAGTTTTACCTTGTTGGCCAATTGAAAGTTTAATGGAGAGTATCTGAGCTTCCTTGGCATTTGTATTATAAGGCATGGTTTGTCTGCAGATGCTGCTCCTCAGGTAGACTAGGCACCCACCCCCTCATTTGGAGAGCCTGTCCATATGAAAGATGGTGTAACCATCCAGAGATTGAGGAGTCTGGAACATTGGAGGAGAGCCAAGTTTCTATGAGAGCAAGAACATCAGGTTTATGAACTGTTACCCAAACTTGGAGTTGGGTAAGTCTGTGCAGGAGGCTACAAATGTTAATAGTGATAATTTTTACAGAACCAGTAGGCTGCAGATTGTGGTAGTTTGCGGGTCCAGGATTGGGATGAATATTCCCACATAGGAGCAGGAGGATAATAAGTAATCGGGTGAGGTGTCATTTCCACCAAGTTCTTGCTATTCGAGCTAGCCTGCTGCTCTGGGGCCTGGGTGTGAAGGGATCCTTGGATGAGATGAAGTAGTACATCAGAGCCAGAACGGTTTCAGGGGAGATAGGTGTGCATCGGGGCATCCTGCGGAACTCATAGAACAGGTATGTGTCGATAGGGATTTCAAGCTGGATATCTGTTTTGACTGAACTAGTTGCTTATGTACTTCGATTTATTGGCAGATCACTAAGGGGAGTGGAGGTGTGTGCTGGCTAGTCATTTTTGAGGGTCATTTATTTTTTCTAGAATGGTGCCCTGGTCAGAGATTGTGGTACCTTGTGTTATAATTTTGATGGGGATTGCAGGCAGGGTTCTCTGTCCTTCGACAGCTTTGAAGGTTGGCCAGATCTTGGCTGAGTTACCCTTGGCACCCTCAAAGGTTTTCTCGTAATAGGTTGAGTTGGCTGCTCTAACCAGCTTGGTACAAGCATTTCTTGAGATTCTAAAGGCCAGCCAGTCTGCCAGAGCTTTAGACTGCCTCATCTTGGCCCATAGTTTATCCCTTTGGGTCAGCGCTGCTTTCAGGTTGGACGTAAACCAAGGATATGAGGCCTTTTTCACCCTACATTTAACAAATGGGACATGATTATTCTAGGTTTGTTAGGTTAGTGTAAGAATATTAACAGCCTCATCTAGTGAAGTAGCCAGGTAGAAGTTTTTCCAGTTTGTATCTCGGAGGTCTGCTAGGTAACTTTGGGTTTGAATTTACAGAAACTTCACTTTGTGATGAACGTGGAGTGGGATGGTTGTTTTTCTAAGCTTCTTGTACAGACGACTATGTTGTGATCATTAAGGAAGATGACTGTATGCAGAATTTTATGTGGTCCTGTTTGTAAGTGTTACATCTAATAGGAGTGTTTAGTGCTATTTTTGGCATTGAATCTTATAGCATCTGAGATGAAATGCGCAAAACCCAGCTCATCACACATGACTACTGAAGTCTGCCCTTCTAAAATCAAGACTTCTGCTCTCAATTGCGGTTTACCGGACCTGAGAACCAGTTTGAATCAAATGGGTTATGGTTGCTGTTCCCCAGAGGCTACCCTGCTCCCACAGACCTCTGAGATACAAACTGGCAAAAGGTAGAAAAAGGGGACTTAGTGGTGGTGGGTAATCTGAACCTACCAGACGTCAACTGAGATGTTCCAGTGGCCAAGAGTGCTATAAGTCAGGCCTTGCTGGACAAGTTCCAGGAATGTCTACTGGAACAGCTAGTTAAGGAACCCACCAGGCAGACCACAGTTCTCAATGTGGTGCTTACCAACTCAGATGTGGTAGGAGCTGTGGGAGTAGGGGAGCAGTGACCATAATTTATTTGATTCAGACTGGTTCCCAGGTCCGGTAAACCACAGTTGAGAGCAGAAGTCCTTGATTTTAGAAGGGCAGATTTCAATAGGATGAGGGAATTTGTCAGGGATAAGTTAGGAGTGGACAACATAGGTAGGATGGAAAAGAGATGGGGGCAATTCTTGAGGCATCCAAGGTATGTATAAGAATGGTAACCAAAAAAAACGTGTTCAAATGACTGTCACGGTTCTCAGCAAGAGTCAGTGAGACGGTGAGAGCCAAGAAAAAGTCCTTCTACAAATATAAAAAAAAAAGCAGGTGGAAGAAGAATGGGTGACTGTGTACTGAAAAATAAAGAGGCAGAGATGGCGGTTAGGGAAGCAAAGGCAGACACCGAGCTACATATTGCAGATGGGGTCAACAGCATTGAAAAACAGTTCTCCAGATATATTAGGAAAGAGGAAAAAGGGAGGGGGAATCATAAGGCTAGCTGGAGGGGTGGGTAGGGTCAGGGTGATAGAAGAGGATGGGCAAAAGGCCACCATCCTGAATGAGTACTTTTGCTAAGTTTTCACCAGGGAAGACAGTTGGTCTTGCCAGAAAGGGGCATGAAAGCATCCACTAAGGGGGTCCAAGAGAGGAGGTAACCAATATTTACCTGCAAAAAGGATCCTGACAGGGCTGACAGCCCTAAAAATAGATAAGACCCCAGGACCAGATGGGTTGCATCCCAGGATACTCGGCGAATGGCAGTAAAATTGGCTGACTCTCTGGTAGGTCTATTCAACAGCTCACTATGGATGGGGGGTAGTTCCCAAGGATTAGAGATAGCAGACGTGGTTTTGATCCATAGTGGGGGGACAAAGAATTGTATTACAAACAGTAGAGTTCACATCACTGATATAAAAAAAAAGTCCATTCGGCAAACCAAGACTTAGATTAAAAAATTGTTTATTAAATCATAAAACATAGTACAAAAACAGCATGATAGCAGTCGCTTACCCCAGCAGGTAGCCAACAGTTCTGTGCATCCTCATGTGCTTTCTCAAGGCTTGACTTTGAAATATGGGGTTACCATCAGTCTTGTATTGAAATAATCATTAAGAAAGTAGGTGTAATGCCTAGAGAGCAGTTATTTAGAAACAGAGTGAGAAATAATAATAGTGACAGACAACTTTGTTACTACTTGCACGCCTCAGAGTGGCTTGATTAGATTGATAATTGAGGAGAACTGGCACATTTTGTGCACTGAATCAAAATGGAATAAATAGCTGTACTGCTATGAAGCCCCAAACGGTGCACAAGCGATACAAGAATATTGCAGCTCAAGTAGTTCACAGTCTGCATAACATTGACAGAGGAGCATTGTCACCCCTCTTCCATGTGGCACTGGTAGATGTGAGAGCTGTTCGTTTTGTCCATCTATACAAGTTGGAGATTAATTTGCCCAGCCTGTTACAAGAGAACGTTACAAGATAAGACAATTTTTAAATTGCAAGAATGACAATTTGGTGTATATTGCTACAGTACGTGCACTTGTGCTGCATTCTGTATAGGGAAAAACTGGGCTTCGCTTCAAAATAAGGATTTCTGAACACCTTCATGCAATTGAAAAAAGAGACTTCAACTATGCCTTGGCTAGTCATGTAGCAGAGAAAGGGTCGGGACATGATTTTAAATTTCAAAGGATTGAAAAGGTGGACTTGGTAATTAGAGGGGATGATCTGAATAATTTGTTTTTAAAATATGAACGTTTAAGGCAGTATTGTTTGAATGCATGTAATACTCTAGGACTTGATACTTTTATGTTGATGCTTCTTTTTTAAATGAATTTTAGTGATGGGTGTCTTCCATATGCCTGAATTTTCCATTTTGTATCAAATGGGGGTGTTTGCTGGATATTGTACCATATTTATTGTTAAAAGAATATTTGTATACCTGTACTAGTTATATAGGGTTTGGCCCAGATATTCAGAAATGCGCCAGAGGCCGGCGCAATACCTGCGCAGTGCAAATCCATTCGCGCCAAGGCACTGGAGCACGAGCATTCAAAGGTTGCGCAAGGCAGCATGCGCCAGTGCAACATGGCTGAATATCGCACAGATGCACCAGAGCACAGCCAGGGGTGCGCAAGGGGCCTAGGTGCATGCACCGGGACACATATGGACCAGCCACAGGCACAGCAAGGAGCAAGCCACTGGGGTGGAAGGTGCTGCCGCCAGGTTGATGAGGGTGCCAGGAGTGAGGCACAGCCGGCACACGACAGAACACTGCCCAGGGCGAATGGGAATGTAGCCGGACCCTGCCCACATGCACCACAGTGGTGAACGTAAATAGGGCGGCACCAATAGCCATGGGTGGACAACCACCGGCCGCCTCCCGTAGGATGGCATGCGCCATGCCACCCAGACCACAGTCAGCAACATCCAGTCAAATAGCACACAACACACATGCCACACAACCAGAACAGCCAGCCCACAGCTGCCCCGGGGCACAGCCACTGACCGATGGGTGAACACCACCATGCACAGCCCCCTGGACACCTCAGGTGCACCACACAGCCACTGTGCACACCATTGCAGCATGGCTTGACACGCCAGCCGCAATGCAGACCTGGACACAGATGGGTAACCATAAATAGCTGTATTATAGAAAGTTAACAAATGAAATCAAACATATATACAGTAAACAGGGGTACAGGGCACAAGGAATGGGGAACCTATATACAAAAACACCTCAGCCAGGAAGAGAGGTAAGGGGACAGGGGTCAGGGGTCAGGTTGACAAGGGGACAGGGGAGGGCAAGGAAAGGGGGGGGACAGGTATGGAACAGGGTTCACGGGCCAACGGGCCCTATGGGTGGCCTCGCCCTGCTGCTGCCTAGCGCTGTTGTCAGCGGAGCATCCTCTGCAGCAGCCATGCTACCTCCAGCATAGCTGTTAAAACTGCCAGTATCTTCCTCAGGAGGTGGCTGTTGGGTGCCTGATGCCAGACACCTAAGATAAAGGAGGGAACATGGGATCAGTGCATGTCTGGATCACCCCGGCCCACCCACTGTGTGCAGCGGACAGTGGTGACATGCTCCCCTGGGGTGACACCCTGGCCACCCGCAGTGGGTGTGCCCACACATGCCACCAACCCAGCATACCACAGCCATGCAGAATACTGCACACCAACACCACCCATGGGCCACCCACCACCAATGTGGCAGGTGTCATGGTACAGCAGCAGGACTGCAGTGGCATAGCTGGCTGCCGGACACACCCACAGGCCCACCTGCGGCAGCCACACATGTGTGATGGCCACAGCACGGCACAACAGATGACACAGCCAGTACACAGCTGCAGCGGCTAAGCGCACAGGGGGCCATGGCCCACCCCTCCCCCACTGCCCACCCTGCACAACACTGTAGTATGGAACTGTGCCTACCTGCACGCTGCTGCGCACCACGCGCCAGACTGGCAGCACCACCCTTGTGGCCTGCAACTTGGGGAACGGTTCCTGTGGTGGCCCGCCATGGCCCACCCGCAGTGCCTGCCACTCCCGCCCTCCTCCTGTCTTCAGGGCCTAGGATGGAAACATAGACATGTACACATCAGTACCCAGCAACACCATATGCCTCCCCCTGCACAGCGTGCACCCCAGCCCAGCCCAGCCATGGTGCGGTGGCACAGCACACATAGGTCACGCCGCCACAGGCCGCATGGCCCCAGTGCTCCCCCTCAGCATGGCATGCCACCCTGCCAGTCCCAAGGAACACTGGCCGGGTACAGACACAAGCGTTGCACACTCACCTGGCCGTGGCACAGCCCCCCTCTGGACGCGTGCCTTCAGCACTCGTAGCTGCTCTGGGTCCCTCCACTGCATGTCCCCATAGCGGTGGCGAAACTGCTCACATGTGCACTGCACACCGGTGGCCTGCTCCAACTCTTCGGCAACCCCCTGCCAGACCTCAGTCCTAGGCCTGGCAAGGGGCACCTGGCTGAACAAGCAGCTTGTGTGGGGCTCCACTAGGGCCACCAAGTTCATGAGCTCTATTTGGCTCCAAGTGGGAGCCCATACACTGTTGCGTGGCATAGCGGTAGTGCTACTCTGCTAAACAATATGGCACCCTGTAACGCACGAGCTCCACGTGCTCAAGATGCACGCCTCTCATGGAGATGCACTGCCCACGGCAATTGTGCATCCCTGGGAATGCGTGATACGTGCCTGGCAGCACTGGCACATGGTGCAGAGGTCCCTGAGGGGCAAAGGGTAGGGCTGGGGTCAGGGGTCAGCATGCGCACTGTGCACAAGTGCGCTATTGGAACCACTATGTATGCAAGGTGCGCAACAGGGGCATGGGGCACCATGGCCTACAAGCCATTGGTGCCTGGGCACCATGGGGCCAATAGCACCTGGGCACCATGGGGCTAAGGCCCAACTTTACTAAGGCAAAGGCAGATGCCTTGTTCGAGGCGTACCTCAACAGGGAGCCGCTGCTGAGTGGCATGACTGGCACACCACAGGCCAGGGCCGCAGCCTGGGTGGAGGTGGCACAGGCTGTGAATCAGCAGGGCAGCCATCAGTGGTCAGCGCAGGAGTGCAAGAAAAAGGTTGGCACCGACAGGCGCAGGATCAAAGAATAGGTGGCGACCATCCGGGCCACTTGTGTGGCCATGGGCGGTGGTCAGGCTGACGTGCCACAGCTGACACCGCAGGAGGAGATGGTGGCAGCCACCATGCGGCGCAGCACCATTGAGGGGGTGCCTGGTGGCAGCTTCCAGACTGGTGGGAGCCCATCAGTGCATGGTAGGCACAACAGCGTCTGGGGCGACTGGGGGCGGCCAGACTGTGTGGCAGTGGCATTAATGCGACTGCATTCCCTTTCAGCACCAGAGTGCCAGCATGCAGTGGTAGGGGCAGTGGTGTCAGCCATGGGGCAAGCCCAGCCCTGGAGGACTGGCCTTCCACCTCCACCAGTGTCTGGGGGCCCAATTGGCTGCAGCACATCATCGCTGTCCAGACGGGTGTCCTGGGCGTGGTGGCGGATGAGGCCCTGGCTGTGTTCCAGCGGGATGCTAGCCACGGAGTACAGTGTGCGGAGACACAGATCAGGGCGGGGTCTGACACCGATGATGATGTGACCATTGTCCTGGACAGTGGTGGTGCCGTTGAGGAGGAGGAGGCACCCATACCATTCACCCTCCCTGGCAGCGCCGCCAGTGCCCTGGTGGCGGTTGTCCGCCCGCCTGCCACCACCCCCGGTGACGCCATGGGCATCAGCATCGCAGCACCGGTAGAGGGTGGTGGCAGTTGTGGTGCAGCCACCCAGACACTGCACACCCCACAGTAGCTGGAGGGGCGGCAGCGGCAGACGGCTGGGGACGTTGGGGGGGGCCGGGTGCAGCGCCCGCCGATGGTGCACCAGTAAATGAGCAGCCCCAAGGGGACTCCGCTGTGCAGTGCCCACCTAAGCGGGGGGCTGGGCAGTGTGGTCGCATGCCACTCATGGGACAGTGCAATGCCCAGGTGCCCCAAGGCGCCGACCCCTTGCCGGAGCACACCAGTTTGCTGCGGGCCTCCATGGAGCAACAGGTGCTGCTCATGGCAGGGGTGCGTGCACTCCGCAATGAGATGCGCCAGGCTGCAGAGCAGCACGACAGGGGCTTTGCGCAGCTCCTGGATGACAACAATCGACTGTGGTAGGACACGACCGCAGCCCTGGATCGGCTCACCACTGCGGTCACGGTTGGCCTAGCCCCACTGGCCACCATTGTGCATGGCCAGACACCACAGACCCCATGGAGTGCATTGTCCACACCTCGGTCTCGGCGTCGAGTGACCCCCCTCAGTGTCGATGCCGGGATCAGCTGTGGGCATTCCAGGCATGCCCAGAGTGGGCCTGTTCGGGAGCCTGCAGACCCTTGTGAGGACATGGTCGCGGCTCCGCAGTACCACCCCGGGGACTGTCGCAGACACCCCTATGGCCATCGCGCGCAGCCTGGGTCTGCTGGGCTCGCGGGCCATCCACGTGTCCACGGTGGTTGTGCCACGCACGGCGGTCCTGATGTGCCCACCTCCCTGTCCGCAGTCTGCTGCCGCCACCCTGCATGCACATAGATGTGGCCCGTGCATGTCACGGACGTGGCATCCATGGATGGCACCACACACTGGCCAGGTGTGCACCTGCCCGTCCGCTGGCCAGTGTGGTGTGTGCATGATGATGCCAACACAGTGCCGGATGCTCCTGTGCACTGGTGCTCAGCGTCTGATACACGCCTGGTGCCAGTGCATGGGCACGTGCCTGTGGGTGCCAGTGAGCGTGTGAGTGGGTGGGTGTGTGGGTGGGGTGTGCTGTGCTGTGCTGCGTGTTGCCGTGGGGTCCTGACTCACACCCGGCCATGCACCCTGCCCAGCTGTTCATGCCACAGGGCTTGCCCACACATGCCTGTGTGCTGTGCCACAGTCACCATTCCGTGCATGGCGGCAAGTTCGCCAACCTGCATGCTCCATAGTGCTCCTCCACAATCGTGTCCCAGTGCTGCTGGGGTTCCCTTCACCTGAAGGGGGCTGCCCACTGCCACATGGCCTGTCGGCCGCGTCATCCCCACTGCTGTTCCCCTCTTCGACCTCAACAGCTATCCCACGGTCGGTGGCAATATTGTGCAGTATACAGCAGGCCATGAATAGGCCGCAGGCCTTTGAGGGTCTGTACTATAGGGCACTGCCAGACCTGTACAGGCAATGGAACCATGCCTTCAGCAGCCCAAGCACATGCTCATTGATGTTCCATGTGCTGGCGTGTGCCTCATTGTATCGCTCTTCCTCCTCAGGGGTCGACGGGTGCCAGTATGGGGTGAGCAGCCAGGGCTGGAGTGGGTAGCCACTGTCACCTGTGTGGAGAGAGATATGGTTAGCCTGGTGGACTATGTTACCGCACCACCCATCCTTCCCAGCTGCACCCTGTGGTGCCACTACCCTGGTGGCCACCACCCCTTGCCCTGTTGTGCTAGGCTGTCCATAGTCTCAGCATACTCACCTACTAGGTGGCCAGTGGGGATGTCCCCACTCTCAAACCTGTGGCACAGTGCCAAGCTGTGCCAGATGAAGGCATTGTGTGCTCCTCCAGGGTGTGTGGCACAGATATTGATAATGCACCCCTGGCATTGCACACCACCTCGCAGTTGACACTGAGGTAGCCCTTTCTGTTGATGTAGGCTACCCCTCCAGGCAAGGTGTCATACGGATGCCAACATGGGTGAAGTCGATGGCCCCTAGCACGCCAGGCATACGTACTACCCTGTGGAACTCCTGCATGTTTGCTGTATGGTCTGCCTGTGTGCTGAGGAAGTGGATGTATTCTGTAGTGTGTGGCAGCAGTGCGTTGAGGAATTGTGTGAGGAACCGTGACGCGGCCGACTGGGTTATGCCTGTGGTGTCCCCTTTTGGTCTCTGGAAGGTGCCCGTGGTAAGCAGGCACATGACAGCTGTTACTTTTGTCTCCACCGTCAGGGCATGGCTCCATCTAGTGGGTGCCTGCATCTCTTCACTGCACAGCTCACAGAGCTGCCTCAGAATCACCTGGTTCAGGTGATACCAGCCCACAATCTCCATATTGGTGTACTTTTCGAAGGTGGTGCGGACACGGTACCACCTGTTCCAGGTGTACCGCTGACGGGTGCTTCCACGGCCGCGCCACCCTGCCTGCTGCCTCCCCACATCCCTCATTACTGCCTCCATCTGGAAGATGGCACTGGCCATGGCCGCTGTTGTCCTGGCCCCCCCTGGGCAGCTGACTTCTCTGGCCCTCCCGGCTGTGTGCTGCTGTGTGTACAGCTCTGTTGGGCCCTCACCTGAGTGTTCTGCCCCCAGCTGGCAGCCTGTAGGCTGTGGCCTCTGCTTCCAACCCCTCTGGGTTCCTGTGCTTCCCCTCCTGTGCTTGGTGTCACAGGCACACATGCACGTTGTTGCCTCCTTGCCTGTCTCACCCACTCACACACACACTCACTCTCTCACTCAGTCTCACACCCTCGCTGCCTCTGTCCTTCTCTTTCACCCCTACTGTGGTTCTGGCTGGCCTCTCTGTCTCCCTCTTTCCTGCTGCCCTCTGGCACATGTGTCCTTCACCTACTTGCTCCCTGTTTTTATAGGCTCAAGTGTGCTCCATGCAAATGCCATTTGCTCCACGCTTGCGCCATTTGTCCGGTGTTGAATATTGCACCGTGCTACATATTCATGGCTACGCCCCCTGCACTTGCGCATGCATACATTCCCATTGCGCATTGGCGCATGTCCACTTGTGCTGCGCAGTTGCTGCCACTGAATATCGCCTCCGGTGCATGTTTGGGTTGCGATCATCGCAACTGCTTTGAATATCCCACCCTTTGTGTATTAGTTCTGTGCATAGGCAGTCTGAATTAAAAACAAATGCTGTAACATTTTTATGTAATTAGGACATTTATCTGTATGTATAATTACTGTGCCAGTATTATGTATTTTATTTAGTCAGTGCAGATAGTTCAATATTAATGTAGTTTAGCCATGCAGTGAGTGCCTACATTAAGTAGATCACTACTACTTGCATTTTAAGAGCGATGTTGATTGAGCAAAGTACCTTAATTGGTCTGGCTATTTAAATGGCTATGTCCTAGTAGTTATACAAGCCGCGATAAAGCACACAAGGTTGTGCAAAACTGTCGGCTACCTGTAAGTAAGTAAGCAAACCTTTGTTTATAGTGCACCCATTCCTTGTGGCTCAGGGCACTGTGCATAGTTCGACAATCAAAATAGTTCAAAACAAAATAAAATTCATAATAAGTATCACCCAACTAAAAATACAAATTGAAATACTAGATTAAAATCAATTAAATAGTAATAAATATTGATAAAATACATTCTGAGAACCAGCCAGTAAAGCAAGGGCCACTTCCTATAGACCAAAGGTCTCCTTAAATATGTGTGATTTTGGGCCCCTGTTAAAGGCCTCTAACAAGGGGGACTTCCTCATGGATCTTAGAAGCGAGTTCCATAGGGCTGGGCCAGCTAGCTGCTGTCACCAGATGATTGCAACCATGCCTGGGAACCGCTAGGAGGCCCATCTCAGAGGAGAGGAGAGGGCTGTGGGTATGATGAGGGGTCAGGAGGTTACACAGGTAGCTATGGCCCAGTCTGTATAGGGTTTTATAGGTCAGTTAACTGACCTTGAAGGTAATTCGCCACCTTACTGGCAGTCAATGCATATCACGCAGGACTGGGGTCACATGACAGGACCTCGGAAGGCCCGTCAGCAACCTGGCTGCCTCACTGTGCACCAGCTTCAGGCGATACAGGACCCCTCCATTCACCCAGAGGTACAGACCATTCCAGTAGTTGAGTATAGAGGTCACAAAATCATGTATTTGCGAGGGCAAGTCATCAGATGTGATCTAGGCTTTAATCCAGGTGATGTTCCTGAAGTGGTAAAAGTAAGCAATAATACCCAACAGGGTGGGCGGTATTGGGCTATACCAGACCGCCCAGGGGCGTAATGAGGCCCGACACCACAGGCGAAGGGCCTTATAGCCCCTGGAAGGTCCGGTATAGCCCAATACCACCCACCCTGGAGGGCATTATTGCGCTTAGAAAATGGGCCACTTTATTACTTTTGGTTAAAAAAATATTTATTTTTAAGTTTAAATGATGAAACTCTTGGCAGACTCATTTATTTTCTAATGAAATAGTCCCTTCACCAGTCCACCTACTGTTTTTTTTCAGCTGCCCAATGGTATCATGGGAATTGTAGTTTGTTTGGGGGAGGCTGTGTAGCTGACCATGGGTAATAGCAGGAAAGAGAAAAAGTCTCTCTCCAACAGCATGACAAGAACGGGAGTGTGCTTGTTCTGTCTTTTTTTTACACTGTACTTTTACACCGTAAGTATTCACCCCCAGTGGACCAATCAGTGTGGGTTGAGGGAGCTCTAAAATGGTGCCTGTGGATGAATCAGAACTTGGACTCTTAATCTGAGCCAGCCACAAGAGGATTGTATGGGCAGTGACTCTGGGAAATGTAGTTTTGACCTTGGCACCTTTTTCCACCAACAGGGGGAGTTTATTGTGAGTGACAGCTAAACCAGCCAAGAACTGGGAGGAACTCAAAGGAAATGCCTGGTTTTGTCTGCTGGAGTTTCAGTTTAGCTTTGGCAGTGAAGGGTCAAGGAGCCTTATGCTTCTTCGGTGTGCAGTTCAGCGCGGGAAATGCATGTAAGGCCCCAAGTTTTGGTCTGCAGCTTGTGCAAGCGCTTGTTCAGACTGAATCCAACCTGTGAAGAGAATAAAGGAGATCTGAAGAGTAGAAACCAGGCTCACCATGTAGAAGACTGGAGAAATTGCTGAATCGCTGCCGGTCTGTCAGAGAACTGAACCTGCTGTGTGTTCTTCCGGGTATTGTGCAGTAATTGCGATCGGGATAGAGAAGCAGCCTGCCTGGTATAGTACTTTCCTTTTACATATAAATGTATGTAGTGCTTCTGGGGAATCGCGTTTCAAATCCCCTGTACAGTGAATTGAGTGCATGAAGCTGGAAGTAAACCTCAGCTTAGTCCAGACTATATCCATTTGCTCCAAACTGCAGTGGGGGTCCAGTCACAAGGACCTTGCCCACATGGTCTGCTCCTCCTGGCAATCCAGGACAATCTGCCTGCCATCCAGTTCCCAGCACTGAGTTTGTGAGTACAAAGCAGGGTAGCTCCCTGCCATCTGTTTATCGAATTGCAAGTGTGTTATCTAATTGTTGTGTTTTATTACTTCACGAGCTGAGCCATCCGGCTCCGGATTACAATTGGGTATTGTGCAAGTGTTTTTTCATCACAGGGCCCCAACCAGCTGCACCAAATAGGCTAGCCTTCTATTGCCTGGGTACCCAGAGACAGTGACTTATAAGTTAGGCCTGTGCACAGTGCCCTAGTATAGAGATATATATATATATATATATATATATATATATATATATATATATATATATTAGAGTGGTAAGCTAATTAACCTGATTTCCCCAGTCATTGTTATTCCCCTAAATAAATCAGATCTGTTTGTTTCAGCAAAGTTACACTGCCTGAGGTAAGTGTATATTGCAAGGTACTGTGATTGATTTGTGTGGGCCACTAGTGGGAAGAAAGGGGTTGCAGTGACCCAGAGGGCTGTGACCAAGTCATATTAGACTGTCTTAACCCCGACCTCTGGGTGGAGGCACCCCATCGGATCCAGGCCCCTCAACCTATTAGTGGCAAATCAGGCAGGGGTAGTAGCCCTTGGGATAGCGCCACCTAGGGGTTACATGTTGATGCCGGTTCAGTCACAGATGAACTGGCTCTACACATAAAACATAACATTAGGCTGAACACTAAAATGTATGAGGTCAGGTAGCATCATATCCTGAAAAACCTCCCAAACTGAAAAGGGGTTTTCCTTTACAATCAAAATTAGCGCTTTGTTAACGCAGTTATTAGACCTCAGACAGAGCTCTCACCAACAGCATGCCCAGCCTGGTGGCCATCTTGATTCCAACCAATTCCCAAATGTTGGTGTGAAAGTCTGCTATCATGCTGTTTTTATACTGTTTTATGTTTTAATAAAACATTTTTTTTTTATTTAAGTCCTGGTTTTTCAAATGGACTTTTTTTATACCAGTGCTATGAGCACTACTGTTTTTTTGGTACAAGTATTTGTTTTTTGTGTGTAGCTCCAGCCTCAGTTCCTGTAGCTGACTGTTTTTGCTCTTGCGGGGACAAAGAACAATCATGGAATTACAGACCTGCCAGTCTTACCTCTGTTGTAAGGAAGCTGATGGAGTCACTGATCAAAGAAGATCTTATGGAATGCTTGGAGAGCAGTGGTTTCCGGAATAGTAAGCAGCACGGATTTGTAGCTGGAAGGTCTTGTCAGACTAACCTGATTAGTTTTATTCAACTGTGTGACAAGGGAACTAGATAGGGGCCACACTGTGGATTTTCTTTATTCCTACTTCAACAAGGCTTTCAGCTCAGTGCCTCACAGATGCTTGCTGAAGAAGATGGAGGATCTGCGAGCAGCTAAGGCCATAGTAAACTGGATAGGTAACTGGCTACAGTGGAGGCAGCAGAGGCTAATTGTCAATGGAATTAAATCAGAAGAGAGAGAGAGGTTACAAGTGGGATACCACAGGGGTCTGTCCTGGGTCTGTTCCTCTTCAGCATGTTCACCAGCAACATCGGTGAAGGAATCCAGGGCAGGTTGTGTCTCTTCGCAGATCACACTAAGCTCTGTGGGAGGGTGGATAGTGATGAGGGAAAAGAGGAAATGCAGAGAGACTTACAAAAGCTAGAGAGGTGGTCTGAGGTCTGGTAGTTGAAATTCCAGTGCTAAGAAGTGCAAGGTAATGCACATTTGAAACAAGAACCACAAGACACAGTACTAGATGGGAGAGGTGAAACTTAGTACTATGGCTGAGGAATAAGACCTCGAAGTTATCATCATTGACACTCTTAAGCAATCGAGTCAGTGCAATAAGGCATATAGCTGGGCAAGTAGGATGCTGGGATGAATCAGGTGGGGAATAGATGGCAGGAAAGGAGAGGGTAATACACCCCTATATAGATCTTTGGTGAGATCACACCTAGAGTTCTGCTCCCAGTTCTGGAGCCCTCACATAAGGAAAGATAAGAATAGGCTGGAGACAGTGCAGTGCAGGGTAACAAAAATGATTCAGGGCCAACAGGGCAGGTTTTACAAGAAGTGCCTCAATCAATCAATCAATCAATCTTTATTTTACCAGGCGAAACACCATTGAGTGAACTCATTTTCAAGGTGGACCTGGGAAGTTAAGATAAGTATGAGGTACAATAAGAAAACAGTATACATAATGCAGAATATGGGTACACAGGATGAATACATAACGATGTGAGACTTGTACAGTAGAGAAATCTGGAGAACAATAGTTTGAAAAGGCAAAAACATCTATAAACAATATGCACAAGTAACTTGCAGTTTACAATATATACAAATGCTTGCAAGCATTACTATAAGAGTATCCTTGAGGCAAAATATAAATAAATACTAAGATACCCATTGAGCGCCTCACTTATGGGGAGAGAAGAGGAAGTGGGGGCATTATGCATAGTAGGAGGGATGAGGAAGAGCAGGATGCAGAGGAGACAGGAGGAAGGAGGAGATCCAAGCAATGGGTGGCACCAACTTTATGTAGTGAGGATGGTGTCACGTGCACCAAGGGAGACAGCTGCAGACAGATGATACCAGGCCATAATCAGGGGAAGCATTTACATGCCTCCTTGATAGATCATGAATAAAGTGTCTTAAATGAGGCCAGGGAGATTGGGTGGGCCACCTTAAGAGTTTTTTGCAATTTATTCCACAGTTGGGGTAGAGAGAAACTTATAGAAGACCTAATAAATCTTGATTTGACCTTACGTATGGATAAGGTGATATAAGTGGAGCTTCATAATGCATACTTGCTTATTGCACTTAGGGGTAAACAGTCAGCTATGTACATGGGCAACTTCTTTGTGATTACTCTATTAATCCAGAAGACAGCATTTCTTTGCCTTCTGAAAGTGAGAGATGACCAGCCAACTAAGGTGTAGAGAGAGCAGTGATGTGTAGAATATGGCGCACCAGAGATAAATCTTATGGCTCTATGGTACAACACATCAAGTTTGGATAATGCAGATGCAGGAGCTTGGCCATAAAGGAAGTCACCATAGTCCAGAATTGATAGGAAGGTGGATTGGACCAGCCTTTTTTTAGCATCCTGAGTTAGCAGGTGCTTGATCCTATAAAACAGGCCAAGTCTCTGCTTAAGCTTTTTTATTATTTCCTCAATATGAAGAAGGAAGGAGAGATTTTGGTCAATCCAGACGCCCAGATACTTGAAATTGGGTACGAAGTCTAATGATTCACCTAGGAGAGTAGTAAGCTTCGCTACAAATCTTAAGGTAGCAGGATTAGGGGCATAGGCTCTGAACATTTACTAGCTAGAGCTAGGGAGAGGGGGGAGAGATCATGGAAGCACTACTGAAGGAAAGATTGGTGGAACATCTGGTTGCCAACGAACTACAGGACCCAAGGCAGCATGGTTTCACTGGGGGATGGTCATGCCGGACCAACCTCATTGAATTTTTCGACTGGGTGACAAAGGAGGTGGATCATGGGAGGGCAGTGGATGTGGCCTATCTGGACTTCAGCAAGGCCTTTGACACTGTGCTGCATAGAAGGCTGTTAAACAAACTGGGGAATATGGGAGTGGGCAGGACAGTAGTGCAGTGGGTGGGTAATTGACTGGGTGGCAGGACACAAAGGGTGGTGGTAAATGGCTCTCGCTCCACAGAGGGAAGAGTGAGCAGTGAGGTGCTGCAGGGATCAGTGCTAGGACCGGTCCTATTCAACATATTCATCAGTGACTTTGTGCAGGATCTAGGAGGCAGAATTTTCCTGTTCGCCGATGACATGAAGCTCTGTAACAGAGTGGACATGTCAGAAGGTGTAGACAGAATTAGGAGGGATCTGCAGAAGCTTGAAGAATCGGCAAGGGTTTGGCAGTTGAAATGTAACACAAAAAAGTGCAAAATAATGCATATGGGGCACAAAAGGCCCTGGAACAGCACATCAGTTGGGGGTGAGGATATAGCATACACCAAGCAGGAAGGGGACCTTGGGGTTATCATCTCTGATGACCTCAAGGTAGGGAAACAGTGCAACAAGGTGGCATGTAAAGCAAATAGGATGCTGGGATGCATAGGCAAGGCATCACCAGCAGGAAAAGGGAAGTCTTAATTCCGCTATACAAGACACTAGTGAGGCCCCACCTGGAGTACAGTGTCCAGTTCTGGAGACCTTACCTACGTAAGGACACATCACAAGTTCTATGAGGACAGGCTGAAGGACTTGAATATGTACTTCCTGGAGGAGAGAAGGGAGAGCAGGGATATGATAGAGACATACAAGTACCTTACGGGGAGGAACACGGTGCAGGAAAACACACAGTGAAAAAAGATGTTCCAGAACTAGAGGGCATGAGATGAAGTTGGAGGGAGGGCAATTCAGAGGAAATGTGAGGAAGAATTCTTCACAGAAAGGGTGGTGGAAAAGTGGAACACCCTGCCTGAGGAAGTGGTGGGGCCTGAATAAATCACGGGATTTTAAAATGGATGGGATAGACATAAGGGAATCTTAGAGGTCGGGGTAAGGGGCAACAGATTTCTAGGAAAACTTAGTGATCTTACGAGCTCAAATGGGCAGACTGAGTGGGCCATAGGTCCTTATCTGCTGACAGTATCTATGTATCTATGTATATATCAATGATATGACTGAGATCTTTAAGAAGAATTAACAAGGTAAGCTGCAGGGAATTATTTAGCTTGAGTACTAGCTTGTGGACATGAGTGGAATAACAGGAGGGATGTGAGGAAGTACTATTTTACAGAGAGGATTGTGGAGCTGTGGAACAGTCTGTCAGTCACGGTTGTGTGTGTGTGAAAACTGTTAGGGTTTCAAGCAAGCTTGGGACAGATGGAGGAGTATAGTGGTTGCTTGGGGTGGCAATATCAGGGTGGATTATGGGGGGGGGGGCGATGAGAAAGGATAAGACCCTAGAGGGACAGTAGGTCCCAGTGCTAAATAGGTAATTTGGGAAGACTGGATGGCCCTCTAGTCTTTTTCTGCTGCCATTGTCTATGTTTCTATTTTTAAAAGGATCCATGGCTTTTGTGTTTATGGAGCAACAATGAATTAAGTTGGACTTCTTTTGGAAACCAGGGTGCAGCATACCCAGATGACTATACCTCCCATAATTGTCAGTGTCAGTGGCTCAGTAGGGGAGCACACTCGCCTCTGAGGCCGGGAGATCAGAGGGCTGTGGGTTCGGTTCCCACATCTGGCACTTGGGTTAATATCCCAGTACTGACACTGTAGTGCAGCATGAGAGGGGTGCTGTACTTCTGAGATGCCGCCTTTCGGATGAGATATTAAACCGAGGTCCCATCTGCCTGGATTGGTGGTAGTTCAGGTGGATGTTAAAGATCCCATGGCACTTATCGAAAAGAGTAGGGGAATTTCCCCAGTGTCCTGGCCAAATTTCTCTCATTCACTAAAAATACCACCAACAGCTTAATCTGGTTCAATGTCAGTTGGAATTCATCTGTATCCCCCTCCTCCGGGTCGTGCCTGAAAATAGGCAGGATTTGTCTAGTGCACTTACCCGGTCAACAAAAACTAAAGAAATAAATAATCTTAAAATAAATCAGTCAGCCTTGTTAGCATGAGAAAAAGTCTAGCCCCTCCCACTTGCATTACTTTTAAAAAATACTGTGTCATTACAATTATCTCACTGAGCCCCCGAATACAGCACAGTTAACATTCCTCCCCACATCACGTACACCCAGATTGAGGATCATTCCAAATTAAGGAAAGCAGCAACACAATTACCAATTTTGCCAGGAGGCTGTTATCCTTAATTGTATTGAAACCTGCATGCCCACATCCTCTTGGACTGCTGAGTGAACAATGCCAAACTGTCGCTTCCTGATGATACATTCACCATCTTCTCCTGGACCAAACTTGTCCACGGTTGTCTCTGGTAAATGCAGCTGGACCAAACCCAGTCACAAAAGACTGGTAAATGTCCCTCAGTGGATGGTCTGATTGAGGTTCAAACATCTAATCCGTATTGCGCCACACACCTCTCAGTGATGCACAGCTCTGAACTACTCCTCATCATGGCGCATGCTACCCTCAGCCCTGGACCAGACTCCCACATGGAATCTTTTGGTGCAAGCCACCAGACAAAACTCAGGCACAGAGACATCTGGTACACACTGGCCAGATTTAAACGTCTAATCAGGGCCCTGCTTCCCCCCATGCCCCCGTTACAAATATCAAACCAGAGTGCACAAAACAAAGGAAAATATGCACTCCATCCTCACCCCTGCAAACAAGCGACATAATAAGCCGCTCACATGCCCACCCCACACCAAGCGAAAACCATGCTTGCCTGCCTGACCTCCAAGCAGCTAATTCTTTAATTCAATATCCTTAAGGTTCGAACATGTGGCACCCTCCAAACACTGGAAATACCTGCCCCCCCCCCAACAAAATGCATTGTTATTAGGATGCTCATGCACATGCTGCTGGTGCTTTAAAAAACATTTTGCTCATGCTGCTCTTAGTTAGTACAATGAGAAACAGGCAAGGCATGTGTAACCCCTAGATGGCGCTATCCCAGGGGCTACTACCCCTGCCTGATTTGCCACTAACAGGTTGAGGGGCCTGGATCCAATGGCGGGTGCCTCCACCCAGAGGTCAGGGTTTGCAATAGTTAAACTAACTTGGTCACAGCCCTCTGGGACACTGCAACCCCTTTCTTCCCACTAGTGGCCCACACAATATATCAGAATTACCTTCAAGTATACACTTACCCCCAGGTCTGGTTCCGGCACTGGGACCTCCTGGAAATAAGATACAGTGCAACAATCACAGTACAGTACTTTAACATAGACAAATACCTCAGGCAGTATAACTTTGCTGAAACAAGCAGCCTGATTTATTTAGGGGATATAACAAGGACAGGGGAAATCAGGTTAATTAGCTTATCACTCTAATAATCTACCTATGGCTCTGTGCACAGGCCTATCCTTATCAGTTACTGTCCCTGGGTACCCAAGCCCTAGTGGCTAGTCCAAACCGTGGCAGCTGGTAGGGCCCTTTCACACAGAGAAAAGGAGAATTAAAAGTCAGCAGTACAGTAATTCCATTTGGATTTAATGTGGCAATTCAACAGGGAGCAACCCTGAATTAGTACTCACGACCTCCAAATAAGATAGGGTCCTTCAATGTCAGCAGGGCTCACTTGAGGTACACAAACCTCTTCACACATCCATATAAAAGAAAGTACTATACCAGGCAGGCTGCATCTGTATCCCGATCGCAATTACTGCACAATACCGGGAGAACACACAGCAGATTCAGTTCCTGACAGACCGAGTGCAATTTTCAGCAATTCTTCCAGTCTTCACAGGGTGAGCCTGGTTTCTACTCTTCAGAGATCCTTTGATTCTTTTCACAGGACTGATTCAGTCCTAACAAGCTGTTACACAAGCTGCAGACCGGAACTCTGGGCCTTACACACGCTTTTTGACTAAACTGCACACTGAAAAAGCACAGGGCTCCTTCCTTCTTCACTGCCAAAGCTCAACTGAACTCCAACTGACGAAACCGGCACTTCCTTTGAGTTCCTCCCAGTTCTTGACTGGATTGGCTGTCACTCAACAGACTGCTGCTGTTGGTCCAAAAAGGCACTGAAGTCTAAACTACATCTCCCAGAGTCACTGCCCATACAATCCTCTTGTGGCTGGCTCAGATTATGAGTCCAAGTTCTGATTCGTCCAAGGCATCATTTTAGAGCTAGCTTACCCCACACTGATTGGTCCAGTTCAGCAGTTCAAAACTAGAATGGGGAACTAGCAGACACAGTTCTGACTGCAAAGAAAGCAGGTTAGACAAACTGTAATTTCATTATTACTCTAAATAATTTCTGGCAAACAGTTACATCTTTCAGATAGGTTCCTTTGCACTCCTAGTGACTGCAAAATGAAGTGAATTGGCAGCAGCTCGAGTGGTACTCAGAGAAGCACACAGTCCCCCATACAAACTAATTATGTCTGCAAGCAGACAGCTCTTAAAGAGACAGTACCAGAGGCTCTAAAAACACTCACTGATAAATGGCTTAAATGCCAAACACCATTCAGGCTTGGAGCATTCAAGCAAGCTCCTGGAAGTCTTTTGGGAACCCCCATTTGCAGGGGGGTTACACATGTCTTTCCCTCAGCAGCTCTATGGCCACACAAAGACCTCCTGGTCACCGCATTTGAGAAATGTTGGCCTAGAGGTTAGAGCGATGAGCTGTGAATGAGTGGCGTACATTCAGCAACTCTGGTATTGATTCCCTCATCCTCCACCTGCAAATTGCGTGACCCTGAGCAAATCACCTAACCTCGCTGTACTCCCAGGGTGCACCTGGAAATGTGCTTTGGCCTAGCGTGTGTCTTTCTTGGTCAACAAATTTCAAAGTAAGAGTAAAGCAAATATTGAGGAAAGTCCTTTTTTTGTTTACTTTTATTTAGAAAACAAAAGCAAATATAAAGAACCAGTGACAACAGCAAATTCTATGCATGGTAAGCAGTTAGAAAATGTGTTGTTTAAAGCAGGTAACTTTGAGGCCTTAGGGTGCTGACAGCGTCCCTTTAATATTACCTTAATTAAAAGCCAAAATTTAATTTTAGCTTCATTAAAAATTAATTTGTAGGATGAATAAAACAGTCACTCCTGTTCTTTACCATAAAATTCCTGGGGGGCTTCTGGGATATGACAGGCTGCCTACCCAGTTCCCTTTAACTATTTTATTTAATTAAAATGTATTTTTTCCAGTGCTGGGCAAATCCTCCTCCTCTTCTTTTAAAGCAGCAATGTGAGAAAACACTTAGTTTGTGCCATGTTTTAAGAGTGAAATGAATTCTGAAAATTATCCAAAGTTTTTTTTACTTTATTATTTTTAAATACCATGATGCAATGCATATGCTGCTCTGAAATGCAGAGTAGCACAAATAGTATTAACTCCATGTTGACACATGGCAGTAGCGATTACTGTATAAAATAGAAGCAGGGCCATTTAACACAAAAAGAGAAACAGTTCATTCTAATATATACAATACTTATTTAATGATGCCCTGGGGTCCACAGGAGGGGCCCGGGATGGGCTATGTTTTTAAGGACCAGGGCAACCTGGTCCGAACCAGGCGTACAACACCATGGCCACTCCAATATTTAACAGTGATGCAAGACTGGAGATAGTGCATGAGTTTATTCCTTTACTTTCCACCACCAGACAATTGATCACATCCATCATTAGTGTAGTCACAGCATTGCAGCCTCTGCCCCAGGGGCATTAATAGTTAACCCCCTGTGCACATCACAGCTCTTGTCCATATGTTCTCAACCCTGCCATGGCACCATTACCAGTACACCTGGGGTCCAGAGACCTACCATGAGGCTCCAGGGCCCTTCATGCCTGCCTTGTCCCAGAGCCTGAGCTGGGTCAGCCTCTCCCATCTGGGAATCCTGCCCTCACTGGTGTTCCAGCCCAAAGGCCTACTGGGAACTTTTCACATTTCTATATTATTAAATTAGGTGCTGTTCTTTCACAGTGTGACTGGGTTCCTCTGTGTGTAAATGGTTGCTGATGTGCTTTTCCAGTGTTATTCTATTATTGTTTGATGTAGAATTATATGCACTGTACCTTTAACTGTTGCTTTATAAATATGGAGCTTTTGCTGATGGGCCATATCCTCTGATGAAGGGCCCTGTATCTGATCCTAAGTGTCAGGGTTAGAGCCACACTTTTATCTTTTCATGCTCTGCAAATAAACCGTCAGTTTATTTGCATTTATTTTCTTATCTCACTTACTGTATTTTAATTTTGCTACTAGTAGTGTGGCCACCTGTATTGTCTCTCTGCTGTTTATTCAGGTTATCACCCTTCAGTTTTGTTTTGAGCATTTGGTGTTTGTATGGTTCTTTACTGGGCACTTCCCTCTAGGTGCCCAGATCCACCACGTCACAGGTGATCAGACATTAACCCAGCTATCCCTCCTATCATATGAATTGTTTCACAGGGTACTTGTTCTCTTTCCACCTTAGGGTCCTCTAAGTGTTCCACTGGCTCACCTGCTCAGGACTGTCATACAGACCTAAAAGCCATCAGGGTACCTCCCTTGAGGGGAGATCCCCCTCATGATCCACCCATCCTGTGGAGCTGCATCATCCCCACTCCCAAAGCAAAGCTTCTATCCAGCCCCCTTATCTAACATCCTTCCAGTGCATCTTGAGCCTGGAAGCCTTAAAAGAGAACTGTTCTGAACATGTAAGTCATTTTTCTTAATAGCAGCTTTTTTTTTTAAGTATGGGCTCAAGTTATGTTACAGTGTATGCTAGAATGCTGTTCTGCATGGAAATCTGTGCCTGGAACATCATTGTTGTATTGCCCTGACTACATCACGATCTTGTTGTGCTGCACTGAGTTCATCACTAGTGCAGCAAAACAAGATCGAACGTTGTGGTGCATGCATGATAAATGAAGTGCAGTGGTGAGAGCTGGCCAGGAAGTGAATGGTGCCTTAGTAAGTTATTCTTCTGCTTTTAATGGGACACTGGAGTCATAATATGATAACCCCTACACTATAAAAGATTGTGTATGAGTAATCATACACAAACAAGGCAGTTTTAGGATCTCGAGATTTCCATGGTAATAGGCCTCTCGAGCTGCACTCTCAAGTTGCAGGTTACCATGGAAACCCCTTGATCCTACGATTGAATTTTGTTGTGTATGATTACTCATACACAATCCTCTATAGTGCTGATTATACTGGCCTTTTAGTAACCTCAGTGAGTGTTTCTGCTTTACAGTCTGGTGGTAAGTGCCATTTTAGAATTGCGTAATGTAGCTTATGTCCCTCAAGAGCCACAGAGTTTGTTTCGGCCCAGTGGCACAGAGGGCTGTGGCGCTGTAAGCACCTTACCTCTTGCCACACCAGTGACCTGAGTTCGGGAATGAGCTCAAGTTGCTGGGGGTTGGCAGGGTCAAGAGGGCTGGGAGAGGACTGAGTCACTGCTTGACAGCTCTCCTGTCCTGGACGGGGGTAGTGAGTCATCCCCAGCTCTTGTTTGCCACCAGATGGAAGCCTGTTGGTAGCACAAATGCTCAGGAGGGTGATTTGTCAGGGAGGATGGAAGGAGCTGCGGTTCCAATAACCATGTGCACCTCCATGACATACGTCCTCCATGCTGTCACAGCTCTGGGGACCTTGGAGGAAAACTTTGGAAAAATGGGGGATCTGCACTTCATGAAGCCTCGCCCATAGCACCACAACCTACCCTGTTGCTCTGGTTGGGGGCGATTCTGGATGAGAGTCCCAGGGGAAGGGCAGCCCTCCCTCCTCCTCCCTGGCCCTGCTGGGGGGATCTGCTGGGAACCCAACCCCCGACCAAGGAGAGAGGTAAGGGATGGTCATCAGTGCCAGGGGTCGAGGCTGCAATGGCACTCAGTCTGACCCAGGAGAGATAAAACCTTTAGAAAAATAAAGATCCACAGAGTTCTGTAGTAGAACATGGGTGCACTGTGCCAACACTGGAAGAGCAGAACAGTGCTATACTGTAAACTACATCATACAATTCTATAATTGTTTTTATCGGCAGCATGTACATCAGAAACACCTACTAGGATACCTAAAAAGCCTATACAGTTAGAGCAAGAGCAGAACTGGAACCAGTATTTACAAAAAAAGCTCCTATTGGGAGAAATGACTTACTGATTTAACACAGTTCTCCTTTAACCCCTGCTGCACCAAGCTTGGACCTCCCTGGGGAGAACTAAGTGGCACAGTAACACTCCCATCACCTGGTGGAAGAAATGGGTGTGTTACATTGACAATATAAATAAAAGGAGGCCCTAAAAGATCATCCACTCTCTATTTTCCCTCCCAGTCAACCATCTTGGTCCTCAAACTAGACAGACCTTCTGTCTCTGGCTCCGTGGAGGTTGCTGTTACTTTAATGACTATTTCACTTCCTATGCTCTTGGCGTACTTCCCCACTCTCCAATTCCAACTCCTCTTCCCCCTTCTTCTACCCCTCCCCCGCCCATTTCTTCTCTCCCATCTCTCCTGCTGACACCCTTTCCCTCTTCTGGTCCCTCAACTCCTGTAAATGCAAGAGCCCAGATAGGCTTGACTTCAAATATCTATAAGTTTTTGTTATGCTAATGTTTCCCCTATCTCTGTTCTCCTTAACATCTACTTCCTTACTGCTGAAGTTCCTGGTGTCTGAAATGTGGCAAATGCTCTTTCCCTCAACAATGATTGTGATCTGTCCACTACTGGAAAATACTGTGCCATCTCCTTTACTCCTGCTCTACCAACAGTTCAGGAGCACCTGGTGCTTTCTCAGCTCTCCTCTTTTCTCGACTTATCCTTCTTCCCTACCCCACTCTTATCAGGATTCGGGAAATCCCATTTCACTGCCCCCCCACCCAGGCTTATTGACACCATCCCATAGGTGATGGACCAGGGCCAGTTTACCTCAGCTGTCTTTATCGACCTTGCAAAGGTCTTCAGCATAGTTACCCTCTCCTCCAACTAGAAAACATATAGAAGTTGGCATCTTTGACCTTTCAGTTAAGTATTTTTTTCCTTTTTTGCTGGATACTCTCAAAGCAGTCATTCTCCCACATCCCCATTCCGTCAGGCATTTTTGTAGATTATTTTCTGAGACCAATGCTTTTATCCATTATTTTAAAATACTTCACTAAGGTCTTGTCCCTTTGAAGGTCCATTTGTACTATGTGCATGACACAGTCCTATAAAACTGCAGGTTTTCTGCCCTGGAGTTGATAACCCAGCTGCAGTACTACTTCAATAATTTCCAGCAATAGCTCTATGCCAACAAACTCTTAATGCCAAAAAAAGGTCTCCATGACATTTGGCATTTGGCTACAGCTAACCAAGATCTAGTCCACCTGATCTTCAGAGCCATTGATGACTCCTCAACTAGAGGAAGTCCTCTCCATTAAATATTTGGATGTGGCTGAAGCAACACTTTAATTCTCCTGACAAAGATGCCATAAAGGAGAATCTCCTCCCAAAACTTAGTACATTATACGGGAAAAAAGCTTCCATCCCTTTCCCCACCTGGAGATTGTTGTAAAATGATCCTCTCGACATTTGACAATGGGGACGTGGTATCTAGTACTACCCTCCCTGTCCAGCCTCGTGAGAATGGACCACCTCAATCACTGTTTCTGCTGCTTTGCCCTTCAATACTCCCCCAACCTGTGAAAACTCACCTCTATTCTTTTTCCTCCAACCACTCTCTACCATCACTTGAAAAGAGATGCCACTCACTGTCCATTCTTCATTATTAAATTCTAGTTTAGTTCCCTTTCCCCTACCAAAACTCTGTCCTTACTCGCTCCCCCTCACCTCGTTTACTGTCTTTTTAACAACACCCCTCAGTTTTCTCTCTCTGTGCCACAGAATTGCAGCTGGACAGGCCACTATCTCTTACAGGCTCTGTCATCTGGGGTCTAACTGCCCCCAGCTCTTCCTCCCTCTTTCTAAAAGTTCTACTGCATGAATGTACCTGTCACGTCTGCACTGGTTATTAATCATTGTTATTCTTGCCTTAGCCCCCAACTGAAAATGGACATTTATGCTGTTGGATTCTTAACCTGGTGCCAAATCTTAAATAATTAAAAAAGTAGGACGGAAGAAAAAGTCAATTAAAAAATTACCTGTACCCGTGTGCACCCCCCTTTATTCCCCTCCTCCCTACCATTATCTCCCTTCTCATACTCTTTCCCCTTGTTCTTCCTTGTTCCACTTCATCTCCTTATCTTTTTCTATCCTGTTACCCTCATTACCTGCCCCCTTATTTTGTGGCCCTCTGCTAATGAGTAAGTGGTTATCAGTGTGGCTCTCACATGCCTACTCATTTTACTCTATTAGATAATTGTATCATTGCCTCTGTATTCTATGTAAAATGTACTACCCATTAATCATTTTTAGTTGTATCTTATTTCCCCCCACCCTATACACTTGTGAAATAAGAGAATGTTGCCTCTTACTGTACCTTCCTTGACAAATATCTGAATAAATCAATCCAACAAGGTCCACTAACTGGTAGGAGCGGAAGAGTATAAACCAAGGGATAATTCCCTATTCAAGCCATTGTAATATATGGATGGTCACATTTTCCAATATGAGGAGAGTGACATTAAAATCTCTTAATACCATTGATGTGAGACCAGACATTGATAATTCCATTGTTCTGACATCAGATTGATGGTTTGAAGGGATTTAATGTTTGGAGGGTTCAATATATTAAATAAATAATAGATATGAAACCATCAGTAGCATACCTTGTAATTCCAGCTTCAGATTCTGTGGAATTATAACCTTTTTAGTGTTGATTTCTTATTCGTTATTCTGTTTATACTAAATATAATGCCTGCACAAACATTTTTAAAGGCACAACACCCCTCCAATCCATGATATTTAATAGGTGTCCCAAACTTGTGGTAGCAATGTATTTAATTGAATATCAGTTTAGTAATCACAGGGGCAGATCGGGGAGGCCAGCTGGAGCAGTGTGCAAAGGGTTTCTGTCAGGGGAGGGCCATATCACTTATTGGGCTTCACTAGAACCTGGGGATGGGGGGAGACAGTGGACACCAGAGTACAGGTACTGTATGGTTCAGTACAGTACCACTGAGCAAGGAGGGGGGAGACACCTGCAACAACAACCACTCCTAGCTACTGGCGGCATCATGTGGGGGTGACACCAGGTCATAGATCTTCTCCTGCTTAGGGTAGCAAGCAGAACGGTTACCACTTGACAACCAGGGAGCACAGTTACTGTGGGATTTGATAAGGGCAGAGGATTGTCAAGACAGGTGAATGTGCTGTCAAAAAACTGCAAAGGGGGAGCAGGAACACCTTTGAATGGATGGAAAGGGACACAGCATGTTGCAACATGCATCTGTAAAGAGGATTCATGAGGGGTAAATGTGATTGTAAGCAGCCCTCATCATCCTGAATGTTAAGTGCAATCATTTACATGTTTCGTTCAGTTATAACAGATTAGTACTAAAATGCTGTGGTGTATCTGATGCACTAACTGCTTTGTGTGGTGTGGTAAGTGCAGCAGCCAGGACTTCAGTTGTGTGCTTGGTAAGGGGTTAGGACTGTGCTGTGGTATGCACCGTAGAAGGAATATTGAGAGAGACCTCTTTGTGTAGCCCAGCAGGTTTGCATGTTTACCATATACCTCCATTTGAATCTGGAGCACGTTAACATTGGAGCAAAGCCCTTTGTGTGATACTTTGCATAAGCTTTGAATATGCTGGCTTTGTCCCTCCTTTGGGAGCAAGACACTCATCTAGCAAATTAAAATGCTGATTTTGTAAATTTTTTATTGACTTTTTCTTCCATCCTACTTTTTTAATTATTTAAGATTTGGCACCAGGTTAAGAATCCAACAGCATAAATGTCCATTTTCAGCTGGGGACTAAGGCAAGAATAACAATGAATAACTAAGTAACAAAGGTATACAGATGTGCAACAATACATTTTCAAGCAGAATTAGATAAATGATGCTACTTGCATATAGATTTAAACGAAGCAAACTACATGAAGCTTCCTGGGCAAATGGTTCGAACTTTTTGATTATTTCAAACAACCTACTTGCTTTCATCCTAACTCAGTCTTTGTCAGCCAGCTCTAGGTCCCTACCCATCAGCTTCACAGATTTTCCCCCAGACTCTGGCCAGACTACCTGGCCCTGAGGCAGAGAGGACTCACCAGTTCTTTCCTCAGGCTTACCTTATTTTGTTGGATTAGTGTTCTAAGGAGTGAGGGGTTGCACCTGGGCGGGTGATGTAGGGTCATCTACATTTTGCATCTAGCAGGGCTTTTATCTCTGTTTTCTGTCCCTCGTACCTGCTGACTCATTAGAGTCTCTCCTCCCAGCATGTGCTCACCTGGGTGGAGTGCAGTACATCACATGGTCACCTGTGACATCCTGTACAGCTCCTAACCCTCTGCAGAAGGAGCTATTGCAGCAAAGAGGCTGTCTCCTTCTGTCATAATCTGAGAATTCTGCCTCCACAGCACTCCTCAAGACTCCAGTGGTCCATGTTAGGGAGTTCGCACTGCAAAACTGTGTCTCTTACATTGCAGCAGTGTGCGCTACCTCCCGTTCCACCAGGCTAGGCTGATTTTTGGATTGTTTAGACCCAGGATCACAAAATAGACAGGTGACATTGAAAATGGGAACATCTCTAATGAAAAGCATTTTTAAAATGAGATAAATGGGAGCCTTCAGTGAGAACTGGCCTAAGTTTGAAAAACAGAAAATTGTATGGAAGGAATGCCATGTATCAAATGAATGTAGTGTTTCCCCCTACCTTTAAGCCGTCTTCTGGACCAGCTGGTCTTCAGTTTTATTTGTGGCTTACATGTATGACCTTTCCTGGCAGTACAGTGGTGCCCAGCATCCAGTGGAACCCCACTCTGTATCCTGCGTTTGACAGTAGAGTGGTCTGACATGCACTTGTTAACCTATCCCCTTGCTCACCAACCACACCTCACAGATTCACTTGCCTCCACCCCCTACCACTGCCTGCTGGTGACAGTTCTAACAAGTGGGAGTGCAATTGGTCGTAGCAGTGATAGCGAGGACAGTCATCATCTGTGAACAAGCCCCACAGGCCATTTGCATGGCAGCCTGTGTTTCTGCATGGCTGCAGTGAATTTAGCAATCATGCAGCAAATTGATGTGACCCCCCACTGAACATTGCTTAATAGGATCTGAGGTAACAGGGAGGCAATGGTAACTTCATGACTCACTTTGTTTCAGAATAGGACTATGAAGTCCCTTCTCATCTACTACTAGTAGGCTGACACACCGTGCTTTCACTGCCATCAGTCTGCTGGTAAGTCACCATTGGGATTGTTCCCATCTCATCCCACTTATACCGTTGCCCAAACAGCACCATTTTATTTTATTTATTTATTTATACCTTTGTTTACCGGGTAAGTACAATGAGCCAAGGCCCGTTTTCATGTACGACCTGGGACCATAAATATACAGTCAAGATTTTACAAATAAAATTAACAAACTTACAATACAATACATTACTAACAAGTATTAAACATACATCACAATATTACAACACAACAATCATTAAAATAATATACAGATGTAAACACTCACTCAAAAAACAATGACAATGCAATTTGCCAAGAAAATAAATAATTTCTTAGCTTAATTTTAAAAGTTTGGTGGGTAACATTCTCATATAAAGCAATAGAAAGATCATTCCAATTTTTAGCAGCAGAATAAGAAAAGGAGCCATCCCCCATTTTGGTCTTGGTTTTGGGAACATTTAATTTAATCTGATAATTTGAAAGAAGTTCCATTGAATTCCCTTTTAATTAATAATAATGAATATAATGGAGAATTTGTACCCTGACGGAGAATATTATCAGTTAGGGAACATAGACTATATAGACAATTAAGCCTAGGTGGAAGCCAGGCAGATAGTCTATATAGTTCATAGTGATGTGTAGAATAAGGCAATTTAAGAGTAAATCTACAAATGCCATGAAACACATTAGTAAGAAGGGATAACTCTGTATTAGACAAATTTGAGAAAAGAAATGAATTGTAATTTAACTGTGGAAGTAATACACCCCCTGGCTATTGCCTGCCTAGCTGGTAGGGTCAGCAAGGATTGAAACTTAAATAGGACACCCAATCTCTGATTTATTTGATGAGAAATAGAATTTACATGATTGGAAAAAGTTAAGTTTTGGTCCAGCAGGACTCCAAGATATTTAAATTGTTTTACCTGCTCCATCTTATTACCCAATGTATCCATTATCAACAGATTCTGAGCTTTGTTGAGTCTAATTCTAGACCCAAAGAGCATGCATTTTGTTTTTGTGTTATTTAATGCCAAATAATTCCCTTGTAGCTAGCTACAGAGTACAGCAAAGTCCTTATTTAAAGACTCATTTATAAGTTCCACTGAAACAGAACTTTTATACAGAACAATATCATCTGCATAAATCAGACAATGGGTATCTTTCAATAAAGAGGGAACAATGTCTACAAATACAGTAAACAGAAGTGGGCCCAGAATGGACCCGTGGGGCACCCACTGTAGTAAAAACCTACTAGAAGAAAAGGCTCCATTTAATCCTACTTTCAGTGGTCGTTTGGTAAGGTAACTGTGAAATCAATTAACAGCAATTTCTGCTAAACCATAGTTTCTGAGCATCCTGACCAGCAGGATAATTCACTAAATCAAAGGCCTTGCACAGGTCCACAACACAGCCAGTGAGCACAAGGCCTGGATGTAGAAACCCTATCCACTTGAGACACTCCTGGCCCTGCTTCTGCAGTTGATGTGGCCTCACTTTGATTTGATAATGTTCTTCTCGGAGATGGAACACTAAGTGACAGCAAAAAGTTGCCTGTACCTTTTATAACCCACACAGTCACAGACATAGAAACATAGAAACATAGAATTTGACGGCAGATAAGGACCGCTTGGCCCACCCAGTCTGCCCATTTCCCTACCTACTGGATAAGCTGCAGATCCTAGTTAACCAGCAGCCTACTTCTTCCTACCCCCACCCCCTAGAATGGCCTTATGACTGTCCCATGCATGCTTGAATTCCACCACTGTTTTTGTCTCCACAACCTCCTCCAGAAGGCTGTTCCATGCATCCACAACCCTCTCTGTGAAAAAATACTTCCTTAAATTACCTCTGAGCCATCCCCTCTGTCTTCAAATTGTGCCCCCTTGTTCTTGCACACCTCTTTTTTTGAAAGATGCTACCCTCTTGGACTTTGTTGATTCCCTTGAGGTACTTGAAAGTTTCTATCATGTTCCCCCTCTCCCTCCTTTCCTCGAGGCTATACATATTAAGCTCCTTTAGTCTCTCTTCATATGTCTTCCAGTGCAGAGCCTGCACCATTTTAGTTGCCCTCCTCTGGACAGCTTCCATCCTGTCTATGTCTTTGTGGAGATTGGGTCTCCAGAAATGCACGCAGTACTCCAGATGGGGTCTGGCCAGCTGTCTGTACAGAGGGATAATAACTTCCTGTTTTCTACTGGTGATGCCTCTCCCTATGCATCCCAGTATCCCCCCAGCCCTCCTTGCTGCCCTCTCACATTACTTGCCCACCTTTAGGTCATCTGATATGACTATCCCCAGGTCCCTTACCATTTTTGTTGTTGTTAGCATCTCACTCCCCATTGTGTACTCTTCCCCTGGGTTTTTGTTTCCCAGGTGCATTACCTCGCACTTCTTGGTGTAACCCCCTTGCAAATGGGGGTTCCAGATATGCCTGGTGCTCGGGTTAGTTACCGGCCTAAAGCCGTTTAATTGGGTAGCCTGTGAGCGCTTTAAATAGCCTCCGTGAGCTGTCTCTTTAAGGGCTGCTTGTTGCAGCCGTAGGTAACTAAGATGGAGGGGGACTGTGGTCATATGCCTGAGTCCCGCCCGGGACATTGAAAGAATGACTCCCTTCTGCCATCGCTAGTGGTGCAGAGGGAGTTCTCTTGGGGATGTGATTGTATATGGAAATGATGTAAAGTAGTAATGATAATGTGGTTGCTCTAACCTGTCTTCCTTTGCAGTAAGGACTGTTTGATTGCCTCCTCCATTTTGCTCCAGAACTGCTGAATTGGGTCAATCAGTACCTGGACCCTACAGAGTCGGCTGACCAATAGAGGGACTGCTTGTAATTTGGGAAAGGCATTATGGGCTATGGTACTTTTTCACACCACTGAAGGCTAGAGGAAATGACTGACATGTTCAGCCAGCCAATGGCACGGTAGCGCCGATCTGGAGGAGTGCTTGGTGCTGCCAGCTTCAGATGCGTTGTGGTTAGTGAGGAGTGAGGAGCTGTGTGCTTCTGCGCTGCAGAGTGTTCGCGCGGGAAGCGCGTGAAGGCCTGAAGCGGCCGTTTTGTGTTGTCGGCTCCAGCGGACGAAACCCGTCGGCGGGCGGTCAGAGGAGGCTGTGCTTTGTATAGCTACCCACCAGGTTCGACCTGAAGGAGGACTGGAGAAAACTGCTGAATCGCACTCGGTCCGAAGACAAGTGGAAGCTGCCGTTGCAGTATTTCAGGGACGGTGAGTCTGTGGGAGCATTGGAAGCAGTTGCCTGGTGTGGTGCCCCTCTGTTGCTGTTTACCATATAAATGTGTGGAGGCTTGTGTAGCTCAAGTAAATCCTGCTGCAATTAAAGGACTTTTGCCTGTTGCTGTTTACCATATAAATGTGTGGAGGCTTGTGTAGCTCAAGTAAATCCTGCTGCAATTAAAGGACTTTTACCTGTTGCTGTTTACCATATAAATGTGTGGAGGCTTGTGTAGCTCAAGAAAATCCTGCTGCAATTAAAGGACTTTTGCCTGTTGCTGTTTACCATGTAAATGTGTGGAGGCTTGTGTAGCTCAAGTAAATCCTGCTGCAATTAAAGTACTTTTGCCTGTTGCTGTTTACCATATAAATGTGTGGAGGCTTGTGTAGCTCAAGTAAATCCTGTTGCCATTAAAGGACGTTGCCTGGTGCAGTTTGCCATATAAATGTGTGAGGAGTCTCGTGGAGTTCAAGAGTAGGCCTGTCAACGTTTAAGGACCCTATCTTGTCTGGAGGTCATGAGTACTAATTCAGGGTAGTTCCCTGTTGATTTGCCACCTTGGAACCAAATGGGATTACTGTGCTGCTGACTGTTTAACTAACTTTTTCTTTCCTCTGTGTGAAAGAGCCCCTACCAGCTGCCACGGTTTGGACTAGCCACTAGGGCTTGGGTACCCAGGGACAGTAATTGATAGGGATAGGCCTGTGCACAGAGCCCTAGGTAGATACATTTAGTGATAAGCTAATCAACTTGATCCCCCCTGTCCTTGTTGTTTTTCCCCTTGAATAAATCAGAGTGTTTTTGTACAGCTACATCCTGGCTATTGTGTACGTTAATGGTGAACTGCTGTTTGGTGATTGCAACATAACTGTGCCTTACTTTACAAGGGGTCCCCGAAGGGAGCTGGATTATATTTTCCGTGGGGTAAGTGTACTGGTGAACAGAATTGCTGCTACCCAGTGTGAGTCACTAGTGGGACGAAGGGGGGGTTGCAGTAGCTCAGAGGGCTGTAACCGTGGTAGTCTTAACTGTGCTAACCCCGACCTCTGGGTGGAGGCACCCGTCAACGGATCTGGACCCCTCAACCTGCCTCTGTGGGGGCAGACAGGGGTAGTAGCCCTAAGGGTAGCGCCTCCTGGGGGTTACATTAGCATTGAATCTAAGCTGCCATACATTTGACCATTCCTCTAACCTTGCCAAGTCCCTTCTCATCCTTTCCACCCCACCTTGTGCATCAACTCTGTTGCAGATCTTTGTGTCATCTGCAAAGAGACATACTTTTCCTTCCAGTCCCTCTGCAATGTCGCTTATAAAGACATTGAAGAGGACCGGTCCTAATACTGAACCCTGCGGTACCCCAATAGTAACCCCCCTTTCTTCAGAGTGGACTCCATTTACTATTACTCTCTGTGTCCTATTCGCCAGCCAATTCTTTACCCAGGCTGTCATCTTGGGACCCACTCCCAGGCTGGCTAACTTGTATATTAATCTTTGTGTGGGACTGTGTCAAATGCCTTGCTAAAGTCTAGGTAGGCCAGTCCACAGCCCCTCCCTGATCTACTACTTTGGTCACCCAGTCAAAGAAATTTATCAGATTCATCTGGCATGACCTTCCTGCTGTGAATCCATGCTGCCTTGGGTCCTGTGCCCCTCTGGCCTCTAGATACTCGACAGTTCTTTCCTTCAGAAGTGATTCCATCATTTTCCCTATCACTGAGGTTAAACTAACAGGTCTGTAGTTTCCTGCTTCTGCCTTGCTCCCACTTTTGTGAAGGGAATCACATCTGCCCTCCTCCAGTCCTCGGGTACCACCCCATCCTCCCATGATTTGTTAAAGAGGGTAGTCAGTGGTGTCACTAGTTCTACCCTTAGTTCTTTTAGAATTCTGGGATGAATACCATCAGGCCCCATTGCTTTGTCCACCTTCAGTTTTAAGAGTTCTTTCAGAACCCTTTATTCTGTAAATGGGCTGGTATCAACTTCTGTATCCAGAGTGTTTCTACTGTTTGTTTTAGGTACCTCCCCTCTTCCTTTGTAAATACTGAGCAAAAATATTTGTTTAGTATCTCTGCCTTTTCACAGTCTCCTCTGCCCACCCTCCCTCCCTTTATTAAGCCTCACTATCCCTCCTTGGTCTTTCTTCACTCCCTGATGTACCTATAAAAGGTTTTATCCTCTTCTTAACTGAGTTGGCTATCTTTTCCTCGGTTTGGGCCTTTGCTGTTCTGACTACCTTCCCAGCTTCCTTTGCTTTAACTGATACACTTCTCTGTCCTGCTCCTTCTGTGATTCCTTGTACTTCCTGAATGCTTTCTTTTCTCTTGAACCTTCACTGCCACTTCCTTTGAGAACCATAGTGGTCTCTTACATCGCTTTGTTTTGTTTATTTGCTTCACACAAGGCTCGTTACCTCTGTGATGGCAGTTTTATTATTCCCATTGTTCTTCCACCCTTCCTTCCTGCCCATTTGCTAGTGCATTTCTTAGGCACTCACCCATTTAGCAAAGTCAGCCCTCCTAAAGTCCAGTACTTTTGCCTTGTATGGCTTGACTCTATTGCTGTGTTTATTGTGAACTATACTGTTCGATGGTCGCTAGTTCCCAGATGGCTACCCACTTCTACATCTGTGATCCTCTCCATCTCCATTTGAGAGAACCAGGTCTAAGATTGCTTCCTCTCGAGTGGGCTCCAATACTAGTTGCCTAAGGCATGCCCCCTGTAGGGCATCTAGAATAACCCCACTCTTCGAAGTGGCTGCTGCAACTGCACTCCAGTTAACATCTGGCATATTCAGATCACCCATCAGCAATATCTCCCCTTTTTCTGCCATTCTAAGTATACTTTCTATCATTTCCTTGTCCATTTCCTCCCCCTGAGAAGGGGGTCTGTATACAACCCCTGTGAAGGATTGTGGTGCCATTGCCTGTCTCAAAGTTTACCTACAGTGCTTCTTCTCCTCCCTGTTTACTCTTTTGTTCTGTTGTTTTATTCCTTCCCTTATGTAAAGAGCTACTCCTCCTCCTCTTTTACCCTCCCTGTCCCTCCTGTAGATAGTGTATCCTGGTATGATTATGTCCCAGTCATGGTTTTGTGTGTACCATGTTTCTGTGACTGCCATGATATCCAGATGTTCCTCCTCCATCAAGGCCACTAATTCAGGAAGCTTGTTACCCAGACTACGGGCATTGGTACTCATTGCTCTCCATTTTTTGATGGCTTTACCTTCTGTTGCAACATCCCCACTGACCTTTCTACCTCTGTCTTTTCTCATTTAGTACACTGTTTTGTAGGAGAGGCTGGGATTTTCCTGCTGCTTATCAGTGCCTCCCTTTGACTAGTTTAAAAGTTTGCCAATGAAGCATTTAAACCGATTGCTCAAAAGACTTGTTCCTTCCTGGACAGATGCAGACCATCCTGCCAGTATAGGCTGGTGTCCTCCAGGTGGAACCCCAGTCCCCAATGAAGCAAACCCTGTGCTCCACACCCTTTTTCAACCATTCATTAAACTGCATGGTGCAAAGTACCCTCGCCTCCCCCACGCAATTGACAGGCAGCACCTCTGAGAGGGATACTGTGTGTGCTACTTGTCTTAGGCCCTTCCCCAACTCTACAAAGTCCTCTTGCACTGCTCTAATCTCATGATGAGCCAAGTCATTTGTCCCTAGGTGGATAATGACGTCCAGCTCAGACTCCTGCGCAGCTGTTCTCATGATCCTGAGGATGCGCTTCCTGTCCCTCCAAGCCATGGCACCAGGCAGGCACCTTACTTCAGTTTTCCCTGCTCCCCCCAGTTCTATCCCCCTAATAACTGAGTCCCCCACCAGGAGCTGCTTCCTTTCCCTGTGGTGTCCTCTGCCTCCTTCCTGTGGGCCTCCCTTGTGACAGTTGTCCTCAGCCTCCTTAGTCTCCTCTGCGGGTGCATCCATAGGGGAGCTATGTTCCCCCAGAATGGTGTATGGCTTGTGAGTGGAACAACTGACTGGGTGTGCCTCTGTTCCACCATCCTCACCCTCCTGAGCCCACTGTGGTCCAACTGCTGTGCTTTCTTTGCAACCTCTGAGGTAGTGGTGGTGGCTGTGGTGCTCCCTGGATGGGGATGTTCCTTCCTACTGTCCAGTGTGGCTGGGGAAGGTTCCTTTACTACTATCCAGTGTGGCCTGAAGACGGGCAACTTCTCCTCAAGGCAGAGAGTTGTCTGCAAATAGGGCAGCATCTCAGCCTCCAGAAAGACTCCGGAAGATGAATTAAATATGAAACATTTAATCATATCAACAAAATGGGTAACTGGTTAGAATAACGCTACAAATATAGCACATAAGAAATGTATTGTCCAAATAGTGTATTACGGACAGCGACAGGGATAGAACAGCATTGTGCAGTAAGTGCTACCCATGTTGCTGTCCATGGTACTAGGGAAGTAGACAAGAGCTTGGAGATTTGAGTCTGTCAAGGTTGCTCCCATGGCGGAGAGGCTGAGGCATGGAGCAGCTCAGCCAGAATGCTGGTGGAGAACTGGATTCTGATCTCTGATACTTTTTTCCCCATAATCCAGCTCTGACTTGGAGTTGATTATATTAGTTATGGAAGGTGCAGGGGCAGAGCCCCTGCATCGGGGGTGCGAGGGTGGTGCCTCCGTAAAATATGATTTTGAACTGACAGTGGTCATCAATGTGCTTTGCAACTGCTTCCAGGGTGCTGTTGCTTGCAGCATTTGTTCCTGCTGCTGTTGTGATCAGTGCTGTGATGGACGGCATTGTTATTAACAGCTGTTCATGCAGGCTCTTTTATGACCTAGTGCCACAAAATGTACACATTTATTTATTTATTTAAAGATTGGTAGCTGGGAGGGACACACTGAGTTGAGACTCATTTCCAGGTGCGACCCAGGGAGTAGGGGAAAATAGGAGTAACAATATAAGGTAAACAGCTTCATGCAATATCAATATACAATTATTACTTAGTACAGTAATACATACAGTACATAGCAGTACAAATAGTGTTCCTCAGAGTTAGCTATTAGGTACAGGGTAACGATTATTATGAAGTAGTACAGTAACACATACATAGCAGTACAAGTAGTATTCCTCGGAGTTAACTATTATGTGCAGAGTAACAAGGCAAGGCATGATAATATTGATTGACATAAACTGACAGCTAAATAGCAGTGTAAAGTGAGAAAGACCATGCATAGAATAGTCATGTAAATTTAAATAGTAGAGGAGTATGGCAATAGGACCTCATGAACAGCAGCAGGAGGTTACAAGAGGTGGTCTAAGCAGACGCTTTAGGGCTGGGAAGGTGGGGTGAGGTGAATAGTAGCGGGAGTTCGTTCCAGAGGGATGGAAGGCTAAGGGAGAAAGCTTGCCAGTGATGCAAAAAGTACGGTAGTGACAGGAGTGAGGAGGTATGGGGGTAGCAGGTAGAGTTGTCACGATATGCCGTGTGATGGTATACCGAGGTTTGAAACCGCATGGTATAGACTCCATGACAGATTTTTAAACCGCGGTAACCATTACGGTAAACCACGGCATGTGCCCGACCGACCACGTTTTGGCGGTGTGAAGGGGTGCAGTACACGGGCAGTATGCCCTTTAAAAAGGTTTTTTTGTTGTGATTCATTTGGTGGTGATAGAGGGAACCCAGCCAGTCCCCCTTCCCATTTGAAAGTGGGCTTTTTCAGCGATCTGGCGTATGGCTTTACGTGCAGAGGGAAAGAGATCCAGAAGGAGCTGTGGAGGAAAGGAGAGCACTTGTTGCACATAGTGAAGTGCGGGTACTAAAGTTATATATTTTAGGCACAATGACTGCGACAGAGGCAATTTCTGAAGTCCCACCAATGGCCCCCAAGTTCCCAAGTTGAGTACTCGATCCTCCAAATTTCCGATCATCTCCTGAGTCCTGAGTCCCTCCCCAAGTCTCCAAGCCACATGAGCAGAGACTGTGAGATGGAGAGACAGAGTGAGAGACGGGCCAGCTAGCAGTGAGTCAAGGAAAGGACTGTAAGAGGCTACCTCTGCTCCTACCCAGGCAAGGTCTTGTTCTTTTATTATTTATACAAAAGTGAGGTGGTGGGTGGTAAAACAGCCACAGGTGGCACGTGGGTGGCAGTGGCACTGGCACTAACTAAGGAGGTGGGAGGGGTGATTGATGAAGCCGATTGGGGAATGGAGGGAATAGGGAAATTATAATTTCTATTCCTGTCCTGTGCTTTATTATAACTGAGTGTATAATATCCTTCTATCCTTGTTGGGAAGGGAAACCTGGCCTGAAGTGAAGTTGAACAAAGTTGGCTTGTTGTAACTTACTGTGTATAGTATAGTATATATAGTATACTCTGTTATTGTAAAATAAATGTGGGAGCCAGAGGAGGACTTCACTGGACTGAGATTGGGTGGGGATGCGGGGGAATAATACTGGAGGAGGATGATGGTGGAATTGGTGTGGAATGGATCCTTGGTGGGAAGGGGAAGCCTGGCCTGAATTAAATGTGAGGGATTATTATATTGGGGACGGGTTACTACTACTACTATAATGATCTGGATGAGCATGGGAAATTAATAGTGCTTTATTATTGCCTTGCCTGATTGAATTTTGAAAACAGGAGGATCTTTGAGGTGGCACAGCAGCACGCAGGCAGCAGGACAAGTCAGTGAGTAAGTTACTGACTGGCATGGCATTTTTCATGGCATGACTGCAGGGACAGGGAGGGAGTTGGGATCGGATCAGAGTGGATATGGGGGGTCAGTGTATGAGGATGGAATGGATCCAGTCTAGTTGGTGGAAATGGGAAACCTTGCTCTGACATTGAATTGAAAAAAAGGTTTTCATTTTTTTAAGTTTTCTCAAAGAAAGGTGCCATGCCCACCACCCTCTGCCTCTCTGGCAGTGCCAGTGCCCATACGAAGAGGAGGAGCTAGAAAGAGACTGAGTTGACTCAACTAGAGTAGCCAGCACCCCCCACAGCATCTGTTAGACTGTCTAGTCTGTGGCTTCTGCGCCATCTACTAGACCTCCAAGCACCAGCAGCCAGCCCAGCAGCCATGTTGTTTGCCCCTCTTTATTGTGGCACTGTGCGGCAGTCTTAATTTTGGCACCGTGACTGGCTGGCCACATTGCTGCACTGAATGCACTCACTCACAGGTAACTGGCAAAGCTGGGAGTTGTTGGGCTGGCAGATGGCACACAATGCATCAAGGCTTAATAGGCATTGGCAAGCAGTGAGGTAAAAGCCAACCTGTCTGAGCCCAAGAAGATCTTTTGGTGGATTTTGAGGGTGTGGGGTGGCCTCCTGGGTCATGGGTGGGTGGGGGTGACCAACTGGGCTTTGTGGAGCAGAGGAATGCAGTGGGCACTGGGCTTGGGTACACCTTGATGCCTGCCTGCGTTTGTTTTACTGTCCTTCAGTAAACTAAGCTGCTCTCTCTCTCTGTGTTGGACTTCTGTGTGTGTACATGACTTATATAATGTTAAATAATAAAGAGATTGAAACAGAAGAACGAGACATACAACAAGCATTATTCAGCCTCATGATGATGATATTTATTACTCAAATAGAAATGACAGCACGCAATGGAGCAAACAATGGTATTTTATTCATAAAAATAGTTTGGTCGGGTCATTTTATTATTTGAGAGAGAATGCATCACATTTCTTTGGCTAGCTGAGGGATTAGAATAGAAAACAATGCATGGCATTTGGCATTGGCAATTATTTGGCAGGCATTGGAAACGTGGTGGATGGTGGCCTGGTAGCTGTGGGTGGCACACTACTGGTGCACTTTATCTAGTTTTCTATATTTTAAAATGTCACTTGGACACAGGCAGGCAGCAAAAAGCAAATCAGAGGCGGAGGAGCATTATAGGTTAAATAAACTTACAGATGAGTCACACAAGTAGTGCCCAATTCAGCTACCGCCCATCAATGTGCCACTGCCAGTGCCAGTGCTATCATGATTGCTTTGCTTGCTGCAGTCCTGACAGAGTGACTTGTTGTGGCAGTCTTACTGAGTCTTGGTGGCACTGGCAGACTGACATTGCAGTGCAACTGTGTGTTTGTTGTTATGTTTCTGCTTCTGTAATTTAATTGCCAAATGCCAGCCCATCTCTCTCAGATGCCATCCTTCTCCCACTATGCCAAGAACTAAGCCAATGGGGGCTAGTGTGGTGGTGAGTGTGCATGTGCCTGGTCAGGTCAAGTCAAGTCAAGTCATCAAGTCACCCAGGGTTGGCGGTGGCAACGACTACATGGTCACTGTGTCCTTGGTTTTGTGTGTGGTCACGACAAGGTCAGGTGGTCATGGTTAGGTCTGGTCAGGTCGGTGCCACTGCCAATGGTACGGATTTGTCAGCAGCAGTGAGTCAGTCAATTTTTAAGTAGCTCTCATCTCATCTATTTTGTTTCAATTTCATGAGCTGCTGAAAATTGTAATCTTTCTTATTCTTAGGTTACATTGGTAAGGTAGGTAACAGACTTGGTATTGTAATTGCAGGACTGGGAGTTGAAAAAATTGATCTATTCTTGAAACATGGCAGATGTGGAGTTGGTATAGACAATTGGTAGAAATCAAGCCACTCACCAAATGTGTAAAATGTTTATATAATTATTTATTCAATTATTTTTCTTCTGTCTTCTGAATACATCTATCCCACATCGAGAGGGATGTCAAGTACTGGCAACTGTATTAGAACAAAATAGATTAGAGGATGCTCCCTAATAGTTTATTAGTGAAAATGGCAGAACTAGTACTTAATAAAATGTTTTTAAATTTGAAAAATATTTTTCTTACAAATCAGAGTACAGCAATGAAAATTATCGACACAACTATCCTCCCGATTACTATATCAGACCATTCTCCTATAAAATTACATCTTATTTGAGGCCTGCCCCCATTTAAATCCCTCCTGGCATCTAGACCCACTCTTATTGAAAGACCCCAATTTCTTACCTTGGATTAGATCCCAAATCCAAGAATTTCTTTTCCTTTAACAACACTCCTGATGTATCTCAAGGTACCGCCTAGGAAGCACTTAAAGCAACAGTTCGAGGGAAAATTATAAGCTATGCAGCACACAAGAAAAAACTAAGGGAACAGCAATTGGTCGATTTAGAGAAATGTCTTAAAGAAAAAGAAACCCAATATTATAAAACAAAAAAGCCAGATAATAACTTACAACTTCACCTTGAAATTCTTCTGCTTGAAATTAAAACCAACAAATTAATATCCAGGAAAGCTGAACTCACCCTCCTTAGACTTAAACACCGTTATTGGGAACAGGGGGATAAATGTGGGAAGCTGCTTGCTTATTGACTCAAGAATCAACAGATGGAGAGACATATTGCTAGTTTGAAATATCCTTCAGGCAAAATCCACACAGATAATCCCTCAATTAACCATATTATGCAATCCTTCTACCAACAATTATACTGTCACCCCACTCCCCCACAACCTGAATATATACAACAATTTCTGGACAATTTACAGTTACCACACCTCTCCCAACAAGATATGCCTTTGCTAGATGAACCCTTTTCCCTAAAAGAGATACAAGCATCGCTAAATTCCCTTAAATCTGGTAAAGCTCCTGGGAGTGATGGTTTTTCTGTAGACTTTTATAAACCCTAGCTGACATCTTATGCCCCTTACTGTTTAAGGTCTTCAAAAAGGCATCTTCACAAGGTAAACTTCCCTATTCTAGGACAGAAACCGTTATAGCCATCCTACCAAAAAAAGATAAAGACCCTTCTCTCCCATCCAGTTACAGACCGATATCATTACTTAATATGGATGGGAACATTTTTGCCAAAATATTAAATACTGCTTAGAATCAATAATTTCAAAACTTGTCCACACCTCCCAAGCTGGATTTATCAAAAATAGAACTGGCTCTGATCATCTCCACTCATTATTTAACTTAATCTACAAAACTAAATCTCTTAAATCACTGCCGAGCTATAGCCATCAACTTTGAAAAGGCATTTGATTCTCTCAACTGGACTTATTTGTATCGTGTTCTATCCCACTTTGGTGTCACTAATAAATTTTGTAAATGGATTCAATTACTATACACCCTCCTCTCTGCCCAGGTTCTTACTAACCCTACTCTGTCCTCATCCTTTCATCTGGCAAGAGGTACCAGGCAAGGTGCCCCTTATCCCCACTCTTTTATTCTAGGTATGGAACCCTCTCGGCTGCTCTTTGTCAATCCTCCATGATCCAAGGTATCCCTATTGGTAATTCCCGCTATACTTCACTATCCTATGCTGATGACCTCCTCATTCTACTGAAAATCTTGAAATTTCGAGACCACCCTTAATTAAGATGCTTAGCAACTTTGCTTCACTTTCTGGGCTCACTCTGAATCTAAACAAATCAGAAACAATGCCATTGAACAATTTTTGTAACCCTTCTATGAATAAAATATTAGGTTTTCATTGGGACCCTCAAGGTATCTCTTACCTTGGAATACAGATCACCTCTAAATTAGACAAGATATGGGACGCCAATCTTTCCCCGTTATTAGCAAATATTAAAAACACTCTCAACAGATGGAAACTGCTTAACCTCTCTTTTAATGGGAAAATCTCTGCTATCAAGATGTCAATAGCTCCCAAAATACTGTATCTATTTTCTAATATCTCTTTAACCCTCCCTACTTTTTTTTTGTCAGAATTGATGATATAATTGGCAATTGTTTATGGGAAGGCAAAATTCTCAGATTTAGTCGTAACAAACTGCGTTCCCACTGGTCCAAAGGGGGCTTCGGGCTCCCCTGGTTCCAAGCATATTTTTGGGCCTTCCGCACTGCCCAAACTGTCAAATGGTTTAATAAACCCAGCAAAAAATCACTGTTGTGGGTCAATATGGAAACATCTCTATGTCCAGGGAATGTCACCACTTCCTTCATTTATAACCCTCTCCCCCCAATTTAAAATCTCACCCTACTATAGCAGCATCTATATACTACTAGAAAATAATTCATAAACACCTTAAATCCAACCCAACCCCTCACATATATGCCCCCATTTGGGGGAACCACAACATCACTCTTGACAATCATCCATTTTTTTGTTGTAATTGGAAAAACTGGCATTTTTTTCTTGGAGGATATACTTATACCTCAGATTCTCAAATTAAAATCCTTTTCTGACCTGCGCAAACAATGGAATCTTCCCCAGCACAATTTCTGGAAATATTTACAGTTACGCATGGCATGGAACTATTATCTTCCTACTATTCCTCATCAATCTATATATGATACTTTTATTTCTAAATGGATCAAACCGAACTCTAAATTAAATAGTATCATTTATAAACATATCAGAAATACAATTCCAGATCAATCTATCATTGCAAAAAATAAATGGAGTACCCTTTTAAATTATAACATAACCAATTCACAATGGCATAACTGCTGGCTATCCTGCCATAAATCTTTCAAGGATAATCGCAGTTCACTCATACAAACCAAAATTCTACATCTGTAGTACAGAACTCCTGGGATTTTGCAAAAAATGGGCTTAATGAACAACAATAAATGTTGGTGCCGTAACTCCCCCAGTGGCAATTTGCTACATATTTTATGGCATTGTCCTCCCATAAACAATCTTTGGCATCATATTCATTTCTTTGCAATGAAAGTGATTGGTCTATCCTTTGCATTAGATATAAAACATTGCATACTTGGTATTTTCAATGCTCATTCATACAAAATATCCCATTCTCAGAATAGGTGGTTATCCCTACTATTCCTTCAAGTTAAACGCCTTATACTAATGCATTGGAGATCCAACATCATTCCCACCATCCTGGATATTCTCAAACAACTATCTCAATATGCTATCCTTGATTGTATGTCACACTTAGCCTCTGACCGACTTAATTTATATAATAAACGGTGTCAGAACTATTTTAAATATTTAAACACGTTTACACATATCGTCACTTAATCCATGGGTTGTTATTTGTTCACATTGGAATCTCGCTTCTAGCTCTTTCGTTCCTTTTTCATCTCCTCTTTTTCTATCTTTTTATGTCCTTTTCTTCTTCCCTTTCCCCTCTTCATTCTTGTTCACTTTCTTAGATATTTCCTCTTTTTTATGTTCTTCCTTTATACAATCTTACACATACTTGTATTAAATTACAGCATAATAGAAGTACAATCACGACTGCTCATATTTCTTTTTTGTATCTACTCCTTTTACCCTAGAACCATAAATTGCCATATTTCTCTATCATACAGATTGTACTGCTATATATTGTTTTCTCAAGATTTGTTTTCCTTAATATCATTGTATAATACTTCAGACAACATGTTTTTTCCTTCTCCCACTAAGAATTTATGTAAGTGTATATTGAGAATGTAGTGTATTTGTATGTATAATTACAATAAAAGATTAACTGCAAAAAAAAAAAAAAAAAATGAAATATATGTCCTGGCAGAACATGCAGGAGAAATGTTGTGAATATAAATGGACCAAATGTTTTGATAGTGGAGCAAATAGTGAGAAACTGGGTTTTATCAAAAGTTTAAATGGATTAGATGTCTTGAGGCACGAGTGTGTCTTTTCACTGCAGAGAGAGAGAGTTTGAGTTTAAAATGTTTAAGAGAACTGTTAAAAGAAGTTGTTGTGGAGTTAGTTACATTTAAATAAGTAGATTGAAATGAAATAGTGATTTGGAGTCTTTTTGACATTAACATCATTTTCCTGCTCAGACAGGTAAATAATGAAATTTAAATAGAACTTTTGAATATATAGAAAAAAATGTGTACAGTATCCTGTATGTATAGACAAAGGGATTCTAATCAAACAATATGAGACAAATAATGACTTTGCATGGCTGGCACAATTTAACAGGTTAATAATGATCTAATAATAGCTAATGAAATTGAATGCACTGGTGTGATGCTTTCTGTCAGTAAAATGAGGGACCTGTTTTTGATAGGCATGGGAATTTGAACATGAAAATATAATAAGACAAAAAGAAAGAAGTTGGAATGAATTTATGGTGAGGGATAGTCCCTGATTTTTATGTTAATGATTATATTTAATTTATCAAATGATACGATAAGTTGTGGAACATAAACATTTTTTTTTTATTTACAACAGATACTGTACAATCTTATTGAAGAAGGACAGTGTCTGAAACGTTTAAGAAATATGTTGATACTGTATCAATGTAATTTGTGAATTCAGAAGACAAAAGAAAAATAATTTAATAAATAATTATATAAACATTTTATACATTTGGTGAGTGACTTAATTTCTACAATTGTCTATACTGTTTAGAAGCCTTATTGGCAGTGAGCTACTCCTCAAGTTTTTCTTTCTTTTACTGAGGTTGGCTGGACTGGGACTGACTAGATGAGGAGTTGGTACTGTTATAGGAAGAGTTGCAGCAGCAGGAAAGCCAGAATCAGAGTAGTAGTCGCCTGAACCAGAGCCGTGACCATGACCAGACTCAGCAGCAGAGTCAGATCCCCCACCTCCTTCTCCTATTTCTGAGACCCAAAAGAGTCTGATGGGAAAGTGGATGAAAACTGTGACCTTTTCCACCCAGAAAAGAATAAAATCCACAGTGGACCTACTTTGGTTACAAAAAAAAATAGTGATGGTATCATGCATGAGGATGGGAAGCCTATCTGATTTATGTGCAAAACAAGAGTTGCAGCTCGTGGAGGTAACACTTCCGATTTGTTTACCCACCTACGAGTTTATCACCCACTTCAATACAGAGGAGCTCAGGTATCAGCCTGGTTGGTGTTTTGACTTAGTTTGAATTTGATTTTGAATTGAACTAACTTCAATCGTCATCACACTCAGAGAGAGAAAACAGAATAGAATAGTAAAAAAAAAAAGTCAAAGTCACGATCTGATTTTTTTCTTATGTGTGAAGTGAAGGCGACTCAGGCAAATGGAGCAGGTGTCTCTCTTCTCTTCTACTGTCTTGATTGAAGTCTTCTTTTACCATTAAAGGTTGCAGTGGACACTGGACAGGGACTGCTGGTGGTCCTGGTCTGTCCTCATAGTCTGTCGGCACTGCAGCCTTTTGGATGGGGCAGAGCTGCCAGGGCCACTGCTGCCCAGTGCCCTGCCCCAACTGCCACCCATGCCCCCACTGCCCAGAGAGGGGGATCAAGGGAGGGAGGGTATGTAACTACTTGGTACATGCAGAATATGGATTAGGGAGGGCCATGGGGACCAGTGGAAGTGCACACCTGCATGGTGTGGTGGTGTGGGGTGCTGCACTGCCAGCTCTGGGTATTCAGGATTGGGAATTGGGATTTGGATCTCATTGGTTGGTAGAATCAATAATAGGATACCAAGTAGATAATGATTGGACTTGGTTCATGATGGGAAGGATCATGGTCTGTTCTGGGTGGGTGGAAGGCTGGGAGCGAGAGAGGGATGACAGGACAGGGGAGGACACAGAGACAGGAGGAGTCAGAGTGAATGAATGACAGCAGCAGCAGCAGCACAGTCATTCTTTCTACAGCAGAGTCAGGACTCGGAGGAACCACCATGGATGTAGTGGTAGTGGTGGCTGCCCGTGCTCACTGGGGTGAGGAAATAGGGGAGGACCCCTGTGTCCCCCACCAGTGTCACCTGACTTACTACTACCACCACAGCAGTGCAGTACTGCAGTGCCAGTGCAGTCCATGCCATGCACACTTAGCTTAACGTGACAGACAGTGCATGAGTGCAGTACTAGAGTGAGTGGTTGAAGACACTAGCGGCAGTGGTGGGGGACGGGTGTCCTCCTATTTCCTATCATGGCCGTGGCCTGTGGGCATGGGCAGCCATGCCACCCGATACACCCATGGTTCACTGTAGAAAGAATGACTGTTCTGCCCTTTGCCCTGGCCTGATTCCTCCTGTGTGTGTTTGTGTGTTTCCTGAGTCCTCCACTGTCCTGTGAAGTCGCCAACTGCACTGTGATGTCCCTCCTCTTGCTACAGAGTCCCAACTCCCAGCTACCCAGTCCCCTGACTATCCATGATTCATCATTCCATGATGATTCAAGATTCCGAAATGAATCCAGTGATGAGCTGTGCTAATTCAGCTAATGTTTAGGCATTGCCCACTGCTGCCCTTTATGCCCATTGCCTTGCCCTGGCTGCCTGAGCCAAGTGTTACTGCTGTGTGGAAGTGAAGTCGTAGAGAACTGGGGTGTGCACTCAGTAATAGATTAGCTATCAAAATTCTTTCTTGTTTTTTAATTTTAGAGTAGTGGAGTGAGTTTTAGTCCCGGATTAGAGGACGGCCAAGTGGTGGTGGCGGCAGTGGCGGGGCATCATCAAGACGGTGCAAAACTAGATGCTAACCAGCCAAGTTTGGTTGCAGTTCTTGAAAGAGGGAAAACTTTGATGCCAGTTCTAAGCAGGCCCAGGAACTTAATGCAGCAGTGGCTTACTTTTGGCTAAAGACATGCTGCCATTCCACATAGTAGAAAAGCCTGGCTTCTGTAAATTGCTGCAGAAATTAAACCCTACAGATCACCTGCCATCCAGAGCTTATTTCACTGGCAAAGAGGTTTTGAAGTTATTTAATGAAGTAAAAATGCAAGTTGAAAAATCACTGCTGGGTGCAACATGGTATGCTGCCACTACTGATATGTGGACTAGTCATGCTGGAGCTGGTGAGCCATACATGAGCTTAATAGTGCATTACATTACTTCTGATTGGAAAAATCAAGGCTCACTGTCTGGAGACCACATTCACACCACAGGATCACACATCTGAAGATATCATTGAAATCTTCCAAGGCATGCTTGATGAGTGGAAAATCAGCAAAGACAGACTAGCCGCTGTAACTACAGATAACGGAACTAACATGAAGAAGGCATTTGGAGAGCTGCTTACTGAGGTTACCTGGCTAAGCTGCTTTGGCCATAACTTAAACTTGGATATTGGAAAGGTTCTAAAGATTAGTAAAGTTATTACTGCCATGAGAGCTTGCCAACTTCTTGTGCAAGGTTTCAGTAGAAGTTGGAAGAAAAGATGTACTCCTAAAGCTAAGCAGGTGGGCTTAGATCTTCCTCAACACTCTCTGCGATTCATGTTGTCGTCACATGGTGGGGGCTCCACATATGATATGGTATCAAGATTTCTGCAGCAACAACAAGCAGTGTGTGCTGTTCTTGTATCTGACAGAAACACCTGGCATTTAATGCCTAAAGATATAGACGTCAGTATTCTTGAAGATTTAAGTCAGATGCTTGGAACACTGAATGATTTCACGGATTCTCTTGGTGCTGCTAAGCATGTTACAATGTCTGCTCTGAAACCAGTACTGCATCATCTTATGAATGACTTGTTAATGCCATTACCTGAAGACAGCACTCTGAAAAAGAAAATGAAACTTCGAAGCAGGACTGATTTGGATACTCTTTATTGGTGTGAATGCAAACAAAAATAATTGACATCTCCTGTTTCCTGGACCCAAGATTTAAAGCTTTCTTCAGCGATGACAAAGATTCTATGTAAGTAATAATAGCCAACAGGGTGGGCGGTGTTGGGCTATACGGACTGCCCAGGGGCATAGTAGAACCCGGCCTCCAGGCGGAGGCCTTAACCTGGAAGGTCCGGTATGTCTTACCCCACCCTGGAGGGTATTATTGCAGTTAGAAAATGGGCACTGTGTTTTATATGTCTAAATAAAATAATAATTTTCATTTTAAGATGTTAAAACTTAAGCCTTTTATTTAATTTGTTAAACAAATAGTTCCTCTGCCTGTATCAGAATACTTTTTTTTTTTGAGCTAGGACTTTTGATCTAGGTGAGATTCTGTAGTTTGGAGTTGGTTGTTATGGTTACCCCCCATATACACACACACCCTCACATAGAGGGCTTAGAGTTGATAAAAAAAGCTTTAGTTATACTGTGTGCATTCAAGTTTGCAGCCTTGTTTGTTTTTCTGTGTTTTATTTATTAAAGTTATGTTGCAAATGTGCAGCTGTTACAGGAAGGTCACGTCACGTTTACTTGGTTTACTTGGTGATTAGAGCAAAAGGCAATTGCCCATCAAGATTGTCCCCACACAGTGGGATAATAACCCTCAGTAGTATTTATTAAGAAGCCATTTATCCAAATTGGATTTAAAGATGCCTGTATTAGAACAATCAACAAGTTCTTGTGGCAATTTGTTCCACAGCCTAGGTGCTCTAATAGAGACAAGCATTTGTCAATGCGAATGTTGCTTGCTTCTATGTGCTGTTTAGGTATTTGAAGTCATTGGAGTGCAAATATTGAAAATTATGACCCTACGAGCGCATGAGAACTGCGCTAACACACGCCGTAAAACAGTCATTTTAGAATTTCTTCACCAAATTTTCAACATAGCCATTTTAAGACCTCTGCTCATGAACAGTGTCACTGTGATTTTTTAATGTGTCCCAAACATTGAGTTTGCACACCGAATCATTGTGTAATGCTTGCATGAGCGGAAACATGTTTTGGGCAGGATGTGAAAAATGACAGCTATACTGCTCATAAGGATGTGTGGTAAAATGTCAATGTTGAAAATCTGGAGTGAAAATATTGAAAATTTGCGAACTTACGAGCCTGTGTAGGAACTGCATAGCACACGCTCGTAAAACAGTCATTTTTAGGAATTTTTTCACCAAATTTTCAACATAGCCATTTTAAGACCTCTGCTCGTGAACAGTGTCACTGTGATTTTCTTAATTTGTCCCGTACATTGATTTCGCACACCGACTGCGCCATTGTGCACAACATGGGCGGAAACACATTTTGGGTGAGATGTAAAAATGACAGCTGTACTACTCATAAGACAGTGTGGTAAAATGGCAATGTTGAAAATCTGGAGTGAAAATATTGAAATTTAGTGAACTTCTGACCTGCGTGAGAACTAAGCATGGCTGTGAAATGATCATTTTTGGAATTTTGGCACCAGAATTTTCAACATGGGGTTTGGGACCCTTCTCATGAATGATGTCACTGTCATGGTGGTATTCAGGCCCGAAGGGTGATTTACGCAGTCACTGCGCAGTCACTGCGAGCGAAGTGACGCTGGTCAGCTGAATAACGCCTTGCTAGCCGCCTCCTGCACTGCTCAGAGTTATTCATACGGCATCCACCAAGACCCTAGGTCTTTTTTCCTGTTGAGGCCTCCAGCCTCCTCCCAGGGTGTACCAAGAAGTTTAGTTTCCACCAAGATGTAACACCTGCACTTGGTCATGTTGAAATTTAATTTCCATGTGTGAGCCCAGCTTTCCATGGTGTCCATGTCCTTGCAGGGCCAACCTCCTCTACCCTCAACTACTGCTGTTATCTTGGAGTCATCAGCGAAGAGACTCATTTCACACCCTATACCCTACCTGATGTCCGATATGTATGAATTAAACAGGATCGGACCCAGGACCGAGCCCTGCGGTACTGACATCTCTAGGGTTCGAGAGCTTCCCACCGACCACTACTCTCTGGGTGTGTCCAGCTAGCCAGTTTTCAATCCATCTGACCATCAAAGGGCCTACTCTCAACCCCGTCAGTTTCTCTACCAGACCATTGTCTTATCAAAGGCTTTACTAAAATCCAATAGGATGATATCGACAGGGATGTTGCCATCCAAAAACCTGCATATACCTTTGCCATATTCAAATAGCGTGTCTCTCGGAAATATGGTATGGAGAGACCAGAAGAGATGGGAGATCGCAAAGTTTTTTTTCCTTTCATTTTTTAGTTTTAGTAGGAGGTTATGTGCTGCTTTATTTTACTCCATTAATTATGCAGTTTGTGCTGTGTGTGATCGAGATAAACAGCGGTGCTTAGCGAGACATCAGAAGCGGGTGAGCAGCACTGAGAGGTACTTCATCTGCACTGCCAGTGATGAGCTTGTAAACATATTTCTGCGGTACACTTTAAGTTGGCAGAGTGAAACAAGTTTTACGTGAGCACTACAGTCTTTTATTTCGTCAGTTCTAAGTCCACTTGTTGGGAGATGTCTCTCGCTAATCCAAATAATAAACATGGCGGTTATAGACTTTTCAGTGTTCTATTGGCCTACTGTTTTAGAACAATATGAGGCAACTGAGACTCGGACTAGTTATTTCACAGTCACTATTGCCTCGTACCAGCCTGGCTATTTGGCAGTTTTAGCCAATCAGAATTAAGACTGAACTTTGCCCATTTTCTAAAGTGGGCTAAGTACTGTACATGAAGAGATCATGTTTTGCTACACTGATGACCACCTCTTGGACTGTGACTGATGACCCTGCCCTTCCCATCCTCTTACCATAGTGCCTGTGCCAGTCCCATGACTTAATGTACCTGCCTGGTGCTGCTACTGCTAATGCCATTGCTGGCAGCATCAGCATCAGTGAGCGACAGTGTCACTGAGGAGCAGTCATCATCTTGTTCTGTGAGTGAAGCTAATGAGGAGAAGCAGCAGCAGTTTACTGAAGAAGATCCTGGTTTTTCTCATCACTCTCGTGATTCAGAGTCAGAAATCAGAACACCACCTACTCTATGATGATCATGACTGTCAGCGCTGCCACCACCACCGCCAACTGTACAGAGAAAGGGAAGGAAGAGATTGAGGATAAGTTCAGGTTCATCATCATCATGTACTAGCTCTTCTGCATATGCCACAGGAGGCACAGTATCCAAATCCATATCCAGTCAGCAGCAAAACCCAAGTCTTAGTCTACCTTCTTGTTCTACAGCAACAGCTGCACAACAAGTGGTGGAAAAACCAAAAGGATTAACTGACCTACTAAGGCAGATTACAGACAAACGTTGTCAGTGGAAGGGTGTAATGACAAGGACATCACACTGGACATCAAAGTCAAAAATGAAATCTCACTATTTAGCATTGCGACGTCTGCACACAGATGGCGAACCATTACAGTGGTGGAATGAACGTGCCGCAGAACTGCCATTGTTGTCAAACTTAACAAGAAAATACCTATACATTCCTGCAACAAGTATACCATCAGAGAGACTTTTCAGCTCCAGTGGTCAAATTCTCACACCATTTTGTTCAATACTATCCACAGATAAAGTAAACATGCTTGTCTTCCTCCACAGGAACTTACCCTGACTACTCTGACTGAGTCTGACTGATGACCAGTCCAGAGTCCACTCCAGACTACCACACAACCACACTAAACATGTCATTGTGTAGAGTTTTGAATGAATGAATGAATGAATAAATCTTATATCTGATGTGATTTGATAGGGCAGGCCAGGCCAGAGAGGCACTGCCTTTGCAGTTGCACCACGGCACTACCTAGTAGTACCTTTCTTGTTCGAACTAAGTTGAGGATGGGATGGGAAACCAAACCACAGTACTGGTCTGGAATCGTGGTGGATGATGTCTGAGTATGATGCAATTTAATGTTACCATTTGGTCATGGTTGGCAGTCCAGTCTGGTCGCTGAGTTGCTCACTTCTCTCGACTCTCACTTTAATTCCTCTGTGTCATGTCTGTCGTGTCATGTGTGGGACTCGGTGTGACTGTTATTCACAGAGTGCACTGCAGACCGAGCAGCATTGCTGGGCTGGCAGGGTATAGTTAGTAGGCCTGAGCCGCACCTGGCCTGACCCATCCATATCATCAATCAAATCATGGTTCATTTTTTCAGTTTTCACTCACGTTTATTCACCCATTGCATGAGGGTACAATTTGCAAAATGCAAATAACACAGCATGTTCCTTGATGAGGTTTATATTTGATATCTATATTGTTTTAGCCTGTGCACGGCAGCAGGGCAGTGGCAGTGGTGGCCAGGCTGGCCAGAAATGGATGGGCATTTTGTACTGTACTTACTTACTGCTGAACAGTGGGGGAGGCAGGGGCACTGGGTCTGGGATGGGTGGCTGACAGTGTGCTTGGGGGGCAATGGGCAAAGTGTGCTGGGCAGGACAGGTAGACTGAAAGAGCACTGCACTTGTACTTCACAACGTAAGTGTTCACAAATCTGCATAGTCTAGTGTTTCTGCTGCTGCTGTAGCAGTGCACTACTGTGCTACTGCTGATGAGGCTCATACTGGAGCTGCACAGCAAGCAGAGACAGAGTGAAGCAATCGCTATGGTTATGAAAATGCAGCAATGCAATGCAAATCTGGGGTGGGGTGGGTGGGTCATCATGTCATTCATGGTCACCGGCATCCCATTCCCAGTTCCTCCTACAGTTGGCCCCAGCCAATTGGGCCAAAGTGCTGGCAGCTGGGCTATCCCAGTCTATAATTCCATATGTGCCTCACTGTTTGACTCGGTTAAGTCAAGACATGATGATGACTGATCATCAACATCCTTTGCCTATTTGCCTAATGTAGTTACTTGTTGGTTGTTGCTTGTTTTTGTCTTAACCATTTCTCTCTCTCAGGCTTAGCCAGCTTAGTACAGCAGTAGCAGCCAGGGTTATTAGTGGCATGCAGGCACCAGGCAGGCAAAGCTACTGCATCAGTAATGAGCTTAGCTGATGGCACAGGCAGTCTTTTTTGTTCGTTCAAGTTTTTGGATAATGTGACGTCTCTGCTCTCTACTGTACTGCACTGCACTGCTGTACAGATTATTATAGCAAGGTAAGATTTAGGTGTACTCACCTGTTCAATCCATGAGTGGACTGAAGATGATGTTGGTTGAGAGAGCTTGACTTCAACTAAACGTAAGTCAGTATTTTGACTTCTTCCTTGATTTTTTGAATTTTCAATGTTCAGTTTCAGTAAGTTTTTTTTGTCATCATCACGTAGTTTGTGTATCACACACACACACACAAACACACACACACAGTGGCACACAAGGCACACAGATGCCAAGTGAGTATTAAGCTACCAGTGACACATATAACTGCTTCCTTAATGGTAAATGGTGAGGACCGGCTGTGTGCAACTGCACACAGAACTGTCAGTAAGCTAGTGTGCTAGCAGTAGTGCACACTGCACAGTCACTGACTGCGCTTGCCTTGTCCAGTGCGCACTGAGTTCAGTGCAGCACATTCAATGCAGCCTTGCATAAAAAGCCACACTTTTAAATGCACTTCATTATTGTCCTCTCCTCTGCTGTTCTTTTGGAAGAGAAACAGAAAATGATGCAGTACTGGTTTCAGATGACATCCCTATGCCCTCCAGAGAAGATGAACAACAACTAAACACACGTTTGTTGTTGATTGGGCTTGAGCAATGGACATGGAATGGGGGAGAGGGAGGGATCAGCAGCAGCACTAAACCCAGCATCAAAAATCTATTATGTTAAGTTGTTAACACTGCTAGTAACATTGTGTAATAACACGATGTCTCTCTGTCATGTCATGTAATAATCATCATGATGTATGTTACTTTTTTATCTATATGGGTATTGGGTAACAAAGTGTCTGTGGTTGGGGTTGCCATCACTGACTGTCATCATCACCGACATGTGTGCAGACTCAGACTGCAGACTCATCATCAGTCACCTCACCAGCGGGGTCAGTGAGTGACAGATGAGATGGCAGTGATCATTCATTTCATTCATGTTACTGTTACTTGTTGTGCTGCTGGTGCTCTGTTTCAAGTGGTCATGCATGTTCATGTTCATTCAGAATCATTGTAAAAATAGAGACTAAGTAGACAGCCCTGTCAGTCTGTCAGAGGCACAAAACTGTAAAGGTTAGTCAGACAGAGAATGGGATATACACAAGTGTGCAACAGTGTTTTTCAATGGTGTGGATCCATCTTCAGCTGCAAAAAATTAAACCTCTTGCCTATTCTGATTTCTCAGGATCGTAACTGTTATCTGTGTCAAGGGCCCCAACCAGCTGCCACGTGTGAACTAGCCATTAGGGCTTGGGTACCCAGGAATGGTAAAGACTAGGTTTAGGCCTGTGCACAGAGCCCTAGGTAGATAAGTATAGTGATAAGCTAATCAACTTGATTCCCCCTGTCCTTGTTAGTTTCCCCCTGAACAAATCAGATTGTTTTTGTGCAACTACACCCTGGCTATTGTTTACATTACTGGTGGACTGCTACCTGGTGACTGCAATATAACCGTGCCTTATTTTACAGGGGGTCTCTGAAGGGAGTGGAGAGATGTTAACCAGGGGGTTAGTGTATTGGTGAAAAGTGTTATTGGTACCCCGTTTAAGCCACTAGTGGAATGAAGGGGGGCTGCAGTAACCCAGAGGGCTGTAACCAAGGCAATCTCGGCCATATTGACCCCAACCTCTGGGTGGAGGCACCCGCTAACGGATCTGGGGCCCTTACCCTGTCTCTGTAGGGGCAGGCAGGGTAGTAGTTTTAAGGGTAGTGCACCCTGGGGTTACATTAATAATACCACAAAATTTGATTCGCCATGATGCCAAATGCCAATGCTATTTGCAAACTGCAATTTTGCAATTTGCATTACACTGTGTCTTACACTCTGTTTTCAGTTTCAGTGATTGATAAGAACTGGCAGGCACTAGTCTGTGTGTTCCTTCAATTTTCATTCCCAGTTGTTCCCTAAGCCCCTCCCTCTATCTGATTCTGAACACAAAGTTACTGCTAGTAGCACACGCGTGTAGTGATTAGAATGAATAATTTTTATTTGACGCCTGCCCGCCAACACACACCATATCTGACGAAAGTGCACGCCTGCTCAGTAATCCAAATTCTCTGACATCTGCTGCTGTTACTTTCTGAATTCAAACTCGAGTCTGAGTCTCTCTCCTGTCCTCCTGATGTGATTTTGTGATGACTACTGGCTCGGCATTGACAATTCAGCTGAGCTCAAAGTCCTCACACACTTAGTAAAGTTGCTGTCTCTCATCTCATCTGTCTGCTAAGCTTGTCTGCTTGATGCACCCCCCAAGTCCTTCCAGTAGTCCATTTCACTGGGGAACACTTCCTGTCTCTGTCGCCTGACAGCTGACGCTTCCACTACAGTGGTCCCTGTGATGGAGTGAGTATGACTCCTGATGAGTCCTCCTCTCTGACTGACTCATGTCATCTCTGTCACAAAACTTTGGTTGGCTCAGGCTGGCTCAACTGAGCTCTTGGTTGATTGTGGCTGGGGGCTGCCTAAAACAAAACCAAAAAGAGAAATTACTTTATTGCATTTTGCATTCATAATTAGCCTTATTGGCATAGCTGCTAGCTTAATAATTACAATCCCATCTGACTTGACTCAGTCAGCACTAGTCACAGCCACCAAACATGGCATTGAGGATATATAGACTAATTCTTTTAATGCCACCCTGATGACACAGGACTCCAGTCCTTCCGAATCACTCTCATCATGTCATGAGTCACGACTTGAGTCTTGATTTATTTGATTCACGAGTTCTGAGTCCAAGGCAGTGACAAGACGACTCAAGTCACTTGGGGAGGCTACCTAAAACAAAACCCATGGGAAATACTAATCTGAATTACAAATTCCTAAGTACTTATTATAGCAGCTAAGCTAGTAGTAGTACTTTGAATAATAAACAAAAAAAACAGCCAGTGAGTGCCTGCCACTGCCAAGGGCCTGGCATTGAAGATATACAAGCCTGTTCCTTTAATGTCAGATTGGAATCATGTCATGTCACAGTCACATGACTCGACTCGAGTCACAGTATGGCATGACTCACTCAACCCAAGCAAGTCAAGGAAGCAACTTTATTAACTCATATTGGTTCACTCACTGCCTCACCTGGAGGCTACTGTAGCTATTTAGCTAAATACCTATTACCTACCTTAAAAAAAAAAAAAGTGCAGCCAGCCACTCCAGGAGCCACCATGGCATTTGGGATATATAGGCTAATTCCTTTAAATGCTGCCACGGCGACGGTGCCACCTCTGGCATTTGGCTGAGCTCAACTGATTGTCTCTGGCTGTTGGCTTGGCTTGGCTTGGAGGACTTGGACTCGTAGTAGTCTCTTGGACACAGTGAGTGGCGAGTCACTGCATTACAGGAAGGAGCTATGTCAGACAGTGTGATTGTGGTAGTAAGGTAGGGTTTTGGATTATATCCGCCTACCAGCCCCGAATAACAAAGATTTTACTGGGAGGGAACCCGCATTTCCTGGACTTCTTGCAGTACTTTTTCTTTTCCCTTTCTTTAATTAGAAAATTGTTTACCTGATGTTAGTAGGTGTAATGTGTGGAACAGCTCTTAGCCTGGCAGCTGACATATCTTGCTCTACTGCTCCACACTACATCATCAGCATTGTGACCTCACTGACTGTGACATCGCTGATGCTTAGGAACAGCATGTCAGTGACTGCCAGGTCATTCACCTGTGATGCCCCTGTCAGTGAGATCACAATGCTGATGATGTAGTGTGTGGCAGTAGAGTTAGACATGTCAGCTGCCAAGATAAGAGCTGTTCCACACATCCGGTACAGTATTATCACACAGAAGACTTTCTGATGAGCAAAAGGATAAAAACAAAATACTTCAGAAAGAAAAAGTTACAACTGACTGCTACTTAAAATTTGTATTATTTTCCTGTCTGCCTGTTTTCGCTCCACTAGTTCTTTAAACAATAGAATTACATAAACAGCAACAAGACTGAACTATCCTGAACTCTAAAATGTTTTACCACACAGATCCTTTCACACAGATTTAGATTTTCTAGAGATCTCACAGCACTGGAAAGTTCTCGATCTCTCTTCTGCACAAGATCACTCTGTAAATGGAGAGGCCTGACTTCAGAGTACACACAGTTTTTCTGTCAGATAGTATGAGAGAATTCTGAGCTCTGTCTGTACCCCCGAGTTATACTTGAGCCTGGAGTTTTCCAGTATTCACAGTTGTGGTTCATGCCATTCCTCTTTGCTAGCCCCTTTTCCTTTTTTTTTTTTTGCTTCTTTATTAGCACAGTCATACAGAGTACATTACATAGACATGAAATAAAAGCATGACTGCAGAGTAGCATACGCCAAGAAATCCCAAGGCATATTTCTAAAGTTACGTTATAGACAACATACACTGTTCTCCCTTAAAAAACAAATTCTAGCCAGAGTCGATGGGGCTGTGAAAAGTTACCAAGTGATGAAATTTACACATCTGCATAGAAATTATTCAACCCAGGTAACAGCCCATATTTTAGAGTTGCAAATTTTCAACATTGCCTTTTTTGGACCCCTCCTCATGAACAGTGCCAGTGTCATTTTGTTCAGTTGTCCCAAAAGGTGACTGCGCAGACCAAATATGCAGTTCTGCGCCACAGGTGTGAAAACACATTTGGGACAGGTTGTGGAAAATGACAGCTGTACTGTTTTGAAGGAGGTGTGCAAAAATGGTAATATTAAAAATGTGGTGTGAAAATATTAAAAATTGGCGACGTTAAGAGCGTGCGTAGAAATTTGCAACATGGACTTTTTGGGACCCCACCTCATGAACAGTGGCACTGTCATTTCGTGAATAGGTCCCGAATGGTGATTCCGCACAGTGACCACGAAATCACCTTTTGGGACCAAGTAACAAAATGATAGTGACAGTTTTTATGAGGTGGGGTCACAAGAACCCCATGTTGAACATTTGGGGCAAAAATTCCAAAAATGGCTGAGATATCAGTATAAATTGAAAACCTCATTGAATGGCTGTATAGCACGCTTTCCTTTAATTCTTCAGTTCAGTTGGGCTTTGAAGAGTGCAGACATGTCCCGTCCAGAGAAGATGTTAGCGCCGACCTCCTGAGGTAAGTATGGGGTATGAGGGGTGTGGTGAGGTGAGTGCTTAGTGGGAGGGTGACTGCAGCAACGATGAGGGACCGTTTTCAGTTTCACAGGGAAAATAAATGACAGCAAGGAACTGTTTTCTAATTTACAGCAAAACAAAACAACAAAAAAACATTTTGGCACACTGGGATGGGCTCCCAGTGTGCCACATGAATGCTGACATGGGGATTGGGCACCCCGATATCAGGCGTGACTTGGGCAGGGGGCACCAAGAAAAAAGAAATGCGAAGAGGGACCGTTTCTAATTTACAGAAAAAATAAATACCACACATTGGGGTGGCCTCCTAGTGTGTGACAGGAGATGTCAGGCATGACTTGGGGAGGGGGGGCACAAAAAAAAGTGAATGACATTTTGCCATTCGCAACATGGCACTGCAGAACTGTGCATGCGCAGTTCATGCATCGGAATGCGGAAGTAACAGCCGAAATAGTGCAGCTGTTATTCTGTAGGCCGATCCTGGCAGAGGGGTTTAAGCTTCATTGGGCTTTCAGAAGGATACTTCCAAAAGTCAAATGGAAGGGGTTCTGCGATTGGCCATTTTCAGAGCTACAGAGCTCTTGCAAAATGGCTGTAGGCTCCACCCACAGCCCTAATCATGAGTCCGAATGATAGTGAGTTATCAGTCTCTTGTGTCCTCATTGGGCTTGGAAAACAGAACACTGGTAAATAAAGTTATTTTGATATTAAATATCTGTACTTTATCTAGTACTGCTAGCCCCCTGTTCCAAGAGGTGGATAGTTTGGCCCAAAGTTATTGGCTTTCTTCCCCTGCCGGCTTCTACTGAGATGATTACTGCAACTCTCTTTTTCTAGGGCTACCTGAGGTGGATGTGCGCCACTTGCAACTGGTGCAGAACACTGCAGCCTGGCTATTGACTGGGGCTCCTGGGTCTTGTCACATCTCTTCAGTGCTGCGCGAGCTGCACTGGCTGCCAGTGCAGTGGTGGATCACCTTTAAAGTTGGACTTCTGACTTATAAAGCCCTACACGGACAGGGCCCGGACTACCTGAAAGAGCTTCTGGTTCCTTACTGCCCTGGGTGATCGCTCTGCCCGGCTGACAGGGGATTGCTAGAGATTCCAAGGGTTTCTTTAAAATCTTTGGGGGCCTGGGTATTTATGTACGTAGCCCCAGCCCTTTGGAATTCTCTACCCTGTCAGCTACAGGAGTGTGCGACCGTGGAGGGATTTAAACAGGCCCTCAAAACACACTTATGGCATCAAGCCTACTTTGTTTAATTTTATTCTGTTTGCTATCTGAATTACATAAGAGTTGATATTTATTGTTTTATATGTTGTTTTAGCTTATTGTTAGGCACCTTGGTTTGTTGAAAGGTACCTTATAAATAAAGTATTATTGCATACTGACAAACAGCAATCACCATAGTCCCTAGTCATATTCACAGTAGACTATGAAACTGCTCCCATGACTGGGGCCTATTGAATTTCCCAGCCCCCAGAGCTTCACTGTGTCTGATTGCCTATTGTAATATGGGCTAGCTTAACAACTTCTCTGTTCAGAACTTCTCTACTCAGAGCCCTAAGGAAAACAAGTAGCATGATTAACGTGATCTGCCTCATTTACAAAGACCTGTCCTGTTTTCGAGATTGTTTAAGCTAGCAGCATCACTGACCTAAAGTTGGTGCAAGACTTACACAGAGAGAAACAAATAACTAAAAAAATTATGTTACTGATTAATGTACATCCATGGAGGAGAGTGCAAGACAGGGGCCCAAAGCATCTTCAGCCTCTGAAAAAGTAATTCCTGTCACAAATAATTTAAAAATGTCCTAATAGATGCCTAGGAGTATGTTTATAAATGAATTACTTAAGGACACACCGGCAGACGAGCAGATTGTTGTTCAGTGTACCTTTCCTGGTGAAACATTTCAATAAATCAAAAATAAATAAATAAAATATACTCAGAACAATGAATCTGAGCTTTAGATGGCTGTTTTCTATGCTCTGTACTACAGAACTGTACAAGTTGTACAGCAGCACAAGGGAGGAGGGTTTGTGAGGGGAAGACTGTAAGGCACATTGTTACACAGCAGAGCTAGATTTAACAAATGAGGGAAACATTAACAGGTGATGTCAAGGGACCTATGGCATTTTTTCTGTTTGGAGTTGAAATGATCAGGGAACCAAAGGACTGTAGTTCCCTCAGAAACTGGTCCCATATGGAGAGAGTGGAGTACAATGGAAAAAGCTCTGCCAGTATTGTAGGAACATATTTATGAGGTACTGTACATAAACTGCAGTGCTGGAATTACAGGGGACTTGCCAGAGTTTGGTCCTCACAGCTCTGAAGTGTGAGTCCGTGCAGCTCACATCACTGCCATTGACTTATAATGGGAAGGGGATCAGTTTAAAGATCAGACCCTTGTCTTGACTTCCACAGCTCATAAAGTTTAATTTCAAAACTGATATACAGTATTTGTGCATAGAAGCCTATGTTAATAAAGACTGGTTACATTGCTTAGTACAGGGATGCACAGTTCCCACTAGCTGAGTCTCTTACCTCGTAACCCCCTTACAAATGGGGTTCCAAAATCTTCCTTGAGCTTGCCTAAATGCTCACTGCCAGGCTGGTGTCCTGCGCTTTAGCAGTTTAAATGTGACTGCCAGAGAGTGCCTGTATATCCTCTGTATACAGTCTCTTTAAGAGCTGTCTAACCTGCCTTCTTTGCAGCAAGGACTGTTTTGTTTATCTCCACTATCTTGGTCCTGGACTGCAAATTGGACCAATCAGTTTTGGTGGGACCTAAATGGACCGGACTACAGGAGCTGTCTGAGTCAAAATCTGTAGGAATTGTAGTTTTGGGCTTTTGGTGCCTTTTTGCACCAGAAGGGGAGCCTTTGTTGTGATTGACAGATCAGCCAACCAAACATTTTGGATTCTGGAGAAAGTCCCCAGCTTGCTGGCAGTTGAATCAGATCTCAGTTGGGAGCTGAAGAAGCAAGAGCTTGAGACAGTCAAGCAGCCGTCTGAGTAGTTTCGCGCGGGAGAACTGTGGAAAGGCCTGAGTTGTGGCCTGCATGTCTGCCTGTTGCCCGTGAGAGGGAGAGAAGAGAATTATTTTCGGACTAAATCCAAGTTTGTGAGAATGAAATAAGCCACTGATTTTTTTACCAGGCTCATGCCTGAAGAAGACCGAAGATTTTTCTGAATGCGATTGGCCTGTCAGGATTTCCGGCTGCTTTTGAATCCCTGGTTTGGGCAGAGACTTTGCGGTCGTGACCGGAGAGCGGTTTGCCTGGTACAGTAGAATTTCCTTACAGTAAATGTGCTGTGTATTGAAAGTGGGTCATGATTTGGTTCCCCACTGTTTGAACTGTGTTCTGCTTGATGGAAGCTTTAACCAGCCTAAACGGACTGTATCCAAATTTGTCTCCATTTGGCCGGGGCCTTGCCACACTTGCCCAGCCAGACTACCTGCTGCACAGAGAAAGCCATCGACGAGAGACCTGCCTGGGGATCAGCCCTCTGTTCCACACTTGAACAGGAATGACTCCTCGGCGATTCGTGTGGGTCCTGCTTCTCCTGGCACTCCAGATTAACCACCTGCTGTCTCGATTTTCATCCAGCCTGTGTCCAGTCTTGGGTATTGTGAGTAATCATCAGGGTAGTTCCCTGCAACGACAGCCTAATCTAAAAGTGTGTCATCTGATTGTCTTGTTGTTTTCTTTTCACGAACTGAGCCCTCTGGCTCCGGATTACAAACAGTGTGTGTTGTGCATGTTGTTTTCTTCTATCACAGGGCCCCAACCAGCTTCAGCGTTCCTGGTTAGCCCATCATTCTCCATCTGGGTACCCAGGTTGTGTGACTGTTTATGGACCCTGAAGTGCATGCATAACTGATTGATACAACCATTTAAGCAAATTAACCTGATTATGCCCCTCCCTTGGTCAAGTCCCTTAAATAAATCATATCTAACTCTTTTTTTGCATTTACCCTGACTATGGTTCCAGTTTGTGCAAGAGTACTGTACTGCTATTATTTGCTGTGTATAACCTTGTTTTACAGGGGGTCCCCAGGGACGAGCCAGAGGAAAGCCCTGGTGGTAAGTGCAAACAGTGTGGGTACTTGTGTGGTGTATCAGGGGTATTGTGAAAGTGATTATTGTGTATTCTTCTGGCCACTAGTAAGGAAAAAGGGGGGTTACAGTGTCCTGGAGGGCTGTGCCCAGGTTAGCTTGACCACTACCAACCCTGACCTCTGGGTGGAGGCATCCATTTCAGAAATTAGGCCCCTTAACCTGCTACTAGCCAAGCTGGCAGGGGTAGTAGCCCTTGGGATAGTGCCACCTAGGGGTTACACCTAGCTTGTTAGGATTTTGTTCCATAACCACTTCTGAACTTCTAAGGGCAGGAATGTTAGGAAGTCAGTGCCTTTCCTGGACAGAAATTGCATGTACATATGTACGTATAAGTGCACTGTGGCAGGAATTGAGGCTGTGCACTAGACTGGGTTTTGATATTTGTTTTCGTACTTGTGTCTCTGGAATTTGTATTTATTTGTTTGCATGTTAACATTTGGGAAATATTTTATTTTACTTTTCAGACTTGCTATGTTAATGATAACACAAGGCCAAGTTTTTGAGAGGTTTAATTAAAATATGCAGAGGTTGCCAGCCTGGTGGCATGAAGGCTGAGGAACTGGTGCCTTACTTACTTCTGGCCACACAGGCGACCCCAATTTAGGAATGGGTTGGGTGTAGGGGTCAGTCAGGGAGGAGAAGACTGAGTGTCCGAGGGGCTGCTCCCTCCCAGGGAGATGAGGCTTGTTGGCCCATTCTTCGACTGCCACCAGGTGGAGGCCTGGTGCCAATGCAACACAGGCAACAAAGAAGGAGGGAGCCTGTGGGGCGATCAGGCGGCGTATGCCTCATGCATGCTCCTAACTTCCTACGGCAAGGGCTAGGGAGAAAACCGGGATAAGGTAACATCAGAGGCATAATGAAGCCTTCCCTGCTCATTCCTAAGTCAGTGTCACCACCTGGGAACTTGCAGTCAGTCAGTCCTGGATTATTGTGCTGTGAGGGGACAACCCATACTAAGGCGAGTCCCGGGGGAGGTGCGGGCTGGCTTGTGGAAGCAGGGACAAGGCTGATTAGTCTCCCTTGGATGATGGCAGCATAAAAACATATATGAAAAAGATATGCAGAGTTCTCAATAAAATCTGCATTCATGTTGTGCGCACTAGTAGTCACGCGTGGGTCACATCAGTCTCAGCCAGTGTCCAGTACTATTGTATGTGGTCCAACACAACACAGAGTGATGTTGGTATTTGTAAAAAGTGCAGTATTTGTGTTTATTTGTCCCAGTTAATAGTATTGGTCTTGCAGAGCCCTAGCAGGAATGCCTCTTATTTTTGTGGCATAGGTGTCGCTTTTGTGGGCACAACTGTCTTTTCAAGTACTACAAAGCAAGCCTTTCCAGCAAGGTCACCATTAAACACAGTTCATGTACACAAGGGTACTAGGTGATGCTCCTAAATATGCAGGAAAATACTTACATTTTGTGTGTGTGAACACAAAATATCACAAGAATGGAAACCATCAAATGGGATTTTATGAGACATGCTTCATGGAAATAATTCACAGACTGTTATATCATTTACATTATTGGACAAAAGGAATGCAAAAATTTCCATAAAGAACCGTTAGTTTGACATGTCTGTTAAAGACAGAGATTGCTGCTGACATTGGGTTAGGGGGTGAACAAAAACTATGGTTTTCATTCATGAGTATTGAGCAGAGGTTACAGTTTCTTGGTTTTCATTTTTTAAAGCAAAGCCTTGCACTGGAACAATTGAAATATGCTCTACTTAATTTTAGCCAGTTTACTCAGCTTTGTGAAAACTCTCATTTTTTTCCACAGCAGCCTTGCTACACTTCAGTGGTTTCCTTTTCTGCAGCAGTTTTCATTTATAGAGATCTAGTTGCAGACCGCTGTTAAGTAAATTGAGATTGTTTCATTGTTTATAACAGGAAGCTTTCTCAACTATTGCAGTGGAAAGACACAGGGCAATTTTAGAACATTTTATCTCTGCGATGCTAGCAGGTGAGCCTGCAAAATGTATGCAAAATGTTTCTGAACGTGCCTTGCATGTAAATGTTGTCTGCTTGGGAGGCAGTACAGCCCCGTGATTAGAGCACAGAACTGTGAACCTAGAGAGCCAGGTATGAAACCGCCACTTACTGTGTGATCATGAGAAGGTCATATCCTCACAGTGCCAAATTCTTCCTTCCCTCCCTTCCACAAAATTGCATGGACAGGGGGATGCGGGGGCGGATGAGGGGAAGGAGGGGTTGTGGAGAGGTGGGTGGATCACTCAGTAGATACTGAGAGGCTCACAAACTTGAACACACTGGATAGACCAGAAGGCCTTTTCTGCCGGCTATTTTTGTGTTTATATGTTTGTATGTTCCTGCAGTCCTTCCTTCATTTTTATCAGTTTCTGTACATAACCTCATTGACTCTGTCTCAGTCTTAAAGGTATCCATATGAGCAAACAGACTGTAAAGTACTTTAGCACACAGTTTGTATGAAAGGCACTATATTAAACCAAATTCCTTTACTTCATTCTTTTCCATCCATTCAGGTGAATGAGTCCCTCACAGAAAGACTTGGTTGATTGATTATTTAAATATCCCAAAAAGCAAAGAACCTTAGGACAAAGAGCACCGAAGCAAAGGTTACCTGGGAAGGGCATTGATAATAAAGGCAGGTTTCAAAGAATTAAAAAATTACACATATCCCTATAATCAAAGCATCAGGGAAGTATATGAAATTACCATAGAAGCATTTAGACTGGTTCTGCATCAGAACCAGGCTACATTCTTTCATGGTGATTTGCAGATACATCCCATGATGCTTGGCATTGTTGTGTTCTGTGTAATTCTGTATTAAATAAAGATGATGATGATGGTGACCATAGTCCAAATGCTGGAAAACATTGTACAGGTGTAAATTGTTGTAGGCTTTTGGTGGAAAAACATCTGCTCAGAAGTTGTTGTAGTCAGCACCAAGATTTATAAGAGTTATGCATTCTGTTGATAACTCTGGACAGACCGGACATCCAGTTTTCTGTCAGAAAAAATGTTTTAAATATTTGACAGAGCAACCAATTTGTGCCTAAAATGTTAAATACTTTCCACCAAGCTTTTGTAAACATGACAAACAGGTCATATTAGTTTGTGAATACTGGCTGCTCCTGTGTTTTGAAAAGGAGGCAGATTTTGGTGACCTGCTGTGCTCTACTGCATCTGACAAAGCAGTCTGTGTGATAGTGCCCTCTAGTGGTAAGAGATTGCAGTAGCTGACAATGGAAATCCTTATAGTTCAGTTTGAGCTTTTAATAGGTGTTTCTGAAATAACATTTTCTAAGGATTTATTTTTTCGAGAAATCAAAATGTGAGACTGTAAAATACAAACCTTCACTGAGTGATAAAATATTTGTTTTGGCTTTCAGGGCCCCATATGCATTTCCTGCAGCGTTCTTTTAGTTTCACCTACTGTGCCTAGCTGAAATACTGAATCTATTATCTTGTACAAAGTTACATATTAGTGCTGGGCTGGTTTTAATGAGCCATGTAGCCTAAACTCCTAAAATTAGCTGTGCCCTGCATTGCTGTGCTGCTACCAAGAAATTTCAATCTGTCTCTACTACTAGGCTCTATTCCTGACATTTGGAAAATTGCTGCCATTGTCTTGGTGTTTAATTCCAGTGGTCAAAGCTGTCTAAAGAAACTACCTCAAAATAGCAGTTTTCTCCACCCAAAGCAAAATCAGAGAAAGCTGTGTCGCCATCTCTCTAGGTACTTAACAAGTTACTCCTTCCTAAGTGACTTCCAGTATGGATTCAGGAAAGGACACGGGACAGCTGCCCTTCTAAAACTATTGGATAACATCTGTAATGGTATGGATAATGGTATGTTCATAGCTGCAGTATCTGTGGAACTAACCAAGGCCATTGACCTTGTGAATCGTGGTCTCCTAGTTCAGAAGCTTTCTAACGTGGGGTTCTCTGATACTGCTCATAAGTGGTTTTCTAGAGGTCTTAATAGTCAGTGTCCACAGGTTAAGATAGTAGATTCTGTTTCAAGCTTGCAACTTGTCTCCATTGGTGTTCTCTGAGGTTCCATACTGGGTCCCTTGATATTCTTCATATTTATTAATGACACCCTAAGCCCTTGGTGCACTGCAGAAGCCTCCAGTGTACTGACAGCATGGTAATTTACTACAGCTACAGCAACCTGGCAACCCTATACAAATACATTAATGCTCAATCAATCAATTTTTATTTATATGGCGCCTTTCAATTGCCAAGGCACCTAACAAAAGGAATTAAACAACTATAGCATACAATCACATATATTATAAATATTATAAAATGCAGATAAAACCAGCAAACAGTGTTTGAGTCATTCCTCAAATGCTTGAGTCCATAAAAAGTTTTAAGGGCCTGTTTAAATCCCTCCACGGTCATGCACTCTCGTAGCTGATAGAGTAGAGAATTCCAAAGGGTAGGGGCTGCATGCATAAATGCACTGGTCCTGGAAGATTTTAAGCAAATCCTTGGAATCTCTAGCAACACCTCATCAGCCAAGTGGAGCGATCGCCCAGGGTAGTAAGGGACCAGAAGCTCTTTCCGGTAGTCCAGACCCTGTCTGTGTAGGGCTTTATAAGTCAGAAGTCCAACTTTGAACGTGATTCGCCACTGTACCGGCAGCCAGTGCAGTTCACGCAGCACCGGAGAAATATGACAGGACCGAGAGATTCCTGTCAGTGACTGGGCTGCAGCGTTCTGCACCAGCTGCAAGCGGCGAATATCCATCCCCGGTAGCCCTAGGTATAGGGCATTGCAGTAATCCAGGTGTGAGGACACAAAGGCATGGACCACTGTAGGAAGGTCACCGGATGGAACAAGATGCTTAACTCTGGAGATATTCTCAGATGGTAAAAGAGGATTTGATACAGTCGACACCTACGAACGAAGGCCAATCCTTCTTCAAAAATTACCCCAGGTTTTGCACCTGCTTGAGGTCGGGAGTGGTAAACCCCAAGAAAGTCCTGAGGGTGAACCCACCCCAACCCTCTGCCCGTGACCCGGTCCACTACCAGCACTCAGTCTTTTCCGAGTTCAACCTCAGCTAGCTCAAACTCATCCACTCCTGGATTTCTACAAGGCAGTTATTGAATACTGAGAGAGCTCTATCCTGGTCAGGTGCAAAAGAAAGGTAGAGCTGGGTATCATCGGCATAGCAGTGAAACCTCAGCCCATACCGTCTTACAATGTCTCCGAGGGGTAGCATGTACATTGCGAACAACATAGGGGATGACACTGATCCCTGAGGAACCCCACATGATAACGAAACTGGGTCAGAGGAATAAATCCCCGATACCACCCTCTGAGTTCTTCCAGTGAGGAAAGATGAAAACCACCTGAGAACCATACCTGACAGGCCACAGATGAACCTCAAGTGATCGAGCAGAACCCCATGATCCACAGTGTCAAATGTCACAAACCTACTCAGCAGGTCAGGCCTCTGCTCCCACGGTGCCAACCTCTGAGCGCAGTATTGTGAACAGTTAACAGAACAGTGTAACCCTCCTGTCTGTTTGTGGGTCCGAATCACCTTTAGTCTCAAGTTCTGGAGGGATTCAAACTGTGAACCTTATGCTGGTGTACCCAAATGTACAGGCTCAGACAGGGGTGTAGCCAGGAATTTTAAACTTGTACTAAAAACTGATGCACTGTTGCCCCCCCTTATGTAAACATAAATCAGAATATGCGCTGCCATGCCACACCATTGCCCCCCCCCCGTTAGCCATGTCTGAGTTCAAGAAATCAGTTTCCTCTTGTAATTCTCCTTCCTTTGTTTCTCTGCCTGCCTGGTAAGTTGTTCTTGTTCGTGTATTTGGCTGGTGGCATCAGTGCCCCATAGCGAACAACAAAGGCAGAAGGGCTCAGCATGACACAGACACAATGTGACTCAAAGTGTCCTTGCTTTCCTCTTTTTGTTGCCCCTGCCTGATTTTTTTACTGTACTCTGCTGAATACAGTGCGTATGCCTGCCGACATCCCAGGGCTCAGTTAATGCCAGATATCTTTTGCCTAAGGACACCTAACCAGATATCCAAAATGAACCCTAAAAACTTGATGAAAGACCATAGGAAAATTCTTACCTTTTCCCAGTTTGGTATTACCATTAAGCTTATGAACAGTGTCAACTTTAACCATCTGTACTTCACATTTAAAAGAGAGAATTTCAAGGCACACCAGGCAGTCTCTTTAAATATAGATTTACTTAAAAATGGATAAAAAATATGTAAATGTAAACACAGGACCATATATCACAAAGCATACAATCACTTAAAAGAACAAGGTTAAAATACAAACATAAACTCCTACCACACTACAATTAGACTTGTCTATCTAATGTATTATTACCGTCTTACAGTGCTTATAGTTAGATGTTGTTGTTTCAGAGTCCAACAGGAATGTGTCTAAAGATCACCCACAGAATAGTTTAAAACTGTCTTTGAACCTGCCTCTTCCATGATGTCACCTAGCTCCTCCTGTTAAATATAAAAATAATACACACAGGATGTCCCATCACTCAGGAGGTATATTAAATAAGGTGACATCAGCAAAAACCTGTTCCCAATAGGACTCTTTAATCTTGAGTCTTTCCATTGATCTAGTGTGGTTTCCTGCTTTTCAAAGATATCACAGGACTTTTACAACTCTGCAGTTTTCTCACCTAGATGTCATATAGCTTCTTTTAGCACCAGTTGAAATTAACTGTCCTTCCTCTGAAGACATCATAAAATGGATATTTTAGTTCCTGGCTTCAAAGCAACACAGATCATAAACAATGCTATAAAATGCGACTTCTTGGAAGTTAATCACATTACAGAGATCTGCTGTTTAACATATCCTGTCATTTGAACTTAAACCTGGGGGGGGGGTCATTCCAGGAGCACAGGATGTCTCATGACAGACAATCACACTCTACATTTTTTATATTACAAAAATCATAGAGCAATCAGAACCAGCAGGCTAAAGATGAAAACCACCTGAGGACTGTACCTGACAGGCCACAGATGCACCTCAAGAAAATCAAGCAGAACCCCATGATCCACAGTGTTAAAAGCTGAAGAGAGCTCTAGAAGAACCAAGATGGAACAGTTCTTCCGATCTCTTGCCATCTGGAGATCACTGAGTACCCAAACCAGCGCTGTCTCAGTACTGTGCCTCTTTCAAAAACCAGACTGGAGAGGTTCATAGATATCATGAATGAGTCAAATGGTTCTCCAGTTGTATGGCTACTACTTTCTCGATCACCTTACCCGTGAAGGGAGTTTCGAGACTGGTTCAGTAGTTCGCATGGCAGTCTGGGTCCAAAGAAGCTTTCTTCAGGAGGGGTGTCATCACTGCCTCCTTCGGGAGCTAGGAAACTCACCTGTTTCAAGGAGCACCAGACTGTCCATGCTATTATTATAGGTCATTGTTCACAACTCGCTCAGCCGGTCAGCCCTCTACTCCCAAAGTGCCAACCTCTGAGCGTATGATTTGTTTACAGTGAACAGAACAAGGTAACCCTCTTGTCTGTTTTGTGGTTCAAGTCACCTTAGTCTCAAGCTCTGAGGATTCAAACTGATAACCTCTTGTTAGCATACCCAATTATCAGGCTCAGATAATTCTGTCTTTGGGGGTCCAGATATCTTTGCCTATGGGCACCCAACCAGGTCTTTCAAATGAACCCTTAGAACTCTATGCAAGACTTTAGAGAACTCTATCCATTTCCCAGTTTGGTATATCAATAAGCTTAAAATACAGTGTCACTTATAACCACTCTAAGCTCTACTTAAATAAAAAGAAACGTCAAGGCAGTCCAAGCAGTTTCCGTTGTAAAATATATCTTTACTTTAAAATATCAAAACAGAACAATAAATACAGAACAAATATCCCAAACACATACAATCTTAAAAACAAAACCGTTTTTTAAAGGTAGAAACTAAGCTCTCTTATCCACATAATACTTCTCTCCTACAGTGCTGATGTGTCCTTCTTCTCTCAGTCAGAAATATTGTCTTGTGAGTCTCTGTCAAGGTTCTCTCAGCAATTAAACACAGTTCTGAGCCGGCCTTCTCATGAGGTCACTAACTCCGCCTTGGTGTATCAAAATCCATATTTTACAATACAGGATGTCCAAATAGAATATTTAAAAAAACATAATAGGTGACCTCACTGACTTTCCTCTCCACAGGTTAACCAGACAAAACCGGTTTGTGCTCTGCTACACATGCATCTCAAATGTTTATTTGATCTAAGTCACTGTATTCAAAGCAAAAGTGTATTTGCCTCTTTAATTTCATCTGGACCTTGGAATCTACACCTCAAAGGTCTCTCTGATGTAATTCAAGGGTTCCCCCGGAACGTATATTTGGCCTTCCAAATTCGTCTGGGTCCTGTTTGGCCCAGCCATCAACCCTTTGATGAAATGAGCTGGTTCCGGGAAGGTTATTCATAACCCATGCATGCGCTTTCCATATGACACCTAGAGCAAAATCAAAGGATTCCCCTGGGGATGCCATGAATGGCTAATTTCATTTCCTGGCACCAAAGCAAATTTAACATGCGAATTGAACCTCAGATCTCTGTAGTTTAAATACCTCCTGTCCTTTGAACTTATCCTTGTTTTTTTTTGGATGTGTTAGTTCAGCAAGACTGTGGGTCTTCTGACTGCCCTTCCCATCACATATTTTATATGTAATAAAAAAAAATTAGATACAGCACTCAGAGCTGGCTGTCTATGTCACAGTCATTACTAGGGCTTCTGGGTTATTGTTTGCCAGTGAAAGGACTGATAGGTCAAGCACCGCCCAGGCCTTCAGAGCTTACATCTTGCAAGGCGGTACTGACCATCTCCACAGGGGTAGGCCTACAAAGGGGGGCACCAAAACTGAATCACACGGTGTAATGATCGGACCATTTGACTTGTTCCACCCCCAAATCCGAGGCTTCGATCCCCAGGAGGAAGACTAAGTCAAGAGAGTGACTGTGTTTATGGGTAGCAGTAGAAACAATCTGTGTAAGGCCCAGAGATGTCATCAATTGGAGGAAGTGCTGACCAAATTGTGAAAGTTCGTCATCGACCCAGGCATTAAAGTCACCCAGGACCATCAGCCTGGATGACTCAAACACCATGTCAATCACGAAGTCCGACACTTCCTGAAGGAACCATTTCTCATCCCCGGGTGGACGGTAGATGAGGGCTATCCTACAACCTACACCTGCTACCACAGTACACTCAAATGACTGAGTCTCCTCAACTGGTACACTCATGAGACCCAGTTCAGTCTTGAAACAGACCGCAACCCCGACACACAATCCAATCTCGGGCGGTGAATCACCGAGTACCAGGCCGGAGTTGCAGCCTCCAATACGCGGGCCAGAGTTCCGCTCATCCAGGTCTCGTGACACAAGCCAGGACTGTTGTTCCTACAAGATCTGCAATAATTGCAGTCTTGTTTTAATGGACCTGGCATTGCATAACACCTCTCGAGTTGTATGAACTTCCAGGGCCGTTGGAGCCACCTGCCCACAAAATTGGTAGTGCCCTTGAGTGCGGAGACTAGACATGGAGAACCACGATCTGGATTCCATTTTGCCCCAGGGCATCTTCTGGATCTTCGACCCCAATGCGGTGGCTGGCCGCTCATTCACCCTCCATTATTCACACCCCCCAACTCCTCTCCCCCTCCCCCGGTGAGCAATACCCAGCGCTCTACAGCGCTGGCAGGTTGTAAACTGCAATGGGGGGGATAAAGGGGAGGAGGGCACAAAGGGCGGAGGATGAATAGCGCACAACCGTAGGGGCAGGCTTCCAGCACATTTTAATGACCCGAATAAAAGTACACACTCTACTAAATAAAATAAAATAATAAAACAACCTTAATCTTTAATATAACTACATATATACAAAACAAAAATCACTTTACAAATAAAGCAATGAATCCCTCATCTCTCACTACAAGGGGAGAAGGAGATTAAATAAAATCTGTAACCAAATAAATTTCCATAAACTAAAAACAGAATTGTCCTACTAACAACGCAAACTTACACCAAACCAGGAAACTACATATAAAAATCAATAAAACAAACAAAAAAGTTCCCAATCATCCAGTCCAGGCCTGCAATTTTAAGTTAATCACAGTCTGAGCATAAACAGCCAGAGAACATTTAGACTATGATTGATGGCTGGGAAGTTCAAAAATTTCAGCCCCCAGTGGTCCTCACACCACCAGAGGGGACCAGTTGATGAAGAAGTCTCAAACTTTCTCCAACCCCCAGAATACTGTCACTATGGGGGGGGGGTTAGGATGTGTCCAAAACTTTTAGTACCAAGGCACACTCTTACTGTACCACGGGTAAAAAGAAAAAAGAAAGAAAGAAAGGCACTCTCACTGCCTTAAACAAACAGGTAAATGAACAATAAAGATGAGTCTGACCATATTTGAGGAGGAAAAGGTCCAGGATGGTTCACTTTGGTGGTAGACTGCTCTGGAGCCGGAGAAAGCCCCGACAAATCCTGCTGGGTAATCAAACTGCAAGTCCGTGTCTGCTGCTATCAGTCCCCCACCCAGGCTCACTTTCTAGTAGACCCCAGGGAGAGACCCTAGGGGACACCGGACTAAATTGCTGGCTACCCAGTGGAATAGAACCAGGATCCCCGCACAGCCGCACACCACAGCCAGCCCACCCACATGATCAGGGCGTTAACTCTGAACACCAAATCAAAAGCTGGTCTTCATATACCCACTGCTCCTGGACTCAAACCAGACTGCAGCTATTCAGAATAGAATCCTCTGCAAATAATCCAATAATCCGGTCCAATAAAATAATCTAGTAGTCTTCTCATTAAGTAGCCAAATTCCCCTCTTCACTCTTCCCACTCTAGGTCACAGTGTGTTCCCAGCGTCTTCATTGGCAACCTCAGTCGCACACAAAACCACATGCTGATTGTGATAGCATCCAGAGTTGACTGAATCAGTAACATGTTAAGTCTTGACTTCTCAGAAAATGAAAAACATGCTTGGCTCTAAATATAACTATACACAGGTTGCAAACAAACTATGGTTAGGCTCTTGCAGTCTCTCAGTCTCCTGCCAGTATGGCTCCTTCTTGATTAAAGGAAGTGTCAGCACTAAGAGCTCTACATCCAAGTATGGGGCTGTCCCTAATTTTACACTGAGCAAAAACATTTTTGTTTACTTACTGTTTACTGCAGTATAGCAGATTGTATCACACTAATTCTATTGACCTGCAAGCTAACATTTTCTGTAACTACAAATCCAAATTCCCTGCAGCTGACATCAGAGGAGGGCTGCAACAATTAGAGACTCAATAGGTTGCAGTGTATTTTAGAGCTTTTATAAGCTCTGATAATATGTTTGCTGGTTCAGCTGTTCTCACAGGACTAAGCACAGTCATCTGTGACTGTACTTATCCCACAGAGGACAGCAGGGACAGCAGAAAAAAATATAAGAGCTAATAAAACTCTAACATGTACTGCAGGCTATTGAATCGCCCACTGCTGCAGTCCTCCTCTGATGTCAGCAGCAGGGGATTCTTGGATTTTTTTGTTACAGAAAATGTCAACTTGCAAGTCAATAGTATTAGTGTGATACAAACTACTATACTGCAGTAAACATTCCTGATTTTAAATACCTAGGTGTCACATTGGGACAGCTCACTCTCCTACCATCGGCACATAAATGCTGTCGCCAAAGCCACCAACATCCGTATAGGCCTGCTCTACAGGCACAAACACTGCATGACTCCTGACACTCTCCAGTTGGCTATCAACAGCTCTGTCACTTTCATCATCGATTATAGGCTAGCAATTTATGGCTCTGCCTCTGCAGAATTATAGTTGCACTCAACAAAGCATGCAGACTGCTAACTGGGGCATACCGACTTACACACACTTGTGACCTGTACACTCGGGCAGGATGGCTTCCTCTCATCAGCCGGATACAGTATCAAACCTGCCTCTTAGCCAAAAAAGTCCTCCTCAGGGTCATGCCCCCAGTCATTGAAAAGCTCCTCATTGACCACCACAGCACCCAGCAAACTAGAAGTTCACAACAACTAACCTTCCTTGTCCACAGATGCCGGACTACCATGGGCCAGAGGACCTTTGTCTACAGAGTACCACAGTGGTACAATACTCTCAACAAAGAAACTCTTACTGCTGCTGCTCTTGGCCCTTTTAAGAGACAACTCAACTTCATCTCATTTCAACTAGTCATTGTGACTGCCTCGCCTAATCAGGGGCCACCCCCACTGCCCTCCACTTCAGTCTTGACAGCTACCTCTCCCGCCTTGCCCCTTCTACCTGTCTACCCCTTGCCCCTCTCCCTTCCCCCCTCCGGGCATTTCCTAACTTTTATCCTCCCCTCCCTCCCTCCCCTTTAGAGCTCTTACCTCACCCTCTACCCTCTGACAATGGCCTTCCTGCCTGCATCCCCTTCCCTCTCACCTGCAGTGCTTATTTTAAGATTCCCTGGCTGGTATGTCATGCTACCTAACATTTGGCACATTTTGAATTACTGGAATTTCCTAAGCCTCAGTCTGTTACTTCTTTTTATTGTGTAACTATGTATTATTATGTTGACCTTTGTATGTATGTATACCCCCATTCCTTCGACGTGGAGCCTTTGTAAACGAACAGATCCTGCTCAAAGGTATTTGTAGTCCTAGATGTCAATAAAATAAAAATAAAATAAAAAACAATCATGTTTTTTACCATAAAGTATAAGTTAGGATGATCTCCACACTTGGGTGAGGGGCTCTTAGTGATGACAGTTCCCCTTTAAGTATTGTCCTCTAAGTGCTGCTCTGTGGGTGTTGGGCTCCCAGATGCCCTCCTGCCTTATAGGGCAAGATACTGAATTGGGTGATAGTGTAGATTACCAGGTATACGTAGAACCTATGCTATTAGTGTAGAGCTCAAGTTACACTATTTGGTCAAATCGCCCATTCCTTTACTTTTACTCAAATAAGCTAATAAATAAAGCCAGCACTGTATTTAGGAAGCTTTTTGCAAGCTTCCTATGCATACTCGATAATCTACACTATAGCCCTGAATTGAAAGTAGTCAGAGGTCTTATCTCTGGTGGCACTTTAAGTGTAATACTGTGTGGAGTAAGAAAGACTCTGAAACTCCTTTTTAAGTTTTCAAATATTTTAATTTTCATACTGTGCCAATACACTTGCCACCTAAGATGTTAACTTTGCCAATATTTCCTAACCTTGGGACCACTGCCTCAGAACCTGCAGTGATGTTACCAAAATAAAGATATACTTAGTTTGTACGCTTCAGGATCTAATGAAATGGGGCTGGACCCACAACAAACATATGTAGTCTACAGAGCATCACATGAATTACCAACTATTAAATCAAGTTTATCCTTTATACATTCCTATTTCATTTTCTTATTAAATTAATAGTGTTTATGAACAAACCAAAATCATATATGTTAAGTGCATAAAGAATCTCCACCTTCTAAATGCCATTATACTTTCTAAATTCCTCTGTGATTTCTGACCCTGTACTACTCCCTTGTGAACACACTTACTCAAATGTTTTCTGATATACATAAACGATATAAGGTACTGGTAATTTGTTTCTGTAACTTTGACCTATAAACATACAAATACACAACACCTGGAACAGCTAGCTGGATAATTCTCAAATTATATAAATATATTATTGTGCGTAACGCATATAGTGGGTACTAGTCATACACTTTATGGTTATTCCCATTAAGTTTGTTTTTCTTTTTAATCCTGATGTACTCATCTGTAATCTGCCTTGATCAGAATGCATTGCCTAGCAGCATTAAGGCTTTGCTTGGGAATTTACTGTCTATATAAACAGCCAATCTTTTTATGTTTGTGTGTGCATGTGCAGCAAACATTTTGTTACAAGAACGAGGTTGAAAATGTGTGTCACTGTTGGGGTCCAGTGCAGCTGAGGCTGCAGTGGGCTCAACAGTGACAACCCAGTACTTAGCTAGGCTGGTTGTGACATTTTTCTGTGCTTGCGAGGTGGAACCTTCTTGTAGTCAAAAAGGGTAAGCCACTCCTATCAGACAGCTGCTAGATCCTTTCATCTGCATGAAGCTGTCCAGCAAACAGCTCAACGGCATCATAGTAAGCTTCTAGCTCCCTCATCCTTCCCAGTGCCCCATCTATAGAAAAAAAAACCTCCCACTTCCCAGTATCCAACTCACCTCCCATTCTTTCCCCTTCCATGACAGTTAAATACCCTTCCACTGCCAAGTATCCCATCCACTTCGCGATCCTTCCCTGTGCGCTCTGTCCATGACAATAAAATACTGTCCTACTGCCAAGTATTCCACCCATATCCCAATCCTACTCCGTGCCCTTTCCATGACAAATACCCTCCCACTGCTAAGTATCCCACCTAAGTTCCTGTCCTTCCTTGTGCCCTGTCCTTGACAGTTAAATATCTTCCCACTGCCAAATGTCTCACCCACCTCCCGATTCTTCCCCATGCCACATCCATGGCAGTTAAATACCCATCCACTGCCAGGTATCCTGCCCACCTCCCAATCCTTCCCTATGACCTGTCCATGACAGTTAAATACCCTCCACTGCCAAGTGCCCCACCTCCGATTCTTTCCCATGCCCCTTTTGTGAATCTGTGAAAGAAAAACAATCAAGGATGACTTCTGCTCCTACCCCATCCCCCACTCTGAGCACTCCCACACCATACTTACCTATCCAGTCCAGCTGCTCCTTCTTGAACATCCTGCTTCTTCCGAGCTCCACTGGGACATGACTGAAAAAGCGATATGTCAGGTCATGGCTTTTTAATGCATTTTAGACTTGTACTCATAGCTTTGTCATTTCTTAACATTTTTACCTCAAATTTTCAACTTGGCCTTTTTAACTTCACCTCATGAACCAGTTAGGTGAAGTTTTGAAATCATCCCTCCTCCCCCCCCCCCCCGGAAGTGTTTTCCCAATTGCTCTGCAAAGTCATGTTTCTGATGGGATTTAAAAAATTTCACCAGGCTGTCTTGATTATAAGGTGGATAACAAAAAGACTATGGCCCAGATATTCAGAGCAGTTGCACTGGCACAACTGCAGTATTGTGTCAAGGAGCCATATTCAGCGGGAGCCAGTGCGCAGCGCAAAATCCATTGTGCCAATGCGCAACTATAATGAATGCATGCGCAATAACAGGGGACATGCCCATGAATATCCAGCGCAGTGGCATATTCAACCGTGAATCCATGGCGCAAGTGTGGAGCAAATGGAAGTTGCGCTGAGCAGACTTGTTCCTATAAATACAGGGTGCAAACACACAGACAGCACTTGCGCCAGGGGTGTGAGGGAGAGGGAGTGAGTGAGAGAGAGAGAGATAGAGAGAGAGAGACACACAGACAGACAGACAGACAGATAGACAGACCAAAGCCTACACACAGAGGGAGAGGGAGAGAGGTGGCGTTGGAGTGGGAGAGAGGGGCGCAGAGAGAGAGAGAGAAACACACACACACACACACACACACACACACACACACACACACACAGAAGCAGTGCACCAGGGTGGCACCCAGCCAGCAGCCAACCACCCAGGGTGACAGTGGACAGCAAGGTCCATGGACAGTGTGCCCTTCATGATGGAGGCCATGATGAGGGGTGTGAGGGGGCAGGAGGAACAGCGACTTGGCTGAGGAAGGGCCCATCATTGGTATGCCTGACACAGGTGGTACCATGCCCGCATCACCTTTGTGAACTACATGACACTGAGATCGTGAGCTGGTACCGCCTGAATAGGGCCATTCTGAGGCATCTCTGTGAGCTGTGCAGTGAGGAGATGCAGGCACCCACCAGACGAGACCACGCCATGTCCGTGGAGATTAAGGTGACCGCCATCATGTGCCTGCTCACCACGGGTACCTTCCAGAGAACAACAGGGGACACCACAGGCATCACCCAGTTGGCCACGTCCCACCTGCTCACACAGTTCCTTAATGCCCTGCTGCCACATGCTTCAGAATTCTTCCATTTCCCCAGCACACAGGCGGAGCTTACAGCAACCATGCAGGACTTCTACAGGGTGGCACGCATGCCTGACATGATTGGGGCAATTGACTGCAGCCATGTGGTCATCCACATGCCATCTGACCCTGAGGGTGTGGCATACATCAATCAGAAGGGGAGCCCGAGTGTCAACTGCCAGGTGGTGTGCGATGCCAAGGGGCGCATCACCAGTGTCTGCGCCACACACCCTGGGAGTGCACATGACGTGTTCATCTGACACATCTCTGCACTGTGCCACAGGTTTGAACGTGGGGACATCTCCATGGGCCACCTAGTGGGTGAGTATGGCATGGGCAAGGGGCGATGGGCGATGGGCAGAGCAGACCTGGGGAGGGGGGTGGGCAGGGTGTGCATGGTGGCATGGGTGCCAGGGACAGGCAAGGGGTGCAGCAGAGAATAGCAGAGGACTAACCATGTCAGTCTCCACACAGGTGATAGTGCATATCCACTGAGGCCCTGGCTGCTCACCCCTTACCGGTGCCCATCATCCCCAGCAGAGGAAAGGTACAACGAGGCACACGCCAGCAAGCACAGCATTATCAAGCGCGGTCTTTGGCATTCTGAAAGCTCGTTCCACTGCCCAGACAGGTCAAGCGGTGCCCTATAATACAGCCCTTGAAAGCCTGTGGCCTGTTCCTGGCCTGCTACATACTGCACAACATGGCCATTGACCATGGGATAGCTGTCGAGGCTGATGAGGGTGACAGTAGTGGGGATGACAGAGGCAGTGGGCTGGAGGGTGGTGGACAGCCACCACCTGGGTGGAGGGACCCCGGCTGCTCCAGCACGCATAGCAGCCACCGGGACACCATTGTACAGGAGCACTGTGGGCACACAGGTAGGTGGTACACATGCATGGGCCACACTAACAGGTACAGCACACATGCAGGGGCATGCATGGCAATGGGCATGCACACACAGAGGCAGGAGGCAGGGTATGGGAGTCAGTGGCCACACACACACACACACACACACACACACACACACACACTCAGGCATTGGTATGTGGCATGGATCAGATGCATTGCACTGGTGCACAGGTGCAACTGGTGCTAGCCTGCCCTCATCATGCCCACGCCTCATGGTCCAGTGGCTGGGCAAGCACGCACACAGGCAGCATGTGGCGCGACACCAGTGGAAGGTCACACACACACACACACACACACACACACACACACACCACCCGTGGGTGCACAGGGAAGCTGCAGCAGACAGTGGTCAGGGTGGCCCGTATGTCAGGACCGCTGCACAAACCCATGGCCACTACGGCCATGGGGGCAGCCCGCCAGGGCCAATCGGCAGCCACAGGATGTGCATCAGCCATGGGGGGGTTTGCAACAGCCCCCCAGGGGTGGAACTGCGGGACCACCATCGTGTCCACATGGAGGTGTGCAGGTGCCCAAACAGCCCTGCCCCAGGCATGCCTGGGATGCCTACATCGGAGCCCGGCATCGACTGTGATGGGGTCACCCAACGCCGGGTTTGTGGGGTGGTCAGCACACTGTGGGGGGTCACCTGTGCACGGCCATGCCCTGTGGCAGCCAGCTACACAAAGCCATCCATGATCGCAGTGGCAATGCGATCCAAGGATGCAGTCATGGCCTCCTGCATGCACTGCATCCCCACCAGGAACTGCACAGTGCCCCTCTCCTGCTATTCAGCTAACTGGCACACCTCCGCACACAGTGCATGCACCCCAGTGGCAAGCAGCACCTGTTGCTGAACGGGTGCCCACAGCAGACGGGGTGTGCTCAGCCAGCCGGTCGTTAGCCTGGGGCTCCCGGGTGGGATGCCAATCCTCTCATGGTGACCAGCCATGCTGCACAGCCCCCGTCTCTGGTGGATGCTGCACAGTGGAATTTGCAGGGGGAATGGGCACAGCAGGCACACAGGCAGTGGTCCTTGTTTCTGGCTGCCCGGTGGCACCCACAGACTGCTGCTGTTGCTTGTCCAGCTGCTGTATGCCACCGAGAGCCTGCGTGGGGGTACACCATCACCACCGCAGGGCACAGCCAGGGCAGCACACACCACTGCACCCACAGTGGTGGCAGGCAGCTGTTCCACCACTGGCAGAGCACTGGGTGTGCTGCCTGTGTCAGAGGCCAGCAGGGGTGTCTCGCTTACAACATTGCCCGTGCTGTCCAGGATCAGTGTGATGTAGTCATCGGAGTTGGACCCCACCCCAATCTGTGTCTCTGCACATTGGACACCAAGGCTGGCATCCTGCAGGAATTCATCCACGGCCTCGTCCGACCCCAGGTCCAGGACATCTGCCTGCACTGTGGTGGTGAGCTGCAGCCTGTCAGGCCCCCGGATGCCGGTGGAGGTGGACGGCTGGCCCTCTGGGGCCGTACCAGCATCCATGGTTGCTGCTGCTGCTGGTGCCCTGTCATTCGCATGGAGGCGTGCTGGTGCCGCAAGAGAAAAAAAGCATGTCAGTGATGCATTGCCCACATGTGCACTCCCCCACACTGCCGCTGCATGTGTCCTGTGATATGGCATGCGTGTGGGTGTGCACACATGCACATGACATGCATGCCGGCCACATGCACGCCAGCATGCCTGTGTACACACCCTCCATGCCATCGGCTGTGCATGGCAGACAGACTTACCATGCAGTGATAGGCTGCCACCCATCTGGAATCCTCCTCCAGGCACACCCTCTACCATGGTGCGGCACATGGTGGCTGCCACCAACTCCTCCTGCGGTGTCAGTGTGGATGCATAATCAGGCCCTCCTCCGGTGGTGGCACGGGATTCCCAGATGGCTGCCACCTTCTCCTTTATCCGCCACTTGTCCATTCCCACCTTCTTCCGGCACTCCTGCACTGACCACTGGTGGCTGCTATCTGGTTGACATAGGCTGACACCTCCTCCCACGCACCTGCCCTGGCCTGTGGTGTGCCCGTGGCACCACTCAACAGGGGCTCCCTGTCCAGGTAGGCCTCAAACAGGGCATCAGTCTCAGCCTTTGTGAAGTTGGGCCTGTGCTTTCGTGCAGGCCCCCATTACTCGCCCTCCTCTTGTGCTGACATGATGCTGCCTGTGGACATGGACAGCACAGTGTGGCAGTGGCAGCATCTCCCTGGTTCATCCCACCATGCAGTGCTGTTGGCTCCCAGTGAGCTGCAGTGGCATGCACAACTTATCTATCAAGGTTGCAATACCGGTCCATGGCCTGTGCTGTTCTGTGGCACTTATTAGGTTGCAACACATGCAAACGGTTAGGCACAACAGTAATGACATGTTATGCACTCACTGAACCATATATTGGCTGATGAGCTCATTTGCATGTGGTGTCTGAGTATCGCAATATTGTGCTATGCGCAATGGGATTGAGCCAAACGAAATCGCGATGGCACAGTGCTGTCATCTTGTGATTGCACAGGCCCACAGTGCACATCACATCATGCACACAGCATCATGGTGTCAGTCATGCACCATGCACAGAAAGTGCGGATGCAGTGGCATTGTGCATGTTGCATGGGCCAGCTATGCGCATGGCGCGCATGGGGTGCCGTGCACTGTCATGCATGTGCAATGCCGGTCGACCCCTGACCCCTGGGTCAGACCTCTGACCCCTGTGACCCTTGTAGCCACCCATTCACATCTCAGCACTGCGCGATGTGCATGTGCTGCCATATTCCGCGCATTGCACGGCGGCACATGTGTGACATCGCGCCTCCCACCACCATTGTTGCCGCCAAATGCGTTCAGTTCAACATGGTGCAGGCAAGATGGAGGAGGGCCCAGAACTGGTCGCCTGTTGAGTTGGCCAACCTAGTGGCCTGCATGGAGCCCCATACCCCCCCCAGCTCTTTGGGCAGGTGCCCCTGCAGCGGGCCGGGGGCACCGTGTGGCAGGACATCACCACAAGCCTGGAGCACAGGACATGGGTGCCCAGGACTGGGGAACAATGTCGCCACCGCTATGGGGACCTCATGTGGTGGGACCCATAGTGTCTGAGGAGGCTACAAGCACGTGCCAGGCAAGGGGTCATGCCACAGCCAGGTAAGTCATCCCATGTTGCATGTCTGCCCTGGTGCTGTACTGTGGTGTTGGCTTGGCTGCCTGCCATGCCCTGCAGAGGGCTACGCTGTCATCATGCACATCACGGGTTGGCATTGCCTCAAGGGAATCAACAAAGTCCAAGAGGTTAGCATCTTTCAGAAAAAGAGATGCGCAAGAACAAGGGGCACAATTTGAAGATAGAGGGGATGGCTCAGGATCAATGTGAGGAAGTATTTTTTCACACAGAGGGTGGTGGATGCATGGAATGGCCTTCCTGAGGAAGTCCTGAGGTCAAAAACTGTGGGGAAATTCAAGAATGCATGGGACAGACATAAAACAATTCTAGTGGGAGTAGGAGGAAGTAGGCTGTTGGTTAACTATGATCTGCGGCTTATACAATAGGTAGTAACATGGGCAGACTGGGTGGGTCAGGCGGTCCTTATCTGCCATCAAAGTCTATGTTTCTATAGTGAGTTGGACTGGCAGACTGAGTACAAACTAGTAATCAGATCATATTGGTTATTTATTCATTATGAGGAGTCTGCAATCTTGAGCGTTTGTTTCTGACTTGAACTTCAAATGTGAAAAAGGATTGATGGCATTGTAAAAAGAACCCTTTAACTTGTTCACAGGAAAAGTATATTGCCTAGCCCCTATCAACTGAACAGCCTTTCTTGAGTGACGTGCAGGTGCATGTTCCAACTCATTTAGTCATGGACTTACTTTGGGCCAGGTGGTATGTCAGTTGAGCTCTGTTTTATGAGATAGTGCTGGTGGATTTTGTTGTGTAAACTGCTGTCCGTTGGGTACTAAGATGAAATTGCCAAACTCATGTCAGTTGAGGGGTGATTTGGATCTCAAATCACAGTAGGTCTCCAAAATGTAGGTGTAAGTGAATTATCTATGAAGTGACATGCGATGTGACTGCTTTAATAAGAGAATACTTGGGATATTAACTAGACTTTCTCTGGGGCCGCAGTCTTTTTCAGCAAACAGCCCTTGGTTTGTCTACCCAGCAGTGAAAGTTATTTGTTTTTCTACTATTAAGCACCTCTATGGGCTGCTAGAACCCACCTGATCTTCTCTAGTGTACTACCAACTGATGAACAGCCCCCTCCAAATACTGTGACTGGCCATGTGTGGAAATTGTAAAAACATGGTAAACATTTTGGGATTACATTATCATCCCAGAATCTCTAAATTCTGTGAATGAAATTAGCAACAATTTTTGTCAACCAGTATCACACACTGGATGTGGGATTTCAGAACAGTGCACATGAAACCATAAAATGTGTTCCTAATTTACATACTATATGTTTCACCGCTGTAGTGTTTCAGGTTGTGGGGAGACACAGCTATTAATAGAAGGAAACACATTTCCAGCCCTTAAGAAGAGAATGAAGACTTGCCTATCGACTTCCCTAGTTATCATTGGTATTTACTGCATACATAACCATACAGCTGTAGTTTATTTCATGTATCTTATTATACCTGCAGTGCTTATTGTGTTTTGGGAATCATAAGGTATGAGGCATAGTTGAGTACCTAATGTCACAGGGCCTATATTAAAGGGAAACACCAGTTAACACTGTGTAACAATGTTGTTCTATCTGGTACATTCTGGTTCCTATTTCTTGGTTTGTCCCAGCAAAGAGCCAGGTATTTCTTGAAAACAACCATTCTTGTAAACCCTTTTACACTTAGGGTGTTCTCTGCCATGTCGCACAACAGTACTAGCCCAAGTAAACATTGTGAGCGGGTGCATTCTTATGGTGCCACACTCATTCAAGCCATGGTGTTATCTGCACATGCACAAAGGACCATTCGCTTCCATGATTGCGCTTTCCATGTCTGTGTTTCCTAACTCTGCTGCTGTGCCCTGTAACCTTCTTGTTTGTTTGTTTCACAGTGCAATGATCCAAACATGGCACTGTGTGAATGCACAGCATGTCTCTTATGCAACAGCTGGTACTGGGTCAATATATTGAAAGAATAATTTCGGAAGCAAAACCGCGCAACATTAGCAGCACATGGAATGACAGCTACAGGGTTCAGAATGCTGCATGAAGCAAATAGTGTGGAGTGGTAGTGGTAACCTGCAGCTGTTCCCTGGAAAGCGCTGTTACAGAGAATAAGACTGCTGCTAGAGGAGGGTCAACTGAGCAGCTACCGTGGCTCAAGGAGTAGAGTCATCAGCAGTGGAGGACGGTGGAGTGGCTGTGGACTGGGGTTCTAGTCCCAGTCCCAGATTAAGTTAGTTTTTTGGGGGTTGTGTTCACTTTAGTGTGGTTGGCGTTATCTCCATTCAAGTTTCACCTATCCCAGAGTTGCCTCCCCTCGGAGGGTTATTTTAATGGGGGGTCGGGACAGATCCCCTGTAAAAAACAATATTTTACTGTTTGGTTTCGTGTTACCACCAGTGTTTTTACTGAGCAGTATATTTGTGATCGCTGTTTTGACAGCATGGTATAGTGCTGCTCTGTTTTGTTTGCCTTAGTATGACCCTGTGCCACAGCCACTGACTTAAGAACTGCATAAATCACTTACTTTTGTAGTCGCTAGCCTGTAAAGTGCATGTGGACTTTCAGAGGTGTTTCTTCAGTGAGGAGCCATTATGTTCCTGTGTTTACATATCTTTGACCTCTCATGCCTGCATGACCACCTCTCAAGCCTGAGGCGTAATGGTAGCCTCACTGAAATAACACTAGAATGCTTGCACCAACTTTAGAGGCTAGAAACTACAAAAGTAAGTAATTATACTTTTCAAGTCACTGGCTTCATAAGGGACATGCTGTGCATTCACACAATGCTGTGCTTGGATCATTGCACTGACATTAATAAAAATAAGACGATTACAGGACACAGCAAGCAGAGTTAGGAAACACAGTCATGGAAAGCACGGTCACGGAAAAGCATGGTCCTTGCGCATGTGCAGATAGCTTGAATGAGTGTGACACCACATGAATGCACCCAGTCACAATGTTTACTTTCTTGCGCGTGGTCGCTAGTTCTGACGAAAGGCATGACGGATATTGCCCTAAGTGTCAGAGGGTTTACAAGAATGATTTTTTCAGGAAATACCTGGCCCTTTCCTGAGACACACCAAGAAACAGGAACCAAAATGCACCAGGTAAAACAACATTGTTACACAGTGTTAACTGGTGTTTCCCTTTAACAAAAGTAGCTTACTAAACCTAAGCGCTGGATTGTATTAATGCTATTGTTAACATTTTTTTTAAATGTTTGTTTATAGTGCTGAATTTTCTAATGGTTATGACGTGTCTGTTTTAGTCCCCCCTCCCTCCATCATGAAAACCTTAAATTGTGCAAGGTTTTTTTTTTTCAATAGTGATTTTATACTGTGTGGTTGCCTGACGGCCACTGTGCATCCTTGCTTGGCTGCAGCAAGATCCCTCACATATTCACTCCAGTGGTGGATAGGGGAGGGCAGGATGGAGGGTTCAACCCCCCCAAAAGATCCAAAACACTTTGAAGGGGAGCAGATAACCTGTCAGTGGAGGAGAGCATGTGTCACTCTGGTCTGGTTGATCATCCTCGTTCCTTTATGTTTGCACACTACACTTTAATATACCACCTGGTTCACCAGTGTGTGCCACGACGCACCACTTGTGTGCTTTACTCTGCAAACACATGTGACTGTTGCAGTGGTAGTCCCTATACAAAACTGCAGTGGTAGTCACCATATAAAATGGTAATTGTTAAAATTAAAGTCTGATGATAATGAGTCCATACGTGACTATTATGCTTCAACTCTGACCCCACATTTTATGACTTCTCAAATTCCTTAGAATTTGCTAATAATGTTACTGATTGTTTGATTCTGATTCCTTTGTCCTTTAAAGGTGATAGGAAAATGATTGTTACTTAGTTAACTGCCTTCCCATTTTCCATCCCATGTCAATTATGCATTCTTATACGTTGTGAACAATTTTTGATAAACGCTACGGCACAATCAGAGCGCAATTTTACACTTGTGGGGACTCAGACAATGACAGCAGCTTGTGTGCATACTTGTATTTTGTAAGCACATATTTTAATATATGGTCCTTTTTACTGTGAGCCCTGCCCTGACGTTTAAAGCAGAAGCAGGAAGAGAGTTGCGGCCTAAATGAAAGGCTGACAGAACTACAACTGAACTACAACTGCATGTTGTTTTAAATTAATACATTGGCTGCTGTTTGCTCAGTGTCTGTGCTTTTCCCATGCATGAGTGGGCAACGTATGAGGCTTAAACAAAGTTATTTTAACTTTATTTTGCAACGTTATTGCGAGGGGACCCGTGACCTTCAGCCCTTTACTTCCGGGTCTTTGATGCCTTAAAAATGGCCCTGTAGCAAGCAGGGTGAGTGCGGCAGGGTGTGCGTCGGCCTGTGCAGAGATGCACGCAGAGACACGCGCGTTCTGCGTATGTCTGCTGTGTCCACTGGGGACCCGAGTTGAATCCGTTACCAGAATTGATCGCACAGTAAGTTTACTTGTATAGAAGATAGTCTTCCGCCCCATAAAAATGGAAGGCCCTATTAAGCATTGTGGAAAATGTTTAATGTTTTTTCAGAGAGAACCCAACAGTGAATTTGTATGCGACAATTGCCTACTGATAGGTGTCCTCCTGGAACAGGTCGCTAGTTTACTAAACAGACAGACAACTAACACAGATATTGAAAACTTGGAACACTTTATAGATGATGCTGTAAACCAGTATACCTTAACTAGCCCTCATCCATCATGAGCAAATGCAATGTCTGACATTCTGTTTTTTGAATCAACAGTAGACTCCTCTCCTACTCTAGAGGATTGGGCTGTGGCTCAAAATTTAAAAACAAAACGCAGAGGAGGTCCGACTTATCACTCCTTCCAAGTTCCTCTGCAAAACAGATATCAGCCTTTATCAGATCAGGAGACCCATAATATGGTAAATGAGTTAGGAACACCTGTTTCATATGAATTACCAAATTTAACAACACCTTCAAAAACCAAATTGCTTGATCTTACAAGTGCTATATTGAAACTGGGGCCTTCTGCTTTATCACATACCACATTTAAAAAAACACTCTGGTAGTATACATCCCCCATTACAGTACGATATCTCAGATGATAAAATTCAACATACCTCTGTTAGCCCAAAACAGATATTTGTGCTGGGGGATTCGATAATCAAACATATTGATAGGGCCATCTGTAACCAGGACAAGATAAATCGTACCTGCTCCAGTTTTAGGGGGGCAAGGATAGCAGATATTACTAATGTGATTCCTAATATTCTGCAAAACTCTGGTGCAAATCATCTAGTTATTATACATGCTGGTGTGTAAACGATATTCAAAATACAAATCAAAATTCGTTGAAACAGGACATTATTGCTTTGAGCAACCTGTTGGTGGAGAAAGGATGCACAGTTTGTTTTTCTGAAATTTTACCTGATCCCAGAGCTACTCATTATGTTACCACAAGGATTAAGCAAATAAATGAATGGTTACGAAAATGGTGTATGTCACAAAACATAGTGGCCTGGATATTCAGACTGCGCCAGGTTGTGGCGCAAGCCTGGGCGCAGTGCAAATGGGCTGCACAGGGGCGTTGACAGGGTGATATTCAACAGAGCTGCGCCATGGCACAGCATCGCTGAATATCACACCTGGCCACCCGCGGTGTGCTGAGGGCAGTGGCACTGCGCCAGTGCAAGTGGCCAGAGTGGAGCAGGGGATACGCTTAGCGCAGAGGGTTCCATTGCGCTAGGTGCAACAACCGCAATATTCAAAGGTGCACATGCAAATGGGGCCATAATGCATGCAAGGTGCAAGTGGGCCATTTGCATGTCATTATGTCCCCATTTGCATGCAGATGCGCCAATCCCCGTCGACTTGCGCTTGGCGCCCTGCCAGGCTGCAGCCATCGGGGACCGATGCCCCCTGCACAGCGTGGAAAAGTGCCCCACTGCCCAATCGCGGGCATCTGTTAAAATAAAACACGTCCTATATCCCTGGTGGTCCAGTGGACCACTCACAGCCCAATCATGGGATTAAGTATAAATATAACCATCCCATATCCCTGGTGGTCCAGTGGACTGCTTGCAGCCCGATCACGGGCTTAAGTATAAATATAATCGTCCCATATCCCTGGTGGTCCAGTGGACCACTTGCAGCCCGATCACGGGCTTAAGTATAAATATAATCATCCCATATCCCTGGTGGTCCAGTGGACCACTCGCAGCCTGATCACGGGTGTCAGTAAAACATTAATGCCACAGCAACCCAACCCTGGTGGTCTGCGGTACCTCCTCCCCACCCGCCACTGGGCCCCTGCCCTGCTCCCCAGTCAGCGGCGCTCCCCCCCATCAACGCCCGCCACCGGCTGACCCCGGCCACTGTGCAGTAGAACTGTCGCCCATTGGTCACAGCATAAGCCAGTGGGCGTGCAGCCTGTACCACATCTACACAGTCAGATATGTGAATGGATCCATTCACATATCTGGACTATTAATAACTCTGACATGTCTGCCCCACACTTGAGCTCACACTGTGGACCAATGGGCTTACAGCCCATCCAGTGCGTCAGCTGGTGGCGGGGTGGCAAGCAGATGGGAGCCGCCGCCTGCCGCTGACTGGGGAGGGGCGGTGGGGCCCAGTGTGGGCGGGTGGGAGGAGGTACCGCTAGACCACCAGGGTTGGGTTGCTGTGGCTTTAATGTTTTACTGATGCCCATGATCGGGCTGCAAGCTGTCCACTGGACCACCAGGGATATGAGACGATTACTTTTATACTTAAGCCCGTGATCGGGCTGCAAGCGGTCCACTGGACCACCAGGGATATTGGACATTTATATTCCTCTATGTCTGCCCGTGATCGGGCATGGGGGGATGCTGCCACGAAGGTGCAGCCAGAGCTTGGGTGGCCACCCACAGGTGGCAGCTGCTGTGTTGCACCCTGCAATATGGCAGCTCACCTGTGGGTGGCCAGTCGGTTTTGCCTTTTTTTTTGGCTCACCTGTGTGCAGCACAAGTAGGGGTTGTGCATGCATGGGCTCAGCACATCCCAGGCTGAATATTGGGATGTGCAGAGTATACATGGGCTCGCCCCTCGCTTGCCGCCAACATTACTGATGCGCTTCACATCAGGATTTGTGCCAGGCACAACTCTATTTGAATATCACGTCAAGTACATCAGTGGGTTGCACTATGCACAACCCTTCTGAATATCCAGGCCAGTGTGTATAAACCATTGGGAAAACTTTGTAGATAAACCTTCCTTTTACAGCTGGGATGGATTTCATCTTAGTAGACGGGGTAGTACCATGATGGGAAAATCCTTATCAAAAATCATAAATAATCATTTAAACTAACTAGGAAGGGGGAGAAAGGGGTACTACCCCAACCTCTTAAACATCTAGAAAGTCAGTCACTCCAAGGGTACAAGTTCATGTCATTAAATGCTCGATCATTGAATATCTCAAAATTAACGGAACTTGAAGTTGAAAGTAAATTATTAAATCTTGACATTGTAGGGATAACTGAAACCTGGTGGGATTCAAATTCTGTATGGAACCAACAGATTTCAGGTTATAAGCTTTATCATAAAAATGGAATTGATAAAAAAGGAAGGGGGGGGTTGGACTTTATGTAAGAGAAGATATCCATCCCATGAATTACAGTCACAGTGTAACATAGAAAGTATATGGGTGGCTATCACATAACTGGTCTCCCAAATTATTGATTGGGAAATTGTTATAATCCGCCTACATCAGATCTTATTAATAGAGAAGACTTATTAAGGGACATTTAAACATTTTCAGACCATAAAGATGTAATAATCATGGGAGACTTTAATATGCCACATATTAAGTGGTCTACCAACACAAGTAATATCAAGCAAGACACGGCCTTCCTGAATATGTTAACTGAAAATGGTTTGTCTCAATTAATTACTTCACTAACTAGAGGTGGGAATATCCTTGATCTTCTTATCTCCAATATAAGTCACAAACTTACCAAGATCGTAATACTGGATCCTCTGGGAAATAATGGTCATTACTCCATCATGTTTGAATTAATATGTGATCACCGTAGACTAAAAAAGAAGTCAGTTTATAGGAATTACAACAGTGCCAATTTTGAAGCCATCATTAATAAATTAAATAACATTAAATGGTCAGAATTGTTTTGTGGCCTTACAGTCAATGAGGCCTGGACTAAATTAAAAGATGTAATCTCTTCATTAGAGGAAAAATTTGTACCTACAAAAAATAAATACAATAATAAAGGTAGGATACCTAAGTGGCTAAATAAATCCATTAAACTACAGATCAAAAAGAAACTAAAGTTATTCAAAAAACTCAAAATAAGTAAATCAATAGTGAAAACAATCTATACTAAATATAAAAAATATGTACAAGTCTTAAAAAGTATGATTAAAAAACAAAATGAATATTGAATTCCAATTGGCCCACACCAAGGATGGCCATAGAGCATTGTTTTCATTTAAACAATAAAAGGGAAACTCCAGAAAGGTAGGGCCTCTACACAAAATGGTAATATAATACAGTCAGACATTGATATAGCTAACCTTTTAACTCTTATTTCGTTCAGTGTTTAAAAAGAAATCACTATATACCTAACATGGATTCAATCACAGTTAATTATCTCAATATCAGCTACAATATAACTACTTCTGATATACTTCCACTTCTTAATCCTTAAAAAAATCTATTAGTCCAGGACCTGATCATATCAGTGGCAGATTTCTAAAAGAAACTGCAGAAGCAATTTCAACACCATTAACAATCTTATTTAATAGATCCGTGCACTCAGCAGAAATTCCAGCAGACTGACTAACAGCTGCAATAACCTCTATTCATAAGAAGGGTAGTAGATCACTTGTTCAGAACTTTTGACCCATAAGTCTTACATCTGTTATTTGTAAAGCCATGGAAAAAATAATAAAAGCATATTTAATGGAAGAAATGAAGAAATTAAACATAGACAACATTACACAGCATGGGTTTAAAGTTGGTCACTCGTGTACAACTAACTTGTTGTCTTTTTCTAACAACATTAGCATGGGTTTAGAAAATAGACAACACATTGATGTCATATTGCTGGATTACAGCAAGGCATTTGACAAAGCTCCCCATGGAAATCTTATTAAAAAAATTGAATTATTGGGATTTTCCTATGGATTTATTAAATGGATAAATGCATGGCTGACAAATAGTATTCAGAAGGTCGCTATAAATAATTGTTTTTCCAATATAGTTGAAGTCTCCAGTGGGGTTCCACAAGGTTCAGTACTTGGCCCCATTTTATTTAATATATACATTAGTGATATGTAAACAAGTAATAGCAATTGGTTGTGTAAATTTGTGGATGATTCTAAGCTTGGGGAGTAGTAGATAACACTCATGATTATGACTCACTTAAATTGGATTTACTAAATATTGAAAAATGGGCAATAGATAAAATGGAATTCAATACTGATAAATGTACAGTACTACATTTCGGAACTCATAATCCTAAACACAATTACTACGTAAACAATAGTTTGATCAAATCTATTGCTAAAGAAAGAGACTTAGGTATTTTGGTTAATTCCAGATTAACCTTCTTGGACCATTGCTTAAAATAGCAAATAAAACAAATGGCAGACTTAAGCAGATTCAACGCTCCTTCGTTACAAAACGGAACAATGTTTGATACCACTCTATAGGGCATGTCACACTTAATTGATTATGGGTCCCATTTTGGAGCCCTTATTTAAAGGGAGACATAAACAGACTAGAGAAGATTCAGCAACGGGCTACAAGGATGGTACCAAGACTAGCAAAAAGTTTTTACTCAATTAGATTGCAGAAAACAGGTTTGCACTCTCTGCAAAACAGAAGAATTGGGGGGACCAAATTTTAATTTATAAATTAATGAGAAATCAAGATCTGATGAATAAGTGTGGTATTTTCCTTGCAAATCGGCGACTCATACCAAGGAGACATAATAAACAACTTTTTGTACCATATGCACGTACCAAACTCAGAAAACATTTTTATTCAGTTAGAGCTCCTAGACTATGGAACCAACTACCTCAAACGTTGGTCAATACAGCTAACGCTGATGTTTTTAAAAGGGGTCTCGATACCTGGTTAACTTTGATGCCTTTGTCTTAAAATTGCCCACATTGTGTGGGGGAAAATCCAGATGGGCTTCGGCCTTCTTTTTTCCAAAAACACCTAGTAAACCTAGTAAACAGACTACCTTTGAGGTGCCCTCAGATCTGCATAGTATTTCACTTTCTTTTCATAGTTCTAAGGCATTCTTTGACATCAGTAACACCATTCCATGCTATTCATCTGAATGGCCTGGAATGGTGTTACTGGTGTCATAGAATGTTCAGGCAGTATGAAAAGACTAGAGGGAGCAGCAGCAGCTTCTGAGAAGAGAGGTATTCCAGGTAGTTACAAAGGAAAAGAAACAGATTATTTCACAAAAAAGGTCAAAGCATATCAGAATATTGGATAGATGCTTAACTCATTCACACCACAAGAGCCTCTTGAGACTTCCACCACTTGTGCCCTGTATACTCTTAGCACTGCATCCTGGGCCTTTCTACAAAATCAAGCCATAATCAGCACGCCACAAACAAATGCAAATACCTCTTGAACCATAAGTGCTACACACAGTACTTAGGCAAAGTTCTTCAGCACAAAATTATCTTTCCAATGGTGCAATGCAATCAGTTGTAACAAATTTGGTTTTTATTTTGTACTAGCTGAAATAGAAAACATCTGTTTTTGTTTTTTTTTTTTTTCAGATTTATTCAAGGTGTTTAGGTGAGGCTTGAGAGACAAATGTCAGCCATGCACACTGTACCATAAACAAATGCGAATAACTCTTAAAGTGTACATGATAGACACAAAGTATCAGCTGCAACAGTGTTCAGCATGCCAGCCCGGTGGTGCTGAGAGCTGAGGCATTGGATGCCTTACCTTGTGGCATGCTGGTGTCCGGGGTTCAGGAACGAGCCCAGGCCATCTGAGGTCAGCCAAGGGGGGAGGGTAGAGCTGGATGGAGCTGCTGAAAGGCAAACTCTCTTCTTGGGGGAGGTATAAGGGCTTCTTCCGGCTGATGGTTGCCACCTGGTGGAGGCTGGGGACAGCATGGGTCAGGAGGAGCCAGGTGCTAGGCTTGGAGTGGGAGGAAAGGGCCATGGGACTAATGCATGCCTCCACATGCATGTATACCCACCCTGGGGCCCTGGGCATAAACAGAGAAAATCGCGGTAGCAGGATGACGACTGACTCCTGCAGACTCTGCTCCTGGGCCGGTATAGGTAAGCCCTGGTAATTCTGGATGATGGGGCTGGCGGGCAGTCAAATGGGGCTGTCCGGGGTAAAAGTGCTCAAGGATAAAACAAATACCTAACAACTGGGGGGGGGTTTGGGTTGAGAGACAAATGTCAGCCATGCACACCTTACATAGAAACATAGAAGCATAGACTTTGACGGCAGATAAGGACCGCTTGGCCCGTTTAGTCTGCCCATTTCCCTACCTACAGGATAGGCCGCAGATCCTAGGTAACCAACAGCCTATTTCTTCCTACCCGCCCCACAAGAATGGCCTTATGTCTGTCCCATGCATTCTTGAATTCTCCCACAGTTTTAGACCCCACAACCTCCTCAGGAAGGCTGTTCCATGCATCCACTACCCTCTCTGTGAAATAATAATTCCTCACATTGCCCCTGAACCGCCCTCTATCTTTAAATTGTGTCCACTTGTTCTTGCACGTGTCTTTTTCTGAAAGATGCTACCCTCTTGGACTTTGTTGATTCCATTGAGGTACTTAAAAGTTTCTATCATGTCCTCCATCTCACTTCTTTCCTCAAGGGTATACATATTAAGCTCCTTTAGTCTCTCCTCATACGGCTTCTCTTGCAGACCCTGCACCATTTTAGTTGCCCTCCTCTGGACTGCATCTATCCTGTCTATGTCCTTGCGGAGATGGGGTCTCCAGAACTGGACGCAGTACTCCAGATGGGGTCTCACCAATTGTCTGTACAGAGGGATAACAACTTCCTGTTTTCTGCTGCTGATGCCTCTCCCTATGCATCCCAGTATACCCCCAGCCCTCCATACTGCCTTCTCACATTGCTTGCTAACCTTAAGGTCATCTGATATGATTACCCCCAGGTCCCTTTCCTTTTTTGTTGTTGTTACTACCTCCCTCCCCATTGTGTATTCTTCCCTGGTTCTTGTTTCCCAGGTGCATTATTTTGCACTTCTTTGCACTGTATCCTAGCTGCCATACTTGACCATTCCTCCAACCTTACCAAGTCCCTTCTCATCTTTCCACGCTTTCTGTGTATCAACCCTGTTGCAGATCTTTGTGTCATCTGCAAAGAGGCATACTTTTCCTTCCAGTCCCTCTGCAATGTCACTTATGAAGACATTAAAAAGGACTGGACCCAATACTGAACCCTGCGGTACCCCACTAGTAACCCCTCTTTCTTCAGAGTGGACTCCATTTACAATTACCTTCTGTGTCCTGTTGTCCAGCCAATGTTTTACCCAGGCTACCACCCTGGGACCCACTCCCAGGCTAGTTAATTTGACTATCTTTTGTGTGGGACTGTGTCAAATGCCTTGCTAAAGTCTAGGTAGGCCATGTCCACAGCCCCTCCTGGTCTACTACTTTGGTCACCCAGTCAAAGAAATCTATTAGATTCATCTGACATGACCTTCCCACTGTGAATCCATGCTGCCTTGGGTCCCAGCCCCACTGGCCTCTATACTCAACTGTTCTTTCCTTCAGAAGTGACTCCATCACTTTCCCTACCACAGAGGTCAGACTGACAGGTCTGTTTCTGCCTCTGTCTTGGTCCCACTTTTGTGAAGGGAATCACATCCGCCTTCCTCCAGTCCTCGGGTACCACACCATCCTCCCATGATTTATTAAAAGAGTAGCCAGTGATTTCACTAGTTCCCCTTAATTCTTTAGAATTCTGGGGTGAATTCCATCAGGCCCCATTGCTTTGTCCACCTTCAGTTTTAGGAGTTCTTGCAGAACCCTTTCTTCTGTGAAAGGACAGGATCGACCCCCCCCATCAAGAGTGCTTCTGTTAATTGGATTAGGCACTTCCCCCTCCTCTTTTTACCATAAACAAATGCAAATAACTCCTAAAGTATACGAGGTAGACACAAAGTATCAGTGGCAAAGTTGTTAAGCACATAATTACCTTTCTAATGGTGCTATGCAATCAATTCTAAGCAATTTGGTTTGTCTGATATTTAATTAAAAACCACTGACTTCCTCAGACATTTCCAGGCCTGAGTGAAAGTCAGCTGAGTACATCTATAGTCGTTATTGGCCTGAGTGGCTATGCTTTCAGACACCACCTACAGGCATATCCAGGCCTGAGTGAGTTAAAGGCAAACAGGAGGCATCTAGAGGTGTGCAAAACTGTTTCCAGCACCTTTAAAAGTTGAAAACAAAATACTAGCAAAACCATACTGCTGTTACTGCACAAGAATGTGTTTGTTTACAGGTACAACAACTTTCACTGGTCTCTCTGTATTTGGTAACCACCCGCCCCACAACAGCAATGTTCAGGCGGAGTATACAGTAAGAGTAGGGACTGTTTTGGTTGGATATAGTTACTGCTGTAGTACTCACTGTAGAACACATGTGGTGCACTGGGCTGAGCCAGCATACAAAAGCTTTCTTTTATTAAGGTTCTTTACAACCAGACAGAGAAAAAGACAGGCAAAGACATCTGCCAGAGGGTATATTAATGCAGCTAGCAGCACTTGCAGCAGCAGCAGCAGTGTGAGATGGTGATCTGAAAATGTATCTATCATCTCATCACCATCTTCAGCAAGGCAAACATCAGAATGGAAGAAGCATATCAAATTAGGTGCCACATTAGGTCAGGAGGTGCAGGCCACTAAAAACTAAATGACACTATTAGAAATTTAGAAATATAGACTTTGACGGCAGATAAGGACCACTTGGCCCACCTAGTCTGCCCATTTCTCACCTATTGGGTAAGGCAGACCCTAGTTAACCAACAGCCTGCTTTTTCTACCCCATCAGAATTGCCTTATGTCTGTCCCATGCATTCTTGAATTCTCCCACTGTTTTTGATCCTATGACCTCCTCAGGAAAGCCGCTCCATGCATCCACCCCCATGAAAAAATACTTCCTAACACTATTGATTTCATTTTCAAATTCTACATTTTCATAAACTGAAGTACATTTTGACTTTTACAGTCATATAGTTGTCAGGCCAATCTTCTGAATGTGTTGAAGATTGCTTAGTGTTTTATTCTTGAAGATTTTTAAACTACAGCTGTACCGGAGTGTAACAGTTAAGAGTACTGTAGATATTTAGAAAAAATATTCTGGGTTTTGCATCAAGTTATAAGTTGCTAAATCAGTAAACCAGTAAAAAAAAAAACACCAATGCAAAACAATATCCTGAACCAGATTTAATCTGCAATTTAGGATAGAATATACATATTTTTATTTACATTTTCAACACTATGGCATATTCCTTATTTAACATGTCTGAAAGACACACACACACACACAAAAACAGTAGGCACTGATGCTGCTCAACTTGAAACAAGTCAAAATGGAGCCTCCTTCATCTATTTTTCATCTATCCTGTCCACTTCCTTTACTCAGCAGCATACTACCACTGGCACTACTGAGTCACGATGCCACAGTGTGTACGTGTTTCAAAAGTGGTATTTGGGAGAGTTTTTTGATGTTAAATCTGAGAAGGGTAAAAATATTTCAGTTCAGTGTAAACTATGTATGCCTAAAGTAAAGCCTCTGTCGACATCAAGAAATAGTACGTTGAACTTAAAAAAACTTGTAACATGGCAAATAATGTGTGCCGTGAATCTGGCACAATGATAGATGGAAACACACCCAGTGGTATCTAGTGATTAATTCACTAGATATGCACGGTGCTGCAAAAAAACTTACCAGCAGGTTTAACAAATTAGCAATAATATAATTATCCGATCCACCCAGTACACACAATACATCTCAAACATTGAGAGCGAGTACTACTGAACAATGAAATGGAGAATTGTACAACAAGATCTGTTACGTATATCAGCACATTTTCATTCTACATGCTGACATGAACCACTTGAGATCACAGTCGCTGTTACACTAACCTCGACTAATCTCACAAGCCCTGTTGCATGACTTGAATGAAACGGTTGGCATTAATAACTGTTGAGCTACAAATACTGTAAGCATGAATTACATTCACATTGTACAAATATATGTTTCTCAAGATATGCAGTTCTACAGTAGGCACTGTCAGCTAAATAATGATATCCTAAAACATGCACTCGATGAAATCAACAAATATATGTTGGTGAGTGACATTAACTCATATAGCATATCCTGTAGCACAATAATTATGCTAATAATAATTTTGCACTAGAGAACTGCAAACATAAGGAAATATGTCACTTTGCCTCACATGTGTAAGAATAATAAATGTTGTGCAAACTGTGTTACTATAACTACATTGACAAGACCTAAATAAAAATTAAATTACTCCTTCATCCATTGTAAATCTCTTTATTTCTCATCAATACTACCACCAGTTATTACACCAACATCCATATTACAAGTGGATACGATGAGACAGAGAGTTTCTCAGGAATTAATGCATGGTTGGGTGGTGGAAGCACCCAGCCTTCGGCCTTGTGCACCCCAACCATGCATTAATTCCTGGGAAATGACCTCCTGTCTCAGTCATTAATGTTTACATATAGAACACATTCATCCTACATCTTTGGAGACATTCAAAAAAGTTGTTACACAATGCAGCAGTCGAAATGATAATCCAGCTATGCTTCCCCTTGCTCAGAAAAGGATACAGGAAGTGGAAGAAGAGGTGGAAGATGAATTTTCTAGCTCAAGCAGCAGTGGAAATTCATTGGCATCCCCATCATTTGTTAAAATGAAGAAATGTTTTCTGCAACAATTATTTGAATCCACAAAGAGTTCTCTTGTTAGCCAATCTTGCATTGACAAGCTTATGATTCATTTTGTAGTTGAAGAGCTACAGTCATTCAGTATTGTTGAACAGCCTTAATTTGTCAAGTTAGTAACTGGTCTATAGCCCAATAAAAAAGTTATGACAAGAAAAACACTGACAGACAGAACAGATAAGATGTTCCAAAACATGAAGTCAGACTTGATTTCTAACTTCAGTAATGTACAGTGATAGTAATCTAAAAGTTTCCTACCCCAAGGTACCTTGAGGAACCACTCTGGTACCACTGAGGCACTCTGCATTGACTGTAATGTGATCCTGCCTCATTCTGCCTCAGTATACCTAGGTTTACCTCAGTACTGCGAAACTTTTCTATGACTACCACTGTATGTCACATCTGCTGACATTTGAACATCACATAATAGAAGCTGCCTAAGTGGGACAGCTCATTGCATTGATCCAAAAATATGGTGAGAAAATGTGCAGCATTAGTATGCATGCAAATAAAAGGAAGACACACGATGATGTTATTGTATCAAACTGGAATAAGTTCACTTGAATGAAATACAGCATTGCAAAACAAGGTTGATAAAACTGTCACTGACAATGGATCACATTGTGTAAAAGCATTTCAGGAGTTTGGTTCTGGTAATACCACACCCATCACTGCCACTGTGATTCAGAATGATGACGATGATGAGCATGACCAGCATCAGGCAGGGGGAAGCAGCAGCTGTGCGGGTGAAGACGATGATGACACAGTCAGGGATGTAGTAAGTTTCGTTGATTTATGCAGGATTCTAGATGATGGGGATGAACACATGGTAGAGACCTACAACCTTCCTTCACATCAGTGCTGTGTGTCTCATACCCTAAAATTAATAGCAGTGAAGGACATAGAATCTGCAACATCAAATCTTGCCTACAAGAAGATACACCACAGCACAATGGCCAAATGCTCAGCTGTTTGGAACAAAGTACACTGAAGTTCACAAGCAAGTGAAACTGTCTCAGACAAAAATGGTACCAAACTGGTTGTCCCCAATAACACAAGGTGGAATTCTTACTACAGAGCTGAGGAAGAAGTCAGATCCATTGTCAAAAAAGATGAAGATGACCTGCATAATATCTACGATGAACTTGGCTTCACAAGGTTTAAAACAAATGACGTTGCTTTCTTGGTGGAGTACTGCAAAGTAATCCAGCCTTTAGCAAACTCATTGGATATTCTGCAGCGAGAAACATAATGCTACATGGGATAGCTTCTTCCAACATTGGTGGCTTTGAAACAGGAGTTGCTTGATATGAGACTGCAATTGTATTATTCATCACCACTTCTTGATGCAGTTGTGAAAGGTGTGTACACTCGCTTTGGTACCAGCTTTGAGCAGAGGGAGTTGATTCTAGCAAACATCTCTTTACCACAGTTTCATTTTGGATGGATTGGGAATGAGGAAGAAGCCCGGGCAGCAAAAAACATGCTTGAACATGAATTGCTATTGCTGTCACATCAGAAGGATATTGTCCATGGAAGCCCATTGCCTGAAGACAACCATGAGGATGATGATGATGACTTCTTCAGATTTGAAGAAAATCAGCTGCCTAGTCATGGTGGAGTTCTTCATGAAGTGGAGCAATCCCTAAATGACACAAATAAAACACTTTAAACTTTACAACTATTCCCAACAATAAAGAAAATATTCCTGTGTTACAATACTGCACTACCATCTAGTGCACCTGTAGAAAGATTGTTCAATGTTGGTGGAGAGGTTCTGACAGCTGGAAGAAGCAGATTTGCTGACAAAAACTTTGAAGTACAGCTACTTTTATGCTGCAACACAACATATTGGGAATAGCAATATTTTGGACTGGTGTGTTGAAAGGCTCAGGCAAAGCTAGGATGTCGCTAGTGGTGTGGCTTGGCTAACTTATTAACAAGCATTTGTCAATGCCGTAACGCTTGTTTGCAGGTATTTGCAGTGGTGTTTGGCAGTATGGTGCTTTACCTAATGCCCTATCGCGATTGCTGGTATTTGCACAATAAATGGTCAGCATGACCTTTTGTTATCCTGAAATAGCTACATAGGCGGAAACACGTTTTAGGCAGGATGTGAAATGACAGCTGTACTGCTCATAAGGAAGTGTGATAAAATGCCAATGTTGAAAATCTGGAGTGGAAATATTGAAATTGCAAACTCACGAGCGCATAGGAACTGTGCAACGCATTGTAAACAGTCATTTTTAGGAATTTTTTTCACCAAATTTTCAACATTGCCATTTTAAAACCTCTGCTAATGAACAGTGTCACTGTGATTTTCTTTAATGTGTCCATACACTGAGTTCGACACCAACTGTGCCATTGTGCGCACATGGCGAAACATCGCTTTTGGGCAAGAGGTGAAAATTACAGCTGCAGTGCTCATAAGGAGGTGTGGTAAATGGCAATGTTGAAAATCTGGAATGAAAATATTGGAAATTCAGAAACTTACGAGCATGAGGAACTGCTCAACGAGACTCATAAAACAGTCATTTTAGAATTTCACCAGATTTTCAGCACAGCCATTTTAAGACCTCTGCTCATGATCAGTATCACTGTGATTTTTTAATGTGTCCCATACATTGAGTTCAAGACAATCGATCGCGCCATTGTGCGCTACATAGGCAGAAACACATTTTGGGCAGAATGTGAAAAATGACAGCTGTACTGCTCGTGAGGAGGTGTGGTAAAATGGCAATGTTGAAAATCTGGAGTACAAATATTGAAAATTCGCAAACGTACGAGCGTGCATAGGAACTGCACAATGCACGCTCGTAAAACAGTCATTTTTAGGAATTTTTTCACCAAATTTTCAACATAGCCATTTTAAGACCTCTGCTCATGAACAGTGTCACTGTGATTTTCTTAATGTGTTCCATACATTGATTTACGTTTTGGGTGAGATGTGAAAAATGACAGCTGTACAGCTCATAAGAAGGTGTGATAAAATGGCAATATTGAAAATCTGGAGTGAAAATATTGAACATTCGCGAACTTACGAGCTCGCGTAAGAACCGCGCAATGCACGCCATAAAACAGTAATATTTTTTGCATCAATTTTAACATGGTTTTGGGACATCTTCTCATGAATGATGTCACTGTGATGGCATTATCAATGCCGCAGGGGATTTCACGCGAGTGACCGCGCAGTGCCCGCGAAATCACCCTTCAGGCCCCAATAACGCCATGACAGTGACATCATTCATGAGAAGGGGTCCCAAAACCCCATGTTGAAAATCTGGTGCAAAATTCCAAAAGTGACTGAGATATGCACAAGTTGAAACCCCCATGTAGCCCATTATACAGCTTTACCGACATTTCCTCAGTTCAGGGTCGGCTTTGAAGAGTGCAGATGTGTTCCCGGTCCATCAAGATCGCGCTACCGGAGTCCGGAGGTAGTATGGGGTGGGGGGTGTGGAGGCTGGGTGCGCAGTGGTGTGTGGCGGTTGTAGAGGGGCTGGGAGACTTGCGCGGGATCGCTTTTTATTTTACAGGTTTAAAAAAAAAAAGATGGTGGATATTTGCCATGCTGGGTGGGCTCAGCATGGCAGAAGATATGTGGGGTGAGGAGCCGACGGGTGGAGCACCCCATCGGCAAACTACTGCTGGGGAGCCAGGAGCCACGGGATTGGGCACCCCGTCAGCAACAACGCTGCCATGCTGGGGTGGGCTCCCAGCATGGCACGAAAAGCTTTGGGGCGCGGACGACACGGGGAGCGCGTGATGCGGAGGGGATAGCGCGGTACTGGTACAGCAGCGTGCTTTGAAGCAGAGGAACACCGCTGTCATATTGAGCTCCTGCACCTATTGGTGCAGGGATCGCCATGCCTGCTCAAGGGAGCAGTGCATTGATGGAGAGGCACACCCGCGTGCTACTTTCAAAACGCCTCAATGCATGCCAGTTTAACATAAAAATGATAAATTTGTGTTGTGTATAGCAATTTTTGCTATACATCACCCATCACCTCACCCCCCAAGACAATGAGCATAACATTTGTTTTTTCACTAGTGGTTGAAGTGAGTTTCTAGTGTAACCTAATGTGTGCTGTAGACTACTACATTGCATCATGGTAATATTAAAGACTTTCTGCAGATTATATTTTTGGTGTTACCATAAATCCCAGAATCTCCTGCAGCTGACATCAGCACAGGGCTGCAGCACTGGCAGATTTGTTAGCCTGCAGTGCATATTGGTTACATATTTTATGACATATGTATCTGAACTTCTGTTTGCTGTGCCCGCTGTCTCTCAAAGAGGGCTGTGTACTTAGCCTGTTGGGGTAACAGTGGGACCGAAGGAGCATCAGACATTTGATCAGAATTCATAAACTGTAATGCTCTTACTAAAGGCTATTAAATCTTCCACTGCTGCAGCCCTGCTGGCATGTTGGCTGCAGGGGATTCTGAGATTTCTCACACCAGCTGTCAGTAGTATTACTTTGATACAGTCCACTGTCTACAGTACACATTAAGCAAACAAAAAATTGTTTTTGTTACACAACTTGCAAATTAATACCAAACCCAGAGATGTGGGGGTCTTAGTGCTGACTATTTCCTTATAATAGAATAAATAACCATAACACCATCTGACAGTGAAATCACCACTTTTATTATGTTTATGTTGATCTATTTGGAGCATGTGGATAAATGTTATCATCTCATGTAATACAAGTTATATGGTCATGCTTGCTTTTCTGCAACGGTAATAAAAACTTAAAATTAGAGACAATAACACAACACATCTGTACTGGTCCTACAGGTCAACATGATGCAGTTTGATGTACCATACATGCTCTATTCATCTTATTTTATTAGGAAGTCTATACTGGTCCTACAGGACAGCCTGGTGCAAACTGATTAAATAACTAGTCTGTGCATGCTCTTCATCTTATTTTAATAAGAACAGATAAAATAACATGCAACTCATTCAATGTCTTCAGAATCTTATTTGATTTATACTTTAATGATTTTTAGAGTTTCCTGAGCACATAAATATGTTTAATGAATGAGCATTGCCAAGTTATCAAAAGCAATATAAAGTAATATGAAAAGTAATATGAGTTACAGTTACTTATTACTACTTATATGAAAGTAGTAACTGTAACTGATTACATTTCTTGAGAGTAACTAGTAACTGTAACTGATTACTTTTTCAAAAGTACTTAGCCAATTTTGGTATTGCCACTGAGAATAGGGAGGATGGGGAGGTGAGAGGAACCAGACCTTATGGATGCTGATACTGGCACTGGGACAGGGATCGAGATGGGAGGGAGGGACCAGATCTCATGAATATGGATACTGAAATGGTGGTGGGAGAACAGATCTCATGGATATGGATACTGAAATGGTGGTGAGGAGAACAGACCTCATGGATATGGATACTGAAATGGTGGTGGGGAGAACAGATCTCATGGATATGGATACTGAAATGGTGGTGGGAGAACAGACCTCATGGATATGGATACTGAAATGGTGGTGGGGAGAACAGACCCATGGATATGGATACTGAAATGGTGGTGAGGAGAACAGACCTCATGGATATGGATACTGAAATGGTGGTGAGGAGAACAGACCTCATGGATATGGATACTGAAATGGTGGTGGGGAGAACAGACCTCATGGATATGGATACTGAAATGGTGGTGGGGAGAACAGACCTCATGGATATGGATACTCTTACCAGGAATGGGGGTGAGGGGAGAGCAGACCTAATAGATATGGGACACTGGCTTTGGGAATGGGAGAGGAAGGGGTGCCAGAGGAAACCAGAGATGTCTGCGGTGATGGCAGGGGGTGGAAGGAGTTGACCAGGAAACAATGGTCAGCTCTATTGACTGCAAGGCGTACACACAATCTCAGGAGCAAAGGCTGGATGGGACCATATAAATGGCCTCATAATGGTATACTAATGACCTCTTAGGGCCTTGCATGGAGCTTGAGGTTATTTGCATTAGGGGTGGGCAAATACCTTATTTTGACTATTCAGTTAATATTCGTATTCGGAGCCCCAATTATTGGGAAATTTGGTATTCATATTTGTTATTTGTGTGCCTGTGGAAAAAAGGAAAAGAAACAGTCCCCCGCCATCTTCCCCAGCCCAGCCCTTTAAAGTGCAACTACTGTCCCCCCCACCCTCTGCTACAAGCCCAGTCCCACCCTTCTCCCCGCAGCACCCACAATTTTACATTTTAAACATAAAAAACCTCTCATGATTGGCAACCCGCACTACCCACCTGACTCCACAGCTGGCCACTATCTCTTCTTTAGTGCCTTTCTCCTATGTAACTCAAGATTTTCCCCTAGCAGCAGCACTCCAACTCCCACCTTCCTCTCCCCAGTACCCAAATTTTCTTTTAACAGAAGGCCCCCTGGTGTGACAATGAAGATGACTGAAGCAACCCACCCTCCTCCATGGCTGGCTGCCTTTTAGTAAATGAAAGCACTCCTGTGCTTGTGTGCATAGTAAAACAGCTCATAGAAACATAGAAGGTGTCAGCAGATTAGGGCCTCATGGCCCACCTAGTCTGCCCTAGTTACTCTATCCATTCCCTATCTACTATCTATCCTATCACCTTGACTTATCTGACCCATTGTCTCGCCCTCTTTTACTTCTAAGGTCCCTCTGCATCTATCTCATTTTTTCTTGAATCCTGTAATTGTTTCCGACCCCATTACCTCTGCCGGAAGGCTGTTCTACTCATCTACCACTCTTTCCATGAAGTAGTATTTTCCCACATTTCTTCTGAACCTCCCCCTTCCAATTTCATAGCATGCCCCCTTGTTCTTCAGCATCTTTTCCTTTGGAAAATGCTACCGTCCTGTACCTTGTTCTTCCCTGTGATGTATTTGTATGTTTCTATCATATCCCCCTCCTTCTCCTATCCTCCAGTGAGTACATGTTCCATCCCTCAAGCCTTCTCGTAGGTTTCTGAGTGTATCCCTACACCATTTTGGTGTCCCTCATCTGAACTGGCTCCACCCTAGCTATGTCTTTTTGAAGATAGGCCCTCCAGAACTGAACACAGTACTCAAGGTGTGGTCTCATGAGGGATCTATATAGGACATTATCACCTCCCTCCTTCTACTTGTGATGCCCATGCCTATGCATCCCAGCATCCTGCAAGCCTTCCCCACTGCCTTATCACACTGTCTTGCAACCTTTAGATCATCTGCACAATCACCCCCAGTTCCTTTCCTGCTCCATGACTGTCAGTGCCTCCAGTTTGTATGTTGCCCCGGTTGTTGTGCCCATATGCCTTATTTTGCATTTTATAGTGTTGAAAGCCAGTTGCCAATTCCTTGACCATTCTTCTGACTTTTCTAGATTGCCCCTCATTCTATCCACCCCTCCCTGGTGTGTCCACTTTGTTACAGAGTTTCGTGTAATCCATGAAGAGGCATACCTTTCCTTCCAGTCCTATAGTAATGTCACTAATAAAGACATTGAGGAGGACCGGGCCCAGTACTGATCCCTGTGGCATCCCAATGGTCACTTTGCCCTCCCCTGAGTGGGTTCCATTCACCACCACCCTCTGAGTCCTACCATCCAGCCAACCTTCTATGCATTTAACAGCCTTAGTACCCACTCCTAGACTCCCCAACTTATTTGTCATTATACCATGCACTGTAAAAACTGACCAAGCACATGCGCAGGCTGGCACCTCAGCCCCGTTGTAAATTGTACAGTAATCACCACAAAAGGTGCCAGCCTGCCACAGTCATCTGCCAGTCTAACTGTAATCACTCCGATACCCTGTAGTGACCCACAAAGCCACCATATTTTACTCTCACTGACTAACGTTGCGTCATACAGGCACTGGTAAAAAAAATAAAAAAAAAATGGACACCTCTTTCGACTCTAGAGCCTAAGATTCCAGCCAGGACAGGTCAAGGCTGAGCACAGTCTCCAGGGGATGCACAAGTGTTTGTGAGCTCCTACTGTATGCTTGCCCCTGGTGGCCTGGGGACAGGAGAGACGCATATGACAGTCTCTACTTTACTGGCCCCTCTCGCAACATTCAGTGGGGCAGTGGTGTGTGCCACCTATGCAGTCTGTGCCCTCCTCTCAAGCTCTTATTTCAGTAATGCATCAACAGATATAACTAGTTCAATATCTGTCAGTCTGCATCTCTATATCTCTTCCCCCCATGGAGAGGCTGAAAACAGAAAGTATTTCCTAGAACTCCTTTTCCAATCTGCAAAAATAATTAATACATTTTAAAAAAAGTGACACTACTGGCAGGCCTGATGTTGACTTGCCTCCCTGACTACCATGCAGGATATTAGGCTCTTCGACCTAGGGGAGGTCAACTGGGGAGAGGGGGGCATTTCAAGTAGCAAGAAAAATATGGCCCTGATTATGGTAAAATTGATGGCAGAAGTAAGAGTGACTTTGGGAAGGGAGAGCATAAGAGTGGAGAGAGGGGAGTTTGGGAAGGGAGAGCGTAAGAATGGAGAGAGGGGAGTTTGGGAAGGGAGAGCATAAGAGCAGAGAGAGTGGTGTTTGGGAAGGGAGAGCGTAAGAGCAGAGAGAGTGGTGTTTGGGAAGGGAGAGTGTAAGAGCAGAGAGAGTAGTGTTTGGGAAGGGAGAGCGTAAGAGCAGAGAGAGTGGTGTTTGGGAAGGGAGAGCGTAAGAGCAGAGAGAGTGGTGTTTGGGAAGGGAGAGCGTAAGAGCAGAGAGAGGGGAGTTTGGGAAGGGAGAGCGTAAGAGCAGAGAGTGGTGTTTGGGAAGGGAGAGCGAAGAGCAGAGAGAGGGGTGTTTGGGAAGGAGAGCGAAGAGAGAGAGTGCCAAGCACGAGCAGTGCTTTAATTCATGAGAGGTGGCCAGCCATGAGGAAGGCAGATTTGTGCTGGTTGCCTTCTCCTATCAAGAACTGGGTGTTGGGGAGTGGAGTGGGAGTGGAGTGCTGCCAGTGTAGAGGGTCATAACTGATTTTTTACAAAATAACGCAAGTGTGTTTCATTCAGAGAGGCAGATGGCCATGGAGGAGGGTAGGTCTGTGCTGGTTGCCTTCTTCTATCAAGAATTGGGTGTTGGGGGTGGAGGTGGAGTAGGGTGCTGCCAGTGTGTGTGTGGGAGGGGGATTGTTTACAAAATGAGCTATACATTAGAAAGATGGCAGATGGCTATGGAGGTGGGTGGGTCATCCATTGAAGGATTTATTTAATATTTTATAATGAAATACAACAAATAGTGAGTGCTGGGGGGAGGGGGGGCTTAGACCACTGATAAAGAGTGGGGGGATGGGGTTACATTTTAATGTTTTTTGGTCTGGGAAAGAGGGGGAGTTGATTTTGATTTTTAATAGGATCTGAATACAAATACCCAAGTATCTGAATATTTGGCTGCCAAATACGAATATTCAGGCCAAATATTCAGAAAAAGGTATTCGCACAGCCTTACCGTCAAACCATGGGGAACTCAAGTGTGAGACCCAAGGTTGTATATGAGTGGGTGCAACAGTATCAAAAGCAGCAGCAATGACCCTGTTACAGGCCATCACTGCCTTTGATCCTGTTCCACAGGCTGCCAACATATCCAAGGCATCCAAAACTACCTGTAGTCCTTCCAGCCATAGCCCTCTCAAAAGGCTGTATTGAACCATTTCCACAGGGGATGGACTACAAGTTGGGGAGCCCAAAGAGAACTTCATAGTGCATTGATCCAAACAACTGACTGGATCACATCTTGAGATTGCTACTCTCAAGCCCCAGGGAGAAAACAAAGTCCAAGGCATACCCATGTTGATGGGACACAAAGGTAGTAACTTGTGCGAGGCCCAGTGAATCCATCAACCCGAAGAAATCTTGCCCAAAATGCAAAAATTCAGTGTCAGTCAAATCACTGAAATCACCCGGAATAATCCATTTGGATGGCTGCAACAGCTTATTGGTGGTGAAGTTTGTGCTTTCCTGCTGGAACTCTCCTTTGTACCCCAGTGGTCGATAAATATTCAGGATCCTGCAGTCTGCACCTGGACCCCCTCGCAGGCCATGTATTCAAACAATGAGGTTTCCCCCACTGGGTGCACCATGAAGTTCAATTCAGATCTAAAGCAGATGGCCATCCCTTCTCCGGTGATCCCTCTGCAAGCAGTGTACTGTGGAAAATCCAGCAGAGACTGCCATCTCCAGAGCTGGACTGGCGTCATCAATCAGCTAGGTCTTTGTGATGCAAGCCCATTGATCTGGCATTGCAGATCATGACCCAAATGGGACGTAACAAGGTGGCTGGCCTGATAGCTACATGTCCACTCAGTCTAGTGGGAACCCAGGGTATGGGAACATACCACATCTGGCCTCACTCTTGGTCCCCTTTTACCCAGGACATCTCCTGGTTCTCATGGTCCTAATGGTGCCCTCATTAGTTCCCTCGAACTCAGCCACCAGGGACTATGCATCATCTCCACCTTCCCTCCTCCCTGCACTTTCAATATGCTGCAGGAGGCAGGGGATCATGAAATGGGCAAAGACCCAGCAGCCAAGATAGGGAGTAGCTAAACCTAAGGGGTCCCTACTTTAAGCACATAATGCTGCCCCATACCTACTAACAATTAAAAATATGCAATTAAACCCACCCCAGAGAAATCCACCCCAAATTAAAAAAAAATCAACCAAACCACTCAAATACTATCCTAAAACTCCCACACAAGTCACAAAACACACACCCTACCAAACCTAAACATTCATACCAGCAACCCCACACCATTTACATAAAATGATTTATTTCTCTATCCAACACTTATCTAACCAGTCAAATCTAATCTATCACATCTACACCACAATCAAAATTTAACAAAGAAAACAGAGTAGTAAGTCTGTTGTACCAAAGTCCAGAAAATATGAGCTTAATATTCAGTCAGCCTCTTGTCCATAGATATCTGATTAAATGGGGATACCCTCACAGTTAGTGAGTTGTTCTGCTCTCACCAGAATGATACAACTCTAAACTAATCCGATGAAAGAATTTAAAAAGCAGTCCTCTCACTGCTACCTACAAGCTAAATAGTAACTTGTGAAGCAAAGATAAATTTGAGCTAGCAGGCTCTCACCATCCACTGGCCCTGGTCTCAAAAGCACTCCTCCTCCTCGGTTTCAGGTTCCTGCTTAAACCTAGAGTTAACAGCTTCCAAATAGCCAGGCCTATGACTCGGCCCCACGCACACCACCGCTGGTCGACCAATGGTCTTATGTCGAGTCCAAGGTTTGGCCACTGTGTCTGCTCCTGTGGCCCAAACCCCACATCTTACTGGACTGTCACAAATCCAGCAATTACACCTTGCTGCCTCAACCCACGGTCAAGGCCTGGTGTTGGACAGCCCATCGCATGCCAGCTACCACACTCCCAAGTCTCTCTCTCTCTCTCTCTTCTCTGTCTCTCTCCTTTCCACAACAGCCGGGTGATGTCCAGGCACAGACAGGAGAATCTCACTGCAAACCCACTGCTACTCAAATATGATACCTGTTTAGTACAGCACCCGACAGATTTCAGGACATCTATAAAGGTCTTATGTAACTGATTTGATGGCAAATGTTACCACACCACAGAATATGCACAGCCTACTGCTAAAAATAAATGCCTAAATAACATGATGCTAACTCACCGCTGTCTCTATCTGACTCGTATGAAACTTACACCTTCCACTGCCCTATTATTAAATCACAATGCATACTTATCTGCTAAAATAGCTTAAAATAAACTGCAGGACTGCAGCTCCTACAGTACCCTGCAAACTGCATTTTGTACAACTTGAGCTGAAAAGTTCAGAGTCCTGAGTTTCTGAGACAGCTGTCCAGCCTGGCAGCCATCATGTATCCATGTATCCATTAGGAGAATGGATTGCCAACATATGGCAGGGATATGGTTTGCTGCAGAAATGGCTGCTTATTATTTATATTATCAGTATAGCCATTTTGCTTACTACACTTATGTTAATTTTTTTTCATTTAAATTAGTGTTTGGAGACCAAGAATGAGGCTCTAATGAAGGAGCAGACTGCAAGTTTAGTAAAAACTGTCACTCTGTCAGCTGCCTGATCACTGGTCAGTTATTCCAAACACCCTACAGTATGCCTGAATTATTACTTTGTTACAATCAGTCCAGCAAAACACAATATTTAGACGCAATTCAACTTACAGTATATTTTACATTTTTTCTGCACTGATCTCCCCATTATGTATTATAGAATGGGCCATGATATGAAATGCTGGATCTTTGTCATTAGAGTTCACCTGTTCCTGCTGTATTATCCTCAGCCTAAAGTCATAATCCTCTTGTGACATCACAGACCTTTCCAGGGCACAGATTACGATGCTCAAGGCAGAGGATTATGTATCGTGTTGGGTAAATTGCTTTTTCTATTACTTTTGAAAACTTGTTCCAGAAAGCTCTGTGCAGTCACTAGCAAGGATGGAGAAGTACTGGAGTATGTAATACACCTTACAGTTACAATTACTTATGTCTTTTTATACAAAAGAAATACATAACTGTAACTGATTACATTTATTTTAAAGTAACTAGTAACTAACCTATTACTTTCAAAAAATGTAATCTGTTACAGTTATTTATTATATGTTTGCTTGCACGCATGTGCAAGAAACATAGTGCCATCATCCAAGATTTCGGAGGTGTGTCATCCGTCTTCCATTTCCAGTCAGTTGGTGGCACGTGCCCCCGTAAGTTATCGCATGCTGGAGCTGTTCATGACAAGCTCCAAAATGCAGTGGTATTAGTTGAAAGGGGTGCTACGCTTCAGTAAGCAGCGATCAGATATCGCCTGCTCATGCACAGCACCCCTTCACAACACACACACACACACACACACATACTCGCGTGCTGCCTCCCCACGCACACACTTATAGCCAACGGGTGCCCAATCCCTACCGCTTCACTGTCTCTCCCCATGTTATCGCTGACGGGGTGCCTAATCCCCATCGGCTTCCAGTCTCCCCTCCCGAGTACATGGTGCTACGCTGGGAGCCCACCAGCGGGTAACAAATGCTATGGCCAACGGGGTGCCCAATCATCCGTCGGCTCCATGCCCCCAGCGTCCTTCTGCCATGCTGGGAGCCCACCCCAGCGTAGGAAATGTCCCCAGACGCCTTTTTTTTTTTTTTAACCTGTGAAGCAAAACAGTCCCACGCAGTCCTCCTGCTCCCCACAACCCGCACCCACCCACTGCGCACCTTGCCTCCCCACCCCACCCCATACTCACCTGAGTCCGCGCGACGATCTTCGTGGACCTGGAACACGCCTGCACTCTTCAAAGCCGACTGCTTAACTGAGGAAATGCCGTAAGCTGTATAATGGGCTAGTTAGGGTTTTTCAGCTTTATTGCATATCTCAGGCATTTTTTGGAATTTTTGCACCAAATTTTCAACATAGGGTTTTGGGACCCTTCTCATGAATTCTGTCACTGTCATGGCGCTATTCGGGCCCGAAGGGTGATTTTGCAGTCACTGCGCGAAATCACCTTTCGGGACCGATTAACAAAAGACACTGCCAGTGTTCATAAGATGGGCTCTCACAGCTTATTTTGAAAATTTGTGGAAAAATTCCAAAAAGACTGTTTTATGAAGCTGCGCTAGCGCAGTTCCCACGCACCGTAAGTTCACGAATTCTTCAATATTTTCACTCCAGATTTTCAACATTGCCATTTTACCACACCTTGTTATGAGTAGTACAGCTGTCATTTTTCACATCTCACCCAAAATGTGTTTCCGCCCATGTAGCGCACAATGGCGCAGTTGGTGTGCGAAATCAATGTACGGACAAATTAAGAAAACCACAGTGACACTGTTCATGAGCAGAGGTCTTAAAATGGCTATGTTGAAAATTTGGTGAAAAATTCCTAAAATTACTGTTTCTGACTGTGTTGCGGTTCTCGCCTTTCGTGGAATTCGTAATTTTCAATTTTTCACTCCAGATTTTCAACATTGCCATTTTACCACACCTTCTTATGAGTAGTACAGCTGTCATTTTTCACATCTCACCCAAAATGTGTTTCCGCCCATGTAGCGCACAATGGCGCAGTCGGTGTGCGAAACCAATGTACAGGACAAATTAAGAAAACCACAGTGACACTGTTCATGAGCAGAGGTCTTAAAATGGCTATGTTGAAAATTTGGTGAAAAAATTCCTAAAAATGACTGTTTTATGAGCGTGTGCTGTGCAGTTCCTACGCATGCTCGTAAGTTCATGAATTTTCAATATTTTCACTCCAGATTTTCAACATTGCCATTTTACCACACCTTCTTATGAGTAGTACAGCTGTCATTTTTCACATCTCACCCTAAAACGGTTTCAGCCTCACTTAGCACACAATGGCGCAGTCGGTAAGCGAAATCAATGTACGGGACAAATTAAGAAAATCACAGTGACACTGTTCATGAGCACAGGTCTTAAAATGGCTATGTTGAAAATTTGGTGAAAAGATTCCAAAAAATGACTGTTTTATGAGCGTGTGTTGTACAGTTCCTACGCACGCTCGTAAGTTCGCGAATTTTCAATATTTTCACTCCAGATTTTCAACATTGCCATTTTACCACACCTTCTTATGACTACTACAGCTGTCATTTTTCACATCTTGCTCAAATGTATTTCCGCCCAAGGAAGCGCGAATGGCGCAGTCGATACAAAAATCAATGTATGGGACTATTAAGAAAATCACAGTGACACTGTTCATGAGCAGAGGTCTTAAATGGCTATGTTGAAAATTTGGTGAAAAATTTTAAAATGACTGGTTTACGAGCTATGCTAGCAGTTCCTATGCATGCTCATAAGTTTGCGAATTTAATATTTTCACTCCAGATTTTCAACATTGCCATTTTATTACACTTCCTTATGAACACACAGTGCCATTTTTCATATGCAGCCAAATATGTTTTCGCATGTACAGCACAATGATGCTGTTGGTGTGCTGAAAGCAATGTTTGGGACAGATTAATAAAATCACTGTTACACTGTTCATGAGCAGAGGTCTTAAAATGGCTATGTTGAAAATTTGGTGACAAAAGTCCATAAAATGACTGTGTTACGAGTGAGCATTGCACAGTTTCCATGCACCCTCGTAAGTTCATGACTTTGTAATATTTTAAGTCCAGATTTTCACCAGTGGCATTTTTCCACACTTCCTTATTTACAGTACAGCTGTCATTTTTCACAACATGGCCGAAGTGTGTTTTCACACTTTCAGCGCAGAGATGCGTGGTCGCGTGGGAAATCATTGTTCGGACAGATAAAGAAAACCACAGTGACACTGTTCATGATCGGAGGCACCAAAATGCCTGAGTTGACAATCTGCTGTAAAAAAATCCCCAACCTAATTATATTACGGTGTCGTTGCACAGTTTCTATGTCACGCTCGTGACTTCACCATTTTTTAAATATTTTACTGCAGATTTGCAACATTGCCATTTTACACCTCCCATTAACAGTACAGCTGTCATTTTTACATCCTGTTCGGAATGTTTTGCATCTGTGGTGCTAAATGCCATAGTCGCTGTGCATAAGCAGCTTCGGCTAACAAACTGATATTCCCCTGTTCATGAGGGTGGGGTCACAAAAAACATGTTGAACATTTGGAGTGAAAATACCAACGTAATGCCTGAGGTATTAGTGTTTCCAACCATAACGCCCAACCCTGTAGAGAATGACAGGCATCAGTGGTGTGACTTGGGATTCTTGCCTGTAATGCTCATACCATTCCACACCCTGCAGCCAGTGAGAGGCATAGAGGTATGCCTTGACTCTTCGCCCAATGTTCACCCCATTCTCTATATCACACCCATCTCACCGTATTTCCTAGTGGAATGGGTACATAAGGCCAAAGACCCTAAGGAACACCAGACACTTGTCAGTGTCTGCAGGTGGGTGTGGTGAATGGCATGGCCGTTATGCCTGATGACCCAAAGGCACATCCCAATGCCTGTCACTCTCTGCAGGTGGTGGTGGGGTTGGCTTCAGTTCAATACTTCACTGCCATTCCTATTACGCAGCTCTGTAACTTCTACACTACCACTACCAATGCCAGCAAGCAAACATTCGGCATTGACAAATGCTTGTTTTTGTATTGCCTTTGTATAAAAAGAAGTAAGTAACTATAATTGTAAGGTGTATTACTTTTGCTAGTACTTCTTCATCTTTGCTAGTGACTGCACAGAGCTTCCTGGAACAAGTTTCCAAATGTAATAGAAAGTAATAGAAAATGTAACTTACCCAACACTGATTGTGTAATAGTAGTAAAATGTTATTTTTATACAGGAATACATGTCATTTGGACTTTGCAGTCCAGTTTATCACTTGAAGTAGGGAGAGGGCCACCGCTGTAAAATTCTGTGAACACAAAGATGATAATGTCATTCTAATGTGCTCTGTAATAATGAATGGGAAAAGAAGTACAAGTATATTAGGATTAATTCTACAAAAATATAATGTTTTCAAAACACTCCCAGAGGTGTGGCTCTTAATTTTTCAAAGTTTTACTTCATACTTTTTTTCTGAAATGCTGTTTAAATCCTTCCCATTATTGCTGTTTCTGTTAATTTTATATTGAATAAATCAGAATAGGCCTATGAAACCTTTTACTCAAACTTTTGGTTAAGCAATAGGCATGATCAGGGGTTAAGTTAATGATCTGTTAATCACCCTCTGCTTTTTTTGTGAGAAGTGTTGTACCTTGTGCAGTATGTGATTAGGCTCCTCATGTATGTTAATAAAAGACTAACCTAAGGCTGATGGAATACTTACAACCAGAAAACTCTCTCAGGCCTTTTTATGTTTGCTTTCGCGAAAAGCAAACATATTGTTACTGCAGTGTAGGAGGCTGTGTAGGTGTGGACTACATAAATCAGTGGATGTAGACATGCAGGAGGCTTGCCTATCGAAAGCCAGTATTGAGAAGGCTGACAAGTGCAGTGTTCAATTGACTGATGGCTCCAAACTTTTTGTAGTTCACAGGAAAAAGACCCACCAAGCTCACTGGTTTTCTGCCCATTAGCCAGCTGGCAGACATCATCAGGCCTTGAAGATAAACATCAAGCCTCACGGTGTATGTGTGTGTGTTTGTGTGCGCATGCACATGAGTGTTTCCTCCTAGTTACAGATAGAAAGCTCCTATTTGAAAGCACTAAACAGAGTTAGGAGAAACAGCATGCAAAATGCAAATATAAAGTAATAGCTTCAAATATGTTAACAGCATGTCAATAATGAACAGAAAACACCAGCAATAGTTGATTTAAATAACACAGTATTTATGTTCCCTTTAAAACGTCTCTGATACCAGCTGGATAACTTTGCAAAATGTCGAGTTAGACACAAATCAGTTTATTGTTCAAATATGTTTGTGGTCCTTTTTTTTCATATGGTATTTTATCCTCCTGCCTCTCCCCATCGCTCCCTTCATCTACATCCAGAACATGTACCATCTACAGTACTTCTTACCTCGTGTGAGTGGGTGCCATGTATGGTGGGGCTGTGGTGTCTTTAAGGTCGCAGCATCATCCTGCAGACAGGAGTTCTTTTCTGCCCTTACTCCCCTTCAGAGCCGACAGTGTGCAATGGTGCACATGTAGATTGTGAAGATGGTGCATGCTTTCAGTGCCTGCCTCTGACTTTCAATTCTGGTGACTGCTGCTGTACCACCTGCCCTCTACTAGGTGGCAGACAAGCAGCAGTACACACTGTCTCCCACCCCAAAGGAGGCGATCCGTTGATGGACACTAAATCCTCCTTCTCCCACCAGCCCCCCCAGAGACTTTGGTCCATTCCCAAATTGGGGTTGCTGGTGTGGCAGGGTGTACGACATCCAGTGCCTCAGCCTTCCACATTACTGGCCTGGCTACAAGTTTACTACAGAACAGATTTACTTAGAAAATATTGTTTGTGGCTCTGAGGGGGGATGACGTGCAACTCATTGTTTTACAATTCTGTGCCTTTACCCTCTGTACCATTCAGCCAGAACTATATTCTGTGTAGTTCTTTCCCCTTTTTCTTTATGACCGAGGGAAGTGACATAACATATAGGATAGTGCATGGGGAACGGTTGACAACAGGGCTATTCTTCCACCCAATTAGCACTATGACAACGGCTTACCTCGAGAGCGCAGCTCGAGAGGTAAGCCGTTGTCATAGTGCCAATGAGGTAGAAGAAGCCCTGTTGTCAACCATTCCCCATGCACTTTTCTTTATAGTGTATGGTGAAACAGCATTTTCTGACAAAAAAAAACAATCACTACTTTGTATTGCTGCTTACAAAAATGTTTACTTGGTTACTGGAACAACTTAAATTTACATTCTTTGCGTTTTCACGCTCGAAATGTTTAGATTAACATTTAAACTTTTGAAAACTCACATACAGCAGCACCCGGAACAGCACAGCAATTCACAGAAAGTGGCTTTGAAAGTACCGCCGCCGACATTGCTGCTAACGCTATCTGTACTGTCAAATGAATGAACCCTAACTGTCAAATTGTGTTCGAGGACATGGTTTGTGACGTGCGCAGTGCAGTGAGACTAATAGTTCTGCTGCTCTGTGATCGTCACTACTGTGTGACTACAAGGTTTGGAAAACGATCGATTTCGGGTGGAGAATGACGTTCCACCATACACTATAACAAGATTACTGTCTCTGGATTGTATAAGCTTTGACTGCTTGTCTACACATGACATCATAATGCCCTGTTTATGTTATCATAATTTTCTTCACAGCAATAGATTCAGATGTGAAACAGAATTGTGACTGTAGTAGACAAGCAGACAGAGCAAAGAGAGCAGAGATCCTGTTTTCATGCAAATGTCCTTAGCAATAAACAAATAAGGGTGGCAAATACAAGAAAGGGTGAAATGCAAGCTAAATTGTGTCTTGATATTATGTTTTTTTCAGAGTTTTCCCAAAGGCATCGAGGGCTCTTTAAAGCCCTGTAACATTGCAAGCAGACATTCAACATTGTCCAAAACAAAATGCTTGTTTATAACCGGCAGTCAGAAATGCTGCTGATTTGCTCCTCCTGGTTTCATGTTTCTTATCTCAGCTTATAATTCACTAGCTGAAGTGTCCCTTGGTGGAAAGCAGAATGCTTACATTCTAGTGCACTTAAACTCCATTGAGGATTAAGAGGCTGGGTATCTGTTTAAGCACATTCAGTGAAACTGGTTGCATTCCCATCATAATAGCTTCAAGCTCCCCAGCTGTCTAATAGTATACTGCAAAATACAAAATTCATCTTCTGCAGCCAGCATTTGCAGTGATGAATCAAAGTGTTCAATGCTCTGTAAAAGAAATTGGGGATATGAGGGTTTAACCAAATAATCAAGAAATGTCAATTGGATCGCATTTATTTTTCCTGCAAAGCCCTTTGATTTGATCTCAGAACTGGCACAGTTAATCATAGGATTTTATCTGCAGATAGTTGCTTTGAGTTATGACAGGCACGTCCTAACATGTTGAACTAAATAATAATTCTTTAAAAAAGATCAGACAGGTTGAAAACTTCTGATTAGACCCTGTAGTGAGTCATCAATGGGAAAACTTGATTGATTTTTGCTAAGCAAGTAGTTTTTTTTTTTTTGCATAGTGCAATTCTGGGCCCAATGTAAAAACCAAAAAGACACGTAAAGACTGGCACAATGCCAAAAAGAGACAAGCTATGCTTTCTGCCAGGTTGAATATCTTGACCCTGGTATGGAACATTTTTTTTTGTTATGAAACTTTTGCTTCCATACCTCCACCTCTGCTGTTCTTCAGGCCCTTATGCTGCAATCTCCCAGTCTCATCTGTTGCTCCCTCAGTGTCAGAGTCCAAGAGGATCCACTATAGTGCCCCAGAGTTAAGGAGGCACCACAGTGAACACAGGGACCCTTCCCCCTGCCCAGAGATTCCCAAATTTTTCCTCCTTGTTTCTCCTCCATCCCGCATCCGCCTGCTCGGTCCCCAACCCGCCCCATCTTTGTCTTTTCATGCCGTTCGGCACAGTAAGGGGAACTATGGGCAAAAGACCCACCCTGTAGGGCTTTAGTGCCCAATCCCTGGCCAGAAGCCAGGACCTCCCTGACCTACAAAGGGCTTCAGAGTGGCTAGAGGGGTAGTTCATCACGCATGCTAGGAGGGTGGAGGATACAGGAAGCACAGCCAGTAGATATACCTGAGTGTGGGTCTGTGGCTGCTCCAGCATTGCTCCCCTCCCAACCATGACTGGTGGTGACAGCAAGAGCAGTCCCTTGAGTGGAGCAGTGGCTCCTTGACGCTAAGGTCCCCAACCACATCCCTGCAGGCCGATTGGCAGTGGCAGTAGGGCTGGATTGTTGAGTGGACCAAAGGTATTCAGCAAAAACACAAGGTCCAAGTGGAAAACTCACCCAGGACCTTCTAGTTCCACCCCTGCAGCTGCAGCAGTGTTCAAAAGGAGCTGAGAGGGAGAGCGGCTCCCTGGCTAGTTCCCTGACTCTCCTGGGCTGTGGTGGTGAGTAGGCCAAGTGCCCATTATTTTTGTGTATAATTGTGTCACAGGCGCTGGGAGTGGGGAGGAAAAGGGAAGGGTAAATTTAAAGGGCCAGTGCCAAAATAATCAAAAGGTGGGAGGGGCACAGTAGGCTACCAGGAAGGCGGGACGGCCTAAGAGAGGAGGCAACCATGGACAGTGGGCTGAATGCCCAGAAAGGAAGGGAAAATTCCCAGGAGTGGCCAGAGGCCACTAAGTTTTAGTTAAAGTAACTCAGAGGAGTGGGCTGAGCCTAATGCTAGCTCACCTCCAGAAAAAGGGGCACCACCGCAATTTAGAAACCCGACAGGAGGAGAAAGTGCAGAAAAGGGGTGAGCCTAAAGACTCCTTTATCACCGTTGGTGCCATTCTGTGCAAGGGGCAGGGTCAAAACAAAAGCCCACAGCAACCCCTGGAAGGTAGGGGCTAGCTGTGAGGATCCAGGCCCTCATGCTTATTAACAAGGGGGCAGGCCCTAAATAATATTTGTGAAGGAGGTGGGACCTGGCCAGGAATTCTCTTAGACTCAGGCACAGTGGTGGTCATTAATGTTAATTGGGTGGATTGGCTCTTTGGAGCTAGTAGGAGTAGGGCAAGACCCTTAAAGGTACAGCACCTCTAGGAGGAAGAGGATGGTCCTATGGCCTGAAGTGCCCACAGAGTTATGTGTAGGTGTTCTAAACCCCTGAATTGGACAGTGCTGTAGCCTACCTGGTGCTTCCTAAAGACTGAACTGTTTGCCCACAACCTGAACTGTCTGCCAAAATCTGAACTGTTCGTTTGCCACTAAACTTATTATTGGACTGCATCCTTCATGTACTTGATGTCCAGCTTCACCTTTGTGGCCAGGGTCAGCTTCTTCAGAGACTGACGCTGACCCAGGAGATCCTGGCCTACGCTCCATCTGCAGCAGAACTGTCTCCAGTGAAGTCAGCCTGCCTCAATGCTCCACCCAGTGTCCTAGCATCAATCCTGCGACAGTAAGTGTACATAGCCACTAGTTAAGTATCGAGAAGTAAGTCAGCTTTGGAGCCACCCTGGCTCAAGCATGAGAGACCACAGTTAATGTTGTGCGTGCCCTTTTTCTTATTTTGCCATCTGTCCATAAGTGTGCGCATACCTGTGTTGCTCTGTAGAGGCTGCCTGAGGCTTGCATTGCCAGCAGTATTCTTCTTGGGAGGTGGCCTGGGTGCCAGGGATCTGCCAGTGGTCATTGCTGTGGATTGTCTAGAGAACCATCTGCCTCACCAGGAGTCTTCATCTTCTTGCCTGGAGCCACAGAGGATCATCAAGTTCTTCATTGTCCAGCTAGCAGTGTTCTTCTTAGTGTTCTGTTCATCGGGGATGCCCGTTATAGCCTGTTTATAAAAGCACTTTGTGGGTCAATGCCCACCTGCTGATCAGCTGACTCATTATAAAGTGAAGCTTGGTTAGTCCACCATCTGTCATCTCGGCCAAGTGTGCATGGGGCTCTGCCCAACCGGGACGATCTCCTGCCACCTCCAGAACCCACCTGGGCGGATTCAAACTGCAGGCTCTCTCGCCTGAGAGTGGCGCTCCCCTGACCAATGCGGTGTAATCACTTCCTGGGTCTCTGCCCGACCCCCTGGATGATCTCCTGCCGCCTCCAGGGACCCCACCCAGGTGGATTCAAACTGCAGGCTCTAGTGCTTGAGCGGCGCTCCCTGACCGGTGCAGCGAAACTGCTTCCTGGGTCTCTGTCCAACCCCTTGGACGATCTCCTGCCGCCTCCAGGACCCACCTGGGTGGATTCAAACTGCAGGCTGTTGCACCTGAGCGGTGCTCTCTGACCAATGCAGCGAAACTGCTTCCTGGGTTTCTGCCCGACCCCCTGGACAATCTCCTGCCGCCTCCAGGACCCACCCAGCTGGATTTAAACTGCAGGTACGACCGCTACTACTCGCCCTTGAGCGCCCGAACCATGATTGGTCAACCCAGCTCACAGGAGCTCCCTGATTGGACTACCTGCTACCTTGCTGCTTTCCAATTGGTGCGCCTCACGCCATTGGACTAAATAGGGAAAAACTCTGTGCTGGCTCCCTGGATGTCCTTCCCTGTTAACTGCTGCTTGAATTTGCTTTTAAGGGGTATAATAAGTATCTTTGCTAACTTAAGTCTGCTCCGTAGTGCTTTTGTGTAACTTGTATTTACATTATCTTAACGGAACCTAAGCTATGCTTTGCTAAGTCAGATGCTTTTTGCCTGCAATTTAATGTTAGTATTGTTATCTTGCTCATGATTTAGCAATTTCTACCCCTATTGCTTTTTCCTCACTCCTCCTTACCTCTCTCCTTAATCAAGTACTTCTGTAACCAGTTCTGCTTTTCTGTCCCAGCCCGAATTGTCTCTGTGCAAGCCCCCATCTACTTCTGCCTCCTTTCACTGTGACCCAGCCCCATCGTGTAGCCCTCTTAGCCACAGACTTAATCACCCTCACCACCCCTGCTACACTGCAGCTTCCTGCCTGTAATTTTTCTCAGCTTTTCTCCCACTGCCTAGGGCTATATTAGCTCTGCATTCTCTCCCCTCTTTCCTTAGGCTCCTAGCGCCTGGCGCGCCTGACCAATGCAGCAAACCGCTTCCTGGGTCTCTGCCCAACCCACTGGACAATCTCCTGCCACCTCCAGGACCCACCTGGGGGCAGTTCAGCTGCAGGCTCTCGTGCCCAGCGGCGCTTCCTGACCAATGCGGGCGAAACCGCCTCCTGGTCTCTGCCCGACCCATTGATGATCTCCTGCCGCCTCCAGGACCCCCCAGTGATTCAAACTGCAGGCTCTGGCGCCTGAGCTGTGCTCCTTGACCAACGTGGTGAAACCACTTCCTGGTCTCTGCCCTGACCCCGTGGACGATCTTCTGCCGCCTCCAGGACCCACCCAGCTGGATTTAAACTGCAGGTACGATCAGCTACTACTCGCCCTTGAGTGCCCGAACCACGATTGGTCAACCCGGCTCACAGGAGCTCCCTGATTGGATTGCCTGCTACCTTGCTGCTTTCCGATTGGTGCACCTCATGCCATTGAACTAAACAGGGAAAAACTCTGTGCTAGCTCCCTGGTTGTCCTTCCCTGTTAACTGCTGCTTGAATTTGCTTTTAAGGGGTATAATAAGTATCTTTGCTAACTTAAATCTGCTCCGTAGTGCTTTTGTGTAACTTGTATTTACATTATCTTAACAGAACCTAAGCTACGCTTTGCTAAGTCAGATGATTTTTGCCTGCAATTTAATGTTAGTATTGTTATCTTGCTCATGATTTAACGAATTTCTTACCCCTATTGCTTTTTTTCCTCATCCTCCCTACCTCTCCCTAATCAAGTACTCCTGTAACCAGTTCTGCTTTTCTGTCCCAGCCCGAATTGTCTCTGTGCAAGCCCCCATCTACTTCTGCCTCCTTTCACTGTGACCCAGCCCCATCGTGTAGCCCTCTTTAGCCACAGACTTAATCACCCCACCACCCCTGCTACACTGCCGCCAGCTTCCTGCCCTGTAATTTTTCTCAGCTTTTCACTCCACTGCCTAGGGCTATATTAGCTCTGCATTCTCTCCCCTCTTTCCTTAGGCTCCTAAGCGCCTGGTCACCTGACCAATGCAGCAAAACCGCTTCCTGGGTCTCTGCCCAACCCACTGGACAATCTCCTGCCACCTCCAGGACCCACCTGGGGCAGTTCAGCTGCAGGCTCTCGTGCCTGAGCGGCGCTTCCTGACCAATGCGGGCGAAACCGCCTCTGGTCTCTGCCCGACCCATTGATGATCTCCTGCCGCCTCCAGGACCCCCAGGATTCAAACTGCAGGCTCTTGCGCCTGAGCTGTGCTCCTCGACCAACATGGTGAAACCACTTCCTGGGTCTCTGCCCGACCCGTGGACGATCTTCTGATGCCTCCAGGACCCACCCGGTGGATTCAAACTGCAGGTATGATCGCTACTACTCCTTGAGTGCCGAACCACGATTGGTCAACCCGGCTCACAGGAGCTCCTGATTGGATTGCCTGCTACCTTGCTGCTTTCCGATTGGTGCACCTCATGCCATTGAACTAAACAGGGAAAAACTCTGTGCTAGCTCCCTGGTTGTCCTTCCCTGTTAACTGCTGCTTGAATTTGCTTTTAAGGGGTATAATAAGTATCTTTGCTAACAAATCTGCTCGTAGTGCTTTTGTGTAACTTGTATTTACATTATCTTAACAGAACCTAAGCTACGCTTTGCTAAGTCAGATGATTTTGCCTGCAATTTAATGTTAGTATTGTTATCTTGCTCATGATTTACTGAATTTCTTACCCCTATTGCTTTTTCCTCCTCCTCCTTACCTCTCTCCCTAATCAAGTACTCCTGTAACCAGTTCTGCTTTTCTGTCCCAGCCCGAATTGTCTCTGTGCATGCCCCCCCATCTACTTCTGCTCTCCTTTCACTGTGACCCAGCCCCATCGTGTAGCTCCTCTTTAGCCACAGACTTAATCACCCTCACCACCCCCTGCTACACTGCCGCCAGCTTCCTACCCTGTAATTTTTCTCAGCTATTCACTCCCACTGCCTAGGGCTATATTAACTCAGCTTTCTCTCCCTCTTCCCTTAGGCTCTCGAGCCTGAGCGGCACTCCCTGACCAATCGTGGCAAACCACCCTGGTCTCTGCCCTTCCCCTGGACGATCTCCTGCCACCTCCAGGACCCACCCGGCAAATTCAAACTGCAGGATGACTGCTACTACTCACCTTGAGCGCCCGAACCATGTTTGATCAACCCAGCTCACAGGAGCTCCCTGATTGACTGCCTGCTACCTGCTGCTTTCCGATTGGTGCACCTCATGCCATTGAACTAAATAGGGAAAAATTCTGTGCTGGCTCCCTGGCTGTCCTTCCCTGCTAACTACTGCTTGGATTTTTCTTCCACCCCACCTCCCCCCAGGCCTCGTTAAATACACCCTGCCCACCCACGCAGGACCCATTATCGCCTATTGGTCATTCCAATTTAAGCTGTATCCGCCTAAACCATACTAAAAGGATAGTGTGTTCTCACTTTACCTGACTTAGTTTCTACCATTATTACTAATCTCACGAGGCAGAGGACACTCACCTGGGTACAACTACCCATCTAGCTCTCTGCCTCACAGGCTTAACTGCCAGACCCAACGGCTTACTTCACTATCTTACTACTACTGCTTGGCAGTAGTGTACCTTGTGCAGTAAGACATCACAATGTGACAGGCGCTACCCCAGATTCTGCCTCCTTTCCTGTGTCCCACACCGCCCCTTTACACAGCACATCCACTCTTCTGTTATCTCAACCACCTCATACTTATATTGCATGCACCTCGGCCCTACCCCACCAGAGCCCCTCACCTATGACTATTGGTGCCCTCTCCATCATTTTGCTAAATTATCAGCCCTGGTTCACATACTCCCACCCCACAAGTGCACCCCTGGCTAACCAACAAAATTGCACACATAACAAAAAATACTTTTCATTCTTATTTAACTCCATAAAGAAAATGCTGCTGCTGTTCCTTCTTTGCTCAGGCAATGTGGAACTAAACCCGGGTCCACCAGCTCATTTCTCCTTTCCCTCGGATTTTGCGGTTGCTCCTGGTCTCAGAATTATGTTAGTTAACATCCGAAGCCTATCAAAAAATGTGACCAACTTCAAGCATGGGCAGCGCACACTAATCCTGACTTTATCATCATCATCACCAAATCCTGGCTTAAAAAGACTAATCTAGATCACCAAATTAGCCTACCTGACTATAAACTTTTAAGGGCAGATAGGGATACAAGGGGGGTGTGTGTGGTTATCTACGCCAGAACAAAGTTCTCAGTCAGTGGTATAACCTGTAAATCCAAGCCCAAAGAATTTGAGATTGTCTCCCTGAAGCTCCACCTTCCTTCTTCCGAATGCATTATCATTATAGGTGGCTATAGGCCCCCTTCTGGTGGTACCAAATTCCTTGACACCCTGAAATCCCTAACTATAGCAGCCAAAGCTGGAACAATAATCATGGGTGACTTCAATATGGACTGGCTTTCTAAAAAATCTTGCAGCCTTAAAACCCTCTGTGATGAGCTTGGACTTATACAGCTAGTCACCGAACCCACAAGGGTCAATATTTCTACTCCTAATAATAGCACTATCCTAGACATCATACTGACCACACAGGCCCACAAAATCTCCTACTCAGCAGTGTTTCATTACGACATCAGTGATCACAGTGTGGTGTAGGCACAAGACTGCAAACTAAAACCAGCCAACAATCTAAGCTTAGAATTAAACGGTCCTTGTGCAAGTTTGATAGGGCAAGCTTCCTGCATGACTTAAGCAGGGTCAGAAGGCAAGATTTATTCCTGCCTAAAACCATTGATGAAGCCGTCTCCATTCTTAATGCTAACCTCAACACTTTGGCAGACAAACATGCCCCCAAGTCAGGATGTGTAACCTTTCTCAGCCTTGGTTTACCTCTGATCTTAAAGTTGCACTTTCTAGCAGAGACAAACTTTGGGCTAAGGCAAGGCACACTAAGAGCTCTGCTGACTGGCAGTCATTCAGAGCTGCCAGGAATGCCTGCATAAAAAGTATCCGTACTGCTAAAGCTCAATTCTACATCTCCATCTTGGAACATGCTAAAGGAAATTCTCAAAAAATTTGGAAGACTATCAAATCTATTGAAGGTAGGCCCCCAGCCCCAACCATTCCATCTAAGATATGCACCAATGGGAGGTTGGTCGAAAACAAGCCCCAAATTCTTGAGGAACTTAATTCACACTTTGTCACAGCAGGACTTGCTTTCGACTCCTCACCCTATGCTAATCATATTAAAAATCATGCTAGCTCTACCTCTGTTATCGGCACTCCAGCCCATACCTTTCAAATACATACGTTCACATTTAAAGAAGTCGAAGATGCTCTCTTTAATCTATATACCAGAAAAGTGCTGCCGATGATGGTCTAGAACCATACTTCCTGAGTCTAGGTGCTGTTCACCTTGCCGCCCCTATCCTGCATATCTTTAATCTATCCATTACTTCTGCCTCTGTTCCTTCTTGTTGGAAAGCAGCCCACATTCTCCCTCTACTTAAGTCGGGAGATCCTAGCGATCTAAATAACTATAGGCCTATCTCCATCTTGCCTATCCTTTCTAAAATTCTTGAGAAGCTAGTCTACAATCAACTAAAACAACACATCAAATCCCACTCTCTGCTAAACCCTGCCCAATCTGGGTTCAGGCCCAATCATAGTACTGTCACTGCATTGGCTAAGGTTACTAATGACTGGATTTCTTCGGTGGATTGCAAGAAGACTACTGGTGCAGTGTTCCTTGACCTGAGTAAAGCATTTGACACTGTTGACCACCTCCTCCTAATGCAGTGCCTCACTAAGTTAGGTGCTAATCCACCTACAGTGAAATGGTTCACCAGTTACCTCTCTGGCAGGACACAGAATGTCAAAGCAGATGGTCTTCTCTCGGCCCCCCTTCCAGTTGTTAGGGGAGTCCCCCAAGGCTCTATCTTAGGACCAATACTCTACACTTCTCTCTCTCTCTCTCTCTCTCTCTCTCTATATATATATATATATCAATGACGTTCACTCACTTATTATGAAATCAACTCTTCATTTCTTCGCTGACGACACTGTGTTACACATCTCTGGTAAAACCGTATCGGAAGTTAGGGAAGTTCTGCAAGCTGACTTTGCTCAACTTGAAACTAATCTTATCGAAGCAAAGCTCCTTCTAAATACCAAGAAAACCAAGGCGATGGTCTTCTCTAGTAGCCCTACTACTAGCAGCCACCCCTCAATTCCAAAGAATCTAATAGTCACCTCACTAGGTGAACCACTAGAAGTTGTTACTAAATTTAAATATCTCGGCTTCTGGATTGACAATAAGCTCTCCTTCAACAACCACATCAATGACTTATCTAGGAGGCTAAAAATATGATTAGGGTTCTTCTTTAGAAACAGATCCCTCTTCCCTCTTGATACTCGAAACAGACTTGTTTCGGCCACATTTCTTCCCCTACTCGATTATGGTGATTTCCTTTACGCCTTTGCAGCAACTTCTAGCCTAAAGAAAGTAGACGTCCTTTATCTTCGTGTTTTACAGTTCATCACAAGTTCCTTCATCAGAACCCACCATTGCGACCTGTATTCAGCTGTTGGCTGGACGTCACTTGCTACTACAGTAGATGCTTGCTTCATGCCAGGATCTGGACCCTTAAGATACTTCTTCACAAACTGCCTAGCTATATTATGCATCTTATCCACATCTCCTGCAGTGCCTATTTTCTCAGGAAATCAAACTTTATCCTGCTTGACATCCATGAACTCGTACTACATTTGGCCACCGCGCCATCTCATACTCTCTCCCTACCCAATGGAACCAACTCCAATCTACGCTTAAGCTGACCAGCACGGTATCACTTAATCTCTTCAAAACTTTATCCCTATCCAAGTTAAAAGATTCCTGTCACTGTCATAGATTAGTACCTCATAAGTCAATCTGCCTATGTTTAGACATTACCTGTGATCATTATACTTAAGCATGAAAGAAAAATAAAAAAGTCTCTCCCATGTCTCTATCCTTTACCCTGCTTGCTCTTTGTCCTTCGCTTTTATCCCCAATTATTAAACTACTTGAACGAATTTAGATTTGCTGTTCATGTTGCCAATGTTTGCCCTTAAATCTGCCTCAATTGGTTCCATCCATCTGTGAATTTCACTGTATCCTGTAAGTACTTGACTTACATGTTTACTGAAATTATATCTGTATGTTGTGTCCGTATGCCAATGTATGTGTACCAGGACCTCCTTGTGAATGAGCTTGCTCAATGGAGTATTTCCTGCAATAAAATTGAACTTGAACAAAAAGGAGATATCCTCCTGTTCATGGTATGACCAACTACTCCAACTACTGATCCTGTTAGTATTGTTTTGTTGTAGAAAACAGTTATTTTTTTATTATTCTTGTCCCTTGTAAATAAACCTTTTTTGCATCTCGGCCCCTGAGTAAGTCTCCTGCCTTTTCTTCCAGATTCATCTGGTCAATCCTGGTATTTTTAGGGAGTCACAAATCCCATTCCATCAGAACCTTTGGCCCCCTACTATACTTTTTGCTTCCATACCTCCACCTCTGATATTCTTCGGGCCCTTGTGCTGCAATCTCCCAGCCTCATCTGCCACTCCCCCCAGTGTCACAGCCCGAGAGGATCCACAAGGTGTGGATCCCTGAGAGTACCAGCAGCTGTCAGACAGGCAGCCAAGAAGCATAGATCTTTCTTGGTTTTCTCCCACTCCCTAGACCATCCCATCTCCCTGAAGCTGGGCAGTGCTCCATAAGGCTTTGCACACACAGCCAAACCCCTGCATAGGAGGCAAGCTTCCTGGTCTGCCGTAGTGATCGCACTAGTAGAAGAACCACAGCTCTGTTCCTCCCCCCACCTGTAAATGCAGCAACACAACCCCATCCCCCTCTGCTGCCTGACCTAGCTTTCAAGTTTGTTTCCAGACCAGGGTTGCTGGAGTCGGAGTGCAGCGTGCTACCACAGATCTATTGGGTGGTCCATAACATTGTATTTTGTGATATACTCCAATAAGTTATTTTTAGCTCAGTGAATATGCCACAGTTCTTTAAAAATCAGTGTGTTGGCAGTGCTATCACTGCTGGGCTAGAAGGTGTTGGGTTTAAGTCCCACACTGGAAGCACTTGGGATTCTGCTCTAAGGTGACACTGCAGAGGAGTGCAGAAATGTTGGAGATGCCATCCCTTGGATGAAGCCTTCAACTGAAGTCCCTTCTCTTTATCGCTGGTGTTTGTTCAGGTGGAAGTCCAAGGTCCCATGGGACTTGTCAAACAAGTAGGGGGTACCGCTGTCTTCAGAAGACTGGCATATCTCCTGTGGCTGGTTCTGGGATATACTAAATATCTGTCCCTTTATTTACTTATTTTCTTTTTCTACCTCCATTTATTTAGTTACTTACGTATGTATACACAACCCCTCTTTGGCCCACTGACCAAATCTGTGGTATGTCCTGATGGGATGGTCACAGCCCAGGTTGAGTCCCATGTCTTTGGGTATAAATGTGCATGATAAAACCCAAAGAGACCCTCTTGGAAACAGTTCCAGCACTGGCTGCCACACTCACTATTTATTTCTCTGAGACAGGACTCAGTCTGATATAAATCAGAATGATCACACAGTGCCCAGAGTTGCAATTCATCTGTTATCTTTACTGGGGTGTCATTGGTAAAGTTCATTCAGGCACACATTGGTTTCGATCACAACTGGTCACAGAGGTCATGTTTGCAATCACGGTATACTTCTTGCATTACAGTAATTTATGTGGTCACACATGGTTTCTGCCTTGGGGTCCCAGCCATTTGGCAGTCCTGCACCATTCACAGGAATAGTGGACTCTCCTTTTCCTGGTGCAGACATGACTTTCAGTAGCCTGAGACTCTTCATCCTCCCTATGTGTACTAATTTATTTTGAGCTTGGTTGCAAGCCTGGAAACATTTGTCATAATGGGAGGCTGAATGGTATGCTGGCAAGGTGCTCTGATGTCCAAAATCACTACTGTTGCTATATGACTCATCAGACTGGCATCTGCTAGCCATGTCATAGTGCCCTTGGGACACTAACACCTCACCCTTATCTCAGGGGACAGCCTCAGCCAGATCCTGCAGAGTGGAGCACCAACTCCCTAGACCTGCCTAGGGATCTTGCACCTAGCAGGATGTAATGGGAACTAATCATTTTCCTGAGTCATGCTCTTTACCTGCATCTCAGATATCTCAGATGGTACATCACCTTCATCCTTACTTGGTTACAACTGGATGGTAGTGCTCCTTCCTGAAATCTTCCTCCAAATAATTTTGAACCCAAGGACTCTTGCTGCGATCACCGTCAGGCAGCCTTGCTTGAGAATGGACCACCAACAAGACCTTGCTGTCCCAGTCTTGAGCCATGGTTCAAATCTGAGCCTCTGGAGACCCTTCCAAAGGAAGCCAGTGTCACGAAGCCTGTGCCATACCAGACCCAGGACTCTGCCACCAGCCTGAGCACATGGGCCTCCTTTGGCAGATTCACTCAGAGCATGCACCTAACCCTGGTGCCCTTACCCTTTGGGAAACTGGAAACACCCTCAAGTGGAATTTTTGCCATGTGGAACTATGCCACTCTGGCTTGATTCTTGTAGCCTGACACTTGGCAGAATACCTCGAGTACCCACTTCTCCAGCACAACCAGCTCCCCTGGCACCCAACATTTAAGCTGGTGATGCTTGTACAGAAATCCTCACTCAGTACCCCAGCATAGGGCACAAGGTCAGAGCTCCCAGATTGGGATGCACCCCAAACACCCTACGTACTGGGACACAAGGCTACCCACTCTGGGACTGCAACTTTATATACCGAGATACTGGCAACTATTTCCATGGCTATCCAAAATCCCACCTTTTATCTGTACCACTAAGCTTCTCCCTCTGCACTAAGGAGAAAGCTATGGTGCCAAGGCACCCAGTGCTCGAATGGGCACAGCTTGGAGCAATCTTGCCCCCTACAGTAGGGAGGGAGTTGTTGCATATGTATGTGTTTATTTGCGTTACCAGGAGAGTGGTCTGGGGCAAGACATTTTCAGCCATGACTGGGATCATAGACAAACAAATGACATAATATAGAGTGACTGTGTGTTAGAAAGTTGTTTTTTTTACACAAACAAATGGCATGATGCAAAGAACAACATTTACATAGAATAAAAAAAATATCGGGTCATAAGTATTTTAAAACAATCACAGTCAATTTGATCAGATAAATAGTTGTATAGTTTCAACCTAATCATTTGTTTAAAATGTAGTATACTAGGATCATATGAGGAACTCTGAATCTTCCAGCTCTAAACTGATGTCCTGCTCCTCCTCCTCCTCTTCCTAAGTGGACATTATTGTTGTCCTCAGTGCTTCTTCTGCTGTTAGTTTTTTGTTTGTTTGTTGGGGGATGCATGCCAAATGCCTGCTCCCTCTTTAGGCTACAATAGCAAGCTTCCTCTGACCAGTGTCTTCCTTGCAAGAAGTACCAGTATGGAAAGGAGTTGAGGGCTGACTCGTGTAGTCAGATTTCTTCTCAGCTAGAATTGGTGGCTGCTCTTTTTGTTTACATTTAGTGCCAAATCAATCAGAATCTTATCTTTACACAAAATATTTTTTTCCACACTTTTTTGCGGTAGGCCTATTACAGGATCTTGTCTCAACCATTATGTATTTTAATTTCACTGACACTAAATATATAGTATTTGTCTTTCTCAGCTTATACTGGATCAGATGTACAAACCTGCTTAGAAGGTGACGTCTGTTCTGGCAAAGCCTTGTCAGCCTGACTTGCACTAAGATTTGCATACCCAGCCACAATGCTTTGTGCTAGGAGTAAGTCTTCTGCCTGCATTACTTGAGGGACACAGGTTGTCGAGGGACCCGTAATGAAGCCACAGGTGATGTAAAATATGGCTAGGGAGGGGAACCCACTGGACACCAGAGAATGATGTTGTGTTGCATTTAGGGAGTGGGGCCACTAAACTGCCAAGGAAAGCTGTCACAGGATGAAACAGAAAAACATCTGCACAGGCCACAAGCGGACTGAGAGGCATGAGTCTCATGGGCAGAGGACCACTTTTGGCCATGGTTGCTTTACTCATAGATCTCCGTGGATGGCACAGAGTCATGCAAGTGGTGCCGTAGCATACACAGACTTCAATAGGAGGTGTTAATTGTTATCCCAGTCTGCATATATCAATATCTGAAAGTCGAATGGGCTAATTTACATTGTAACTTAGTCACAGGGTGAACTGCTCCTCTGACAACTATGTCATCCCTTTGTTGATGGCTGTTGTTGTGCGGCTGCAATGGGGCACATCTACACACCCAAGTTTGCACCTCAACACCTAGTGTCTATGTGTTGGGCCCTTTGGAATTGTAACTCATTCTGTTTTTTATTATTATTAGGGAGGCAGTTTAACTTTTTGGTTAGAGCACAGAGCTGTAAGCCTGGAGACAGATTTGAATCCCACCACTGCCACTTACTCATTGTGTGGACCTGAGCAGTGCACCTAACCTCCTTATGCTTAACCTCTCTGTAATATTACTATTATTGTTATGTAATACAGTATATGGATATCTTTAATAACACCATTGAAAGTAATACAAAAAAAACTAATAATACTAACATAGAAATCTATCAATTGTATCACAAGATCTCAGAACACTATCGCTGGATGTTCATCAACAACATTATGAGATCTCGTAATACTGTTAATGTATTTTTGTACGATTTTGCTATGAGGTCTGAGACAATAAAAGCCATCCAGCACTCGGGGTGCTTAAACTGACTTCTTATCTGTTTACTGCTGATCATTTTTCATTCTAATGGCCACTCCATTAAAACATCCTGGTGCACTGGGCTTCAAGCTAGCGCTGTTGCATTTTTTTCTCAGAACAACTTTTTCTTTTGATCACATTCACACTTGACACAAAACTTCATCCCAAACAAAAGCATCCCAAATCCTCGTGGTCAGTGCTAGTGGGCTTTTACTGTAACTGCCATATAGAGTGAAACCTGACTCACAGCAGACTAACAATGGGGAAACAATGACTCTGTCAAAAAAAACAAAGCTACCACAAAAAATAACTTGAATTTATTAAAAAAAAACAAGAAAATGCCATTTTCTGGATTTTCCATTTATTGCCCTAAATCATTGCCCTAAGAGATTTGCAGGGACATTTGAGCATCCTGAATGAGAGATTTGAAGCACATTTCAACGAGTTCTTATAAACTCCTTGGATCCGCGTATTACAAAACATAAAAAATACGGGCTGTATATCACTCGGCTATAATCTCATCTCAAGGTTCTGGTGACTCTCAAAAAATTAACATGCTGTTCTCACAAATACAAAAATGTTAGTGCAAGAAAAAATTACAAAATAAGAATAAGACCAATAACATAAATAAGAACAAAACAAAAAAATTTAAGAGCACCTTGAAAGCAAAAGAAAAAACACTGGGAGATTTATGAACATACTGTAGGGTGTGGAGAATTCCAAAAAACTTGGTCCATCCAAAGAAAAAGCACCTGCCAGTAATAACTTGAATAAAAAAGTACCAGAAGGCTGGCCACCATAGTGTGTTTATGTATTGCAGACTAATAAATAACTAAATAACTAAATACATACGTTATACATAAATAAATGCATTAAGTAAGACATGCAGAAGGGAAATGTAGCATTAGGAGTAGAAATACTCCTGAGTCTTGAGTGTGTGGCATGGTGTTTCATTGAGTGTAGCCACCTCAAAGGGTAACTGTGTTGAACCTGCAAGTTATTTTGTCCAGTAGAAGCTATTTTTAAATACTTGTTCAAATTCCTTTATTATTCCATCATTACTGGCCTTTTAGTAAATTCTCTAAGTGCTTTTTTTATGCATAATATTTTTTATTGTTTAACTTTTTCATGATACCACCACATATACATACATATATTCCATTTATCTTAATCCATTCACATTAATCCCCTAACCCCCCCGTCCTCTCCCAAAGAAAGAGAAAAAAAAAAAAAAACATGAAATCCACCCTCTCCTTTCACATCTCTCTTGCCATCCATGCCTTCCTTTCTTTACACCCATCGCTCAGTCATTGATTTTAATTTTGCATTTCCTCCACGGTACATGCTACCTCTTCCGTTCACTTTACCCCAGCCACGGGCTACCCCATTAACCCGTTATTCCCACCTCCTTCCTACATCATCCCTTCACCCCCCCCTCCTCAGACCTCCAGCCTCCCGGCATTCTAATCCTCCCCCCTCAACTCTTCAACCCTTTTTCCATAATTTCCCTTTCAACAGGGGAGAGCGAAGATACATACTCACCCCATATTTTCCAAAATTGCTCTTCTCTGTTTTGGTTATATAATATAGCTTCTCCATGCCGAGAGCCTGCAGGCACAAATTCCTCCATTGCTGCAGGGTAGGGACATCCCCTGAGATCCATGTGTTTAATATACAATGCCTAGCCATTGCAACCAGAACTCTCACCCATCTCGGAAGGGTTCCCACTCTTCCACCACTGAATCATCTATCTCAAAAAGAAAACTGATTTTTCCCCACATGCCCTCCCAACACCCTACCTACTTCCATAGCCACACCTTCCCAGAATTGCTCCAGCTGTTGACACTCCCAAAAACAATGTATATAGGTATCAACTTCAGTTTTGCACCTTTTACATAGGGGTGAGATCTCTGGGCGATACTTATGTACCAAATTCGGGGGGCAATATATCCTATGAAGAAACTTGTAAAAAGATTCCTGGTATTTATTACAAATCCAAAAGGCCCCTATGTTGTTGTAACAGTACCTCCCAACCCTGGTCAGGGATCTCTTTCCCCAGGTCTCTACTCCAGAGTGCTCCAGTTTTACAAACCATAGACGGCCCATGTTTCCGCCCCTCCATCTTCTTAACTCCTGCTCCACACTCTGAACCACTGGCCCATAATTAAGTTTATACAACTGGCTCAGTTCATAGCCTATTCAGATACCCAAATATGTAAACTCCCCTTCTGTCTTTCTCAAGCCCCACGCTGTTTCCCCATGCTCCCTTTCCAAACTACCCCACAATATAATTTCAGACTTGTGAATATTAATTTTATAACCGGAGAAGGTAGCAAATTCCTTTATGACTTCTAACAGTGGCGGAACAGATCTGTCTGGATCCCAAACAAACAACAACATATCATCGGCGTAGAGCACAATCTTATGTTCCTCCCCCGAGCCCCCAGCTACCCCGCTAATTCCTTCAGCATCTCTGATGGCTATCGCCAGTGGCTCAATCGCCATAGCGAAAAGGAGGGGCAAAAGGGGACAACCCTGCCGGGTCCCCCTATGCAGAGCAAACCACCCAGTTAAATCCCCATTTACCAAAATCCTGGCCATCAGAGCCTCATATAGACTACCCACCCATCCAATAAATCTATCCCCAAGGCCGAATCTCCGTAGGACCACAAATAAAGTAATCCCATTCAGTGCAGTCAAAGGCCTTCTTGGCGTCCATTGTAAGCACCGCAATGTCTTTCCGTCCCCGGGCAGCCCTCCATATTACATTGAGAAGCCTCCTCATATTATGGTATGAGTACCTGGCCGCTACAAAACCCGTCTGGTCCAAGTGTACCAATTCCGGTAAAAAACGGTCTAATCTCCTGGCCAGAATTTTGGCTAGTATTTTTGCATTACAATTCAGCAGCAAGATGGGCCTGTCTGCCGAACACTCTTGCTCATCCTTCCCTGGTTTAGGCACCAAGCATATAACCGCCTCTCCAAATGAGGCTGGGAGTCCTCCCCCCTCCTTCCCCACCCCCTCAAAGACCGTCTGGAGGGGCTCTACAATCTGCCCAGACAGTTTCTTATAAAACTCAATGGGAAACCCATCCGGACCGCTAGCTTTACCCTGTTTCATGCACTGTATGGCCTGCTTGATTTCCACCTGTGTAATTTCTCCATTCAGTTGCTCCTGTTGATGCACGTCCAAACCAGGAATCCTAATTCTCTCCAAAAAGCTAGCAGCACTATCCTCCATGCCTTTACACTCAGCTTGATACAAGAGTTCATAAAACCGCTGAAACCTTCCTCTTATTGCAGCCTTGTCTGTAACCAACCGCCCCATCTCCACCTTAATTCCCGGTATACATACGCAGGTTCTTCTACCCTTTATCAATCGGACCATTAAAGGGGCCAGCTTTATTACCCCACTCAAACAACCTACTCCAGGCCAATCTACCAACTGAACGGGCCTCACCCAGAAGAAATGCATTCAGGGCCGCTCTGACGACCCTAAGATTCTTACCCCCATTTCCCTTCAGTCTCTCCACAGCCTCTCTCTCCCACCTCAGAACCTCGCTCTCCAACCTCTTCCTAGTAGCCTCCTTTTCCCTTTTATATTGGGCTACATACCTGATAATAGCTATCCTAATATACGCCTTCCCAGCTTCTCAGTACACCCCAGGAGATTCAACTGATCCCTCATTCATCTCCTTATAATATCGCCATTGCTGTTCTATGTTTAATAAAATCTTCCCTGCTTAGTAAATACCTAGGGAACTTCCACAGAGGAGGTTCCTCCCTATGCTCTTTCATTTCCAACTCCATCCTAAGCATAGCATGGTCCGAAAGCACAATGGGGCTATGCTCAATTTTACGTACCCTGCTTAACCACGACCTCTGTATATACATGTAATTTATTCTGGTCCACGTATTATGCGGATTGGAGTAGAAGGTATCTCTAAGTGCTTTTGATTGACACAGCCATGATGAGTACCATGTTAGAACTGTATGATGTAGTTTATGTCCTTTGTTAAATTCTTGCATTACAGTCACAATGTATATCTATTCTATGAGAGAATTCTGTGGTTGAAAAGGCCATAAACTACATCTTACAGTTCTAGAATAGTACTTACCAGCAGTGTGTGACTAGAAACACCCAGAGAGTTAAAAAAAAAAAAGGCCAGTAATGTTCAAGCACTGACAGAATAAGAACCAGTATTGACAAACAGCTTCTACAAGAAAACAAGGGTTAGACAGCCGGTTCAATGAAGTTCTCCTTTAAAAGGTGACTGGCAATGATATTTACTACAGCCCTGCCCCTCTAACAGCACTTACCCTGCTACAGTAGCCAAGGTCTCCATTTGGCTATAAAGCAGCATTTTCTGTTTTGCTCTTGTTTTATAATTTAACTTTGCAGATTGTCAACAAATGCAAACGTGGAAGTAGCTCCCTGAGAAGCCTGATCGAGAGCCACCTAAGACTTATGGGAAAAATTCCCCATTTTAGTGACATAGATCTTGCTATTGCTGTATTGAATACAGCAGGGACTGGATATTCATTTTAAGGTTTTTTTTTTATAATTAATACTTTATTGAATTTTAATATTAAACCAACAACAAATATTTCCTGCCGACCCAGTGGGGCTGAGGACTGAGGCACTGGATGCCTTACCATACACCACACTGGTGACCTGGGTTTGGTAGCCAGCTCGGGTCATCGAGGGCTAGGAGAGGAGGAGAGGATTAAACATCCAGAGGACTGCTCTCCTCCTCTCTCCTGGGGAGAGGTGGGATGTGTTCCCCAGCAGCAAGCGACCCCCAGTGGAGACTGGGGGTGAGGCAGTCAGGGGACACTCTGGAACATGTGGAGGCAATGGCGGATATTCTAAGGGTGGGTGCGGGAGCATGCTCATTGCATGCTGGACAACATTACATGTCTGGACCCCTGGGCGTTAAGTGGGAAAAACCCCTCTGTGCAAGCTCTAGGATGCCCATGATGAACTCCTGCTCTCTCCAGTCCAAACAAAGCCTGACCTAAGTCAGGGCAGGGACTTAAGGTTGATCTTAATCTCCTCCCCTCATACCCTACTGAGGGGGCCCTCTGTGGGGGGGGAGTAGGTAAGTCATGGTCCTCTCTATCCTTCAGTTATGGTGGAGGCTGGATTGGGGGGGGACTGAGGGTCCACGGATCAGGGCCGATGGGGGCAAGGATCCATCTCTGATACACAGGGGTGTATAAATAGAGTCAAAAAAAACAAACAACAAATGAGACCTTGCTACTGACTTCAGCCTTCAGTGTCAGAGATTACCTACCTGAAACAAAGAAAAACTGTCTGCTACATCAGCATTTTTGTCTGGTTTCCAGTTACCGGGAGAACAGACTGCTCACTCATCTCCCGGTGGCCCCTCCATTACAAATGGCTGTCTGTTAAGAGGTGGGCTTGCTGGTGGGCCCAATCAGTGCACAGAGACAGCCGGGGGTGGGGGCGGGGGAGTGTGGTGCTTTAAAAGCCTGTGCCACTGCAACTGACTTTGGTCCATCTGCTGTCCCGATACCATTGAGAATACCACTATACTCCACCTAATTCATCTTGCTGTTAAAACCTTGCTACTGACATCATCCTTCAGTGTTGGAGATCAGCTGAAGGAGAGAAAGACTGTGGTAATAGTAGAAGTGCAATGATTAAAATGGAGGTATTTTTCCCCAATGTTTATATTGCTCAAAACACACTGACTTTACTGTCTCAAAGTCTAATCATCACTGGAACCATGACTTCTTATGTACGTAGCTACGTTTTTAACATTAGACAACTATGTTGTTATTCACCTACATATCGTAAGTTGGGTAAGTTGTTCTTACCATTCACAAGATGTTTTATTTTGTTTTTGTTACTTTCCTCTGGTGATGTACATTCGAATCCAGGACCATAAGTAGAACAGAAAAATGTTTTTGTGCATGATTTCTCTAATCACCCACACCTGGGTATCGTGCATTTGAATATTAGGAGTTTGGTGCTCAAATTAGATCAATTAAAAACTTGGATAACCAGTACTAACCCAGATATATTTGTGCTGTCAGAAACTTGGTTAAATGTGAAAACTGCTGATACAGATGTACGGTAGCAATTAATGGATATAACTTATTTAGGCAGGACAGGGTCAGAAAAGGAGGTGATACAGCAGTCTGTCTGAAAGAATCTTTAGGGGGGACAAGTAACATTTTCAAAATCTGTGCCTAAGCAAATGGAATTATTAATATTACAAATTCACTGTGTCCCAAATTTTCATCTTTAGCTGGCTGTTTGTTATAGACCCCCTCAGCTTTCTCAAATACATTGAAGACACTGAGTTTAGCCCTTGCTTCCTGCCTAAAATATGAGCTTCTTTTACTAGGGGACTTGAACTGGGATATGTTGAAACTTAACATAGAAATAAGTAATTAGATAGCAGCATTGAATTTTACTCAACTTGCAATAAAACCTACCAGGCCACACAAGTCAGGTAACAATAAAGATTTAATTCTAATGACTTGTCCTCATAAATATGCATCAACAGTTTTTGACCCTGATGTGAGCAATCACTGTTAAATTGCATGTATAAGACATAGTATAAAACCTTATTCTCCTGTACAGTTATCTGTTTCATGAAATTTTAAATATTTTTGTGATCAAGCTTTCCTATATGATTTATATGACATAGACTGGTCTTGTATGTATGCCTTTTTTTTTGACTTAGACACTGGGTTTTATTTAAGTCTTCTGTTGTGGAAATTATTATTAAACATGCTCTGTATGTTCAAAAAAGGGTTAGAACTAAAGTTTCCCCTTGGATTAATAAACATTTGAAAAATTTAATTAAAGAAAAGGAACATACTTGGAAGTTGACCAGAAGGACCAAATTAGATAAAGACATATTGGCTTGTAGAATAATTAGAAACAGGTGTACTAGGGAAATTCGATTGGCTAAGTCTAGTTATTATACAAATCAATTTATAACTAACACTGGTAACCCAAAAAAAGTTTGGGCTGGCATTAATAATTTAAAGGGGAAGAACTCTAGTAATACTTTACCCAGTACTTTAATCCACAATGGCTTAGTAATATATGGTTCATCAGAGCAGGTGAAAACATTTAATATCTTTTTGCTAAAGCAAGTATGTCATTTGAAAAGGAGAATCCCAACTTGCCACCAGTTATATTGGATGCTGACTTTTCATCTTATTAAAAATTCCCTTTTTGTTTTTAAAAAAATAAGCGTGCTCCGATCTGATGAGGTACATAAAGAACTTACTATTAACAGATCAAAAAAAAAGTAGTGGACATTATAATATTGACCCTATATTTTATAAATTGGCTTTGCATATTCTGCCACCTCATTTTTCATATCTCTATAACATGTCTATAAGTAATTCTTACTTATCAGATGATTGGAAAATTGCATCCATTGTACCAATATTTAAAGGGGGAGAGCACTCAGACCCGAGTTATCACCCAATTTCTATCCTATCCCCAATAATAAAGAGTTTTGAAAAAATAATTCACAAGCAACTTACTTCATATTTCACTAAGTTTTAATATCTTGACTGAATATCAAGCGGTTTCAGACAGGCTCATAATACTACAAATGTTATATCTAGAGAAGATAATGATATTTTTACTTCTTTTGGTTCCGGTAACAGTTCACCAGCTATTTTTTTTAGATTTATCAAAAGCATTTGATACAGTTGATTTTGTCATTTTGCTTAGTAATTTAAAGAAAATAGGCCACAGTTATTCAGCTTTATCATGGTTTCAATCATACTTGTTGCACCGACAACATTATGTCAAAGCAGGTAATATATACTCTGAACCATTGTTTTCTACCCGGGGTGGGGGGGTTCCCAAGGCTCAGTTTTGGGGTCCCATCTGTTTTTGTTGTACATCAATGAGCTCCCTAGCCATTGTTCTAAATTGGCTAATACTTTTTTATATGCAGATGATACTATATTCTATACTAGAATCATAGAATCGTGCTGGCAGAAAAGAACCATTCGGCCCATCGAGTCTGCCCAAGATAGGCCTCCACCACCACCCTTTTACCTCCTACCCAGCTGCCTCTGTCACCTCCCCTTCCTAGTCCCATGCAGTTCTCCCATGTTCTTTTGAATTTCTCCTCAGTATCCACCTCCACCACTCACTCCGGCAATCTGTTCCATGGTTGTACAACCCTTTCTGAGAAGTAATACCCCCTCATGTCCCCCTTAAATCTGCCCCCCTCCAGCTTAAATGCATGACCTCTGGTGGTTTTGTTTTCGCTCAATCTGAAGATACTGTCTCCCTTAACCTTATTTATTCCCTTCATGTATTTAAAGGTTTCCACCATGTCCCCCCTATCCTGTCTCCTCTCTAGCGTATAAAGACCAAGCTCCTCCAGCCTCTCCCCATATGGTCTCCCCTGCATCCCCGGATCATCTTTGTTGCCTTTCTCTGTGCCCTTTCCAGCCTATCCTTGTCACCCTGCAAATGAGGCCTCCAGAATTGAACTCAATATTCCAGTTGTGGTCTGACCAATGTTTTGTATAGTGGCATGATCACCTCCCTCTTCCTACTAGTGAAGCCCCTCCCAATGCATGTCAACACTCTTATTGTTTTCCCAGCTGCTCGTTCACACTGACTCCTAACCTTTAATGTGTCCATGATCCAAATCCCCATGTCCTTTTCTTCTGTGACCTGTAGTGTTGTCCCCCCCCCCGAGGCAGTAAGTGGCCCTTGGGTTATTTCATCCTATGTGTGTTATTTTCACTTTTTTGCACTGAATTGCAATTGCCACTTTTCTGCCCACTCCTCCAGCCTGGCTAGATCCCCCCCCAGAGTCTCCACTCTGTTATATATCTTCGTGTCATCTGCGAACAAACAAGCCTTTCCATTTACACCCTCCGCTAAGTTCCTCACATACACATTAAACAGTATGGGCCCCAACACCGACCCCTGTGGTACCCTGCTCAACACCCCTAGTTCCCCGGAGTGCTTCCCATTGACCGCCACTCTCTGGGTCCTTCCACCCAGCCAATCCTCCACCCACTTTGTAAACCTAGCTGCCACACCCAGACTGCTCAACTTGCTTACCGACCTTCTATGGGGGGATGGAGTCAAATGCCTTCCTTAAACCTAGATAGGCCATATCCATCACTTCCCCCAATCGTATACCTCCATAACACCCTCGAAGAATTTGATCAGGTTGGTCTGACAAGACCTACCACCTGTGAACCCATGTTGGTTGGCATCGATCAGACCCTCCTCCTCTAGGTTATCAGTCTCTCCTTTATGAGGGTTTCCATCAGCTTGCCTACAACCAAGGTGAGACTGACTGGGTGGTAGTTGCCAGGCTCATCCTTTCACCCTACCTTGTATAGCGGTACCACCTCTGCCTTTTTCCAGTCTCCCAGGACCTTCCACGATTCTAGGGATAGATTAAACAGCTTGGTCAGAGGTCCTGCTAGATCCACCCTTAGCTCCTGAAGCACCCTTGTGTGTACTTGATCAGGCCCCATAGCCTTGTCCATTTTTATTTTTTCCATCTCCTCCAACACCCTCACCACTGTGAAGGGACATGTGTCTGCCTCCTTGCCCTTCCTCCCCTTTTTACTCAATATAGGCCCTTTCCCTTCCTTCTCGGCTATGAAAATGGATGTGAAGTATTTATTTAGGAGGGTTGCCTTCTCCTTGTCTCCTACAGCTAATTTACTCCCCTCCCCTCTAATTCTTGGAATCCCCTGCCTGTTTTTCCCCTTATCACTCACATACCGATACAATATTTTGTCTCCCCTTTTCACCTCCCTAGCTATTTTCTCCTCTGTGTTTGCTTTTGCCTTCCTAATTGTTCTTCCCACTTCCCTGAGCTTATCCTTATATACCTCCCTTTCCTCTAACCCCTGTGACGTTTTGTAGGCCTTAAAGGCCTTTCTCTTCACCTTGACAGCCTCCCTAACCCCTGCTGGGAACCACAGCAGTTTTCTTCCCCTTTTGCGTTTGCTGATTCTCCGGATGCATTGCTCTGTGGCCTTGATAATTCCGCCCTTAATTGCTTTCCACAGCTGCTCTACCTCCTCCAGCACTTGCATGCCTGCAGGCTCCCTCCTTAAGATGTCCCTCATCTTCTCGAAATGTGGCCTCCTGAAGTCAAGCACCTGGTGGTTGACCTGCCTGATTCTGCCCCTGCCTGGATAGAGAACCTGACCATCTGGTGATCACTGTCCCTTCAAGTTTTCCCCAACTTCAGCCTCCTCCACTCTGTCCCCATTTGTTAAAATGACATCTAGTATAGCTTCCCCCCATGTAGGTTCTTTAACTAACTGGCTTAGGAGCGCATCTTGCAGGGATTCCAATAAGCCCCTGCTCTTTTCTGTTGTGGCTGATGGAATTTGCTAGTCTATATCAGGCAGATTCAGGTCCCCCACCACTAGGATTTCCCCTTTCCCTGGCCTTTTGCTGTATATCCCTAGCCAATTCCCAATCCACTTCCTTGCTCTGATGTAGTGGTCTGTAGACCACCCCATCCTTATTGCCTCCCCTCTTTACTACCCAATGTAACATAAAGGATCTCAGCGGATCCCTTCCCCTCCCTACCTTCCACTGCAACTATCCCCTCCTGCACATACTGTGCTATGCCCCCCCTTTTTTACCCTGTCTATCCCTCCTAAAAAGATTGTATCCTTGTTGTTTCACCTCCCAGCTATGGCCCTCTGCCCACCATGTTTCTGTTACTGCAATTAGGTCTGAGTCATCCACCCCCGCCACCGCCTCCAAGTCTGCCATTTTATTCTGTAGGCTCCTGGTGTTGGCTAGAGTTCCTGTCCATCCCCCCCGCCCTTATAATACCCTTTTCTCATGCTGTCCATTGTCTCTCACATTGGGAGAGTGCAGGCTGGGTTATCCCGCTTGGCCGAGGATCCTCTTCCCCCCTAGTGCCTCCCTCCCTCCTGTCTAGTTTAAATTTCAGTCAACCGCCAGCCTCTCATCAGTGTACACCTGCAGTTTTGCACTTCATAACCTAGCCCCCGTGTCACTTATGTGTAGCATGTCCCTTGCGTACAGGTGTTCATCCTCCCACGCATCCCCCCAGTCTCCAAGACATGTGAAGTCGTCCTCCCCACATCACTGCCTTAGCCAGAGGTTAAATTCCTTTACCCTGAGTTGTCTTGCTTTGCTAGCGCAGTGCACTGGCAGGACTTCCAAGAAGGCCAGGGAGCTGACCAATCCCTAACAGCCCTCCGCCAGCTCCCTGAACCCCATTTGAACCACCTCCACCTCTTCCCCCGCCAAATCATTTGTGCCTAGATGCACTATTAGGTGCGGCTTACCTCCCACTAGATTGATGCAGTCTTTTATCCTGGGGAGTGCCCTTCTAGCCTCCATTCCTGGATCGCAAAAAACTGACCTCCACTTAAAAGCTACTTTCCCTCTTTGCCACTGAATCCCCTTAATGATTGAATCCCCGTATACAACCACTGCCACAGACCTTTCTGCCCTCAGAATTGTCCCTTCTCTATTGGCTTGCCCTTTCTTGCACACTCCTTCTAGTGTAGGCACCTTCCTTTTCACTCTGTCCTCTCCAGTTTGACCTCCCCCTGCCCATTTTCCTCATCCCACCCTTTCCTTGCTACTGGCTATCCTCCCTGTCTCTCTTGGGCTATCCTCCCCCATCTGGGTCCTGGCTCTGGATCCCAGCTCCTGCCCCCCTCCCCATTGCCCTACCCTTTTCCAAGCTCTCCTCCCTGCTCCCATCTCATGTTGCATATTCTCCTCTACCTCCTGTGACCCTACCACCTGTTTGTGGCTACCTACACTTGTCCTTCCCCTTGCTGTCCCTACTTTCCCTTCACGTGTGCCTCTCTCAATTCCTCTTCCCTGGCTAGGCCCTCCGGTGCTCACCGCTCCCCTTCCCATCACTCCTTCCTTGTCCCTCAACCCAGTCAGAGGCCAGTGCCTGTCCGACTCCACTGTATATCTCCTATTGAGTACAATTTCCTCAGTTCACTTCTGTCCATGGTCTCTTTGTTCTCTTCCTGCTCCAGGCCCCCATGTCCCTGCTTCAGGCCTCCCAGTCCCTTTCCCCCATCTTGTTTCCTCCTCTGCCCTCTCGGTTCTTCTCCTTGTCCCCCCTCCATCCCTTCCCTTCCCCTCCCTGTCCCTCCTCTCCAGATCCCTCTTCAACCTCGCTAATTCAGCCTCCATCCTCCTTAGTTTTTGACAGATAGTGCATTCCTCTAGCTTCCACAGAGTGCTCATGAAAACAGCAGCCCCACAACCATTATAGCCGATTATTCCTCCCCCTTCCTGTATCCCTTGCTGTCTCTCATTGCCTAGTAATTATAATTATCACTTCCCCCCTGCCAAGGGGGCACTAACTGCTGTTGCCTTGTCCCCTGCCAGCCCCATCTGCTATGATCTCCGCCCCTGGTCCAGGCCAGTTCCTCCCTAGCTCTCCACATTTTTCCTTCTTCCTCCTCCTGATTAACACACTATCAGCCGGTCAGCCAAAAGCCCTTTCAGACAAGATTAAGACCCTCCCTTCCCTATATATTACACAGTCAGCCTAGAGCTCTTCCTGAATAAGAACTGATCTCTCCCTGCCCTCTTACCAATTAACACTCGGGTCAGTCTAGACTAGAGCCCTTTCAAAACAAGCAGAAACTGCCCCCTCAGTAAACTAGGTAACTGTCTAGAGCACTTCCAAAAAGCAAGCAGAAACTGCCCCCTCAGTAAACTAGATGACAGGCAAGCATAAATACTTAAAACAAGCAGAAACTGCCCCTTCAGTATAGCCCTAGAAAGCAAGGCAACTGGCACCATAAATATAGCAAGGTGACTGGTAACCATTAAAATGTACCCCCTCTTTGTCCAGCCTTTAGTTCAAGTAATCAACCCTTCTCTCCTTAGCCCAGTTTTTAGTTCAAGTGATCAGCCCTTTCCTGCTAACTTGAGTGGTCCTTATTAGCAACCAATGAGGTCCTTCCTAGTGTTAGAGGTCTGGGCCAGAGTGGGTGGGTGGGAAGAAATTCTCTCCCTGTCTTTTTGGCTTTCCCCTAGCCACCGCCCAGTGTTACAGCTGTCTCTGGGGACTGGCGGCTTGTTTGCAGCTGGGCTCCCTTCCTTTTATGCCCAGCAGCAGTGTTGAAAATTTGCTTTCTTGGTTCTTAATTGGTTGAGGGCCTCCTATGTGCAGTCCCCGATCTCTGCCCCTGCAGTGCCACTGATTGTTTGGTCAGGTGCAATCCCTATAGCTGCTGATGTGGCTGATCCCAGCTTCAGTTGCTGTCGATGCAGCTGGACCCAGGCTCTCCTGCCACCAATGCAGCCACCCTCCTGGTTCTTATTGCCGCCAAGGTGGCAAACAGTCAGTCACTCCTGTCACCGACATGGCCACTCTCCTCTCCAAAATGCCACCGATGCGGCCACAGTCCAAAAGCCTGACTCATATCCCCTTGCCGTCAGTGCGGCAAACAAGCAGCAGAATTCTCTCTCTGTGGCATCAGCTTTCCCCTAGCTGCCCCCCAACATTACAGTGTAACAGCTCTCTCTGGGGACCGATGGCTACTCATAAAGACATTATTTATTTATTTGTTTTTTGTTAACCAGGTAAGCACACTAGACAACGAGTGCCTATTTTCAGGAGCGACCCGGGAGGTTACAGTACAGAGAAACAAGGTACAAATACAGGGTAGCATACAGGCCCACAACTACAAGTGGACAAAAATAGAAAACAGTACCCGGGACATTGAATGGACAATAGAACAGTCACACCCACACACAGGTGGGGCCAGGATAACAGCACGAAGACAAAAGTACATGGTCAGAGCAACAAACGAGAATACAACTACAGGCTCGTTAATACATAAGTTCACAATTGTGGCAGGGTGTGGAGAGCAACAAGTACAGGGGGTAAGAGGGAGGGAGGGGCAGAATCTGCTGACTCCCCCCGAGGCGGTCGGGAAAAACGAGCAAGGGGGGCAAGATTTTGCAGAGGGCAGCATAGCAAGAAGGTGAGGAACCCACCCTGGAAGACCACCTCTGCAAGCACGAGCAGCAGGGGAGTACTGCCTCGTCCCAGTGGCAGGCCCTAGTAGAGAGGTCGGGGGATAGCGAAGGGACCTACAGGAGCCCTGAAGAAGGGAGCAAGAAGGGGGATTCCAGCCAGCATGGGGGAGAGAGGAGCGTGCAAACCGGAGGGGAGCGGTAGGGATCAAGAACTTCTGGAGGGTGGGGAGTAGGGTAGCCACGAGAGCAATTAAGTGCAGGGGTGGAGAGTGGTTGAGGCCGAAAACCAATGGGGTGGAAGAGGGACAGGCAACCAGGGGTGGCAGCTACACGTTTCCACAAGGACAGGTGGAGGCCCCATTGAGGAAGTTCCAGAGGGACGTTTTGGAAGCCGGAGTGGGAAGAGGCGGCTCGAACTGGAGCAGGGAGGGAGTTCCAGAAACTGGGGGCATAGGCGGAGAAGGCCCGATCCCCAGTGCGGGAGCGGGTCCTGGGGACTTTGCAAGCGAGAGTCGAGCTGGGCCTAAGCAGATAAGCCGGTGTGCAGTGTTGGAAGGGAAGAGCAAGTGCCGGGGGGCAAGCCGAACGGATTATGTTATCTACAAAGCTCCCGAAGACAAAGGCTCGGTGTTTATTAGGGGGAAGCCACTCCAGCTGGGCATAGAGGGCACACCGATGTGTAAGGCGATGAGCGGAGAGGGTAAGGCGATGAGCGGAGAGGGCAAATCGACAGACATTAATACTGCAATCATAAATATTAAAAAAGACTTTAATACAATACAAACTTCTTTATTTGATTTAACTTCCACAGAGGCACTCTGCTATCCTCTTAAGTTTTCTTAGAGTGGTGCACTTAGAAACAATAAAATATCCAAACAACACTAAATGCACCCACTCTTATAGTTCATCACAGCTGTAAGAAGTGAGACTAATGCCTTGTACTAATTGTACTACAGATGGAAAAAATGCTTCAGATTATGGAATAATATTTCTTTTAATCTTTGAATCTCTTTAAAAATTCCATCATAATAAAATACAAAAAATAGACAATGGGCACTAGGACAGACACAATACATGCAAGAGCAGTGTAAACAAACATTTGTCAATGCCGAATGTTTGCTTGCTGGCATTAGCAGTGGAAGTGCAGGAGTTAGACAGATGCAGTATAGGAATGGCAGTGATGTATTGAACTGACACCAACTTCACCCCCACCCTGCAGAGATGGACAGGTATTGGGGTGTGCCTTTGGGTCATCACCCATAATGGTCACGACATTTCACCTCACCCTACCCTGCAGACACTGACAAGTGTCAAGGTGTGCCTTGGGGTGTTTGGGCTTTACATTCACCTCATTCCATAAGAAAATATGCTGAAATGGGTGCAGTACAGGAGAATGGTGTGAACTGTGGGGCCAAAGAGTCCAAGGTGCACCGCGATGCCTGTCACTTGCTGCAGGGGGTGGGGTGGGGGTGGAATGGTGTAAGCATTACTGTTGATAATCCCAAGTTACACCACTGACACCTGTCAGTCCCTACAGGGTAGAGCAGACACCTGTCATACCCTACAGGGTAGGGCGTTATGGTCAGAAACCCTAAGGCCCTGGGCATGTCTTGGTATTTTTACTCTAAGTTTTCAACATGGGCTTTTTGTGACCCAACCGTATGAACAGTGACACTATCAGTTTATTAGCCGAAAGGTGATTTTGCACAGTGACTGCGCCATTAACGCCACAGGTGCGAAAACACATTTCCAACATGATGTGAAAAATGACAGCTGTATTGTTCATGAGGAGGTGTTAAAAAAATGATAACGTTGAAAATCTGGAGCGAAAATATAAAAAAACACGGGTGAAGCCACGAGCATGCATAGAAACTGCACAACGCACACCCGTAATGCAATTATTTGGGGAATTTTTTTCACCAGATTTTCAATATAGGCATTTTGGGACCTCCACTCCTGAACAGTGTTACTGTAATTTTCTTAATCTGTCCCAAACACTGATTCCCACAGCGACTGCACTATTCTGTGCTGGAAGTGTGAAAACACATTTCGGCCATGATGTTAAAAATGACAGCTGTACTGTTCATAAGAATGTGTGAAAAATGCCAGTGTTGAAAATCTGGAGTGAAAATATTACAAATTTGTGAAGTTGCGAGGGTGCGTAGAAACTGCTCAATGCACGCTTGTAACACAGTCATTTTATGGACTTTTGTGACTAAGTTTTCAACATAGGCATTTTAGGACCTCTGCTCATGAACAGTGTCACTGTGATTTTCTTAATCTGTCCCGAACACTGATTTCCCACAGTGTGTTGGAAGTGCGAAAACACATTTCGGCCAGGATGTGAAAAATGACAGCTGTACTGTTCTTAAGGAGGTATGAAAAAATGGCAATGTTGAAAATCTGGAGAGAAAATATTACAGATTCTCAAAGTTACGAGCATGCATAGGAACTGCGCAACGCACGCTCGTAAAACAGTTATATTCAGGAATTTTTTCACCAAATTTTCAACATAGAGTTTTTGGGGGCCCACCTCATGAAATGTGACACTGTCATGTCATTAATCAGTCCTGAAAGGTGATTCCGCGCAGTGACCGCAAAATCACCTTTCGGGACCAAATAACCAGATGACAGTCACTGAACTCATGAGATGGGATCCCAAGAACCCCATGTTAAAAATTTGGTGCAAAAATTCAAAAAAAATTACTGAGACATGCACCAAAGTTGAAAAAAACCCTATTTATGTCATTATACAGCTTACCGGCATTTCTTCAGTTTGCGGTTGGCTTTGAAGAGTGCAGATGTGTTCCCGGTCCACCAAAGATCATCTCGCCGGCCTCTAGAGGTAAGTATGGGGTGAGGGTGTGTGTGGGGAGGGAGGGGTATGCAGAGGTGGGCACGGGCTGCTGGAGGGGGGCAAGAGAGTCAATGAGGGACCATTTTCTTTTGTTACAGATTTTTTGTTTTACATGGACGACATGGGACTTTTGTCACTCTGGGGTGGGCTCCCAGCATGGCACATGGAAGTTTTTGGGGGGCAGCTGAGCCAATAGGGGATTGGGCACCCCCATTGGCCATACAGTGTGGGGGAGGATGCATGAGGACGCTGGACTTCTGCCACACTGGGGTGGGCTCCCAGCGTGGCACCTGGAAGTTTGTTTTTTGGTGGAGGGGGCACTGGAGCTGATGGGGATTGGGCACCCCCATTGGACATACAGTGTGCTTGGGGGGAGTGTGCATGACCTGAGAGGGATTGGACACCCCCTCGGCACATAGCAAAGGGTGGGGGAGCACGTGCATACAACTACCGCTACAATCAGCAGTGGTGATGTGGAGGCAGTTTGCACACTGCTGATGGCAGGGCAGTATGCAAATTGCCGACACGTTACCACCGCTGATTATAGCAGTCATTTGCTTTCGGCTGTATGCCACTACAATCTGAACTGCTGTCATAGACATCTGGGACATTCATTGGTGCAGTGCGGCTGCACCTGCAAAAATGCTGAGGGCATTGGAAGCAGGGTTGCCACACCTATGAAAACTCATATGGTGGCACTATGTTTCTTGCACATGCATGCAAGCAAACATAAAAAGGCCTTACGTTTCACCACACCTCAAAGTGGTTTCATCAGAGGCATACTAAACACAGTGATTTCTAAGTCTATATATACAGCTCTTAATTACAACATTAAAGTGCAATCACATCAATTTATCTAAATGCACAAACACATGTGCTTAATAAAAGGTAACTATCAATAGTAAATACGACAATACACTTATTCCTGTCCTCCATCAATCATTAATTAATTACAGCAATTACAAATTACAATAAAAACACGTATGTGGTGTGAGTCCCAGAACTTTTGTTTCTTTAAACTTGAGTTTTCTTTCTTTATGTCCTGGACTTCATTATTGACTCTTTCTCCTTAATGTTCAGGCTGTGTTCCTGCAAATCAAAAGGAAAAATTTTAAGTTCCCAAACCCGTATTCATGTATTCATTTTATTCATCTGCAATTGATATTTTTAACCCACTAATATCAACCATTCAGTTTATGTTTCTGCTTTTGTTATTTTCATTAATGAATGCGCTGCTGTCCCAAATGCTAGCACTGCATATCAAAAACTAACTGCACAACCATAGCACACTCCAAACATTCCATACTTAATTATATATTTTATGGTAATACCAGATATTTAGAACAAGATAAGGTAAATCTACAGATCAGAATCAAAAATCACACAATAAGCTGGGGTGGTGGGGGACCACCAACCCATAGGAGGGAGACCAGGAAGACCAGGATAGCTGCAAAATATATTCTTGCAACCTGCAACATAGTTTTATTATTTAAACAGAAATCCAAGGCTTTATCGCAGATTTTTAACTTATTGTAATTTATTACAATTACTTCCTTTCCTATATTTTTAACCCTTTCTGACTTCTCTTATATATAAATGCTGCTTCTTTAGCAAATGTTTAACTTTCCCTGAGTCATTAAGACCTGGTGGAAAACGTTCTGTAAATCCAAATGGATTCTTTCTGGCTGACTATACTTTCCCAGTCTCCCCCTCTTGCACCCCTCCATACCCTCTCAATTCCAAAAAAGCTGCTAGTGTGTTCCCTTTTATCCTTGTTCAGAACATGTCTACCAGTAGCATATTTAATGTTGCCATCCCTCCATGCACGTACATGTTCTCCAGTTCGTTATTTAAAGTTTCAAATCATTCTCCCAATATAGAAAGCATCACATTTACATTGCAATATATATACTATTCCTTCAGTATTACAGTTTGTAAACAAATTGCAGAAAACATTCTTTTTGCCCCGTAGATGTTTAATTTCACTCTCTTGAATAATGTGACTGCAGTATATGCAATTACCACACCGTTTGCTCACAGTGGGAGCCTTCCACAGCATATTCTTTTCAGGTGCAACATAATGACTACTAACCACTATGTCCTTCATGCACCTCACTTTTCTAAATGTCACCTCAGGTTTTCCAGTAGAATATTTTGTAATCTAGAATCCCTCAACAGAATGGGCCGTCTTCTATTGATAATATCCCTGCCCTCATCTGCCCTGTGTGTAAATGTTGTGATGAATCTTAGGAAATCAGTGTGCTGTATTGATCTTTTAGGGACTTATTTCCTAGCAGCATTTTTCGCTCCAACTGGTTAACTTGTTCTAACGCTGTAGTTACTAAATCCTGTTCATAACCCCTAACAATAAATTTATTACCCATCTCCCGAGCTCTAATCTCATATTGTTTTGCTTCACTGCAGTTTCATTTAGTCCGTACTAACTGCCCCTTTGGAATAACACTTTTTACATGTGAAGGATGGCAACTTGTAGGCTTTACAAATAAATCTGATGCTATACCCCCCCTCCCCATCCCAGTATAGTACAACATCCAGAAACTCAGCCTGTCTAAATGTGTCACTAACTTGAACTTTAAAGCACAATTTGTTGATTCTAAATATTGCACAAACAAAATCAGATCTGTTCGCTTCCCTTCCATGTAATTGATATATCGTCAATAAGACGCCTCCACAAATCCACACAACCAAGGTGTGGATTTACGGAGGTGTTCCTGACATAAAGATATTCCCAACTAGCCAAATACAAAGTAATAAAACAGGGGGCAAAAGTAGCCCCCATGGCTGTACCCTTGATCAGCAAATAATAGGTCTCTTTAAACATAAACATATTAAGGGTCAAAACCAACTGTGCCAAATCTAATAATAAGTCTGTTGGAGGATGGGCACCAGGTGGTCTCTGATCTAGAAAAAACTGCATAGCAGACAGACCCTCACTATGTGGAATAGAAGTGTACAAAGACTGTACATCTAGAGTAGCAAAACACCAGTCATCCTCCATAGCTATATCTTGTATAGTGTTCAATATGTCTGTAGTGTCATGAATGTAAGATGGAATATTCTGTACTATAGGCTTAATAAAGTTATCGACAAACTGTGACAAAGGTTCAGTAATCCACCCCTTACCAGAGATAATAGGATGCCCTGGTGGTTCATTTAAACTCTTATGTATTTTGGGCAGAACATAGATCTTGGGCACTACTGGAAATTCAGTTGTTAAAAACTTTTTTTCCTCCATATTTATCCACTTCTTATCTAGTGCCCACATCAAATATTCATCTATTCTTTTTTTAAAAACCTTTGTCAAGTTCCCCGTCAACTTTCTATAGTATTCAGTATCATTTAACTGTCTTAGAATTTCCCCTTCATATTTATCACTGTCAAGTGCAACAATAGCACCCCCCTTGTCAGCTGGCTTTGCAATCACTAATTTGTCTCTGGCTAGATTTTGTAATGCTTCTTTTTCTTGAAATGTTAAATTACTGGTTACCTCCCTTTTAACTGTGGAGTTCCAGTCCCAATGCATCAAATCCACCTAGCATTGTCTTAAAAAGGACATCACTGCTGGTCCATGGGGCAGGCAAAATGTAGATCTAGGTCAAAAACTATTCACTGGAATTTGGCAAGAACCCAGTTCAGCATCTGAAACAAGATTCTCTGGAAAAAAAAAGTCTTGAGGGTTATTTTTCTGGTAAATAATTGGAGATCAGCCATAGTCCTGCTAATATCAAGTGGTGCAAAGGGAATAAATGTCAAACCCTCGTTTAATGCTCGTTGTACATCAGCTCTTAATATTCGTCCTGATTTAAGATTATTATTAAATACAAAAAAAACACGATGGATGATTTAAAAAAAAATACCAATACATCTTACTTAAAATGCCATTCACTCAGTGGTACTGAAATTGTTAGAACTGACACTTACAGATACCTTGGTCTGGTTTTAGACACCCTATTAACATTCAAACCTCATATAGATAACATTTCCTTAAAACTGAAACACCTCTTGGCATTTTTTTATAAAAACAGGTCGCTATTTAATTTTATGATTAGGAAAATTCTGGTTAATTCACTGTTTATGTTGGTTATTGAATATGGGGATATTGTTTATCATAATACTACTGAATCAGTTCTAGAAGCCTTGGACCCATTTTATCATAGTTCATTATGTTTCATTACAGGGTTACCATGGAACACTCATCTCTGTTGCCTATATTCGCAAGTGGGATGGGGTTCTTTAGATCAGAGAAGGTTACTTCATTGGTATATATTTGTTTACAGATTTGTGTTGGGTAAACTCCCTTTATTTCTTTTAAATCTGTTACATGTGGAACATACAAATAAATACAATTTAAGATATAGTGCACTGAAGAAATATTTTACTACAAGATCTCGGACCAGGCTAGATGAAATTATTCTGCCAGCATCTATCCCTCGGACTTGGGAGGACCCTAAGAAAATGTTAAATATATAAGTCTTAATCCCTATTTCTAGATTTAAAATTCATATCATAGGCATACTACACAAGCAATATTAATATTTTGGATGAGTTGTTGTACTAATTGTCCAATTGTTGATACTTATGTGCAATATGTAATGTATGTCAAATCTTGTGTTTATTTATTTATTTAGCTTTTGTTGACCAGGTAGGTACACTAGACAAGCTGTATGCCTATTATCAGGTACGGCCCAGGAGAGTACAATGAAAAATAACAGGTTCATATGAGGTACATAACAACAAGAGGGTAATGTACATAGTTACAGGAGAGCAAGATGAACAGATAGTCTACAGTAAGCAGTAAATAGGTAAAAATATACATATACATACAGAATAAATAGACTAAAACATTCAATGGCAATTACATTGTATGGCTGACCCTTTTTACCAGGGCCACATAATTCTTAAGCAGATAGCAAGCAATCATGTGCTACCCAGAGTTAAAGGACAGTGGGTAGTTGATTAGATGAGACCAATCTGGAGACCTGATTAAGGTGGTTTAGGACACCCACACACAGAGGACAGTTTCAAGTGCCCCCTCAGGGAATTCTGGAGGCTCAGGTGGGAGGGGGAGGTGTGAACGTGGTCTGGAAGGGAGTTCCATAGCCTCAGAGTGTACGTAGCAAAGTCCCTTTCCCCCATTAGGGTTCGAGTATAGGGAACTTTGAGCATCTCAGGACATTGAGACCTGAGGGAGTAGGAGGAGGATTCAGCAGGCTTGAGGAGCTGTGCCAGCCCTGGAGGGGTTCCAGTTCTGAGCACCTTTCCTACGAAGCAGCCCAGCCCATATTTCAAGTGATTGGCCGGGGAAAACCAGCCCAGTTTGTCATATAATTTACAATGATGGGTGAGACGTGGGGCTGCCAGGGCAAAGTGACAGATGTTGTAGGTCGTGTTCCATTGAGCAAGGTGGACCTTGGAGGTGCTAGCAAACAGGAGAAGGCCATAGCTAAGTGAAGGGAGCAGTACACCTCTGGCCAACGCCAAGCAAGCTGCAGATGTCAAATTTTTCTTTGCCCTGTAGGCAAGACCCAGTTTGCAGTTTACAGTTCTGCAAACATTTAGGATGTGATACCCCATGTCAAGTTGGGGGTCAAGTGTCACTCCAAGGTATTTTGTTGAAACTATGGTTAAGAGGGGAGAGCCGTCAGCACCACTGACACATAGAGGGACAGGGGAGGCCTTGATCCTGGCAACTGACCCAGAAAGCATGGCCTGAGTTTTCTTTAGGTTGAGGACCAGCTTGTGAGTCGTTACCCAGGACTGAATGTTCTTAAAGGCCTCACTCAGCTGAAGTTTGAAACCCCCAATGTCCTGGGAGTGTGCAAGGAATACAAGATCATCAGCATAAAGGGTGGCAGTAAAGTTGGGAGCAGCAGCAGGGAGATTGTTGATGAATGCAGAAAAAAGAAGAGGCATCAAAACTGATCCCTATGGGATGCCAGAGGTCACCGGAGTGGGAGCAGAGAGGACCTTGTTGAATTTAGTCTGCTGTATTCTGCCTTGGAGGTAGTTTCTAAGCCAATTCAAGGCAGGAGGGGAAAGACCAAGGGACTGCATCTGTGAGCAAAGTAATGCATGGTCCACAATGTGAAAGGCCTTAGATAAGTCTATAAATATGGCTCCAGAGAGTTTGCCCTGGCCCATGGCCACCCTGATGCTAGTAGAGACTGAGACCAGGGCCGTGGATGTGCCATACCCTTTTCGATAGCCATGCTGCACAGGGGACAGCAACTTATGAGCTTGGATGTACTCTGTGAGCTGTTCAGCCACAGTTTTCTCCAAGAGTTTACTAATGGCTGATAGGATGGCAATTGGAAGATAGTTGTCCAGGACTTTGGGGTTCCCTTGCTTTGGAATGGGGACAATCCTTGCTACTTTCCAAATGTCAGGAATAATACCAGTGGCAAGGGACAGGATGAAGGTATGCGCCAGTGGGATGGCAATGTAGGGGGCGCCCAGGTTCAGAAGCTTGGGCTTCATGTTATCATGGCCAATGCTGGAGTGTGGAAAGAGAGACCAGAGAGGAGTCTCTGCATCTCCATGACAGACACTGCCCTGAGATAAAATAATGGGTGAGAGGAGTTATCCTCCTGAGAGACAGAGGCCGATGGGCCACCGATGTTCTTAGCAGCAGGGAAAAGGGAGGTAAGCGCATACAAGTCCGAAAAGTGGGAATTTAAAGCATTAGCAATTGTAAGTGGATTATTACAAATCGACCCACCTATGATCATTTCAGATACCCCAGAGTTGGAGGAGCCGCTAACTAAGTTTTTTATGTTCCTCCAGAACCTACATGGGTCCTTAGCAGAGCTAAGCAGGGCAGATTTACAGTAGTCACTTTTTGCCACCCTGATGGCTTTCTTGCACTCATTTCTGAGCTTCCTATACTGTTGGAAGATGGACTGATCCAACGTGCTTTTGAAATGAGTCCAACACTTGTCCCTTGCATGCATAAGGGCTAAGAGGCTCCCATGCAGCCATTTTGTGGCTGACCCCCTTACTCTCCACCTAATAAGGGGGGCATGCTTGCCCTGCAGGGTGCCAAAAACAGTGAGAAACTAGAATACGGCTGTAGAGGGGTCATGGGTCCTAAGCACTTCTGACCAGTTCGTGATCCTCAGATCCTCATGAAATGACTCCAGATCAAACTTAGAGAAATCCCTAACCTGAATGATCTTGTGGGGAATTTTTGGTGAAGGGACTTTCTACACGCAAAACACTGGGGTGTGATCTGAGATGGAGTCAGGTAGGGTTCCTGCGGAGCTGATCCTATCTGGACGGTTTGATAGTACCAAGTCCAGTAGGGAGCTAATTCCACCATTGTCAGACCATCTAGTGGGTTCCTGGATGAGCTGAGACAGGGCAAGACTTGTTAACAGAGGTTCATATTGCTTGGAGTTACCTTCTGTCCAGTTTAAGTCCACATCACCCAGGATCAAAAGTTCATTATCCCCAAAATAAGGACCAATGGTATCCAGGAGGTAGGTGAGCCCAGCCAGACCACTCTTGGGGGGATTGTATGTGCATACAACATGCAGCTTCTTTGTATTTCCAAGTAATAACACAGTGTGCAGCAGCTCACAGGAAGACAGGGAGGACTGCTGATGGATTACCACAGATACTCTAAGATGACTCTTATAGTAAATTAGGATAACACCCCCTCGCTTTTTCCCTGGCCGATCATGTCTAATAAACTCATAGCCAGGAAGTGCACAGGCCGAGTCTGGTACTGAGGGTTTCAGCCAGGACTCTATAATGCCTAGTATGTCAGATTCACAGTGGACGACCCAGGCAGATAGTTCGTCAAGATTGGGTAGTAGACTGTGAATGTTAAGATGAGAGGTTTTTTTACCCCTTTCCCCAATTTCCAACTTTCTGGAATAGAAGAGGCTAGATAGGCAGGACCAGGGTTTAGCTCTATGTCACCAGCAAGGGCCAGTTTCACTAGGAAGAGCCAGGGGAGAAGCCTGATAGGGAGGGGTACCTCTGACCGAGGGTCTACGGGCTGGACGTCATCTCACCATGGCAGTACCCAGAAGGCATCTGAGGTCCAGACAGCCGGGTAGGGCAGGGAGGCAATCTGTTATGAGCCAGAAGGTTAGAGAAGGTGAAATCAAACTCCTCATGAGGGGCAATCTTCATCGGTGGTCCACATACAACCTTGAGGAGTCTGTGGCGTTAGGGGAGAGAAAAGGCCAGCAAGGAGGCCGATGGAGAGGACAGCTTGAGGCAAGGAGGGCAGAACACCTTCCCTAGTAGGCCTGGGGTCATCATTTCAGATTTTGACTTAGCAGTGCCCAGTGACACCTAACTCAAAGAGACAGTATGAAGCCTGAGTACCCTTACTAATTACACAGATAGCCCAGCAAATTCCCAATACAACATCCTAGGGAGAAACAGACAGATAGGGAATGTGCTAGCATGTAGCCTGGAGAAGAGTAACCTTTGCCATTAATAGCCCGGCCAACACCCGAGCAACATTCCAGGGTAATTTTACAGAGTAGGCAGAAATATTCAGCAATCAGACTGGCACAGGAAAATATATGCAGCACAAGTAACTAAACCCCATGTGAGGTGAGTTGTCTTAAGCAAGTGAAAAAAGACACAAAAACAGAACACTGATTATTTTTTTCTTTTTAGCCACACCCAATCTGCAGATAGGGTACTTGTACATATTAGGGAGGGGCTTGCAAGCATTTAAGGAAAGGAGGCAATGGGGTGGGTGGGGGGCAGAAATTTGTGCAGGTCCCAAGTGGGGAAGGAGGGGGTCCCAGCGAGGACCAGTCCACACCTCCAAACCCCGATGCACAAATGCTGAAAGTCACAGTCGGGGCTGAAGGTCTGCAATTTAAACTGCTCCAGCAGTTTAATTTTAGCACCTTTTTAATTTTCTTTCTTTCCTCCCGACTCTCTCTCTCTCTCTCTCTCTCTTCTCTCTCTCTCCTTGCGTCCAACTCCATGGACTAGGAGCCCCACGGGAGAGTGCCAGAAAGAAAATTTGTGCAGGTCCCAAGAGGGGAAGGGGGCCCAGCGAGAACCAGTCCACACCTCCAACCCCGATGCACAAATGCCGAAAGTCATGGTCTGGGCTAAAGCCCTGCAATTTAAACTGCTCCAGCAGTTTCATTTTAGTCTTTTTTAATTTTCTTTCTTTCCTCCCGACTCTCTCTGTCTCCCCCTCCATGGACCAGGAGCCCCGTGGAAAGTGCCAAAAAGAAAATTTGTGCAGGTACCAAGTGGGGAAGGAGGGGTTCCTAGCGAAGACCAGTCCACACCTCCTACCCCGATGAACAAATGCCGAAAGGGTGTGTTTATCCCATATATATTTTATGTTTTATTTTCTATTGTAATTATTTGTATATCAGTTGGATGCAATTGTGAATGAGAATTTTTCTCAGTTTGCTCTCCAATAAACTTGAAATTTGAAATATTTCCATCAAGAGCGTCAACATTGTACCTAGCTGGAGCATTTCTCACTCCATGGAGTTACAATCTAGTCAATACAGAAGACAATACATAGTACAAAAGTAAATGATAACACTATTACACCCACCCCCTTATCTGATCTGAAACTAGTGACACTCCATGAACAAACAATAACCCATAACCACACACTTGAGTAATAACTGATCAGATACCTGTCCAATACTTACCTATACTATTCCCCATTCAACTAGCATTATTGCGCCAGGATCCAATACAGATATAGAGGTGAAACAGTGTCCCTCATATGTAATAAAGTCAGGACAAACTACCTCTGGCTAAATTCTATCAGAATTACAATAAATTAATAACCAACTCCAGTAACTACAACTTGAAACCAAATAAATATGAACAGACAACAATTACACACTGCTATGTAAAAGGAGAAAAGCGGGGAAAAGGCTGGGGAAAGGTGGCCACAGCCTAATACCATCCATATGAATACATATTATCTTTTTATTATCTTTTGCTTACTCCATGTATAATTAATACTTCAACAAATAAGGAAGTTACCCTGTGCAGGGAGACAAAAGAAGAATCCCAGGAATAACTTAAGAGTACCAAAGCATGATAGAAAAGGCTGCCATATCTGATAAATGCGTGTTACTTTACCCACTGCTATATATGACAGTCTTTCATATCTTGCAAGCTTGAGCATACCATCTACTCAATCATAAAATGAGGGCACTTCAGTACTACACCACCTGTGAAAAAAGAAGCCACTTGGCTTCTGTAGTCGCAGCTATAAACCAATCTCGCTGGGCCTTAGTAGCTACCAGGAGTTTATAAGTGTTACTTAACACCAGCAAAGAAGCATTCCTTGGAATTTTGTTATGCAGGGCTAATTCTAAGGAGGAGAGTATCTGAGTCCTCCAAGAAGAGATCTTAGGACAGTCTAACAAAAGATGGAACAGAATGCCCACATCCAACTCACATCGCCAACACCTGGGATTCTGTACTAGCTGCATTTTATACAACTGCACTCATTTTAAGTTTTTATAGAATTGCAAGAGGGTTAATGTTTAAAAATATACTTAGCTAGTGTGAGACCTTAACTAATTGTAAGTATACTTTTAAACAGTAACCCTGTTGCCAACACTATAAAATCATAAAAATGAATGCCCACTTCCCGCTGCGTTCAATACAGCAATAGCAGGATCTACATCACAGACAGTCAGGAGGGATGTATGGAACCATGTTTTAACCCAGGGAATAACAGAGCTGTGAAACAGAATACCAGAGGAGGTGATTAATGGACAAAGTGTTCAGAGTTTCAAAACTAGCCTTCATAGCTGCCTGAAGGAAAAAGCCATTTCAGGTAATTGTTGTTAGGATAACAGAGACTAGCAGGGGCATAGCTACAAGGGTGCAGGGGTAGTAGCACCTGGGCCCAAGGTTTGAGGGGCCAAAATCATAATTTTGATGTTTATTCAAAATTGGGGAGGGCCCGCAACATCGTCTTACACCCAGGCCCTCTGGAATTTGCTACGCTACTGAGACTAGGTGGGCCAAGTGGTCTTTATGTGCTGTCGGAGTCTATGTTTCTATGTGAGCGAGGTGAAATAGATTCGCCATATAGTCTTCGAGAGCAAGCACTCACTAACAATGTGTATCTTAATGAATGGAGGTTTAGGGCCGTTAAATGTCTTGGTAATCATTTTGTTTGCTTTTATTAGTTTCTTCAAATACCTCTTTATCATTTTATTTGTATTTTGCCAACTACTAGTAAAGAAGAGTCCAGTGGAATTTGAAATCCTTTGTATTATAAAGTTAGAAAATCTTTACTGGCAAGGATGGCAGTGGGTTTGATGGGAATCTGTTTTCAGATTTTTACAGAGCAATAACACTTTCTACTACCAAAGTATTATGCATTTAATAGTGTAAGTTGACTATTACAATCATTCAAGCATTTAGTTTCATGCTAGGGCCTCCTATTACCAGATTACTGTAGGGCTCCTGGTAGAAGTGTGCGAGCAACAAATGGTATTTCCCAAATGCTATGAATAAAAGCCTATTCTTTACTTATCCAGAGACAAATGATTTGACACCTTTTAATGGACCAACATAGATGTAACAACAAGAACAAAGTGCTCTAGCTTTCAGACTAGCCAGTCCTTCTTCCGAAGCATAATACAGTTATTTAGAAAAAAACATTACTTTTAACAGCTAGATCATGCAGAAAAAAAAACAGAAAAAATTCCCATTGGTTTAAAATACTCATTTAAAAAAAGCAGAAGATGATGTCAGAGAAGTTTAACAGTACCATGTTACCTTGGTTACCAAAGGTGCATGGTGCAAAGCACATGCAAAGAATCACATGCAAAGAATCCTACTGCATATAAATGTAATTGACATAGGATAACACTGCTCAAGCAGATGACTCTTAAATCAAGCTGTGAGTGTCACAATGTGTATAAGGATGCGATTGCTGAAAAACAACCCCCACCCAGATTAAAGACATACTAAGATTGTCTTAGGACTCCAAGAAGTTTCAATGTATGTATTACAGACAGGAAACTACCAGTAAAGTTGTCTTAAAACGCTAGTGCACACTGTATGATGTGTAAACTTAGCTAGACCCATTACCCAGTTATATTCTCCAGCCAGATGTCATGCCCCATAAACTTCAAAAACCTCTAGTCTAGTGACAGGACTTTATAAATGATAATTTAAATATAAATTGACAGTGTTGGGGTCAAACAAAAAACTCTTGTCAAGGACCACAAAGGAATTAAGACCATTCAGCCTGATATGCACTGATGTCAATAAATTCTCAGTGTATAACAACTTGATGTCCCGGAAGTGTCTAAGGAATCTGAATAAGAGATAAAAATTGAATTTCTCTCCTTCTCTTCTCACACACACACAATACACCCTACCCCACCCCACATCTCCATAGTGCAGGGGGGGATAACTAGTTTTTAGGAGATACACACATACACACACTCCTAATGAACCTGCATTCACATCAGTCACTGCAGTTGTTCCCCAAAGGAATTCAACTTGTCATGAAATCCCATGTAAAAGGGATCATGTATCCTAATACCTACAGAGCAAAAATGTGACACTATTTAACCTTACTCCTATCTGCATAGTAATATCTCCAAGGATTCTGGATAGAACCACAATGAAATAACACTGCCACACTCCCCAGGGTAAGGTAACTATAAGTAAATATAAAGTATGTGTGTGAGACCAGATTCTTTACTTGGGGAGGGTAGCATGTCAGATGAAGAATGCAATTTTAGCGAAGGCAATTGAGTGACTACAAATGAGCGACTGGTTAATTACAGTGATTGGCATATTACGGCGACCCCACAGATGTAGCTTTCCCTAGTGTCAATGAGTGTCATGCAGTCAAAGTCTTAGAGATGGGGGGTTCAGGGAGCATGGGGGGGCACAGCCCCCCCCCCGCATGAATACAGACATAGATGCAGAATCCAGAAGCAGGTGCAGAACTGGTGCAGCGGCCACAAGAGGATTACAAAACCAACAAGGGAAAAACGTGGGGACCAGGAGCAATGAACCTGGAAAGGAGGTAGGGGCAGGGAAAGAATAACAGAGAACAGGCAGGAGGTGGAAGGGAATGGGGGGGGGCAGCTACAAAGGTGATGACAGTAGTAGCTGTAATGTGCCTCACTGCAATTCCATGTCACCTGAATGATGGTCACCATAATAAACTCACCCAAATTGTGTTTGCTGAAATATCTTTCCCCAAATCACATGGAACTTCCAGGGTGCAAAAGGAATAATCAGCACAACTCAGGGTTATTTAGTGTTTTGCTGTTCGGCGTGAGTTCAAGATCTCTTGAGATTTTCTGTCCAATCAGAGGCCACTTCGGAAGCTCACTGAAGGCAGCCCATGTGTGACCAAGCACTCACAGAAGCTACAGTCAAGAGAGACAGACATCTGAGCTGCTGTGAAAGAGCAGTCTATGTTCATCCACTTATTAAAATTTGCCAAAAGCAGAAATCAGTCTTGACAGTTTTTGTTCCTTCTAAATCCTAAGCTAGAGAGGGTCAATTTTACACTTTAGTGGGAAAATTAGGTTTTTTTTTCAGGAAAACTACTAGAGTGAGAAGAAAGTTAAACTAAAGAGGGTCTGCTTACTTGTCATAGACTAGAGAAAGACAGGCCACAGTATGCATATAAGTTTCACCAGTTCCTCACTTCAACATAAAAGTTCCACTGTTCCACCACATGCCACCACGAATTCCCCTCCCTCCTGCAGCACTATAGGCAGAGCTACTCGCTACAGTGTGCAGAACTCGGGGACCACCCCATCCTTCGAATGATGTGAGGGTAGAGTCGTGGTGAAGCCTGAGAAGGGCACTGGCGGTTACATCTTGGAGTTCCAGTTCCAGCAATCATCTGTCTTCAGGCAAGGATGAGTCTTTCAGTTCAGGTGCAGTGTGAGTTGACTTGAGAGAGGGCTGCAAATACCTGTCTTACTCATGTAGGCCTTCAGCAGCGACACCAAATCAGGCGAGGCTAGCTAGCGAGAGCTGAGCACCAAAGGAAAGCAGCCCACTTGGCAAGGAGTCCGTTGGATGAGCTGTTTGTGTGTGCTGCCACAGAGGAGCAGAGCTACCGTCAGGTGGTGGGGTGCTAAGTAGCCGAGGGTGATGACAGAGGAATTGCAGCTGGGCAGTGGCAAGGTAGGGGTTTAAAATTAAACAATGTGCACATCTTTTTTTAGGGGGGAGGTTTTTTTTTGCCAAATGTCTTGTTTTGGTTGTCTATACTCCCCTATTGTGTCTCTTGTCCAGCTCTGGATAATACTTTAAAAAAGTGGGTGCTGGGGGGAGGTGGGTGGGTATGGGTGCTAAGTACACTGGGAGGAAGAGAGGCATTTTTTACTAGTATGGGGAAAGGGGTGGCATTGGTGCTAGTGAGTAGAGGGAGGCTGCTACAGGTCTAGCACAATGTATTCAATGATGACACAGCTGCTTTGGCCCAATTGTGAAGTCTGCTACAGGTCTCCCACACCCCATACTCTAGGAGAAAACATTTTTTTTTCCCTGAAGTCGGGGGTAGGTAAGACATAGAAAAAGGTGTGTTTTAGCTTCAATAAAAGTCCCAAAAACTCACCATAAAGCATCTAAATACCCAGATCTTCTGGGGGCCTAGGTCTTCATGTGTCCTGGTTGAGCCTCCCAGAAATGTGGTAGCATTATATGTACATCTTGTGTCATGGTCACTGTATAAAAAAAGGGTGGAAAGGGACTGCGAGCTGGTAGGGGCCCCAGAGTCTGGACTGTCCCCAGAGCCCAGAATTCCTGTCGGGGGTTTGGTGAGGGCCCCAGCCCAGTAGACACATACAATATACAATCTGTTTGGGCGGGGTAGGTGTGTGTGTGTGTGTGTGTGTTTTTACTAAAACAAAAGCCAGATTTAAAGGGGACAGGAAATTTGTGCTAATTGGAGGCTGTTTATAAAGTTCTTATTCTCAGAATCAATATGCATTCCTCTAAATTATCCACATTTAACTATACCTGAATAAAAAGTGATATGAAAAAATGTATTTTGCATTGTTTTGTTTTTATGAGTATCATTCTGTTACAGTTCTGTTCATGGAACCAATAACTTGGAGTTTTGCTATGTCATTGTTTGTGCATAGAATGCTAATTATGAGCTGTTGACCTATCAGAACAATGCATGGAGTTCTGTACACAAACTGTGACATAGTTAAAACTCCAATTTATTGATTCCATAAACAGAACTGTAACAGAATGCTACCCATAAAAATGAAACAATGCAAAATACAGTTTTTCATATCAGTGGATAATTTAGGGAATGCATATTATTTTTGAGAATAAGAACTTTATGAACAGTTGCCAATTAGAAATGATTTCCTGTGCTCTTTAAAGCTGTAGGGTGGTATTTTGAAAGGGCTGTATGCAGCACATGCATCTATTTCAGATGTCTGCTGCATCCATGCAGATGCAATCAGATGTCTGCATCCTATTCACAGACATGTAGATGCATTTGTGACATTTCCTGCAGTTTATGGCAATTTCTGCCACAGTTGCAGAACTCGCATCCATTTTTACGATGCCAGTATGGAATTCCATCTGGAAGGTTAGTCCAACTTTTTATTGTCTAACTTCCCAGGCAGATTTTCACACTCGTGGCCAAAAAATGGATGCAAGTGTTTAGAAATCTCACTTCCCCCGTTTTTTCTTTTGGGTAGCCCTATATAAGATATTGTGCTATTCATTTGTTAATTTTACTGTCTGGTATGAATTGTAAACTGTATGTTGTGGTTAAGCAACACACAGAAAAGGGGCACAGCAGGCAAACCTAAAATTTACAACCCGGGGGTAAACAAGTCCGAAGTGAAGTGAAAGTGTTGCATGGTGGCAATAATGCGGGTCAGTGCCTTAGTAGTAGTTTCACCATTGTTGAAAAAAGAATCTGCTCAGAAATAAAATATTTTTAGATAGCTTGGACAACTTTATTTATATCCAAAGATTATATAAAAGGCATACCACTCCCACAATCAAAATAAACAGTGATCAGGCAGGTCCCCACAAACACATGCAGGTGTATGTCTCACCTTCATTTCACACAAAGGAAAAAAGACATCCTTTTATAAACCATTTTGCTACGTGGTCCAACTGTGAAAATTCAACTTTAGGTAGTGGATCCACCTTGCCGACCAACTGACTGTTGCCTGTAGCCACACCCTTGATGTTTCGACATCACTACTGACATCTTTAGAAGTGGTTAAATGCAAATTTGATGTGGACCTACCTGATCACTGTTTACTTTGAATGTGGGAATGGTATGCCTTTTAAATAATCTTTTTTTTAGCTTACTTTTTCTCCCCCTTGGCCCGTTGGTTGGCTCCTTCTTTCCTGGCATCCTTATTCCTCTGGCTGCCATCCGTCCCACACCCGTCTCCACATCAGGCCACCATCTTGCTACCCCAATGGCTTACCCCCTGTGGCAGGGTGGTGGGGAGCCTCCTAACTCACCCACCAAGACCAGATCCAGTACAGGTGGTGGCTTGGAGATGGTGCATTGTGTCAGATGGCTGTCAAGCCGCTCGACTCGGGCTGCCATTTTTCCATTTTCTGTTCTGATGGCAGAGCGTGCAATGCCAACAATGGGTATGCCATGCACGCTTCCACATGCAACACACTGGCCAGCTGGTCCACCTCTGCACCCCACTGTACTGGGCCAGGCATGCCAACACCCAGCTTCCACTTGGTATTAGGCAAATGCCGGCCTCTGTTCGCCACCCTCCCTGAGAGAGGAGAGCTGTCCTCTGGATGCTTGATCCTCTCCCACCCCAGCCGGCCCCCAGATGACCCACTCACACTGCGAACATGGGTTGCCAGCATGGCAGGAGGTAAGGCATCGCTGTCTCAGCACTCCATGCCACTGGGCCAGCACTATTTTTAATAATCTTTGGATAGAAATAAAATTGTGTGAGTATTTAAAAACATTTTATCTCTGAGGAGAATTTTTTTTAAACAATGGTGAAACTACTACAAAGATGCTGACATGCTTTCTTGCCACCGTGCAACACTTTGGCTTCTGTATGTTGTGGTTGAAAATTAAACTTTAATTACAAAACAAAAAAATATCTCACCCATTATGTTTTAAACAGCTTAACGGAGTAAAAGAGGATTTTATAGGGATTTCGTTAGTAAATAGAAGTTTAAGGCATTTTTGTAACTTTGTTGCACTTGTTTGAAATAAAGAAAGAGGCTAACTAAGGATTTGGATTCATAGGGTGGGATTTTCTAAAGGGTGGACACAGCACCTTTGTCCCTATTTCAGATGTGTACCATGTCCATGCAGCTGGGTCCAGATGTCTGGGTTCTATTCACAGGCATCTGGCTAACTTCTATTTTTCTGACAGAAGTACAGCATTCTATCAGGGAAGTTAGGCTAACTTTTTGGGGTTTAACTTCCCAAGTGAAATTTCACACTCGTGTCTGAAAAACAGATGCAAGTGTTTAAAAATCTTGCCCGCAGTAGTACACAATGGTGCTGAATGAATTTATTTTATTTTTTGTGGAGGACAGTTAGCTGACTCCATCACTGCTAATGGGAGGCTACCATTTTGTCCTGTATCTATCCTGCGGTAGAGTATGTTGTGCACACTGTGCACGTGCACTCAGCTCAGCTGTTAGGGACCTTTTCCTGCTGTTGTTAGTGACTTCGTGCCAAAGAAAAGAAATATAAAAAATCATTTTTTTAGACAGGCTTGATTATTAATGAGTGAGATTTGTCAGCTCACCATCATTGCCAAGTGAGTGACTATATTTCATAATAATATAATTTAAATATCAGATGTCTTACTATGAGGAAGCTGGGCTCAGGTCCTCCACGGCCACTGTGTAACTACAAGTGTACCACCATATAGCTGTGTTTACCTCTAAGCCAATTTAATTTCAAATTCCTGTTTACCTTTCCTGATTTCTTTCTTTACCTCCTTTGTTATACTATTTAACTTATTTGCATTCTGGGCATGGATGTTTTTTATTCATTCTGTATAATCTATTTTTTTTATCATAATTTCTACCTGTTTCATTAGCCATGGTGGTTTTTACTCTGTTTATTGTAGGCCCTTCTGCATGGTACATATAAATGACTTTGTTACAACTGTTTGTCTTGTAGAATTCGCCGACATCTTTTGACATTATTCCCTTTGAACTCCCTTTCCAGCCCCAGTTCTTCATGTTTTCTCTAATCTCGTTATAATCTGCTTTGTTATAATTGTAAATACTTGTACTCCCCTTACTGGTTGTCATGTTAGTCTCTAGTCATATCTCCACCATTGTGTGGTCACTCACTTGTGCATAGGGTTCTTCAATTTTATAAATGGGCAAATGAAATCCAGGATTCTGATTGGCTGAAAGCCATTTTCACCTGTGTCCTTACCAGGACATATCCTGCCAACCGCACTAACTGTTCAAGCAAAACAGAGCACAGCAGAAATTCATCCATGCCACCACCTCACCATGCAGCTTGTATGCCAACATGCCACAGAGTGACAGCTGCTGCTTTGGGAGAGAAAAGCAGCAACAAATAGCAGGAAATATTTCCAGCACCCCCATGCACCACAACAAACTTTTCATACCTATATGTAGTAATCTTCAAATCGCTGCCCACCTGTACATATAATTCCAGGATTTGATGTTGGGTCCAGGAATGAGTGGCCGTTATGAAAATCCCAAGCATTCATTCCATTTCAAACATCTCATCCATTCTGTAGCCCTCCCACCCACCTCTCTCCATCCATGACAGGGGATGAAAATTTAACTAAACATCCCCTTCCACAAATGGCAGCACACTCCACAAGGATGCCATTAAAAAAAATCAAGACAAAAACCCCAGAGTATGGGGGCCAGTAAGCGACACGCTCACTCAGTCACACACAAGCGGGCTAGAAAAAAAATCCTGACGTAAACAGAACCAAAATAAAATACATAAACAATTAAAAATGTTTCTCTGAAGTGTGACCTCTCCAGTACTTATAGCAGACAGCAACGAAGGGAGCAAGGTACAAGCCGCATGTTTAAAAAATTGCGGTACAGATCCACCAATGTCCTCCATTTCCAATCCATGACACACTTGCTCCCTAAAAAGCTGGGTGGCATGCATGCAAGGACATACAATATGTTGCTGTCAGTTCCTAAAAGCACAGAAAGAAAAAAGAAACATAGGAAATCAAATAGCTTATCTCTGTCGGTGGGGGGCTGAAACACTTGTGAAACAGGACAATTTTTCACCATTTCATTTATTAAAACTCTTTTTCATATATATATATATATATATATATATATATATATATAATATATTTTTCTTTTTTCTCACAATAATTACTTGGGGCCCACTTTATAAGAGCAATAACACACTCAAAGGTGTAGATTTATTTTCTAAGCTCCACACCTTGTTGTGTGTTATTGCTTACTTATACTTTATTTCAGAGTCTGTGTTAGTTAGCACTACATTCAAGATATTATTTCCCCTTGTTGGTATTTTGGTTATCTAATTAAGGTTGTTTTCAATAAGTGTGTCTAATAATAGGTTACATTTTCTCCTGATGCTTCCATTGTGTCCCAGTCTGCATCTGATTGATCAAACTCACCTGTTATAAGCACCTACCCTCCATCAGTGCTATATTTTATTTATTTAATATAGTCTATATGCTGTTCCCTACTAACGGTAGGTGTTTCCCAGTATTAGTTTGTCTGGTTTGTTGTTTTCAATAGTTACCCACACTGATTCATTGTTACAGTCTGATATTATTTGCATTGTAATTAATTAATTTTGCTGTGTAAGTAGCCACACCACCACCTTTGTTGCCCATCCTGTCCTCGTGGAAAAGGTTGTACCCATCTGTGTGTTTGTCCCATTGATCCTTATAACTGATGCATCTGTTTTTTCATCCAGCAACACTAGCTTGAAGTTTTCAAATTTACTAAGTTCCTTGTATTGAGTGATATGATTTTTAGTCTAACTGTTTGAACTGATTTAGTGACTCTCCTGAGTGTCTGCCCTATTTATTTGCAGCCATGTCATGCAGTACTGTACAGCTGTTTAAGGGTCTGTGATGTGCCTGGATGTTCTTCAGTGTATGAAACGTAGTGTATAAATGTAAAATGTAGTTGCAATGTAAAAAGTAATGCTTGCACAACAGAGCCAAGACTCGAGATATAAAATACATACTGCACATTACATCCATGTTTTTGGCCACAAACAGTACTCTAGTCTGCAGAAAGGAATCCTTTCAAGTGGCAAACTGTTACAGTCTGCCTTTAGAATTCCATACATGTATTTTTTTCTGGTGCTTCTGGCTTCCTTCACTGCGTTGTTGCCTGACATTCCTTCCAATGGGGTGAAAAACATTGCAGTTTGATTTCTGATCGTCATGTATCCATTCTTAACTGCCAAATACAATACCCACAGTGAGCTCCTTCAGGCAGACCTGATTGTGTTACTTTTGTTAAGCTATTGCACTGCAAGCTCTGGTTCCCTTCTGGCAGTGCTGGCCTCAGAGAGAACACTGTACAGAATGATAGCATTCTTCCATGAAACAACTTGGTAGGCATTTCCTGGGACTTCATAATAAGTTGTATTTCATTTATTTGTATAATAATAATAATTTTTTATAGGGCACCTTTCATTTGTCAAGGCGCCATACATAATAACAATTAAAACAGTTAACATCATTAAAAAATCCAACCAGACCAAAACAATTAAAACAATCAGTATTCAGGAAAACTGAGGATGGCTCAGTAACAGATATGTACATGGTAGGTATCCAGTGATATGCAGAAATTACATACACTTCCAATCAATCAAGTCAGTCACTGCTTTATTTGTAAGCACAATTTCAAAAGATCAAAGTGCTGTACATACTTGTAAATACAATTCATACATACTTCAATATTTAAAACCAATATAAACATAATCCTAACTGATAAACTGGGCAGCAGTATCACTGGGCTTAATTTGCAGCTAACGATGCCTGACTAAACAGGTAAGTCTTCAGTTCATTTTAAAAGCTGTCAGCAGTCTGGCACTCTCTAATCCAACGAGGTAGAGCATTCCACAGGGTTGCGACACAACGCAAAAGTGGAGCCCCAATGTCTTTAAACTGGACCCTGGGAACCTCTTGCAATCCCTCATCGCGGAGCAGAGTGGGGTGAGAGGCAGTAGGGTGCAGAAGATCTTGCAAGTAGCTAGGCCTGTCTGTATAGGGCTTTGTAAGTCAGCAACCTGACCTTAAAGATGATCTCCAATATACTGGCAGCCAGTGCTTAGATACATAGATACATAAACAGTGTCAGCAGATAAGGCCTATGGCCCACCCAGTCTGCCCATTTGAGCTTGTAAGTTCAGTTTATGTTTTCCTAGAAGTCTGTTGCCCCTTACCCCTGACCTCCAGAATTCCTTTATGTCTATCCCATGCATTCTTAAATCTGATTGTTTCAGCCCCCACCACTTCCTCTGGCAGGGTGTTCCACTTGTCCACCACCCATTCTGTGAAGAAATTCTTCCTCATGTTTCCTCTGAATCATCCTCCCTCCAACTTCATCCCATGCCCTCTAGTCCTGGAACATCTTTTTCGCTTAAAAATAGTATATTCCTGCACCCTGTTCCTCCCTGTGAGATATTTGAATGTCTCTATCATATCCCCTCTCTCCCTCCTCTTCTCCAGGGAGTACATGTTCAGTTCCTTCAACCTGTCTTCATAGGACTTGTGATGCAATCCATGCACCATCTTTGTTGCCCTCCTCTGAACCTTCTCTACCGTGTCTATGTCCTTACGTAGGTATGGTCTCTAGAACAGTACACTGTACTCCAGGTGGGGCCTCACTAGTGTCTTGTATAGCGGAATTATGACCTCCCTTTTCCTGCTGGTGATGCCCCTGCCTATACATCCCAGCATCCTATTTGCTTTACCTGCTGCCTTGTCACACTGTTTCCTACCTTGAGGTCATCAGAGATGATAACCCCAAGATCCCTTTCCTGCTTGCATGCTATATCCTCACCCACCAACTGATATATTGTGCCAGGTTTTTGTACAATTCATATGCATTATCTTGCACTTCTTTGCATTGAATTTCAACTGCCAAACCCCTGACCAATCTTCAAGTTTCTGCAGGTCACTTCTCATTCTGTCTACACCCTCTGGTGTGTATACTCTGTTACAGAGCTTTGTGTCATCAGCGAACAGTGAAATTCTGCCTTCTAGGTTCTGTGCAATGTCACTGATGAAGATGTTGAATAGGACCGGTCCCAGCACTGATCCCTGTGGTACCCCACTGGTCACTCTTCCCTCTGTGGAGTGACAGCCATTTACCACCACCCTCTGTGTCCTGCCACCCAGCTAGTTACCTACCCACCACACTACTGTCCTGCCCACACCCATATTCCCCAGTTTGTGTAATAGTCTTCTATGTGGCACAGTGTCAAAGGCCTTGCTGAAGTCCAGATAGGCCATGTCCACTGCCCTCCCCTGATCCACCTCCCTAGTCACCCAGTCAAAAAATTCAACGAGGTTGGTCTGACATGACCTCCCCTGGTGAAACCATGCTGCCTTGGGTCCTGTAGTCCATTGACAACCAGATGTTCCACCAATCTCCCTTCAGTAGTGCTTCCATGATCTTCCCCACTACCGAGGTGGGAGGCTGACTGGTCTGTAGTTCCCTGCTTCCTCTTGTTCCTGTTTTGTATAAGGGGACTACATCTGCTGTCCTCCAGTCTTTGGGTACTCTCCTGTTTCCAGTGATCGGCTAAACAGGATAGCCAGAGGTTCAGCCACCACCTCTCTTAGTTTTTTTAAGACCCTGGGTGCACCCCATCTGGCCCCATTGCTTTATCAACTTATTACTTCCAGTTCCTTCAGGACTTTTTCTCGTAAAGGGACTTGTGTCCATTTCTGCACCATTCTCACCCTTGTACTTCCTTCAGACCCATTACCTCCTCTTCCTCAGTAAAGACTGAGCAGAAATACCTGTTCAATATGTCAGCTTTACTGTTGTCATCCCTCAGGCGGCCCCATCCTTCCCCTTCAGTCTCTATCCTCCCTTGTCTTTCTTTTTCACTTATGTACCTGTAAAAGGTTTTGTCCCCTCACCCACTGATTTTGCAATGTGTTCTTCTTTCTGAGCTTTGGCTTCCTTACTGACCTCCCTGCCTCCCTTTGCTTCTCCTGGTACTTCTCCTATCCCTTCTGCCTGTGTCTTTTTGTATTGCCTGAATGCAATCTTTTGGCTTTCACTTTCTTTGCTACCTCTTTGGAAAACCATAATGGTCTCCTCTTCCTTTCCTTTTGCTAACCTGCTTAATGCATAATTCTGTTGTTCTTGTAATCCCATTTTAAATACGCCCACTGTTCCTCAACCCCTGATTCCTGTCCCATTCCCTTAATGCCTCTTTCAAGTATCTCCCCATTTTCCCAAAGTCTGCCCCCTAAAATCCAGGATAAGTGTTTTTTGTGGTTTGGTTCTGCTCTTTCTGTGATTTCAAACCACAATGACTGGTGGTCACTGTTCCCAGGTGCTCCCCCACTGTTACCCCCATCACACTGTCCCTGTTTGTGAGCACAAGGTCCAGTATTGCCTTCTGCCGAGTTGGTTCCATGACCAGTTGCTTGAGGAAGGCACCTTGAAGGGAGTCCAGGATAAATCTGTTCTAGTTGATACTGCTGCTGGATGCTCCAGTCCACATCTGGAATACTGAAGTCTCCAACCAGTACTACCTCACCCTTGTCTGCCATCTTTTGGATGGCTAGCATCAGCTCCCTATCTGTTTCTTCCTCCTGGGCTGGTGGTCTATAGACCACACCTGTGCGGATGGCCGTTCCCATTTTCCTTTCCAGCTTAACCCACAGTATCTGTCCCCTATTTTGTTCCTCCTGGATCTCTGTGGCCCTTATTCATTTTTCACATACAGTGCCACTCCTCCTCCCTTCCTGCCTGCTCTGTCTCTTCTGAATATGTTGTAGCCAGGTATGGCCATCTCCCAGTCGTGGTTATCATTATACCAGGTTTCAGTGATGGCCACAATGTCCAGGTCTGACTGCACCATGACAGCCTCCAGATCTTCCATCTTGTTGCTAAGACTCCTGGCATTTGCACACATGGCTTTCCATGATTTGACCTCCCTAGACTGTTTCACTGTTCTACTCCAGCCCCTTCCTTGGTTGTCCTTTATACCTGGTTCTCCTTGCTGTCTGCCCTTCTGCTGAATTTTGCCCCTTTCTGCCTATCCACCCTTGGGCACTAATCTCCATCTTTGCACACTGCTTTGCAGAGATAGCCACTCCACTGGTTCACTGCTAGCTGTGGGGGTGAGCAATGAATACCCTCCTTGCTGGCCTGCTTTTTGCTACTAGTTTAAATGCTTGTCAATGGCATTTAAACTTATCATTGAGTGCTTGATTCTCCAGGATGGATGCAGGCCGTCAGGCTTGAACAAACCTCCATCCCTCCAGGTGGGTCCCCAGTCACCAATGAATTCAAACCCTTCCTCACAGCTCCAGTTCTTCAACCATGAGTTAAAGTTCTTGGTGCATGCACTCTATGCTGTCCCTTGCCTCTAGCAGGTAGTACTTGAGAAAGTGACAGAAGTAGCTACTTGCTTGAGACCCCTCCCAATTTCCTAAACTCTTCCTGAACTTTCTTTGCTCCCTTGCCAGGTCATTAGTACCTAGGTGGATAATGACATCCAGCTCACCTCCCATCTTACCTTCCCAGTGATCCCCAGGATCTTCCTTCCATCCTCCATGCCGTGGCACCTGGTAGGCACCTCACCTCCTTGTCCTCCCCTCCTGTGTTCCTAGCTGGATCCCTCTTATGATGGAGTCCCCCACCAGGATTCGCTTCCTCCTCCTCTGGGGTCCACTGCTTTCCCCGCTGAGGTCACCTCCTTGGCTAACCTCCCCATCCTTTCCTTCCACTTCTCTAGGTACCTCTATTTGGTTGTCCTCATTTGCCAGTGTGGCATATGAGTTCTTGAGTGGAATAGGATCTCGGATGTGCCTCTGCCTGACCGCTCTAACCCTCTCTGAGCCCACTGTCATCCAAGTGCTCCTCGTTCTCGGCATCCTTTGAGTTGCATTGGACTGGGTGGTCTCTGGATAGGGGTGATGGTACTCCTGACCCAGTTTACTCCGCTCTGAGGTCTGGCTACCTCATCCCGCAGTCCAGAGATGCATGCAGATAGGGCAGCACCTCAGTGTCCAGAAGGTCTGCCTGAATATGGCTGCCCCACAGCCACTGCATTGCACCACTTCATATTATACTGCAGTTCCACTTGGTTCACTGAAGCTCTCCTAGTTCCCTTTTTATTAATTTACTGTCCTAAAATCCTGCCACTGATCCTCAGATAATTTTCTTTAAAAAAAAAAAAGAAACCAATAAATAAATGAGTCAACACACTTGTCATGCTGAGGGTGTGCTTCTTCCTCTTATATATCCTCTTCACCCCTTACTATGCCCTGTGTTTAGCTCCTGTCAATCAGATTTAACAGGGCATATAATTAAGAGTTAGGGAAGGGGGCTAAAATTTGCAGCAATTAAAGACAGCACAGAATTACACCACCACTATGTTTTAAATTTCAACAGCCTAAAACAATTATAAGTAAAGACAACAAAGAAAGTACAGTGTCACTAAAAGCCCACAATCTAAGTTTTAAAAGAAAATAGCAATTACCAGTTACTCTAAAGCACTGAATTGAATATGTTTCCTTCCTTCCCCTTCTGGCGTCTTCTGAGAAAATAAAACTCTACTTGCTACCTCAACTCTGACTAAGCCACACCTCCAGTTATCATGTAGCTGAGGTCAGAGGTGCAGACCACAGAGCTCAGGAGTGATATGGCAAGATCTTGTTAAACCAGTCAACAACCTGGCTGCCGCATTCTGCACCAGCTGCAATCTGTGGAGATCAACCCCTGGTAGCCCTAGGTATAGGGAGTTGAAGTAATCAAGGCAAGAGGTTATAAAGACATGAACCAAGGTTGGCATGTCACCAGGCGGAACCAGGTATTTAATCCAAGTGATGTTCCTCAGATGGTAAAGCAAGGTCTTTACGACAGCTGACACCCAAGATTTTAATGTCAGACCACTGTTGAACACAACAGCCACAGCCCCCACTTGCATACTGTGTGACCCTGAGCAAGTCACTTAACTTCCTTGTCCTCCCAGGTCGCACCTGTAAACAAGCTTTCAGCTTAGTGTGCCTCTCCTGGTTAAAAAAACCAACAAACAAACAACACACAGATTTTGCACCTGGTTAGAGATAAACAGCAAGTCATTCATGAGCTGAAGCCCAGAAGGTTGACCAGCCTGCAACTCCATGCCTCAGTGACCTGGCACTAATACCAACACCTCGGTCTTGTCAGGGCTCAACTTCAACCAATTGGCACTCATCCAATCCCGAATCTCGGAGAGGCAGTTGTTAAAAACGAAGACCGCTCCCCCCGTTCAGGCACAAAGGACATGTAGAGCTCAGTATCATCTGCATAGCAGTGAAAACTCAGCCCATACCACCTGATGTCCCCCAGAAGCAGCATATACACTGCAAACAACATGAGGCATAAGATGGAGCACTGCGGAACCCCACATGACAGGGGGAGAGGTGCCGAGGAATAAATCCCCAACACTACTCTCTGCATCCTACCAGAAAGGAATGATCTAAACTACCTGAAGACTGTACCAGAAAGTCCACAGAGAATCTGCAGGTGCTCCAGCAACACCACATGGTCCACAGTGTCAAATGCCACTGAGAGATCAAGGATAACTAAGATGGAACAACAGCTCCTATGATCCCTTGCTATCAGAAGGTCATTCAGCACCCGAACAAGGGCAGTCTCAGAACTATGCCTCTTCCTGAAACCGGATTGAAAAGGATCACAAACATCATGTGCTGTTAAATGGTCTTCCAGTTGTGTTGCCTCCACCTTCTCAATAACCTTGCCCACAAAAGGCAGGTTAGAGACAGGTCTGTAGTTTGCTAGGCAGTCTGGATCTAGAGAAGATTTCTTAAGGAGTGGTACTACTACCATCTCCTACAGGAGGTTGGGAAATGCCCCTGTCTCCAGTGAACATCTGACTATCCTAGCAAGGACCAGGCCGATGACTTAACACATCCTACCAACAGGTGTGTTGGAGCCTGGGTCCAAACTATAGTAGGTTGCTGTGGTCCCTGGACTACCTGCACAATGTCTACAGTTGCCAACTGGTTTAACTCAGACCAGACAGGCCGAGTGCTTGCAACCTCTTGTCCATCACTGCAAGGCCCATTAGAGTGAATTGAGTGGATCTCAGACCTGTAGTAGCAATCTTGTCTATAAAGAACCGAGTAAAGTTATCACATCTAGCTTGTGAAAATGCTCTCCAAGACTGAAAGCAGGCTGGATTGCACAACCTGTCAACAGTCCAGAAGAGCTCAGCTGGTCAAATCCTTTGCTGCAGCAATCTCCTTGGAAAGGAACTCTGCTTTCTTATAGAAGATTGCTGATTGATAGTCTTTATAATGGACAATTAGTCTAGGTTTGTCATCCTCTAGGCCCGATTTCTGCGGTGTCACTCCAACCTTTGACCCTCGCCTCTTCTCATTTAGTGTTCCAACAAACCAAGGGCACTTCTGGTGAAGGGAGAGGGGGCTAACACGGACAGGAGCTAAGGAGTCAAGGGCTCTTGCCACTGCCCTATTATAGGCAAGTACTAATTCCCCCGGTTCCTCACTTACACTCATCAAACCTGATAGGTCCAGTACCTCCATAAGATCATCTGGGATCACATCCCTTAAAGGATGGTACCTGACCATCTCCATAGGGGCAGGACTATTGGGAGGTGCCTTGAACCTGAACTGGATAATGTGATGATCCGACCAACTGACTGGTTCCACCACCAGATCAGTAATCTCCATCCCCAGTTGGAAGACCAGGTCTAGGGAATGACCATGAATATGTGTTGCAGAGGTAACCACCTGTGTAAGGCCAATGAACTCATTACTTGGAGGAAGTCTTGTCCAAGTTGCAAGAGTTCATCATAAACCCAGGCACTGAATTCCCCCAGAGTCAGTCATCTGGGGAATTCCAACACACAGGTAGATGATGAAGTCTGCGACTTCCTGCAGGAATTCCTTCTCAGCACTGGGTGGACGATAGATGAGAAAGATCCTGCAACCTGCAATTTCGCAGCCATGATACATTCAAAGGATCTGGTGTCTCCATGAGGATGGATACAAGGCCCAGGTCAGATTTAACTCTTGCTAGGCCACAGACTGACATAGCAGTCCAAAATTCCTATACGTTCTAATTCTGTTGGCAGCCTAAGGGTCAAACCAAATGACAACTCCCTCGGCCCTACAATCCTTTCTTGGGTGGTGTATCACCAAGTACTCGGACGGAACTGCTGATGCCAATACTGGGTCAGCACTTCCAGACAGTAATCCTATTAGTTAAGGGTGACATGGCTTTGTTAGGGTCAAATACCTTTTTTTTTTTTTGCATTATTTCTTTTTGCCACCCCTGCGTTCCCAGGATCCACCACTCCTTCGGGCAGCCATGGTCTCTGGCGCCCTCATACTAGTCCCCTTCCCGGACCCCACATCACCTCACATTGCAGCCAGGTCCCTGGGGTAGTCCGGCGTAACCCTTTGCTGGATGGGTCCCCCTCCTCCGAGGGGGAAGGCACCGGTGGGGGAACCCAGCACACTCTTCACTTGTTCGGCCCCATGCTGCTGCTGAGATGGGCGGAACATCCAGGGGAGGTTCTTCGGAGGTGCCGATAGGCCACCTGCCATCATCTGGCCAATCCTGGGCTTTTTCCGTCTTCTTGGTTCCTCCCTCTGCAACAATGTTCCTGCAGTGCCCCTGGTCTCCACCGGGGGCCGCTGCAGAGCGAAGTGAACCTGCTACCCACCCCAGGAGAGGAGAGCAGTCTTATGGATGCTCAATCCTCTCCTTCCCTGCCAACCCCTGGTGTCCAGAGTCCATTCCCGAACCCAGGTTGCTGGCGTGGTTTAAGGTAAGGTGCCAGCGCCTCAGCCCTCTGTGCCACCATGCCGGCCTGGTCAAATACTTTTAATATGGGCCACCTGGTGGCCAAGTGGCAGCAATCATGTTGCTGTGCAGGTGACTCAAGCTCTGGAGTGAGCATGGGATATCATACCGGGGGTCAGATCTGACCACAGTAGCTGCTGCTGGGCAGTGCGCTGCGGTTGGGGAGGGTTGGTGCTGTACGACCGGTGCTGCAGCGACCCCGGCAGTGCTTGGGAGTTTGCTTCCTCCTCAGGGACATCACAGCATACATCTGAGGCTTGGATGCTGGTGCATGCCAGGGGAGGAGGGAGGCGGGGAGAAAACCAGGGGGACATATCCATGGCATTGCCCTTATTATGGCCTGGGTTTCCTGGCTCCCCTGGGTCTTAGCACCTGCTGGCACCTGATTCTAGCTCACATAGTGAGCTGCCTTGGGGGAGGATGGCCCTCCCTCTGGGGCCGCCAGCACGGTGGGAAACAGAGCTGGGGTGAGCCATAGGACCAGTGGGCTTGATCAGAGTACTTACCTGGTACCAGAGTATATATCTGATAAAGCATGGTTGGGGGAGAAAATATAAATAGAAAAAAGTACTTTAATTATTTTGGTGGACAATATTTAAACTGAGGTAGCCAGTGTATATAGTTCTAGTTCGTATACATTGGTGGCCATTTATTGTATTTGATTATGGCATAATCATTTGCTTAGTAGTGCAGGTTAATAGTCCTAGTAGTCTTTTGCAGCTTGTAAGGGCATATACAGTACTTGGTATAATTCATGTACGGTATCTGCAGTAGGGAGCAATGTCATATATAACTGTAACAAAAATAATTGCATATTTTTTTTTTCATCTTAAGTGTGAAGTAATACGCTAGGTACCTTGTACCTAATTAGTCTGAAAAGCAAAACAACAATAACTCCTTCCTTCCTTCCTTCCTTCCTTCCTTCCCTTCCTTCCTCCCTAGATTTAGAATATAATAGCCTTGTATCACATAGTTATTTCAGCAAAACATACTAGTGTAGTATTAAAAAGAATTGTAATATCCTGTATAAGCCTTAAACGGACACTAACAACCTTTTTTGCATCATGTTAGTTCTAGGTAAAAACCCACATTTTATGATTGCTTACCTTCTCTAAAATGCATTGAGGTTGCTGGTGGTTTAATCTGCATCCTTGCTTATTAGAAGTGAAATGCATGGGAATGTATAGTTATACAAAGCCTTGTTTTGCTCCAAATTGTTTACCTAAGCTTACTGCATACTTCCTGAACATTAGAAACACCCTCAGACAGTGCAGTCACTGTGATACAATAGTCTCATCTACTCCGCTGTATAATGAGTAGCTAGATAGTGTTGGGGTGTTCCTGGAGTCCAGGAAAGATGTAGTTGTAGTTGGTCAAGAAATGTAAACAAAATATTTTGGTGTGGTAACACCAGTATGGTTGACACTCAGTTGTTTATTTTGAACCTTGCCACAAAGTGCGCCTGTGCTGAATGGGAGCTGCGCACCAGGGAAATATTTTTTCTTCTGGGCTGAACTTTGGGCTAAAATTCAAAAGCTGCAACTGCACCTGATTGGACCCCTGCTGTTTTGGTGATGTGAATCCCCAGGATACAAAAGGCAGGAATCGAGCCCTCGGTTCACAAAGTGATGGAGCTACAAGACAGATTTAGGGGTGGTGAGCGTGACTCTCTACAAGTGGGCCCCCCATACCGAAAAAGCTGCAAAGTCCGCAATCGAGGTTGAGGTGCCAGCTCACTAAGCAGAGCTCGACAGACCTCCCTCGCTACAGTAAAAAGAACTTGTCCCCTACCTGGAGCAGGAGTTGTGCACCAAATTAACTGTGTTTTCTTGCTGCTGACTTTCAGAACCTTGCCACAAAGCGCTCCTGTGCTGAGTGGGAGTGGCGCACCAGGGGAAAATTTCTTCCCTCGCACCCAACCCTTTCCCTCCTCCCACCCTCTTCCCTCCTCCCCTTAAATGCCTAGTGGCCACTCCCACTCACACTAAAGGGCTTCTAGGACCAGAAAATCTTGCTGAAACCTTACTAGGTGCCTGCCCCACAGACTATACAGATGTATCCGAGCATACGCCTGGTTGTACATTGCTCCTATTAACTGCAAGTTGCATACTGCCGGAACTACTTACAGAATGGACTCTAATGTTTTATTTGGGCTAGCAATTGGATACTCCTATGTTGGCCAGCCCCACTGAGACTCAAAAAGTACTGCTAATATATGCTCCAATTGCTATGGCTAAAACTTAGAAGCCTTGCAATTTATCTTTTTCTCTCTCTATGTGTGCTGTTTTCTATGTGCCAGCTCAGTGTTACTACCCGAACTACGGATAGAAGGGACCACCTCTCCTAGAATAGGCTGGACAACTGTAATTCTCCTACGAGCCTGCCTCTCAGTGCTACTTACTAGCTCTTGCACAAGTAAATATAGCTTGCAATAACTGCTGAAGACGGGTTAGCTAAAGCAGAAGGACAGTATATTAGCCTAAGGTATGTTTAACAAGTAATCTTGTATAGTGTATATAACTGCTGAAGACAGGGGTTAGCTTAAGCAGAAGAAAAGTATATTAGCCTCAAGTATGCTTAACAAGTAGTCTTGAATAGTGCACATTGCTAGCAGAATTTACTGAAGGCTGTAGAGCTAATTGTAGCTCTGACAGTCTGAGTAGAAGCACCCATCACACCAGTAAAACCCAGTGTTATAACCTCAGCTACCTTAAACGGGACCAGAGGAGTGCTAAGTCCTAGAGACGGCAGAGGTCATTTAGTGAAATTACACAGGGCTCTACTGCTTTCCAAATATGTCATCCGGGAGGTGGACCACAGCCCACTACCTACCCTGTCCCGGGATGGGTGATGTGAGAAAGCCTTGAACCCTACTCCCCAACAGGGGAGTACTCCTGGCAACACTCTACATACTGTCCCTCCTATGGGTAGACATGACGTTCTGCCATGGAGACCCTGACATCAAGGGACCTCACGGGCAATGAATAATTCATGCAATGAAAGCGGCAGCAATGGCCAACAAAATGCTGGGGTGCAAAGGGCATACTTGAAGAAGAGGTTATTCTACTGTTATACAGATTGTTGGTTAGACCCCACAAATACTGCATGCAATGCTAGCTTATACCTACAAAGACATTAGGCTATGGAGAAGTAGCGTAGTCAATAGAAAATAATTCAGGGCCGGGGGTACCATATGGTCAGACTAAGAGTTAAACATGTACACTGGAGGAGAGGGATGGGGACATAATTGAGACAAAAATTACATGAGTGGGATAATCAAAACAGACACAGAGGTCTATTCAGGAGGAGGTGGAGAGAGACACTGGGGTCATGACAGAGGAGACTGGAGGGGCAGATTCAGGAGGGAGGTGAGGAGGCATGTCTTTATGGAAGGGTGATGGCAAAAGTGGAGCAGCACTACTGGCTGAGGTGGTGGCATGTAACACAGTGGAGAGCTTCAAGTAGGGGTGGGACAGGGTAAAGGGGAGGATAAAGGGAGGAAAGGGGGTGGGGCAGCTGCTGAATAGGGAACTAGCTGCAATCTCAAGCAACCTAGACAGACCAGGATGGTGTTTTGCTGCTGGCAACTTTTGTCTGTTTCTATGTAAAAGTTAAGCACTGTGCTTAACTGCACTGCACAATATGTTACTAATATGACATAACAGCAAAGTGGAATTTTTGACAGATGTGCTATAATACTGATAAAAAGAAGACAATACAACCCACAGTTCTTAGTGTAACCCCCCTACAAATGGGGGTTCCCGAAAAGTCTTGTGTAACCCCCCTGCAAATGGGGGTTCCCAAAAGACTTCCAGGAGCTTGCTTGAATGCTCCAAGCCTGAATGGTGTTTGGCATTTTAAGCCATTTATCAGTGAGTGTTTTAGAGCCTCTGGTACTGTCTCTTTAAAACTGTCTGCTTGCAGACATAATTAGAATGTATGAGGACTGTGTGCTTCTCTGAGTACCACTCGAGCTACTGCTAATTCACTTCATTTTGCAGTCACTAGGAGTGCAAAGGAACCTATCTGAAAGATGTAACTGTTTGCAAGGGAGTATTTAGGTAATAATGAAATTACAGTTTGTCTAACCTGCTTTCTTTGCAGTCAGAACTGTCTGCTAGTTCCCCATTCTAGTTTTGAACTGCTGAACTGGACCAATCAGTGTAGGGTAAGCTAGCTCTAAAATGGTGCCTTGGACGAATCAGAACTGGGACTCATAATCTGAGCCAGCCACAAGAGGATTGTATGGGCAGTGACTCTGGGAGATGTAGTTTGAGACTTCAGTGCCTTTTTGGACCAACAGCAGCAGTCTGTTGTGGTGACAGCCAATCCAGTCAAGAACTGGGAGGAACTCAAAGGAAGTGCCCAATTTGTCGAGTTGGAGCTTCAGTTGAGCTTTAGCAGTGAAAGAAGGAAGGAGCCCTGTGCTTTTTCAGTGTGCAGTTTTAGTCAACGTGTGTAAAGGCCAGAGTTCCGGTCTGCAGCTTGTGTAACAGCTTGAAGGACTGAATCCGTCCTGTGAAAAGAATCAAAGGATCTCTGAAGAGTAGAAACCAGGCTCACCCTGTGAAGACTGGAAGAATTGCTGAAAATTGCACTCGGTCTGTCAGAGACTGAATCAGCTGTGTGTTCTCCCGGGTATTGTGCAATAATTGCGATCGGGATACAGATGCAGCCTGCCTGGTATAGTACTTTCTTTATATGGATGTGTGAAGAGGTTTGTATTACCTCAAGTGAGCCCTGCTGACATTGAAGGACCCTATCTTATTTGGAAGTCGTGAGTACTAATTCAGGGTTGCTCCCTGTTGAATGCCACACATTAAATCCAAATGGAATTACTGTACTGCTGACTGTTTAATTACTCCTTTTCTCTGTGTGAAAGGGCCCTACCAGCTACCACCCCGGTTGGACTAGCCACTAGGGCTTGGGTACCCAGGGACAGTAACTGATAGGGATAGGCCCTGTGACACAGAGCCGCCATGAATTATTAGAGTGATAAGCTAATTAACCTGATTCCCCCTGTCCTTGTTATATCCCCCTAAATAAATCAGAGCTGCTTGTTTCAGTGAAGTTATACTGCCTGAGGTATTTGTCTATGTTAAAGTACTGTACTGTGATTGTTGCACTGTATCTCTCATTTCACAAGGAGGTCCCAGTCGGAGACCAGACCTGGGGGAGGTAAGTGTATATGTATGAAAGGTAATTCTGATATATTATGTAGGCCACTAGTGGAAAGAAGGGTGCAGTGTCCCAGAGGGCTGTGACCAAGTTGGTTAACTATTGCAAACCCTGACCTCTAGGTAGAGGCACCGCTCATTGGATCAAGACCCCTCAACCTGTTAGGTAGCAAATCAGGCAGGGTAGTAGCCCCTGGGATGCATCATCTGAGGGTTACATCTTGGAGGCTCACCGCTGGGATTGTGTGTCCTCCAGTGGCCTGATTACAGAACCACTGTTAAGAAAAAATGGGTACCCCGACAGAAGTAGCTGTGCACCGGCTGGTGGAGGTGGTGTACTGGGGAGGAGATCGACCCCAAAAATACTATGCTTATCCTGGACATCCCCTGGGTATCATCATACAGACACTGTGGCAGGAGTACTTTCACAAGGTGGAAGGTTTACAAAACCCTGTGGTGTGGGTGAGAATGCATAATCTGCTCACCCACACTTTCCTGGCCCTAATAGAGTTTAAGGATCCATAGATAGCTCCAAGTGCCACAGACCATTACCCCAGAAGAGCCCTCACTGCTTGAGTGATAACTAAGGACAGTAAAGACCGAGAGAATCAGCCCCACCACTATCTAGAAACTTTGAGGAGAAATTTGCTGAATAGTTTGCTGGGAGAAGGAAAACTGTGGAGGACTTGAAGAAACTATTCTTGCCACCTGGGGTGTTCCTCCCCAACACCCTCTCCTGCTCCAGTACCGTATGGTGGCTGAACCAATACAGACTCCTATTTCTGCACCTGCCATTAGTCCGACTCTTACGAAAGGTTGAGGATCTTCTCTGGGACCCTCCCACCCCCAAGGGAGAAGTGAGCTAGGAAGACCTGGATAGACTATATTTGCCCCAAGTGCTAGAATGGCAATGCTCGGGTGAGCGAAAGAGGGTTGGTGAGCCTCGAGGTCCTGCCTAGCTACCATCCGTGCTAAACAGACCCAGTAACCCTGAAGCGACTGCACGGGGCCTATCTTGAGGCCTTGGAGAAATGTGTATGGGAGCCCAGATTCAGATGAGGACCTATGGTGGAGAGTGAGATGCCCAACAGTACCAAGGAGTTGTTGTCTGTGCATGTCTCGACTGGAAAAAATTGTTGCAAGAATGCCTCAGAAAAGGTAGTTTGCCAGCGATTGAACTGGACCGAACCAGACTGGACCAGATCTTAAGTCTGCCCCTTCTGGGCACTGTTGCTTACAGTTACACCTGGCCAGATCGACTGGAATCCCACCCTCCTGCGATGAGTTAATGAGAGAGGGGTGGGAGTTGAGAAAAGGCGATCCTCGGGACCTGCACCAATAGCTGCGGCTGACCCGGTGACTGAGTGACCCATCAAGTGAAGTTCAGGGCACAGAGGTTGGCAGTCAATGAGTGCTCGGACAAGAAAAAGATAGCCACAATGGGCGAACTGTTGAGAGAGATCCGGGAATTCAAAACAATCCCTTTATGAAGGCCACGCCTGCAAATGGAGCCCTGACCTATCCATTGCATCTGCTGTAGAGGTACCACCTATCTCTACTGATAACAGCTCGAACTCGATTCCTTGACCATGGAAGTGGAAAAGCTGACGAGATGTCTCAAAAATGTATCACGCAGCGAACAGAGATGGCAACAAGGTTTCAGTTAGCAATACCCCGCCCTGGCTCCAGTGTGGCGCCTGACAAACTCAAACTCAGAAAGTATGTTTTGCTATAATTGTGGAAAGATGCGCGAAAGAGAAAAGTCAAAGACCACAGCAAAAGTTGCATATAGGCTACAAGGAAACTTGGAGAAGAAATCAGTGGTTAAGAGGTGCCTGACATGATCCCAGTGAGGCACCAAAATGCTAATTCACGTCCTTTTGGCAAGGTCAGTTGCCCAGGCCCCCACTACACTCTCAGACTGGTCCAGAATAGTGGGTCCCTCCATGGAGACCACTGTAAAGGTGAAGCAGGTGTCTACAAGAAACTATATTAGACAGTGGCTCCCAAGTAACGAATTATGTTTCAAGATTATTGTCAGAAGCATTTGTCAGGCGTACCAACCAGTGATGAAGGACTGCATGTATGGGGTTAGAGTGAGAAGACTACTATTCGGGTATATCCAGTTTGGCTGTCTTCCCCACCTCCGTGGCTGGGTGGCGAACAAGTAGAGACCTAACCAGTGTGTCCCCACTGGATGTATATGATGTCCTTTGTTGATTGGAACAAATGCTCATATTGGGAAGGAAGCGGATTGTGTTATGAAAACAGGGTCAAACTAGTGACTTTAGAGTTCGGCTTTAATTAAGAGCTATGAGGCACGAGATGCTGAAAAAAGAACCAGAGGAACCCGGTGGTGTATGGAAGAAAGGATCTGGTCTCTCTCTGATCCCTGGCAAATGCCCAGTGTACACCTGAGGAGGTCCAAGTATCAGAAAGATGTTAAAAGAAATATTAATGTTAGATGCAATGAGAAAATTGCAGAGGACTGCTAGTCAAGCCTGATTTTGCCCCTAGAGCCCATGCTTATACCAGAAGGTAATGGTCAATTCTGTGTGTCTGAAAAGCATTGAGTAAACAGAGGTTGCATCTGGCCAATGTGCATTGGCAGACACTGCAGTACCAACAGCAAGAGTTCAAGGAAGAATGACGAAATGCTTCAGCTTGTTTGATTCGACTCCCGTGCCAGCTGAAGGAAAGTGGTCGTGAGAGCTTGCCCAGAGACCAGTCTTTCTTTAAAGGAATGGGATGTGGATGCGTGCAGAGCAGGCACAATATCGGCTGCATGAGAAAACATTCGTGAGAGGTCTCGGCATGGCACCTGCTGACATAGATGATGTGGGGCATCTGCAAGAGTGTAGCTACTGGTATACAAAAGTCAAAGCATATGCTTCCCCATTGGTAGTGAGAAAAAGAATGGAACATAAGGATGGTATTGACTGGATTATAGCACCTTAAACCGGCGGACTAACTCCTGATCAGTACACAATGCCCGCATTCAGGATGCTTTGGACTGCCTAAGCGGGAGCAAAGTGGTTCTCTGTGCTGGATCGCAGTGGGTACTCAGATCGATGGCCCCAGGACCGTGAAAAAACAGCCTTATCTGTCATGGCTACAACAATTCATGAGGATGCCTCAAGTTTCAGGTGCCAACCCTTTTCAAGTTGATGGAGGATGCGTGAGGACATAACACTAGGTGCCTGGTATACCTAGATGATATTATTGTGTGCTTGGCTACTGGAGAACATGAGGCAGATTATTTAGGTATTGGACAGCCTGGAGGACTTTATATAAACGTCCATGATAAGTGTCAATTTTTCAAACATCAGTAAAGTATGTGGACACATAGTATCCACCGAGGAATGAGACCGACCCAAGTAAAGTTGAGCCTTGACCACCTGGCTAACCCAAAATCTAAGACTACAAAGGTTACTGGGTTCTGGTTATTATGGCGCTAATAAGGACTATTCAAGGTGATCCGCCTTTACTTAACCTTACTCAAGGGTATCCCCAACCCAAAAATACAAAGTCGCGTCCTCAAGACTGAAGAGTGTATTTTCATCCGAGAAGTATTTGGGGCCGCTGGACTCGATTGAGACTGCTTTCATGGATCATATAACCTCCCATGCTCCAGTCCCAGCTATGCGTCCAAGAAAACCTTCGTCTGCACAGTGCTAGCTTGCAGGGTTGGGGGCTCTGTTGTACCAAAACGAGAATGGCTGAAGTGGATATTTGCCAGTGAAGCCTGACCCCATCAGAAAAGAACTATCCTGGAAACAAGTTAGGTTCTAGTTTGAAGTAGGCTATTGACCAATTCATAGTATATATGGGGCTGAAATACTGTAAACGGCAATAATCATGACCTATGTGCAGACCTCAGCTAAGTTGGATGCCACTGGCCATAGGGATTTCTGCATTATCTACATATGACTATGCTCGAATACGAGCAGGTCTGAACCACATAAATACCATGCTCTCGGGCCTGTTCCCAAATGTTAGGTCCGATTGAGAACCTGACCTTAAGACACTCTGCGGAAGTTGACAGGGAGGAACAAATGTCACGACGGCCATTGGACACATGGTGGATTACTTAGAACTCTGAGAATTGCATACCTGCTTGTGCCACTTTCTGCAATAGACATTGGTGCACTGCCTCAGCTGGACAATGACAGTGGCGGGCTCAATCCGATCCCATGATCAAAACAACTGGCCCTCTATGCAGGAAAAGATATGTCCAATTAACTCACTGATTTGAGAACTGCTGTTATACAAAGAAGGTCCTAAGTTGAAACTGATCAATAAACTGTTACAGAGAAACAGTAGACAGAGAGACAAGTAGACAAACAACAACAGTACCCCACCTTCGAGACTCAGTACAGGGTCCTTGCACAACCATAGGGCACCTTGGTATAGACAGAAACTTGACTTGGTGAGATCAGATTCTATTGGCCTAAAGATGGGGGCTGATGTGGAGCAACACATTCGAACTTGTAGTCGCTGCTTACAGAGGAAAGCTTTGCCCCAGAGGGCTGCCCCCCTTGTTAACATCACCACCAGTGCACCCATGGAGCTGGTCTGTATTGATTTTCTGAGTTTGGAGTCAGATCAAAGAAATATCAGTAATGTGCTGGTGGTCACTGACCATTTCACGAGATATGCCCAAGCTTTCCCCACCAAAGACCAGAAAGCATCCACTGTGGCCAAAGTACTTGTAGAAAACTTTTTGTTCACTATGGGGCTCCACAAAGAATCCATTCTGATCAAGGGAGAGACTTTGAGAGTCGTCTGATCAAGAGATGCTTTCTCTGTGGGGAGTCGAAAGTCCAGAACCACTCCTTACCACCCCAGGGGACCCACAGCCTGAGCGTTTCAACGCACTTTGCTAGATATGCTGGGCACCCTGCACCCAAAGGACAAGCCTAGATGGAGCCAACAAATTAGCACCCTGGTACATGCTTATAACTGCACCAAAAGTGATGCCACTGGATTCTCCCCCTACCGCCTGATGTTTGGAAGAAAGCTCGACTACCAGTAGATGTGTGTTTTGGGGTCTCTCTGATGGGGTTCAAGCTGACAACTATTTACAGTATGTGCAAAGTTAAAGGCCCAGCTAACTCATGCGTACCAACTGGCTCAAACCATGGCTGCCAAAGAAATCTGGCCAACAAAGAAAGGTATGATAAAGGTGAAAGCACAGGAACTCCAGGAGGGAGATCGGGTATTGCTAAGAAATCTGGGACTGCATGGCAAGCACAAGATTGCTGACAGATGGCACCATCTCCCTCACATTGTAGTGGGCAAACTAGATGATCTGCCAGTGTACAAAGTAAGGCCTGAGAATAATTCAAAAGATGTAAAAACAATGCATAGAAATCATTTACTGCCCATTGGACAAATCTTAATTGAGTCTGAGCCCTAGAAGATGCCCCTCTGGACCAGTGACTAGAGCTGCTGCTAAGAAAAGATCAAGAAAGTCTGCACCTACAGAAGCAAAGTTAAAGTGTTCCCTCCACAAGTCCCAGTTGAGCATGACTGTCAGTCCATATCGGAAGAAAGTGAGAGTGACTTTGAATACTATCCTTCTTACGAACTGAGTCAATTGTTTGAGGCAATCCCTAGTCAATACTGGAGACAAAGCTGGGCCTTCTGGACTGTCTAAGCCCCAGCTTCATCCCTGGAGCCAATGCTCCCAGAAAGTGAAGTGCAAAGCATCAGATCAGATGAAATGGAATCATTGTGCATGGTTGAACTGTTTGAGCTTTCAGGGAGGAAAATGATAGATTGGGGCAGACTGGTGATACACCGAACAAGAAGAGTATTTTGAGTGCCCTGACAGTCCACTGCCAGTGTCCAAGCTCTCCATGCGAGCCAAATGTTGTGGACTCAGAAACTGTAACTCCTGGAGCTGAAAGTGCCCCAAGTTCTAGCCTCTCTACCCCATGGAGACTCCCCTGACAAGTGAGGACAATGCTGAAAATGAGGCTCAGAGTGCAGAGACTATAACAGTTCCCCTAGAAAGACTGGTCGAGCTGTAAAGCCTGTGGTGCACCTCAGTTATGATTCACTTGGGAGGCCTGTGGACTTGCCTCTCAATGTTGTCCATAAAGGAGTGTATGTGTCCCGAGCTCATTGCCCAAACTGAGCATCAGTGCTAACTCAAGTTACTTGTGTTGCCCTCTAAGTATGGTGCCCTTGCCCCATCCAGCCCCAAGGTAACTGATAGGGAAGGCCCCTCTCTTCAGGTTTCATGTACAAGAGGTAATAACTTGAGTTATGGTACAATGTGTATGTAATACTGTGTAAGAGTGACGTACTGCAATGTTTCAGAAATGTGTTCTTGGTAAAATGATATATTGACTGATGATTACATATGCGAGCCTAATGCAAATGTATATGGTTGCAGTTGAAACTTATGGGGTACTTGCTTGAGCGGACGTCAAGCTTTCCCAGGCCAGGAAGGGTGTAACCCCTGCAAATGGGGGTTCCCAAAAGACTTCCAGGAGCTTGCTTGAATGCTCCAAGCCTGAATGGTGTTTGGCATTTAAGCCATTTATCAGTGAGTGTTTTAGAGCCTCTGGTACTGTCTCTTTAAGAGCTGTCTGCTTGCAGACATAATTAGTTTGTATGGGGGACTGTGTGCTTCTCTGAGTACCACTCGAAGCTGCTGTAATTCACTTCATTTTGCAGTCACTAGGAGTGCAAAGGAACCTATCTGAAAGATGTAACTGTTTGCCAGAAATTATTTAGAGTAATAATGAAATTACAGTTTGTCTAACCTGCTTTCTTTGCAGTCAGAACTGTGTCTGCTAGTTCCCCATTCTAGTTTTGAACTGCTGAACTGGACCAATCAGTGTGGGGTAAGCTAGCTCTAAAATGGTGCCTTGGACGAATCAGAACTTGGACTCATAATCTGAGCCAGCCACAAGAGGATTGTATGGGCAGTGACTCTGGGAGATGTAGTTTAGACTTCAGTGCCTTTTGGACCAACAGCAGCAGTCTATTGTGAGTGACAGCCAATCCAGTCAAGAACTGGGAGGAACTCAAAGGAAGTGCCGGTTTTGTTCGGTTGGAGTTCAGTTGAGCTTTGGCAGTGAAGAAGGAAGGAGCCCTGTGCTTTTTCAGTGTGCAGTTTTAGTCAAAAACGTGTGTAAGGCCCAGAGTTCCGGTCTGCAGCTTGTGTAACAGCTTGTTAGGACTGAATCCGTCCTGTGAAAAGAATCAAAGGATCTCTGAAGAGTAGAAACCAGGCTCACCCTGTAGAAGACTGGAGAATTGCTGAAAATTGCACTCGGTCTGTCAGGAACTGAATCTGCTGTGTGTTCTCCGGGTATTGTGCAGTAATTGCGATCGGGATACAGATGCAGCCTGCCTGGTATAGTCTTTCTTTTATATGGATGTGTGAAGAGGTTTGTGTACCTCAAGTGAGCCCTGCTGACATTGAAGGACCCTATCTTATTTGGAGGTGAGTACTAATTCAGGGTTGCTCCCTGTTGAATTGCCACATTAAATCCAAATGGAATTACTGTACTGCTGACTGTTTAATTCTCCTTTTCTCTGTGTGAAAGGGCCCTACCAGCTGCCACGGTTTGGACTAGCCACTAGGGCTTGGGTACCCAGGGACAGTAACTGATAGGGATAGGCCTGTGCACAGAGCCATAAGTGATTATTAGAGTGATAAGCTAATTAACCTGATTTCCCCTGTCCTTGTTATATCCCTAAATAAATCAGAGCTGCTTGTTTCAGCAAGTTATACTGCCTGAGGTATTTGTCTATGTTAAAGTACTGTACTGTGATTGTTGCACTGTATCTCATTTCACAGGAGGTCCCAGTGCGGAACCAGACCTGGGGGTAAGTGTATACTGTGAAGGTAATTCTGATATATTGTGTGGGCCACTAGTGGGAAGAAAGGGGGTTGCAGTGTCCCAGAGGGCTGTGACCAAGTTAGTTTAACTATTGCAAACCCTGACCTCTGGGTGGAGGCACCGCCATTGGATCCAGGCCCCTCAACCTGTTAGTGGCAAATCAGGCAGGGGTAGTAGCCCCTGGGATAGCGCCATCTAGGGGTTACACTTGCTTGAGCTTACCTAAATGCTCACTGCCAGGTTGGTGTCCTGCATTTTAGCAGTTTAAATGTGATTGCCAGAGAGTGCCTGTATAGCCTCTGTGTACTGTCTCTTTAAGAGCTGCCTGGACTGCAGTCATAAGTAATTTGAGAAGGAGCTCTGTTGAAAGATGTAACTATTTGCTGAAAATCATTTAGAGTGATAATGATAATGTAGTTTGTCTAACCTTCCTTCTTTGCAGCAAGGACTGTTTTGTTTGTCTCCACTGACTTGGTCCTGGACTGCTGAATTGGACCAATCAGTCTGGTGGGACCTAAAATGGAGCCGGACTACAGGAGCTGTCTGGAGTCCAAATCTGTAGGAATTGTAGTTTTGTGTTTTTGGTGCCTTTTTGCAACTGAAGTGGGAGCTCTTGTTGTGACTGACAGACAGATCAGCCAACCAAATCTTTTGGATCTTGGGGAAATCCTAGACTGCTTGCAATTTTCAGTTAGTTCTGAGCTGGGTAGTGAAATGAGTAAGAGCTCAAGTGTATTTTGAGCAGCAATCCTGGAGTGGTTTGCATGGGAGAACTGTGAAGAGGCTAACGTTTGACCTACATGTCTGTCTGCTGCCCTGAGAGGAGAGAAAAGAATTATTTCGGACTAAATCCGAGTTTGTGAGGACAAAGTAAGCCACTGATTTTCTACCAGGCTCATACCTGAAGAAGACCGAAGATTTTGCTGAATGTGATCGGCCTGTCAGGATTTCCAGCTGCTTTGAATCTCGGTTTGTGCAGAGACTTTGTGATCGTGACCAGGAAGCGGTTTGCCTGGTACAGTAGAATTTCCTTACATGTAAATGTGCTGTGTATTGAAAGTGGGTCATGATTTGGTTCCCACTGTGTGAACTGTGTTCTGCTTGCTGGAAGCTGTGTCCAGCCCAAAATGGACTGTATCCGAATTTGTCTCCATTTGGCCTGGGCCTTGCCACACTGGCCCAGCCAGACTACCCGCTGCACAGAGAAAGCCATCGATGAGAGACCTGCCTGGGGATCAGCCCCCTGCTCCAAGCTTGAACAGGAATGACACCTGGCGATTCGTGTGGGCCCTGCTTCTCCTGGCACTCCAGATTAACCACCTGCTGTCTCGATTTTTGTCCAGCCTGTGTCCAGTCTTGGGTATCGTGAGTAATCATCAGGGTAGCTCCCTGCAACAACAGCCTAATCTAAAAGTGTGTCATCTGATTGTCTTGTTGTTTTCTTTTCACGAACTGAGCCCTCCGGCTCCGGATTACAAATAGTGTGTGTTGTGCATGTTGTTTTCTTCCATCACAGGGCCCCAACCAGCTGCAACGTTCCTGGCTAGCCCACCATTCTCCATCTGGGTACCCAGAGTGTGTGACTGTTTATGGACCCTGAAGTGCATGCATAACTGTTTGATTGATAGAGCCTTTAAGCAAATTAACCTGATTATGCCCCTCCCTTGTTCAAGTCCCTTAAATAAATCAGATCTAACTCTTTTGCATTTACCCTGACTGTGGTTCCAGTTTGTGCAAGAGTACTGTACTGCTGTTATTTGCTGTGTATAACCTTGTTTTACAGGGGGTCCCCAGGGCTGAGCCAGAGGAAAGCCCTGGTGGTAAGTGCAAACAGTGTGGGTACTTGTGTGGTGTATCAGGGGTATTGTGAAAGTGATTGTGTATTGTTCTGGCCACTAGTAAGGAAAGAGGGGGGTTACAGTGTCCCGGAGGGCTGTGCCCAGGTTAGCTTGACCACTACCAACCCTGACCTCTGGGTGGAGGCACCTGTTTCAGAACTCAGGCCCCTTAACCTGCTACTAGCCAAGCAGGCGGGGTAGTAGCCTTGGGATAGCGCCACCTAGGGGTTACATTTTGAGGCTCACCGCTGGATTTTGTGTCTCTAGTGGCCAAAATTACGAATTATTGTTAAAGATTAATGGCTACTCCCAGTAGAAATGGCTGTACACCAGTTGGTGGGTGGTGTACTGGGCAGGAGATCGACCCCCAAAATGCTCTACTTATACTGGATATTCCCTGGGTACCAGTAAAGACACTGTAGAGGAGCACTCCAAAGTTGAATGTTTAAAAACCCTGTGGTGGTGGGTCGACAGGCTGATTTGATCGCCCAAACTTTCATAGCCTTGGTAGAGTGTAGTGACCTCATGGACAGCTCTAAAGTGCCACAGACTATTGCCCCAGAAGGGTTCCAGCTGCCTGGAGAGTGATAACAAAAGACAGTAAAGACCCTGGGAGGATGAGCTCCCACCATTATCTGAGACTTTTGAGGAGAAATTTGCTAAGTTGTTGCTGGAGGAAGGAAAAACGTAGAGGACTTTAAGAAACTATTCCTACCACCTGGGGGTGTTCCTTCCCCAACACCCCCTCCCACTCCAGCACCTGTTACTGCCCTGCCTTCTGTGCCCATGCCAATGCTGGCCCTATATCTGTACCTGCCATTAGTCACGACTCCTACCGAAGGCTGAGAATCTTCTCGGGCACCCTCCCACCCCCCAGAGGGAGGATGACTGGGAGACCTGGATAGACTATGTTGCCCCTCTAGTACTTGAATGGCAATGCTCAGAAGCAGAGAAATGAAAGAGGTTGAGTGAGAGCCTCCAAGGTCCTGCCTGGCTACCATCCATGCCAAGCGGGCCAATAACCCTGAGCAACTGCACAGGACTATCTTGATGCATTGGAAAATGTGTATGGGAGCCTGGATTCAGATGAGGATCTGTGGTGGAGAGTAAGAAACACGCAACAGTACCCAGGGGAGCCATTGTCTCTGTATGTACCTTGGCTTGAAAAGCTGCTACAAGAGTGCCTCAGAAAGGGCAGTTTGCTGTCAAATGAATTAGATCGAACTAGGCTGGACGGATCCTTAAGTCTGCTCGTTTTCAGAATTGTTACTGCTTCAGTTGTGCCTTGCCACCCGACTGGAATCGCCTCCCATGATGAGCTAATGAAAAGAAATTTGGGGTTGAGCAGAGGGACCCCATGAGAATTGCACCCATATCTGCTGCTGCTACAAGTGACGAGTGATCAGCCAAGTGAGGCTCAGGGCAAAAGTCGGCACTTAACGAGCACTCTGAGAATGCAAAGGACTTCCCGCCCTGGGCCCAGCATTGGAAAGACGAGCTACTAAAGGAAGTCAAGAGTTGAAGATGGGTGCCTCTGCAAGGGTTTCCCCCATGGAAAAAGATTCTGGTCCCTTTCAGGATGTGACTGCCATGGGGTGGGGGTGCACCCTCAGGCATCCGCTACCGAGGGTGGCTCCAAGGCTGAGATCACCGGATTGACTGCCACTCTAAAGGAACTGTTAAGACACGTTGCACCACTCTCACCACTGCAAGCAGATACTAGACCCCAATCTCTTACTACTGCTTCAGTTCCTCATACGATGTTCTCTCCCAGGATGACCCAGGAGTCTATCATTTGTCACAACTGTGGAAAGGATGGCCATATGAAAAGAGAATGCCAGATTCAGAAGGACTTAGAAAGAGTAGTAAACAGACTCCAAGGGGAGCTCCAAAAAGCAAATCAATGGCCAAGGGGTGCCGAAATGACACTGAGTGAGGGTTTGAAGACTAACTCAAATTTCTTTGTGGCTAAATCATCTGTCCAGGCCTCTGCTACTGCCTCTCCAGACTGGTCCAAAATAGTGGGCCCTTCAATGGAGACTACAGTGACTGTGAATGGTATTCATACTCAGGCTGTGCTTGACAGTGGGTCACAAGTGACCATTGTATTCCAGGACTGGTATGACAAACACTTATCTGATGTGCCTTGCAATCCCTGGAAGGCCTACATGTGTGGGGGCTGAGCGACAAGTCTTATCCATATCTAGGATATGCCCACCTCTGGTTGTCTTTTCCTGCAACTGTCACTGGTGTAGAGGAGCAAGTAGAGACACAGGCCCTAGTGTGTCCCCCCACCGGACTGTATGATGGGGTTCCTCTGTTAATTGGAACAAATGCCCATATGTTTGGAGACTGGTGCAACTCTGTCATGAGAAACAAGGCGATGGACTGGAGGGCCCTGAGAATTCTGGCTCTGATCAAGAGGGCCTATGATTTGCAACAGAAAACCCGAGGAAGTAGACCAGGATGAACCAGTGGGGATCATGTGGAAGAAGGATCCCGATTCAATGGTACTGGCCCCTAACGCCCAGTGTACCATTCAAGGGGAGGTCTGCCTCCGGAAAGATGTCAAGAACAAAATACTGATGTTGGATCGCCAGGTGATGGAAAATTGCCAGAAGGATTATTGGTCAAGCCCAACATCTTGCCTGCTCATGCCCATGCCTATGCATGACGAGTGATGGTCCAGATTCACAATGTGTCAGATCGGGAGATCCGGGTGAACAGAGGGTGCACCCTAGCTATGGTACACTGTGCAGACACTGCAGTATTGCCCAGCAACAAGCACCCTGGTGAGAAGGAGAGAGTGACCCCAGACTTGTTTGACTTTGGTGACTCCCCGTTGCCAGCTGAATGGAAGGCTAGAATTAGCAAGAGACTTGCCCAGAGAGACCAAGTGTTTTCATTGAAGGAATGGGATGTGGGATGTGTCCAGGGTGTGGAGCATCACATACGCCTGCACGATGAACGGCCATTTCGAGAAAGGTCCCGATGCCTAGCCCCAGCAGACATAGATGATGTGAGAGACACCTGCAGGAATGCTCGCTGCTGGCGTGATACAAGAATCCAGGAGCCCATACGCCTCTCCCATTGTGGTTGTGCATAAGAAGAATGGGTCTGTGAGGATGTGTGTTGATTATCGAACCCTGAACCGGCAGACCATCCCAGACCAATACACTATGCCTCGTATACAAGATGCCCTGGACTGCTTGAATGGGAGCAAATGGTTCTCGGTGTTGGATCTTCACAGCAGATACTACCAGATCCCGATAGCCCCGGAAGACCATGAGAAAACAGCCTTCATCTGTCCATTGGGGTTCTACGAGTTTCTGAGGATGCCACAGGGGATATCGGGTGCCCTGGCCACCTTTCAGTGACTGATGGAATGTGCGGTAGGAGATATGAATTTTCTGGAATGTCTGATGTACTTGGACGATGTCATTGTGTTTGGGAGCACCTTAGAGGAGCATGAGAACTGACTGTTTAAAGTCCTAGACCAACTGGAAGACTTCGGCCTCAAGCTGTCCATTGACAAGTGCCAGTTTTTCCAGACCTCCATAAAGTATGTGTGGCACAAAGTATCTACAAAAGGGATAGAGACTGATCCCCGTAAGGTTGAAGCACTGACTACTTGGCCCCAGCCCCATAATCTGAAAGAACTACAATGTTTCTTGGGGTTCTGTGGCTACTACCGCAGGTTCATAAAAGACTATTCCAAGGTGATTTGCCCTCTCTTGAACCTTACCCAGGGTTACCCTCCTACCAATCGTAAATACAAAAAAGGGGCCGTTAAAGAACCAGAAAAAGTATACTTCCACCCAGGTGAACTCTTTAGGCCCCGCTGGACTCCTGACTGTGAAGCAGCCTTCCATGAGATAATATACCAGCTCACCCATGCCCCCATCCTCACCTATGCTGACCCCACCAAATCCTCTGTGCTGCAGACGGACGCTAGTCTGTAGAGCCTAGGAGTGGTGCTGTATCCAGACCATGAGGATGGCCTGAGATCAGTAGCTTTCACCAGTAGGAGCTTGACCCCATCCGAATGAAACTACCCTGTGCATAAGTTGGAGTTCCTTGCGCTAAAATGGGCCATCGTTGACTAGTTTCATGAATACCTCTATGGAGCAAAGATATTGGTGAAGACTGACAATAACCCGTTGGCCTATGTACAGACTTTAGCTAAGTTAGACGCCACTGGGCACCGGTGGCTTTCTGCATTATCAACCTATGATTATGCTGTCGAATGCAGACCGAGCCTGAACCATATTGATGCTGACGCCCTATCATGAGGGCCCACTTCCAAGAGTGATTGGGTCAGGCTGTCTGAACCTGACATTCGTGCATTGTCCAAAAGTTTGATAGAGATGAACAGATGTCTGCAGACACAGTGGACTGTTTAGCAGATTGTTTGGGCCCTTCTGACACCTGCATACCCGCTGCTTATTGCCACTTCGCAGCTCTAGATATTAGTGCACTACCTCATTTTGACAATGACAGCATTCAGTGGGTTTAATCCCAAGATCCTATGATTCAGCCAGCACTTGATGCCCTGCGTGCGGGGAAAGATGTGTCTAAGTTGCGTTTCACTGACTTGTGAACTGCTTTATTGTTTAAAGAAGGCCCAGATTGAAGCTGCTCAATCATTTGTTGTATAGAGAGAGACAGTAGATCATAGTGGCAAAGTAGACAAGCAACAATTGGTCCTGCCCATGGCCTTTAAAGATTTGGTACTGAGGTCCCTCCACAATTACATGGGGCACCTTGGTATTGACAGAACCCTTGACCTGGTACGATCTCGCTTCTACTGGCCCAAAATGGGGGCTGATTTTGAGCACCACATAAAGACTTGTAGTCACTGCCTGCAAAGAAAAGCACTGCCTTAGAGGGCTGCCTCCCTTATTAATATTACTACCAGCACCCCCATGGAACTAGTCTGCATAGACTTCTTGTGTTTAGAACCTGATCAGCGGAACATTGGCAATGTGTTAGTGGTTACGGATCATTTCACATGGTATGCACAAGCTTTTCTCACCAAAGATCAAAACGCATCTACCATGGCCAAGGTTCTAGTGGAAAATTTCTTCATCCACTTTGGTGCCCTCCAGCAGATCCACTCTGACCAGGGCAGAGACTTTGAGAGACGACTAATCAAAGAAATGCTCTCTCTATGGGGGGTGCGAAATTCAAGAACCACCCCCTATCACCCGCAGGGAGACCCTCAACCAGAACGTTTTAACCGCACCCTTCTAGACATGCTGGGCACCCTCCACCCAAAAGGCAAGCATAAATGGAGTTAGCAGATTAGTACCTTGGTACATGCATACAATTGTACGAAAACTGCCTCATGTTTGGGAGAGATGCCCGACTGCCTGTTGATGTCTGTTTTGAGGTCTCTCCAGATGGGGTCTGAGCCAAAGACCACTTGCAATATGTACAGAAACTGAAAGCTCAATTGAACTATGCCTATCAACTGGCCCTGACAATAGTTACCAAGAGAAAGCTAGTCAACAAAGAGAGGCATGATAAAAAGTAAAGGCTCAAGAGCTTCGACCTGGAGACCGTGTGTTGTTACGCAATTTGGGACTGCATGGTAAACACAAAATTACTGATCGGTGGCACCATCTTCCCCATGTAGTAGTTGGAAAGTTGGATGATTTACCTGTGTACAAGGTGCGCCCAGAGAACAACTCCAAAGCTGTCAAGAACATGCACCGTAACCACTTGCTACCTATCGGCCAAGTCATGATTAAGGCTGAATCCCCAGAAATTGAGCCCCTTGGGCTGGTGATTCGTGCTGCTGCTGCAAGAAAGAGACACAGCCCACCTACCCCAGTGGTCACAGATTTAAGGTTTCCTCCGCAGCAGGCCCAGAATGATAGTGACTGTCAGTCCACTTCTGACGAAAGTGAGTGCGACTATGCTTAGTACCCCTCTTATGAACTGAGCCAGCTGTTTCGGGGTAATCCGATGACTAATCGTGAGGATGAAGCTGGACCTTCTGAACTGCCTACCCCCCCAGCTTTGTCCTTGGAGCCAATGCTCCCTGAAAGTGAAGTGCAAAGTATCACGTCTGAGGATGCTGAGTCTCTGTGTATTGTGGAACTGTATGATTTGCCTGAGGGAGGGGCTGATGGAATGAGTCTTTCTGGTGACATGCCGGAACTTGAATAACACTATGACAGTGCTGAATACCCCCTTTAGCACCAGGGCCTCTTCAAAATGAGTAAAGTGTTGTAGAAACAGAGCCTACAGAGCAAGGAGCTGACAGTGCTCCAGGTTTGGACATTTCTACCCAGGCAGAGGCTCCCTCTCAAGTGTTGAAAGTCCCAGGGCCAGTGCTGAGAATACAGAGACTGTGATTGTTCCCCCCAGAAAGACTGGCCAAGCTGTCAAGCCAGTATTGCGTTTCAGCTATGATTCTGAGGGGAGGCCCGTGGACTTGCCTCTCAATGTGGTTCGCAAAGGTGTTTTTGTTTCACCAAGCTCACTGCCCAAGTTGAGCTTGACGGCCCATTCCAGGTTACTTGTTCTGCCCTCTCACCATGGTGCCCCTGCCCCATCCAGCCCCAAGTTAGCTGATAAGGAAAGGCCCCCTCTTACTCTGTTTAATGTATAAGAAGTTATTACCTGATTTAGTATAGTAATGTTCAACTGACTTGTGTGAAATATGCCTGATGTATTGTCAAAATGGATATAGTATTATAAAGTGTAGTAAAATTGTATAGTTAACCAGTAAGCTTATGTTAACTGATGCATGATGGTACAGACTTGATGCAGATGTTACGTTTTCTACAGGCAGAGAAGGGTGTAACATGCCAACAAGTGTGGGTTCCTGAAAAGTCTTCATTGAGCTTGCCTAAATGCTCACTGCCAGGTTGGTGTCCTGCGTTTTAGCAGTTTAAATGTGATTGCCAGAGAGTGCCTGTATAGCCTCTGTGTACTGTCTCTTTAAGAGCTGCCTGGATTGCACTCATAAGTAATTTGTGAGGGAGCTCTTTTGAAAGATGTAACTATTTACTGAAAATCATTTGGAGTGATAATGATAATATAGTTTGTCTAACTTGCCTTCTTTGCAGCAATGACTGTTTTGTTAATCTCCACTATGTTGGTCCTGGACTGCTGAATTGGACCAAACAGTCTGGTGGGATCTAAAATGAAGCCAGACTACAGGAGCTGTCTGGAGCCAAAATCTGTAGGAATTGTAGTTTTGGGTTTTTGGCACCTTTTTGCAACTGAAGGGGGAGCTCTTGTTGTGACTGACAGATCAACCAACCAAATCTTTTGAATCTTGGGGAAATCCCAAACTGCTTGCAATTTTCAGTTAGTTCTGAGCTGGGAAGTGAAATGAGTAAGAGCTCAAGTGTTTTTTGAGCAGCAATCCTGAGTGGCTTCACATGGGAGAACTGTGAAAGGGCTAACTTTTGGCCTGCATGTCTGCCTGCTGCCCCTGAGAGGGAGAAAAGAGAATTATTTCAGACTAAATCCGAGTTTGTGAGAATGAAGCAAGCCACTGATTTTCTACCAGGCTCATACCTGAAGAAGACTGAAGATTTTGCTGAATGTGATGATATCCCATGATAATCGTGAGTAAACAATCGTGAATACATAATAGCGAATCAGTTATTGCGAAAACTGCATTGGTGAGTAGCAAATAATAGCACTTGGTTATTTTAGTGAATTTCGGTGGGCAAAAACAGCGATGCTAGAAATCACGATCAGCTAAGTGCCGCAGCAGAGAGAATACATCCATTGAGTCAACCGTACAACCTTACAAAAAGGTTCACACTGGAGGGGTTGCAGGGTGGCGGGAACTTCCCAGTTCTAGGTGTCCTAGTCCGGTCTTGGATTTCTGGCACCAATTAAGGAGTTATTTCTGCCTTCTCTCTGCACCACAGGATTTAGAACCTGCCACACTTCTAGCCATCCCAGTAAAAGGACAGAGAAACCGGTCTCACTCCCTGCTTCCTGTTCCTCTTTGCAGCAAAGAAGGCTCAATCCTCTGGTTGCAGCTCATCACCAAACTATACTGTACTGGCAACATCGCATGCTAGAAATCACGATCAGCTAAGCACACTCTTTTGCTCCTGGGGTGGACCCTTTTCTGTGTGATACAGCACTGTATCGGGTAACACCTGTCCTTAAACAACACTACCTCTCCAATTAAGTCCTGATCGATGATCGCTATTATTACAGAGCCGCTATTATGAGTGAGGCTATTATGTGAGGGTATTGTAATTGTGATCGCTATTAAAAAGTCACCGAATTTGCGATCGCAATTGTGCTCTCACTATTTTCACATTGAACCAATGCAATCAGCCTATCAGGATTTACAGCTGCTTTTGAATCTCTAGTTTCTGCAGAGACTTTGTGATCGTGACCGGAGAGCAGTTTGCCTGGTACAGTAGAATTTCCTTACATGTAAATGTGCTGTGTATTTAAAGTGGGTCATGATTTGGTTCCCCACTGTGTGAACTGTGTTCTGCTTGCTGGGAGCTGTATCCAGCCCAAAATGGACTATATCCGAATTTGTCTCCATTTGGCCAAGGCCTTACCACACTGGCCCAGCCAGACTACCCACTGCACAGAGAAAGCCATCGACGAGAGACCTGCCTGGGGATCAGCCCCCTGCTCCATGCTTGAACAGGAATGATGCCTCGGCAATTTGTGTGGGCCCTGCTTCTCCTGGCACTCCAGATTAACCACCTGCTGTCTCGATTTTCGTTCAGCCTGTGTCCAGTCTTGGGTATCGTGAGTAATCATCAGGGTAGCTCCCTGCAACAACAGCCTAATCTATAAGTGTATCATCTGATTGTCTTGTTGGTTTTTTTTTCAAGAACTGAGCCCTCTGGCTCCGGATTACAAATAGTGTGTGTTGTGCATGTTGTTTTCTTTTATCATAGGGCCTCAACCAGCTGCAACGTTCCTGGCTAGCCCACCGTTCCCCATCTGGGTACCCAAAGTGTGTGACTGTTTATGGACCCTGAAGTGCATGCATAACTGTTTGAATGATAGAGTCTGTAAGCGAATTAACCTGATTACACCCGTCCCTTGTTCAAGTCCCTTAAATAAATCAGATTTAACTCTTTTTTGCATTTAACCCTGACTGTGGTTCCAGTTTGTGCAAGAATACTGTACTGCTGTTATTTGCTGTGTATAATCTTGTTTTACAAGGGTCCCCAGGGCTGAGCCAGAGGAAAGCCCTGGTGGTAAGTGCAAACAGTGTGGGTACTTGTGTGGTGTATCAGGGGTATTGTGAAAGTGATTATTGTGTGTTGTTCCGACTACTAGTAAGGAGAGAGGGTGGTTACAGTGTCCTGGAGGGCTGTGCCCAGGTTAGCTTGACCACTGCCAACCCTGACCTCCGGGTGGAGGCATCCGTTTCAGAACTCAGGCTCCTTAACCTACTACTAGCCGAGCAGGCAAGGGTAGTAGCCCTTGGGATAGCGCCACCTAGGGGTTTCATTAGATTTAGAAATTAAGGTCCCAAGATATCTAGTGCAAGATTTTCAAAAGCTGAACTGAAGACTTGTAGGTCACACATTCCACCATTCTGGATGCAACTTTGAGAATATTCATCTTTTTTTTTTAAACTCAGTATAAACAGATTAAGCAAACTGCTTGTTTTAACATGCAGTATAATCAGTCTTGTACTGAGCCACCATAAAAAATACCACCTTGTGCACTGTGATAAAATCTACTTAGATCTTCAGGAGACATAACTAATCGTGAGACAGACATAAGGCAGTACCTTTGGAATTTGAGTGTTTGCAGACTGACTAATGGGACAATGGCAGGTCTTACACCCCTCCTTTATAGATCCTCTTTCAATTAACTTGACAGCAACATAATCTACAATGCTTGCTCTGCATTCTAAGATCCTTTAAAATACACTTTGCATGAAACTAACAATGCAGAAATATTTCCCACGTTAGCCCTCAGAGATCGAATCACCTTCCCACCTCTAACTAACTTGTACAAGATAGCAAGCAGCCCAGACTGTATTTGTCTCTTTAGTCTGTGCTAACTCTAGCTGGTATGACCATTTAGGATGAGCACTGTTTAGTATATGTGATTCAGTTCACCGATGGGTCAAACTATTTTATAAAATGGGCCATGAATCTCCTGTAACCTCATTGGTTGAAACACATTACATGGCAATGAATTATTTTCTGATAACTACATGCCTCACCTGAACTACATGTGAGGCCAGTTTTTCAAAGGCAGATGCAAGGCTTGTGTCAAGCCTTGCATTCAAGCCATTTTTGGTGCAGCTGCGCCGAACACCTTTGCCGCAAATGCACCCGATTTTCTATTGACGGGTGCTATTTTGACAATTTTTTCAGTTTATGGCAGCTTGCACCAAATATTTGGCGCAATCCCTGTAAAAAGGGTCCCTTGAATGCTTCAAGCAGACCAGGGAAAAGCTGGTCTAACTTTTGGCATTTGGTGCTTAGGATTGAAAAATCCCGATTGCTGTCTGGGAGAATGCTACAAGCCGCCTGCACCAAACGATCAATGTACCAGGTGCTTGTGGCATTCTTGGGGCTTTGAAGATCTGGCCCACAGTGTTTTATATCAAACCAATACCCATTTTATAAGAAAGATAGCACACTCCAGAGTCTTTGATCAGAAGGGACTAAAGCAGTACTCTGGTAGATGCAGCTCCATGGGTGTTGTAATGCATATGCCAAGAAAGTCACTGCTTACATGTTGATTGAAGAGGAGGTGGCATTCTGGGTCATGACCATTGATTTTGATTGGCTGTCTGATATCCACCCATTCAAGTGCTCTAATATGAATACTGTGTTCTGTTTAAATTAAAGATAATGTTAGATGTATAAAACTAAGTACTTCTGTGTACAATATGTGGTATAAAAGGGGGTCGTGGTAACAAATATGGACATGTTTATGGGGGGGGCAAAGAGGCATTAGTCTGTTCTGACTTAGATTTTTTTTCTGGCTACACCACCGGTGCCTAACAACCACCCAAGGCATTAATTATTCCCTTATAACTGCACTCCCTGTCATGTGTTATCCATCACTTAATGTTAAAAAAAAATACAAAACAAAATGATCAAAAAGGGGCACTGTGATGCAGCTGTTAGAGTGCAGAACTGTTAAACTGGAGGCAGTAGGTTTGAATCTCACATAGCCACTTATTCTCGGTTTGTCCTTAAGCAAGTCGGTTGACCCTCCACTGTTTCAGTCCTCCCCTGTAGTTAATCTGTTGATGCAAGACACACTGTAAAACAGGACAGCCCTTGTCAGTTAGGCTGCGCTGGTTAATAAAGAGTTACAAAATCGCATTTCTGCAGGATGTTTGAGGTTTTGAAGTCCCAGTGATCTGACAATGTTTAAAAAAGAAACACAGCAAGCAAGTTTGAGTAATGGGCTGAGTAAGTGGTACAGGAGGCTCAGTCAGTACCAGTTTTGCATGCTTACTGATATGGATAGCAGACATAAAATCCAGAAGCAGGCTACAAATTACAGGTCTGAAAAATAACCCAGACTAGGACAAACTACAAATGACCTTTTAGGAAAAAAAAAAGAACTCTGAGGTATTGCAATTGTGCTGTTTATAGAGATTGATTAAAGCTACTATCTGAGTATCATGTTTGCATTTCATAAATATTAATGATCCATATCATTAACTGGCTAGTCTTTTATGCACCTGACAGAGATAAATTGGGTCTAAAAATCAGGACATGCAACAGTTTTCATTCCCATGTGGGTAGCTTCGACAATAAAGAAGCATTACTCTGGAGCTACATGACATGGTCATTCAGGCAAGTGGATGAAATCAAAGTGGTTAATCTTGTCAGTGGATGGTGAGACCCACATTTCATGACCACAGTAGAATTCAAGAATGATTGTTTTAATAGTACAGCTGATGGAGCTGCTGAGCACATTGTACTACACAATAGCTGCAAATGAGAATTTTGGTGGCATGTGAGCATAGGTTAAACAGTACTGTCTAATTCCTGTCTCAGAATTTTAGATAACAATGATTTTTTGCATCTGGTAACTTAAGGAGTTGGTGCCTTTATATTATCAACTGTCATGTCCTTACTAACCACAAGAGGACATAGGTGAATGGTGGCAAAGACGTAGTATGTAGAGACATGGAAGTACAGTACTGTAGGACATAGGGACATAGAGGAACAGCTATGAATTTGTCGGGATTCTTATCCTTTTTTATGTTGGTTCACTTGTGCAGCCAATATCTTGCACTAGTAATAGATTTGGAGGCACAGTCACTGTTGGGCGAATGCAGGGCACGCATCAGTAGGTACGCCCCTCATTCCCCAATCAGCCTGCATGCCGGCGCCAAACCACGCATACTACTGTGGCGATCACATCAAAGGAAGGGTCCGCTGCAATGCGAACAAAGCTCGTCATACGCAGTGGACCTCCCGGCATGCTTGCCCTGGTGTAAAAAAACATAATAAACATGGCGGCACACTGCCTGCCATAATGCTGACTTCGAGGGTGCCCAATCCCCCTGTCAGCATACCCTGTTACAACGTATGTGCTGATGGGGGAACCCACTCCCTGTTGGCATCATGCACCCCCAATTTGTTATGTGCCAAGGGGGTGCCCAATCCCCCTCAGCTCTTGCACCCCCCCGCTTTCATTGTTTGCTGGGGGGTGCCCAATCCCCTGCTACAGCATCCCCCCATCCCAAAACACTTAGGTGGCATGTTGGGAGCCCACCCCAGCTTGCCAAATCGCCCTGACAAATAAAAACTGTCTCGCGAGGTTTTTTTACTTTTAAACCCTGTGAAAGAAGAAAACAGTCCCTCGTGGTCTCCCTGCCCCCCTCCCACAACCCGCGACCACCCTCTGCGGACCCTGCCCCCCCACACCTCCCGTCTGCCCATACTTACCTCCGGAACTGGCATGACGATTTTTGGTGGACCGGGAACACGTCTGCACATTTCAAACCGACCGCGAACTGAGGAAATGCCGGTAAGCTGTATAATTGTATAAACAGAGTACTTTCAACTTTGGTGCATATCTTGGGCATTTTTGGGAATTTTTGCACCAAATTTTCAACATGGGGTTATTGGGACCCACCTCATGAATTCTGTCAGTGTCATGGCATTATTCTTTCCCGAAAGGTGATTTCACAGTCACTGCGTGGAATCACCTTTCGGGTCTGAGTAACTGAAGATGACAGTGCCACTGTTCATGAGGGGATTCTCAAAAAGCCTATGTTGCAAATTGGTGAAAAATCCCAAAATGGCTGTTTTACTTGTTACGCGCTATGCAGTTTCCACGCACGCCATAACTTCGTGAATTTGTAATATTTTCACTCCAGATTTTCAAAATTGACATTTTTCCACACCTCCTTATGAATAGTGCAGCTATCAATTTACATATCCTGGCCGAAATGTGTTTTCGCACGTCCAACGCAGAATGGCGCAGTCGCTGTGCGAAATCCATTTTTGGGACAGTTTGAGAAAATGAAGGTGAAACTGTTCATGAGCAGAGGTCCTAAAATGTCTATGTTGAAAATTTGGTGCCGAAAGTCCGTAAAATGACTGTGTTACAAGAGTGCGTTGCACAATTTCCATGCACCCTTGTAACTTTGCAAATTTACAATATTTTCATGCCAGATTTTCAACACTGGCATTTTTCACCTCCTTATCAACAGTACAGCTATCATTTTCACAGCCTACCCAAATATGTTTCTGCCCGTGGCGCTTTCAATGGCGTGGTCGCTGTGGGGAATCAACTTTTGGGACACATTAACAAAATCACAGCGCCACTGTTCATGAAGAGAGGTCCCAAAATGCCTGTGTTGAAAATGTGGCTAACAAACTCCCAAAAATAATTGGGTTACGGCTGTGTGTTGCGCAGTTTCTATGCATGCTCATGACCAATTTTTCATATTTGCACTCCAGATTTTCAGCGTTGACATTTTTGTACATATCCTCATGAACAATGCAGTTGTCATTTTCCACATCCTGCCGAAAATGTGTTTTCATCCCTGTGTCACCAAATGGCATAGCCGCTCTGCAAAACCACCTTTCAGCTAACACGCTCATAGTGCCACTCTTCATGAGGTGGGCTCACAAAAAGCCCATGCTGAAAATTTGGAGTGCAAATACCAACACACGCCTATGGTGTTAGGCTTCCCAACTATAGCACCGCGCCCTGTACAGACTGATAGGTGTCAGGGTTGTGACTTGGGATCATCAGCTGTAATGCTCAAGCCATTCCACCCCACCCTGCAGCCAGTGACAGGCTTTGTGGTGTGCCTTGCAGTGTTTGCCCACAGAGTTCACCCCGTTCTCCTATACTGCACCCACCTCAGCATATTTCCTTATGGAATGGGGTAAGTATAACACCCAAAAACCCCAAAGCACACCAAAACACTTGTCAGTGTCTACAGGGTAGGGTGAGGTACAATGGCATGAGCGTTATAGCTGACAACCCAAAGGCACACCCCAATGCCTGTCACTCTCTGCAGGGTAGAGATGGGGTTGGCATCACTTCAATACTTCCCTGCCATTCCTATTATGCGTCTCTAACTCCTGCACTAGCAATGCCAATGCCTGCGCGACAACATTTGGCATTGACAAATGCTTGTTTGTATTAGGCATTTTCAGACTTGCGAGCCAGAAATCCTAATACTGAAGTGGATGTACAGTATTGTGTTGGGTAGTGCTTGAAAAGAGGCCATGACAGCATAGAAGTGCACTCTCCTGGGCAACAAAAGCATAAATAAAACATTTTTTTTTTAAAGTAGCAGAAATGAATTAGTGGCAGGCCCAATATCGCCCCCTCTTCTTCCACTGTCATATCACCACAATCCTTCTCTTCCCCAACAACATAAAACCACCCCTTCCCCCACTTTCATAGCAGTAGCACCTGTAATCCACTCTCTAACCACCCCCAACCCACTCCACCCCCATCATGGGTGCTGCACTCAGGCTGATGTCATATCTGCCCTGCTGTTGCTGGAAACTTGGCTCTTATTCATTTAGGTTCGATGGGGGCTGACTACAGTGGTGGGAGGTTTGTGCTGGTCATCCCTGTGGCCTGCTTCATCATAACCAATACCAAGTACCGCATCTCCTGTGGAAGAATATGTGGAACACTGGGACGTTGGTCTCCTTTGATGCTAAGTCTGAGTGTTGCATGTAATGCGATTTTCACATAATGGTTTTATGCTATTAAATAAAGCATGCTGGCAACCTCACAAGCTTTGTGTGCACATTTTTTGGCTTCCTGTTGTGATTGCTGGGTAGTTTTGTATGGCTACCCTTGTGTGGCTGGACCTACGCAGTTTGAGTGCACACTCTCTCTCTGCTTTGTATTTGTAACCCCCCTGCAAATGGGGGTTCCCAAAAGACTTCCAGGAGCTTGCTTGAATGCTCCAAGCCTGAATGGTGTTTGGTGTTTAAGCCATTTATCAGTGAGTGTTTTTAGAGCCTCTGGTACTGTCTCTTTAAGAGCTGTCTGCTTGCAGACATAATTAGTTTGTATGGGGGGACTGTGTGCTTCTCTGTTTGAGTACCACTCGAGCTGCTGCCAATTCACTCCATTTTGCAGTCACTAGGAGTGCAAAGGGAACCTATCTGAAAGATGTAACTGTTTCCAGAAATCATTTAGAGTAATAATGAAATTACAGTTTGTCTAACCTGCTTTCTTTGCAGTCAGAACTGTGTCTGCCTAGTTCCCCATTCTGGTTTTGAACTGCTGAACTGGACCAATCAGTGTGGGGTAAGCTAGCTCTAAAATGGTGCCTTGACTAATCAGAACTTGGACTCATAATCTGAGCCAGCCACAAGAGGATTGTATGGGCAGTGACTCTGGGAGATGTAGTTTAGACTTCGGCGCCTTTTTGGACCAACAGCAGCAGTCTATTGTGAGTGACAGCCAATCCAGTCAAGAACTGGGAGGAACTCAAAGGAAGTGCCCGGTTTTGTCTGTTGGAGTTTAGTTTAGCTCTGGGAGTAAAGAGGAAAGAAACCCTGTGCTCCTTCAGTGCACAGTTTTAGTCAAAAAACATGTGTAAGGTCCAGAGTTCCGGTCTGCAGCTTGTGTAACTGCTTATTAGGACTGAATCTGTCCTGTGAAGAGAATCAAAAGATATCTGAAGAGTAGAAACCAGGCTCACCCTGTAGAAGACTGGAGAAATTGTTGAATTGCACTCGGTCTGTCAGGAACTGAATCTGCTGTGTGTTCTCCCGGTATTGTGCAGTAATTTGATCAGGATAGAGGCAGAACCTGCCTGGTATAGTACTTTCTTTTGCCATATAAATGTGTGAGGAGTCTCGTGGAGCTCAAAGAGTAGCCCTGCTGACATTGAAGGACCCTATCTTGTTTGGAGGTCGTGAGTACTAATTCAGGGTCGCTCCCTGTTGAATTGCCACATTGAATCCAAATGGAATAACTGTACTGCTGACTGTTTAACTAAGTTTTCTTTTCCCTGTGTGAAAGGGCCCCTACCAGCTGCCACGGTTTGGACTAGCCACTAGGGCTTGGGTACCCAGGGACAGTAACTGGTAGGGATAGGCCTGTGCACAGAGCCATAGGTAAATGAGTAAAGTATAAGCTAATTAACCTGATTTCCCCCTGTCCTTGTTATATTCCCCCTAAATAAATCAGAGCTGCTTGTTTTAGCAAAGTTATACTGCCTGAGGTATTTGTCTATGTTAAAATATTGTACTGTGATTGTTGCACTGTATCTTATTTTACAGGGGGTCCCAGTGCCTAAACCAGTCCTGAGGGTAAGTGTATACTGTGAAGGTAATTCTGATATACTGTGTGGGCCACTAGTGGGAAGAAAGGGGGGTTGCAGTGTCCCAGAGGCTGTGACCAAGTAAGTTTAACTATTGCAAACCCTGACCTCTGGGTGGAGGCACCCGCCATTGGATCCAGGCCCTCAGCCTGTTAGTGGCAAATCAGGCAGGGGTAGTAGCCTAGGGATAGCGCCATCTGGGGTTACATCTTGGAGCTCACAGCTGGGATTGTGTGTCCTCTAGTGGCCATATTCTGAACCACTGTTAAGAAAAAAATGGGTACCCCGGCAGAAGTGGCTGTGCACCAGCTGGTGAAGTGGTGTACTGGGGAGGAGATTGACCCCCAAAATGCTATGCTTATCCTGGACATCCCCCTGGGTATCAATACGGACACTGTACAGGGAGTACTTTCCAAGGTGGAAGGTTTACAAAACCCTGAGGTGGTGGGTCGGCATGCTAATCTGCTCACCCACACTTTCCTGGCCCTAGTAGAGTTTAAGGATCCCATAGATAGCTCCAAAGTGCCACAGACCATTACCCCAGAGGAGCCCTCACTGCCTAGGAGAGTAATAACTAAGTACAGTAAAGACCGGTGGGGATGAGCCCCCACCACTGTCTGAAACTTTTGAGGAGAATTTGCTAAATGGTTGCTGGGGAAGGAACTCTGTGGGACTTGAAGAAACTATTCTTGCCACCTGGGGTGTTCTCCCCAACACCCTCTCGCTCAGTACCCGTAATGGTGGCTGAACCAATGCAGACTCTATTTCTGCACCTGCCATTAGTCACGACTCTTACCGAAGGTTGAGGATCTTCTCTGGCACCTCCCACCCCCAAGGGAGGATGACTGGGGAGACCTGGATAGACTATGTTGCCCCCAAGTGCTAGAATGGCAATGTACTCGGAAGCGAAAAGTAAAGAGGGTTAGTGAGAGCCTCCGAGGTCCTGCCCTGGCTACCATCCATGCTAAACAGGCCAGTAACTCTGAAGTGACTGCACAGGCCTATCTTGAGGCCTTGAGAGAATGTATATGGGGCCAGATTCTGATGAGGATCTATGGTGGAGAGTAAGAAATGCACAACAGTACCAAGGGAGTTGTTGTCTGTGTATGTATCTCGGCTGGAAAAATTAGTTGCAAGAATGCCTCAGAAAGGAGTAGTTTGCCAGCGATTGAACTGGACCGAACCAGGCTGGACAGGATCCTTAAGTCTGCCCCCTTCTCAGAACTGCTGTTGCTTCAGTTCGCCTGGCAAATCGACTGGAATCCCCACCCTCCTATGATGAGTTAATGAGAGAATTCGAGGAGTTGAGAAAGGCGACCTCGGGAGGGACCTGCACCAATAGCTGCGCTACGACCGAGTGACTGAGGGTGCCCATCAAGTGAAGTTCAGGGGCAGAGGTTGGCAGTCAATGAGTGCTCTGACAAGGAAAAGATATGCCACAATGTGGCGAACTGTTGAAGAGAGATCAGGGAATTCAAAAACAGTCCCTTTATAGAGAGCCCGCCTGCAAATGCGGGCCCCTGACCTATATCCGACTGCATCTGCTATGGGGTGGTGGTACCCACCCATGTATCTCCTGCTGATAACAGTCCAAACTCATTCCTTGACCATGGAAGTGGAGAAACTGACAAGATGTCTCCAAATGCTTATCCACGCCCGCAGACAGAGATGGCACCAAGGTTTCCAAGTTAGTAATAGCCCCGCCTGGCTCCCAGTGTGAGCTTCAGCCACTCAAACTCCAGAAAGTATGTTTTGCTATAATTGTGGGAAGGATGGGGACATGAAAGGAAACGCGGTCCCCAAAGACATGACAAAGTTACATATAGGCTACAAGGAGTTGTGAGAACAAATCAGTGGTTAAGAGGTGCAGCAAATGATCCCAGTGAGGGCACCAAAATGCTAACTCACGTCCTTTTGTGGCAGGTCAGTTGCCCAGGCCCCCACTATCGCCTCTCCAGACTGGTCCAGAATAGTGGGTCCCTCCATGGAGACCACTGTAAAGGTGAATGGAGTGTCTACAAGAGCTGTATTAGACAGTGGCTCCCAAGTGACAATTATGTTCAGGATTGGTATCAGAAGCATTTGTCAGGCGTACCCTTACAACCATTAGAAGGACTGCATGTATGGGGTTAAGTGAGAAGGCCTACCCCTGTTCGGGTATATCCGAATTTGGCTGTCTTCCCCACCTCCGTGGCTGGAGTGGCGAACAAGTAGAGACTCTATGCTAATTGTGTCCCCCCACTGGACTGTATGATGGTGTCCTTTGTTGATTGGAACAAATGCTCATATGTTCGGAAGGCTGGCACAGTTGTGTTATGAAAACAGGAGTCAAAACTAGTAGAGCTTTAAGAGTTCCAGCTTTAATTAAGAAAGCCTATGAGGCACAGAGAGATGCTGAAAAATAGAACCAGAGGAACCGGTCGGAATTGTATGGAAGAAGGATCCGAGTCTCTGATCCTGGCTCCAAATGCCCAGTGTACCTTACAGGGAGAGTCCGTATCAGAAAGGATGTTAAGAATAAAATATTAATGTTGGATGCACCAGGCGATGGAAAATTGCCAGAGGGACTGCTGGTCAAGCCTAGTATTTTGCCCGCTAGAGCCCATGCTTATACCAGAAGGGTAATGGTCCAAGTTCATAATGTGTCTGAAAGAGACATTCGAGTAAATAGAGGTTGCATCCTGGCTAATGTGCATTGTGCAGACACTGCAGTGCTACCCAGCAGCAAGAGTTCGAGGGAGAATGGCAGAGTAACGCCTGACTTGTTTGATTTCGGCGACTTCCCGTTGCCAGCTGAATGGAAAGTGAGAATCAGTGAGAAGCTTGCCCAGAGAGACCATGTGTTTTCTTTAAAGGAATGGGACGTAGGATGCATGCAAGGAGCTGAGCACAATATCCGCTGCATGACGGAAGAATTGCCTCGTGGAGAGGTCTCGACGCCTGGCACCTGCTGACATAGATGATGAGACGGCATCTGCAAGAGATGTTAGCTGCTGGTGTAATACAAGAATCCAGAAGCCCTTATGCTTCCCCATTGTGGTAGTGAGGAAAAAGAATGGGACAGTAAGGATATGTGTGGATTATCGCATCTTAAACCGTGGACTATCCCTGATCAGTACACAATGCCCGGATTCAGGATGCTTTGGACTGCCTAAGCAGGGAGCAAGTGGTTCTCTGTGTTGGATCTCCAGTGGGTACTACCAGATCCCGATGGCCCCAGAGGACCGTGAGAGACAGCCTTTATATGTCCGCTTGGCTTTATGAATTCATGAGGGATGCCTCAAGGGATTTCAGGTGCCCCAGCCACTTTTCAGCGATTGATGGAGCGTGCAGTGGGGACATGAACTTATTAGAGTGCCTGGTATACCTAGATGATGTTATTGTGTTTGGCAGCTCACTGGAGGAACATGAGAGCAGATTATTTAAGGTATTGGACCGACTGGAGGACTTTGGCCTTAAACTGTCCATTGATAAGTGTCAATTCTTTCAAACATCAGTAAAGTATGTGGGACACATAGTATCCACAGGGAATAGAGACCGACCCAAGTAAAGTTGAGGCCTTGACCACCTGGCCACAGCCAAAATCTAAAGAACTGCAAAGATTCCTGGGATTCTGTGGTTATTATCGGGCTTCATCAAGGACTATTCAAGAGTGATCCGCCTTACTTAACCTTACTCAAGGGTATCCCCAACCCACAAAAAATACCAAAGTCAGTGTCCCTCAAGACTGAAAGAGTGTATTTTCATCCGAGTGAAGTATTTGGGGCCCGCTGGACTCCTGATTGTGAGACTGCTTTTCATGAGATCATATATCAACTTACCCATGCTACAGTGCTGGCCTATGCGATCCGAAAACCTTCGTCCTGCACACTGATGCTAGCTTGCAAGGGTTGGGGGCTGGGTTGTACCAAGAACACGAGAATGGCCTGAGACCAATGGCCTTTGCCAGTAGAAGCCTGACCCCATCCGAAAAGAACTATCCTGTACATAAGTTAGAGTTCCTAGCTTTGAAGTGGGCTATTGTTGACCAATTCGTGAGTACTTGTATGGGGCTAAAATACTAGTAAAACTGGCAATAACCCTTTGACCTATGTGCAGACCTCAGCTAAGTTGGATGCCACTGGCCATAGGTGGCTTTCTGCATTATCTACATATGACTATGCTCTCAACATACGAGCAGGTCTGAACCACATAGATGCTGATGTTCTCCCAGAGGCCTGTTCCCAGAATGATTGGGTCCGATTGGCAGAACCTGACATTCGGCACTCTGCCGGAAGTTTGACAGGGAGGAACAAATGTCCACGGACGCAGTGGACTGCATGGTGGATTGCTTGGGACCCTCTGAGAATTGCATACCTGCTGCTTATTGCCACTTTTCTGCAATAGACATTGGTGCACTGCCTCAGCTGGACAATGACAGTATTTGGCGGGCTCAATCCCGCGATCCCATGATCAAAGCAGCTTTAGAAGCCCTCTATGCAGGAAAAGATGTGTCCAAATTACGCTCCACTGATTTGAGAACTGCACTGTTATACAAAGAAGGTCCTAAGTTGAAACTGATCAATAAACTGTTATACAGAGAAACAGTAGACAGAGGGGGACAAGTAGATAAACAACAACTAGTGCTGCCCACTGCCTTTCGAGACTCAGTACTGAGGTCCTTGCACAACCACATGGGGCACCTTGGTATAGACAGAACACTTGACTTGGTGAGATCCAGATTCTATTGGCCTAAGATGGGGGCTGATGTGGAGCAACACATTCGAACTTGTGTAGCTGCTTACAGAGGAAAGCTTTGCCTCAGAGGGCTGCCCCTTATTAACATCACCACCAGTGCACCCATGGAGCTGGTCTGTATTGATTTTCTGAGTTTGGAGTCAGATCAAAGAAATATCAGTAATGTTGGTGGTCACTGACCATTCACGAGATATGCCCAAGCTTTCCCCACCAAAGACCAGAAAGCATCCACTGTGGCCAAAGTACTTGTAGAAAACTTTTGTTCACTATGGGGCTCCACAAAGAATCCATTCTGATCAAGGGAGACTTTGAGAGTCGTCTGATCAAAGAGATGCTTTCTCTGTGGGAGTGCAAGTCCAGAACCACTCCTTACCACCCCAGGGGACCCACAGCCTGAGCAGTTTCAACCGCACTTTGCTAGATATGCTGAGCACCCTGCACCCAAAGGACAAGCCTAGATGGAGCCAACAAATTAGCACCCTGTATGCGTTATAACTGCACCAAAAGTGATGCCACTGGGTTCTCCCCTACCGCCTGATGTTTGGAAGAGAAGCTCGACTACCAGTAGATGTGTGTTTTGGGGTCTCTCCTGATGGGGTTCAAGCTGACAACTATTTACAGTATGTGCAGAAGTTAAAAGGCCAGCTAACTGATGCGACACTAACCCTCAAACCATGGCTGCCAAAAGAAATCTGGCCAACAAAGAAAGGTATGATAAAAGGTGAAAGCACAGGAACTCCAGGAGGAGATCGGGTATTGCTAAGAAATCTGGGACTGCATGGCAAACACAAGATTGCTGACAGATGGCACCATCTCCCTCACATTGTAGTGGGCAAACTAGATGATCTGCCAGTGTACAAAGTAAGGCCTGAGAACAATTCAAAAGATGTAAAAACAATGCATAGAAATCATTTACTGCCCATTGGACAAATCCTGATTGAGTCTGAGCCCCCAGAAGATGCCCCCTCTGGACCAGTGACTAGAGCTGCTGCTTAGAAAAGATCAAGGAAGTCTGCACCTACAGAAGCAGAGTTAAAGTGTTCCCCTGCACAAGTCCCAGTTGATCATGACTGTCAGTCCATATCAGAAGAAAGTGAGAGTGACTTTGAATACTATCCTTCTTACGAACTGAGTCAATTGTTTTGGGGCAATCCCCTAGTCAATACTGGAGACAAAGCTGGGCCTTCTGGACTGTCTAAGCCCCCAGCTTCATCCCTGGAGCCAATGCTCCCAGAAAGTGAAGTGCAAAGCATCAGATCAGATGAAATGGAATCATTGTGCATGGTTGAACTGTTTGAGCTTTCAGGGAGAAAATGATAGATTGGGGCAGACTGGTGATACACCGAACAAGAAGAGTATTTTGAGTGCCCTGACAGTCCACTGCCAGTGTCCGAAAGCTCTCCATGCGAGCCAAATGTTGTGGACTCAGAAACTGTAACTCCTGGAGCTGAAAGTGCCCCAAGTTCTAGCCTCTCTACCCCCAGGGAGACTCCTGACAAGTGAGGACAATGCTGAAAATGAGGCTCAGAGGCAGAGACTGTAACAGTTCCCCCTAGAAAGACTGGTCGAGCTGTAAAGCCTGTGGTGCACCTCAGTTATGATTCACTTGGGAGGCCTGTGGACTTGCCTCTCAATGTTGTCCATAAAGGAGTGTATGTGTCCCCGAGCTCATTGCCCAAACTGAGCATCAGTGCTAACTCCAAGTTACTTGTGTTGCCCTCTAAGTATGTTGCCCTTGCCCCGTCCAACCCCAAGGTAACTGATAGGGAAGGGCCCCCTCTCTTCAGGTTTCATGTACAAGAGGTAATAACTTGAGTTATGGTACAATGTGTGTGTAATACTGTGTAAAGAGGACGTACTGCAATGTTTCAGAAATGTGTTCTTGGTAAAATGATATATTGACTGATGATTACATGTGTGAGCCTAATGCAAATGTATATGGTTGCAGTTAAAACTTATGGGGTACTTGCTTGGCGCGAGGCGTCAAGCTTTCCCAGGCCAGGAAGGAGTGTAACCCCCCTGCAAATGGGGGTTCCCAAAAGACTTCCAGGAGCTTGCTTGAATGCTCCAAGCCTGAATGGTGTTTGGCATTTAAGCCATTTATCAGTGAGTGTTTTTGGAGCCTCTGGTACTGTCTCTTTAAGAGCTGTCTGCTTGCAGACATAATTAGTTTGTATGGGGGGACTGTGTGCTTCTCTGTTTGAGTACCACTCGAGCTGCTGCCAATTCACTCCATTTTTGCAGTCACTAGGAGTGCAAAGGAACCTATCTGAAAGATGTAACTGTTTGCCAGAAATCATTTAGAGTAATAATGAAATTACAGTTTGTCTAACCTGCTTTCTTTTGCAGTCAGAACTGTATCTGCCTAGTTCCCCATTCTGGTTTTGAACTGCTGAACTGAACCAATCAGTGTGGGGTAAGCTAGCTCTAAAATGGTGCCTTGGCCGAATCAGAACTTGGACTCATAATCTGAGCCAGCCACAAGAGGATTGTATGGGCAGTGACTCTGGGAGATGTAGTTTAGACTTCGGCCTTTTGGACCAACAGCAGCAGTCTATTGGAGTGACAGCCAATCCAGTCAAGAACTGGGAGGAACTCAAAAGAAGTGCCCGTTTTGTCTGTTGGAGTTTAGTTTAGCTCTGGGAGTAAAGAGGAAAGAAACCCTGTGCTCCTTCAGTGCACAGTTTTAGTCAAAAAACATGTGTAAGGTCCAGAGTTCCGGTCTGCAGGTTGTGTAACTGCTTATTAGGACTGAATCCATCCTGTGAAGAGAATCAAAAGATATCTGAAGAGTAGAAACCAGGCTCACCCTGTAGAAGACTGGAGAAATTGTTGAATTGCACCCGGTCTGTCAGGAACTGAATCTGCTGTGTGTTCTCCGGTATTGTGCAGTAATTGCGATCGGGATAGAGAAGCAGCCTGCCTGGTATAGTTTTCTTTTGCCATATAAATGTGTGAGAGTCTCGTGGAGCTCAAGAGTAGCCCTGCTGACATTGAAGGACCCTATCTTGTTTGGAGGTCGTGAGTACTAATTCAGGGTCACTCCCTGTTGAATTGCCACATTGAATCCAAATGGAATAACTGTACTGCTGACTGTTTAACTAATTTTTCTTTTCCCTGTGTGAAAGGGCCCCTACCAGCTGCCACGGTTTGGACTAGCCACTAGGGCTTGGGTACCCAGGGACAGTAACTGGTAGGGATAGGCCTGTGCACAGAGCCATAGGTAAATGAGTAAAGTATAAGCTAATTAACCTGATTTCCCCCTGTCCTTGTTATATTCCCCCTAAATAAATCAGAGCTGCTTGTTTCAGCAAAGTTATACTGCCTGAGGTATTTGTCTATGTTAAAATATTGTACTGTGATTGTTGCACTGTATCTTATTTTACAGGGGGTCCCAGTGCCTGAACCAGTCCTGGGGTAAGTGTATACTGTGAAGGTAATTCTGATATACTGTGTGGGCCACTAGTTGGAAGAAAGGGGGGTTGCAGTGTCCCAGAGGGCTGTGACCAAGTAAGTTTAACTATTGCAAACCCTGACCTCTGGGTGGAGGCACCCGCCATTGGATCCAGGCCCCTCAGCCTGTTAGTGGCAAATCAGGCAGGGGTAGTAGCCCCTGGGATAGCGCCATCTAGGGGTTACATATTATTCTAAGTTACTGGGTTGTACTGTGCAGGGATGTCTTCATTTCAAAACTTATTTACCTTGTCCAACAAAGTGGTGTGGCAGCAGCTCTGTTAACTGCCACCTGTGAGACCCAGGCTCTCATCCAGACTCAAGTTTCAGAGCCTTGAGGACAGCAGGAGCAAAGGGTTTGTGGAGGTGAGGAGCTTAATTATCAGGAGATGGCACAACTCCCCCTCAGTGCTCAAGAACCCTCTGCCTGATGGCACTGGTCAACTGCAAAAGCAGGCACTGGTTTGTGCCCACTAAGTTAGTGGAAAACTAACTTTGATTTTCCCCGGAAGGGGGTGGAGATGGGAGAGGCGTAAGCCTCAATTAGAAAAACTGAAGAACAAGACAGCATTTTCATTAGTGTACTATTTAATTATAAAACAGAACAGTGTAATCTTCTCTGGGTACAATGAGAACGGTCAGTATAATAATAACAACACAGTTAAGGATGCATCTGGTGAGCAGTGGAGCCAGTGACTTTGGAAACGGACTGAAGCTTGTGAGCTTAACATTTTCATCACTGACTAAATATGCTTCAGACAGTTCCTGTCATGTAATTATTTCTGTAAACAGCACTCAGACTTCCTTCTTTATTATTCATATCAAAATAAAGCAGCATATCCATGAAACCTGGTACTTTATGTTAATGTATTTATTCTGGGCAAGACAGAATGATGAAACATCTCATTAAACACAGTGATGATGGTAATGCATTTCCTCATCATAAAACACAACACAATTCAGCAGGTTACTTTCAAGGATCTGTATTAGGGTTAGTTGTTTGAAGCTACTGTACATAGAAGATAACCTATGAAGTTCCTAAAACTTCTCATTGTGAACGTGGTTCATTTTATATGACTTCATAATTTGTTTTGGAAATTTTAACAATTGTACTGAGATGCAGATTTTGGTCAGTTTCCTTTCTTTCTTTGACGTTTGTTGGAGAGTCTCTGTATTAACTCCTCACACCTAAGAGCCATTTCAGTGTCTCACTTTATATTGACTTCTATTTAATTCAGGCATGAAGGCATTAGAACCTGGGCCCTCGATTCACTGCAGCCCTTCAACCCTAAGCTCTGCGACAGGGCAGTTAAACTTCTGTGGCAGGTTTTTATCCCCCTTCTGTGGCAGGAATTATTAATAGTGATGTGCAAAGTCCTGAAGACATTGGTTCACGATAACTTTGTGACGTCCAGTAACTTTGTGAAGTTATTTGCACTTTGCACTTCAAGCAATTGGTAACTTTGCGAAGTTGCAAATTTACAGTTTCGCAAGTGAAGTTCATTTGGACTTTGCAAAATGGCTGAGTCATTCAATGCTTTTTGCTGTGTCATGTGACCTGCTGATCGCTTGGTTACAATGCAGTGGGAAAGAGACCCAAGGAGCAGTGCTATGTGCAGTGTGTTCAGGATGTAGGATCTGCTCTGTGCTTGTAGGGCTCAGTTTTGGCTCTATTTGTACTGCTCTCATTGCATAAAACAAATGTTTTTTGTAAAAACCACATTGTACTTTGGTGTTCTACATATGCAGACTTAATTTTGCATGATTTTGCCTACAGTTTAATTAATTTTTATGTTCCTTTGCTCGTGTGCAAGAAACATTTTGTTTCAGAGAACGGCATTTCAGAGGTGTGTCACGGACTAGCCCAATGCAGTGCAATCTACATTGACCTTGTCCCTGACAGACCAATGACCACACAAGCTGAGTTTGACGGTGGTTACAGTTTCATGGGCAGAAACTTTATGTACTTGAAAGGACTGAAGCGCTTCAATGAGAGAGCGCTTCGTCCTTTCATTTGCATAAAGCTGGCCAGGAATAATCTGCAGCCCTCTGTCTCCAGGCACTTTCTTCTACCAGCTGCTCCATTTTACACACTGATGGGGTTTCACTTTCTCCGAGAGCTGCTGTATCACAGGCTGCAAAGTGATGCTTTCTTTGTATTTGTTTCATGTTCCTTGTTTGTCTGGCTCAACAAAGCAAATGCTGGCCACTATATTCCTGGCTACAGGACATTTCTGCTCTGCCGTCTGGTTACCCGCCGTAACCAGGATGACCTGCTGTTCATGTTGGGGGGGGGTCCCAGATGGTCCACCCGACCCCAGTCTGTGTCACAGGTCTGCTTGAATTCAGAGCTGGGGGCTTGTTTCTGTGACCTTCGTTACTCTTTTCTTCAGATTTTTGTTGCTTGCAGTTGAGCTGAGACTCCGTTTTCAGTGATGTGATCCTGACTCTGAGTAGGCCAGAAGTTGTGATCACCAGTAAATGTTTGGCCCGATCAGGGCTCTTTAGTCAAGGCTGCAGGCAGCAGCAACTGGCTTTGAAGAAGCTGTGCTTGGTAGCAATAAGTAACATGAACCTCATGGATGCTAGGGAAGCCAAGCTGTTTGTGGGCAAAGTGTGGGCAGATGGACACAGGGATCTGTAGATAGGTAAACAAGTCAGACAACAGAATCTACCTTTAGACCAGGATTTTATACTGAGTCACCCTCCCAGCTGAATGTTGTATTGGCCAGTCAGATGTGAGGATTTTGACCATCTATTCCATACTAACAAATGTAACATCTAAACATTCATGACTAAACAAAGTCATAGCCAGGACAATATATGTATTTACAGACGTAACTACATGTACAAGCAAAATTATTGCTATGCAGTTTTTTGAACCATTGTGAATCCTTTGCAGCATTTACCATAACCTCCCACTCTCATCAGAAGAGCTAACAAGTACATTAAGATTTTGTACCTGCATATTGCAAGTGATATTTCATATTGTTGTATTCTACTAAGCTGCACCTGAGAAAGGGCCTTTGGCTCAGTGTGCCAACTGATTAGTAATAAATCAAACAATAAATAAATACATACATACATACATGTAACCCCTAGGTGGCACTATCCCAAGGGCTACTACCTTTGAGAAAGGATGTGTGGACATTTGGAACGCGTCAGGATGTTTTCACCTTTTTTTATGTCTTAAAATAAATTTGTTTTATCTTTGTGAGACTGGTGCCCTCGTTTATTCTGATTGGTGTGTGCTCTGATTTTTCATCTGTTGTATTGCTAATTTTATCATTGTAGCACCACTGTCCTAGTGCCTACTCCTGCCTGGTGTTGGTTGTTATATGTCACAATGCACAAAACTTGGTAGCAGATGGCACATTTAAGATTGTGCCTTCACACTTCCTGCAGCCATACACCATACACGGGGTCCAGTACTGTTCAGTGATCCCCACCAATTATATACTCTTATCCAACAAGACGGGTGCCACCTTCATCCAAGTGTTCACCTTACTGAAGGGGATACATGCGGCCCTCAAACCCACCACCATTGTGACAGACTTCGAACAAGTGGCCATGAAGTCATTTTCGTCTGTGTTCCTGGATGCAAGCCAGCACAGCTGCTGCTTCCACCTATGCCAGGTACTGTGGCAGAAGATCCAGGAGGTGCCCAATGTGATGAGGCGTTATGCTGCTGAGGAGGACTTTACACCCCATGTCAGCCTTCTGCCTGCCTTGGCATTCATGCCCCCTGGTGAGGTGTCCACAGTTTTTGAGATCATGCGCTCCTGTGAGTTCTATGTCTGCCACAACAAGCTGCTGGCCTCAGTATTGGACTGCTTTGAGAACATCTGGGTCAGAAGACCCATCCACGGCAGTATCTGCCGCTGTCCACTGTTCTCTGTTGAACTCTGGAGCTGCTATGAGGCCAGTAGGATGGGCACAGCATGGACAAACAATTCTGTGGAGGGCTGGCATCGGGGATTCGGCACCCTCATTGGCACATGTTGCCCCTGCATGTGGCACATTGTAGAAGCCCTGAAAGTGGAACAGAGGATGAACAAACTGAAGATAGAGCAGTGTGTCTCCAGCCGGTATGTGCCACCCAGGAGGAAGAGGTACAAGGATGCAACCAGACGCATTTAGCAGACTGTGCAGGATTATGACACTCGGAGTACATACAACTACCTGCAGGGCATTGTGCATAACTTTCAGCTGCAGGTGTGAGGGGACACACACCTGTCCACATGCCTGCCTCCCGGAACTGTCACCCTGCCACATTGCCGTGGGGGTAGGGGTTATATCCCTGGCACAGTGAAGGGGGTACTGGGTTATGTCTGACAGTGTTGAGGGGGGCTACTGGGGTATATCAGACACTGTTGGGGGTTGGGAAATGCCAAACACTGCTGGGGGTTCTGGGGTCTGCCAGATACTATTGGGGAGTTTCCTGGGGGTTACTGCAGCACAGTCTTGTGGGGGGGGGGTGTAGATTCTGGGCTACTGGTGCATTGTGTGGTGCTGTCATGTATACACTTGTCAATAAATGGTTGCCACCTGCATGTTCTGCTCTATGCATTTTGCTTCCCATATTGTGGACCACATGGTGATTGTCTGCTGTGTGTCTGCCTGCAAGTAGTGGTGTGTGTGACATGACAGCTGCAGATGGACAGGCACCATACATCTGTCCGTCACTACCAGGTATGATCCATGCCACATTCCCGACCCTTGAGGTCACCTCCACATGCGCACCCACTGCACACTCCCTGTCCCTGGTGGCTAGTGGTCCCTCCCCCCACCCGTTTACCCATGCCTAGTAACACCCATCCCCCCCCCGGCCGAGTTACACAGTGCAGTCCAACATGCTGTGTCCCTGGTGGGCCAGTGGCTCCATCCCTCCTCATCCCCCACGCCCCATATGGCAATGCCACATCCATGTAGTCCCTTGTAGCCTACTGGCCCACCAGGTGGTTAGTGCCCCACCCCCACTTAAGCACCCATGCCCAGTATAGCCAAATCCCCCAATATCCCCATACAGTCCATGACACCATGCTTCTGGTGACCAAGTGGCCCCCCTAGGTGGTTGGTGTCCAACCCCCCACCCAACCACCCTTGCCCAGTACAGTTGGCCCCTCCCCAACCCAGACTGCCAGACCATGCCAACTACCATAACCCTCGTGGTCCAGTGGCCCCACCCACCCCAGAGGTCAGTGTCCCATCCTTCCCCCCCTTCTAAGTCCAGGACATAAGCGGGCCACTGGCACAGTTCCCCGCTCTCCTCCACGGCCGGCAGCCCACTGTGTTGTGCCTGGCTGGGCGTGCGCTGTGCTGTGCATGGGCTCATGCACTCGTATCACAGTAGGCTACCAGCCGTGGAGGTAAGTGTTGAGCTGTGCCGGTGGCCCGCTCATGTCCTGGACTTTGGTGGGGGAGCGGAGTGGGATGCTGACCTCCAGGGTGGGGGAGAGGCACTGGGCCACCAGGGTTATGGCAGTTGGCATGGTCTAGCAGTCCATGTTGGGGGGAGGGGCAAGCTGTGCTGGGCTTAGGTGGGGAGTGGGGCTGCTGGCCTGGGGGTGGGGGTGCGATTTGATGGAGTGGGCGACTCAGGGTGAATTTTACCACAGGTTGCATTTGCTGCTTAGGCACAACCCATCATGCGATGTTGTGTCCCACTGTGGTATTGCATGTCATCACTGCAGGCGTGTTGTTTTGGCTACATTGCACTGTTTGACAATGTTTTTTTTCCATGATATTCTTGGCAAGATCCCTCTCTAATACAGTAATCTCTTCTTGCATTGTCATCTTTCTCAGATGCTACTTCTTTGCAGTTTTCTTTCTCTCACATGCCATTCAGCCTTCACTAGGAACTCCTGTAGGATTAACCATGCAGACTGACTTAATTATGCTTTCAGTAAAAGGGTATTGCAACTTTAATGCTGGCATGGGTGGTGTCAGAAGGGAGATTTAGATCACTTGATCTGAACATGTGCTCTAATCGACAACTGGTGGGAAAAATGCATCATGAACTTCAAGAACATAACTGAAATAAATATTGCCTTTAAAAGAGTGGTGTTTATATATAATTATTTCTGTGAACTTAAAAATCAAATTATTTCTAGAATAATAGCACTGGGCAATACGGCCACTAAACAAATTATATTACAAAGCTGGAATTAATCGTAAATAGAGGATTCTAACATACAGCATTTGACAAATATATTTAAAGATACTTTACTACCTGAGAAATTGATTGACCACTGCAACAATACCCAAGATTTCTGTGACATTCAATAGAACTGATTTATAAGATCACTTCCTCCAGTCATGTGTATGAAGTTTAAAATATGTATTCTGTCTTTTATTTTTTGTATTGACATGCATAGTATGTAAATTATATCCGAAAAAGATAATACAGTGAACTTTGACATTTGTACTTTCTCATACATTTTCCTCCATGTATTACAGTAATCTAAATTATATTCTTAAATACAGTATATATTACTTAACCCAAAAGATACATAAAATGAAGGAAAACATTTTTCTGTTAAATCTTGTTAAAGAAAATAAAATGGAAAAATAAAGTATGTTAATCCATACAAAACCCAATAAAAATGTACAAAGAAAAATAAATTAAGCCTTCTCCCACCTGCACAACATCAAAAAGGAAAGGGACATGTGGGTTGTCATATCAGATGACCTTAAGGTAGGCAAGCAATGTGAGAAGGCAGTAAGGAGGGTTGGGGGGATATTGGGATACATAGGGAGAGGCATCACCAGTAGACATCAGGAAGTTGTTATCCCTCTGTACAGACAGTAGGTGAGACCCCATCTGGAGTGCTGCATGCAGTTCTGGAGATCCCATCTCCACAAGGACACAGACAGGATGGAGGCAGTCCAGAGGAAGGCATCTAAAGTGGTGCAGGGTCTGCATCAGAAGCCATAGTAAGAGAGACTAAAAGAGCATAATATGTATACCCTTGAGGAAATGAGGGAGAGGGAAGACATGATAGAAACTTTCGAGTACCTCAGGAGAATCAACAAAGTACAAGAGGGTAGCATCTTTCAGAAAAAGAGATGTGCAAGAACAAAGGGTTACAATTTAAAGCTAGAGGGGGGAAGGCTCAGGGGCAACGTGAAAAAGTACTTTTTCATGAAGAAGGTGGTGAACACATGGAACAGCCTTCCTGAAGTAGTCATGGGGTCAAAAAAGTTGGGGGATTTAAGAATGCATGGGGCAAACATAAGGCAATTAAAATGGGTGGTAGGAGGAAGTAGGCTGTTGGTTAACTAGGATCTGAAGCGTCTAGGATCATGGATATGTTTTTCTAGCCATACTTGTTGGCCTGTCCCTTTCCCTTTAAATCTTGCCAGATGGTCTGAATGCTGGCTCCTCCCACTCACCTGGGTGGTATAAGCCTCGGCTCTGTCCCATGACGCTTGGAAGATTCAGGTTCCCTCCTTACTGCTCCGCGTTGAGTAGGCTCTGGCGCTTAACCCATCAGATAGTTTACTGAAAATAAAACTCATTAGAATTTCTCCACGTAAATTCATGATTGAAACTGTGCTGGAGGACAAGTCCTCATCTGGGTTCCACCGGTGTCCTTGTGGGCAGAAAATGTCCCATACTGACCTGCATGCCACATACATCTACTGCCTGGGCCATGCACATGACCTCCAGGCCTATGAGTTTTGTCGCACCTTTCATCCAGCAGTTTTGGATGATCGCATTGAACGCCTGCAACTCGGACGACCGGAAAAATGGCACCCGCTGGTCAAATCTAAAGATGCTCGTCCTGTGGTCTCTGTGGACACGGGATCCACTGACCAACTGGAGCAGACAAAAGACTTTGAGGAGGAGGAGGAGGTGGCTTGTGCCGCCAAGCAATCCTCTTCAGTATCGGTTTTTGTTCCTCTCAGACTGGGCACTGCATCTCTGGATCCTTCAAGGAGATGTACCAGTCTCTTCCTTTGAAAAGAGAGGGCCCATCCGGTTTGCACACCTCCTGGTCCCGCAAGAAGGAAAAAGGATCAAAAGAAGAGTCTTCACAACACTGACACTCTTGGGACAGAGAGAGACCTTGGTCCCAGGAGTCTTCTATCCCGACTTCAGTTGAAATTGCGACCTCAGCCACTGGCTTCACAGTACCCCCGTTAGGCCAGATGGCTCAGACATGGGACAATGACCAGGTCAAAATAATAATCTACCCTGTCGACCCATTGTCGACTGATGAGGCCGACAATTCTTTATTTAGGACTCTGGTCCTACTGACCAAGGAGGAGACTCAGCCAGCTGTGGCTCCACCGGTGGTCATGGTCACCAATCTGGAGGAGCCGTAGTTCTCCCCTACCCCTTCTGAGAAGCCCCGTAATTCCCCACGATAATTGTCTTCGAGATCTCAGATCCCCTCGACTGATAGGCTGAGGAAGTCTCACAAATGGCGCTCAAAGAAGCGGCGACACCGTCATTCGTCCTCGTCTTCCTCCTCCTCTGAGAAGAGGCTTCGACACAAGTTGCGCCATCGCTATGAGTACCTCATGTAGCAACAGCTCATGCTGACCTGTCCAAAGTCGGCCCCGCTTTCCACTCCAGCCATCATTTGGCTGTCACCCTCCAGGCCGATGCCAACTTCTCCAGAGCCGGTCAACACCGTCCCTCCACCTGCGTAGCCAGTGAAGACCTTCCTGGCTCGGCCAAAGCTGGCCTCGTCACCTATTTTGGTGGATTCGCCACTTAAGCAGCCTCAGTCAAGGGCTCCTGCCAAGGAGTCTCAGTCAGTTCAGGGTCTCCCACACAGGCTGTCAGTAACCCTTACTCCTGACCGCCCGCAGCGAGTCGAGAGTGACTCTGGTGGTCGGCCGCTTTGCCCAGACTCAGGGTCTGAGGATTTGGACTTGAATTTGCGTCCGTGTGATGACAATTCCATGAGTCTGTCAATGGATGAAGGTCCCACGTCCTTCCTGGGCATGCTCCATCTCATCTCTGAATCAATGGGGATGCCTTTGGAGACTGTCGAAAAACAGGCTGAATAACCCCTGACTGATATCCTCAGGAAAGGGGATACTCTGTCTGAGGCCTTCCTAGTGGCTGAGGCCATAGTTGGCCCAGCCTTGGAGCTTTGGCAGCACCCAGCCTCCTGCCCTGCACCTTCAGCTCGTATGGCCCACAAGTATGCAGTTCCCATTGGCTCCCTCTTGGAGTTTACACAGCATCCCCTCAGCTGAGGGATTAGTGACTGAGTTTGTGTTCAGGTGCTTGGGCAACTCAAGAGATATGGATAGACCTCCAGACAATGAGTTCAAAAAGTTGGACCATTGAGCCAGAAAGGTCTATGCTGCCTCATCGCTCGGTCTCCGACAGACGAGCTCAGCTGTTATTATAGCACACTTCTTCCATGCCCTCTTGGTCTATCTGGATGAGGTGCTTCCTCATCTCCCCGCAGACCTTCAGACCACAGTCAAGCAGGTCCATGACCAGGGTTGGGCTTTTGCTATACAGCAACTCCAGATGGCCCTGGACATCGGGGATTCTTGTGCCTGTTCAGTGGAAGCCACAGTTACCATGGCGCCACAGGGCCTGGATTGAGGGTCTCGGCCTTTACGGCAGATACCCAGCACAAACTGGTGGATGCTCCTTTCCTGTGCGCTGACTTGTTCGGTCCAGGAGTCAACGGTCACCTCCAATGTATCGAGAAGTCCAGTGCCACCTTGGACTCCATTACTTCCACCCAGAAAGAACACCAGGGTTCTAAGAAGCAGCAGCAGAAGAAGAAGCCCTTTTGGCTTTCTGCTCTTGCGGCTAAACAGCGCCAGTATCAAACCAGGCAGTAGCAGCAGGCTCAATCTTGGTGCCCTCAGCCCATGTCCAGGGCTTTGGCAAACTGTAAGCCCAGAGGCCAAGGTCCCAGTGGCCCCTCCGCTGGCCCTTCATCCTCCAAGCCTGTGCAGTAACGGGATGGGGGAAGCCACCCCCATGCCTGTCAAGACCACTCTGGGTCCTTCCTTGGGGTGGGTCGGCTCCACCACTTCCTTTCCACCTGGCCCCTGTTACAAAGGACAGGTGAGCCTTGGAAGTGGTCGGCCAGGGTCTGCCTCTGGAATTCAAGCAGTACCCTGCAAGCTGAGCCTGCGCCCCACGGGAGGAAAAGGTATCCGCCCATACACAGTTGGCTCTCAGAGACAATGTTGCCCAACTCCTCCACAAGGAAGTAGTAGTCAGGGTCACAGATCCCCTGGCAACCCAGAGTTCATTTCCAGGTACTTCCTGGTCCCTAAACAGATGGGGACTGGTGCCCCATTCTAGATCTGCATGACCTGAATCAGTTTCTTAGATCTTGCACCTTTTGGATGGTAACTCTGTCCCAGATCATACCATCCCCTGAGCAGAACATGCGGTTCTGCTCATTGGATCTACAGGATGCATTCTTCCATGTCCTGATCTATCCATCCCACTGAAGGTTCCTAAACTTCAGGGTGGAGAGAACCCTCTATGAGTTCCAAACCATGCTGTTCGGCCTGTCATCGGCCCCCAGGGTCTTCACCAAATGCATAGCAGTGGTGGCGACCCATCTTCAGCATCGAGGGGTCAGAGTGTACCCCTGTCTCAATGATTGGCTAATAGCGGGTCCCTCCAGACTGGAGGTGGAGAGGTCCAGGGATCAGGCACTCCAAACTTGCTTCAGCCTTGGTCTCCTGATCAACAAGGCCAAGTCAGAACTCATGCCCTCGCAGGTGATTTGCTTTATCAGGACAGAGCTTGACTCTAGCTGAGCCAGAGCCAGGATTCCAGCGAACAGGGCAGAGGTTCTCTCCTTCTTTTCCCGATCATTTCTGGTTGGGCAATTATACCCTGCCTGGGACTTCCTGCGACTTCTGGGTTACGTGGTGGCCTGCACTTCCATAGTACAATGGGCCTGGTGGCATATGTGCTCCTTCAATGGGAGCTGGCCAGCCAGTGGTCTCAGTGACATGGTCATTTTGACCAGTTGGTCATTGTGACCCAGAAGATGTTGGATGCCCTCCAGTGGTGGACCGTCTTGGAACATTTGCAGAGAGGGATCCCGGTTGTCTGCCCCGAGCCATTGGCCCTCCTAATGACTGATGCCTCTCTCACGGGCTGGGGTGCCCACATGGGGAATCACAGAGACAATGGCCTCTGGACCCTGGAGGAATCACAATGTCACATCAACCTGCTGGAGCTCTGAGCAGTTCAGCTTGTGCTGAGTGCATTTGCTCTGGTCCTTTGGGGTCGGGTGGTTCAAGTCCACAGACAACACCACAACCATGTAGTACCTCAAAGAATGGGGCGGCATGCACTCCCAGCCTCTGTGCAGGGAAGCTCTCTGCATCTAGACTCTTGTGAGCTGACTGGAGGCAGATCTCCTAGCCATTCCTGTGACAGGAGCCTTGAATCAGTTGGCAGACACCCTCAGCTGTGTGGGCAAGGCATTCCACAAGTGATCTCTTCATCCAGAGGTAGTTCACAGCCTGTTTTCCCAGTGGGGCACTTCTCAGGTGGATCTGTTCGTCTCCAGGGAGAACACAAAGCTGAGGCTGTTCCATACCCACCCCAACCCCAGCAGGGCTTGCTGCAGGGGGATACCTTCTCGAGGCCATAGACCCCAGGCCTCTTCTATGCCTTCCCTCCACTTCCCTTGGTCCACAAGGTGCTTCTCAAGGTCAGGAGGCACAATGCACAGGTGATCCTGGTAGCCCCAGACTGGCCTCACCAGTTCTGGTATCCAGATCTTCTCAGCCTCAACATCAGGCTCCCGAGGCATCTTTCAGCATGCCCAGACCTGCTCTCCATCAATCAGAGGAAGGTACTCCACTTGGACCTTCAATCCCTGCACCTGACAGTTTGGCTCCTGAGCAGCTAGAGTTTCAGGCTTTCGGTCTCTCCGATGATGTACTCAATATAGTTGAAGCATCTAGGAAGGCATCGACCAGGAAGTGCTGTGCCTTCAAGTGGAAGAGATTCTCCATTTGGTGTCAAGCAGACGGTGGCACAGGAGAAGATGGTTTGGTGCTTCTTTAAAGGCCTCAACCACATTCCCCTCTGGTGCATGAACCACCACCACTGTGGGATCTACTACTGATACTGGGAAAGCTCATGGGCAAGCCATTCAAACCCATGCACAGGTGTGAGATGTCACACCTGTTGTGGAAGACCGTCTTCTTCGTCGCTATCATGTCAGCCAGAAGAACTGGGGAGCTACAGGTACTCTCTGTAGAGTCTCCCTACCTGGTATTTTACAGGGACAGGGTTGTCCTGTGCCCCAACCCAAAGTTTCTTCTGAAGGTTGTGTCAGAGTTTCAACTTAAACAGGTGTTGACTCTGCTGGTGTACTACTCTAACTACACCTCAGAGGCCGAGTACAGGCTCCATACTTTGGACCTGAGATGAGCGCTTTCTTTTTATAAGGAGCGAATGGCTGAAGTTCAAGGAGAGGTTCTCCAGCTGTTTGTCACCTATGCTGAAGCTGCACCTGGCAGATCTGCAACAAAGCAGACAAATGGCAGTTGGATAACATCCTGCATTGATCTCTGCTACCGGTTGGTGTGCAAGGAGCCTCCTGTAGGGATAAGAGCTCATTCCACCTGCCATACTGCTGTGTCGGTGACTGATTCTAGGGACGTCCCTATCCAGGATATCTGCAGGGCTGCTACCTGGAAGTCAGCAAACACCTTCATTACCCACTACCACATTGACCTAGAGTCATGCTGGGGTGCTGGTTTTGGGGCCTCAGTTCTTCAATCTCTGTTCCCTAAGTAGGGGTGTGTGCCTTGCCTCCATCCTCCTGGAGAACTGCTAGGAGTCTGCTAACAAGAGTGGATAGAACAACATATCCACAATCCTGTAGCAGTAGTTCTAGGAGTGGTATATGTTGTTCATCCACACAAACCCACCTGACCTCCTTGGCTTTGATGTACAACCTTCTGCTTCCAGAGGGCAAGATCTGGCATCATGGGATGGAGCCGAGGCTTATACCACCCAGATGGGTGGGAGAAGCCAGCTTTCAGACCATCCGACAACATTTAAAGGGAAAAGGACATGCCAACAAGTGTAGATGAACAACATATACCACTCCTAGAACTATTGTTACAGGTTAGAAACCTGTTTTTATCCAGTAGGTAGAGAAATGGGCAGACTAGTGGGCCAAGCGGTCCTTATCTGCCATCAAAGTCTATGTTACTATGCACATTACGTAGGCTTGCTCTGGCGGTAGTTTATGCCAATATAAAACAGTGGTTGGAAATCAAGCATTTTGTTAGGCTGGCATCATTCTAAGAGGGTTATTCTAATGACTGGAAACCAACATGTGCAATAAAAGAATTAGAATCTTAATTAAAACAGTCTTAAAAATAATTTTTATTTTTTTATATGTAACCCGGCCCCTCGTCTAGTGGCATAAACTATTGTCGCAGCTGTTCCAGAGGCATGGGAGAGGACTACAACAAGCGCAATACCTGAGCCAGTGCACCCCCAAATAACACAGGAAAAATATCTGTCCTACCTCCCGACGACTTCATTTCCAGGTGCACTCTCGATCTCACCTCCAATTCTGGATTTGTTTTTCCCCTGAACAGTGACCACCAGACCAGGATCTCTAAACTGCAACCTCCTGTCTCTTCTGAGCCCGAGCCCCTTGGTCCCGATGCAGTCTGATGGACACCTTCTGGAATTACAACTTATGAAATAAATTAGACACAAGGGAGGGGGCTTTCTATTTCATTTGTCCCCCTTCCAACTTAAATAAAGAATATTTACAAATCTTTTCCCAACTAGTTTCTTTATTTTAGCTCCTGCTACCCAAATGATTCCAGGAATGCAAGGGTCACATCCTTCATCGAATAAATAAAGCAGCTCCATGGGGCTATCTGAACTTTTTACAACTTACCCAAGTTCTTCAGGGCTGCAATGGTGGTCTGTTAACGGGAGCGGTGTTCGTGGGCCTGTCCAGGGCATTCGATTTGATTGATCATTCTTTACTTTGTCAGAAGTTACTGGATTTGGGATTGTCGAATTCTGCAGTTGTTTTGTTGGGGGATTTTTTTGCAGGATCAGTCCCAATATGTTTCTATTGGATCTGTTTCCTCTGATGCATGTTCTACTGTGGGTGGAGTTCTGCAGGGGTCCATTTTGGGCCCCTTATTATTTATTTTATTTATTAACCAGGTCCCTTCCATATTTCAGAGGTGTAAATGTTTGTTATACGCAGATGATCTGATTTTGTATTGTCAGAGTCAGTCTGTTGAAAGTATAAATTCTATTTTGGAAATTAATTTTTTGAAGTTATGCCAATGGATGTCTTCCAATAAGATGGTTCTGAATTCTCGAAAGACTAAAGTGATGTTATTTGGTAGTTCTGTTCATTTGCAGGACAATCCTAGTTTATTTATTCATGATATTCAAGGTAATTTAATTGTCCAGGTGCGTGAATTTAAATACTTAGGTGTTTTATTGGATCCATCATTAACTTTTGCTTCTCAAGTGAAGTTGGTTAAGAATAAAGTTCATTCTAAGTTAGGGTTGCTTTATAAGTTTAAAACTTATGTATGTTTGGAAACTCAAAGACAACTTGCTTTGGGTGTACTAATGTCCCATTTGGATTATGTCGCTTCATTGTATGTGGAATTAGGTGTTAGGGAGAAGCAGACATTATGTGTTGTTTATAATAACATTTGTCGCTTTGTATTGGGTGTGCCAAGTTTGACTCATCATTTTTTATTGTATTTTTCTTTGAACTGGTTATCTCCTCAATTTAGGTTTATGTATGCTCTGGGTAATTTGGTCCATCTGGCTGTTTATTCTGATGGGTTTTTTCCCCTTTCTGATTTGGTCAGGAATCGGGTGATGCAATCTTCCCTAAGATCAGCTGAGGGCATTACGTTGGAGGGTTATTCTGTGAAGAATAAATATGGTTCTCGTTCATTTTCATTTCAAGCCCCTAAATTGTGGAATGAACTCCGTTTCCCTGCGTGTACTGAAATAACATAGTATTTTTAAAATTAGATTTAAAAAATATTTGTTGTCTTTGATGAATTGTACTTGTGTTTGAATTATTAGTTGGTAACTTAGTTATGTTGTTAGTATGCTTATTTTGTATTTATGTATGTTATATTGCACGTATGCATTTGTCTGGGTTGGGCCTGAAAAAGGGCCTCTGCCCAGTTGCCTTAACCAGGTTAACAAATAAATGAAATAAAATGAAATGAAGCTGGACATAAATGGTTTACAGGCAGTGCAAGCAGGGCTTCTTCACTCTAACCTCTTGGAAGATTTACTCAAGGAACCTCCCTACTTGGAAAAACCCACAGGCTCCTGACTCACTGGCTCTGGTAAGCCAAATCTCTCTTTCTTTTCCTATTCTGGGTTACCCATTCTCGTCCATCTCTGTCTGGTCTGGCACTGGTCGGCTGCCATATCTCTGGCATGGGAAAGTGTGTTGCTTTCCCCAGCTGGCCCCTAGACCTTGGCCCAAATCTTGAGGGGTACCAGGATTTTTTCCTCTCTGACTCGGGCCCTGCAACACAATCTCTCTCACTTTACAGGGAACCTAAACCTGCCGGTGCTCCTAACCTCACGGCACCAGTTCCCACACTTATGGCTCAGCTCTTTCACTGCACTGCTCGCTACTGGTGCAGTGGCCCTCAAGCCCGGCCCTGCTCCAGTACCTGAGTTACCCTGATCAGGCTGCCCTGCCAAGAGTGAGCCCTGGGCCCTACCACTGCCCAGGCCCCTCCATACAGCCCACCTCTACAGCTAGTGCCCCAGCTCCTTTCTGTGCTCCCAGATGACCATTTTTTGTGGTGGTACACAGCTCCTAGCCCACATCCCTGTCAACTTATCCTGGGCTTGCAGTAAGCTCCTGACAGAGGCATCCCCCAAGGCTTGTCCTAAGATCTGCAACCTAACCGGCCCTTTAGTACCAGTGCCCCAGGACCTGCCCCTCCATGCAGTTCCTCTGAAATGGGTGAGGGGCACCCTGACTCCCTCTACCATCAGGCCACCCTGCCACTCCTGGTGTGGGGAAGAGCCACTGCCACCGGCCTCCACCTCTGAGGACCCTGCCACTGTCCCCACAGCCCTGGCGGCCTGAGCAACTACTTCATGGGATCTCATGGGCTCCTGCCTATCCTGGCCTTATACTACCACCTGCACCTCCCTTCTCCTGATGATGCAGGCACCTGGCTGACTATCCTCCCAACAGAACTTCCTTCCCGGCTTTTCGATGTCATGTCACTGCAGAGGCCGTCCCTATCTGCCACTTTTGGGGGGATTGCCCCCCTCCAGCCCAGCTGGACCACCGAGCTCCCTTCCTGCCTGCCTACTCTGCTCCTCCAGCCACACCCATCCAGCCCCAGGCCTAACACCCAGGCTGGAAAATGCCCTGAAACTTCCTGTCTCCAGCCTTATATACTGTCTCTAACCTGCTCTCTGCTGCCACCTTGAGGCGTCCAGCAGGTATTGACCCCCCAGCACACTAATAAAGTCCCCAGCTCTGGGGGGGAGGCAAGAAGGGGAAAGGGTTTTCTAAATGGGAGCATAAGCCCCTCCCGCAAAGGGGGCTTACACTCTTCACACACCCAGAAAATCATACCCTCCTGGGAATGATGGCAAGGGTCCAGTAATGGTCTTGTAACCCCCCCCCCCACACAAATGGGAGTTCCCGAAAAGTCTTCCTCGAGCTTGCCTAAATGCTCACTGCCAGGCTGGTGTCCTGCGTTTTAGCAGTTTAAATGTGATTGTCAGAGAGTGCCTGTATAGGCTGTGTGCACTGTCTCTTTAAGAGCTGCCTGGATTGCAGTCATAAGTAATCTGAGAGGGAGCTCTGTTGAAAGATGTAATTATTTGCTGAAAATCATTTAGCGTGATAATGATAACGTAGTTTGTCTAACCTGCCTTCTTTGCAGCAAGGACTGCTTTGTTTATCCCCACCATTTGGCCCCGGGACTGTGAATTGGACCAATCAGTTCTGGTGGAACCTAAAATGGAGCCGGACTACAGGAGCTGTCTGGAGTCAAAATCTGTAGAAATTGTAGTTTGGGGCTTTTTGCGCCTTTTTGCACCTGAATTCCTTTGTTGTGACTCACAGGAGGATCAGTCAACCGAACCTTTTGGATCTTGGGGAATTTCCCAGGCTTCTGCAACTAGTTTCAGTTTTGAGCTGAGAAGTGAAGAAATACCAGCTCAATTGATTTTGAGCAGCAGTTCTGTGTAGTTTTGCATAGGAGAACTGTGAAAGGGCTTAGTTTTGGCCTGCCTGTCTGCCTGCGGTCCCTGAGAGAGAAAAGCACAGTTTATTCGGACTGAATCCGAGTTGTGAGGAATATTTAAGCCACTGGACTGTGACCGGGCTTTAACCTGAAGAAGATCGAAGATTTGTTGAATGCAATCGGCCTGTCAGGATTTCCAACTGCTTTTGAATCCCCGGTTTGTGCAGAGACTTTGCGATCATAACTGGAGAGCGGTTTGCCTGGTACAGTAGAATTTCCTTACATGTAAATGTGCTGTGTATTGAAAGTGGGTCGTGATTTGGAGTCCCCACTGTGTGAACTGTATTCTGCTTGCTGGAAGCTTTATCCAGCCTAATCAGACTGAATCCGCGTTTATCTCCATTCGGACTGGACCATGCCACGCTGGCCCTGCCAGACCACCCCACTGCACAGAGCAAGCCACCGACGAGAGACCTGCCTGGGGATCAGCCCCCTGCTCCACGCCTGAACAGGAACAATGCCTCGGTGAGTCGTGTGGGCCCTGCTTCTCCTGGCACTCCAGATCAACCACCTGCTGTCTCAATTTTCGTCCAGCCTGTGTCCAGTCTCAGGTATCGTGACTAATCATCAGGGTAGCTCCCTGCAACAATAGCCTAATCTAAAAGTGTGTCATCTGATTGTCTTGTTGTTTCCTTTTCACGAACTGAGCCCTCCGGCTCCGGATTACAAATAGTGTGTGTTGTGCATGTTGTTTTCTTCCATCACAGGGCCCCAACCAGCTGCAACGTTCCTGGCTAGCCCACCATTCTCCATCTGGGTACCCAGAGTATGTGACTGTTTATGGACCCTGAAGTGCATGCACAACTGTTTGATTGATAGAGCCTTTAAGCAAATTAACCTGATTACGCCCCTCCCTTGTTCAAGCCCCTTAAACAAATAAGATCTAACTGTTTTTTGCATTTACCCTAACTGTGGTTCCAGTTTCTGCAAGAGTACTGTACTGCTGTTATTTGCTGTGTATAACCTTGTTTTACAGGGGGTCCCCAGGGCCGGGCCAGAGGAAAGCCCTGGTGGTAAGTGCAAACAGTGTGGGTACTTGTGTGGTGTATTGGGGTATTGTGAAAGTGATTATTGTGTATTGTTCCAGTCACTAGTAAGGAAGGAGGGGGGTTACAGTGTCCTGGAGGGCTGTGCCCAGGTTAGCTTGACCACTACCAACCCTGACCTCCGGGTGGAGGCACCCGTTTCAGAACTCAGGGCCCTTAACCTGCTACTAGTCAAGCAAGCAGGGGTAGTAGCCCTTGGGATAGTGCCACCTAGAGGTTACATTGTGGAGGCTCCACGCTGGGATTTTGTGCCTTCTAGTAGCCAAAAATTGCGAATTATTGTTAAAGATTAATGGCTACCCCGGTAAAAATGGCTGTACACCAGTTGGTGGGGTGATGTACTTGGCAGGAGACCGACCCCCAAAATGCTCTAGTTATACTGGATATTTCCCTGGGTACCAGTAAAGGCACTGTAGAGGGAGCACTCACCAAAGTTGAATGTTTATGTAACCCCTAGATGGCGCTGTCCCAGGGGCTACTACCCCTGCCTGATTTGCCACTAACAGGTTGAGGGGCCTGGATCCAATGGCGGGTGCCTCCACCCAGAGGTCAGGGTTTGCAATAGTTAAACTAACTTGGTCACAGCCCTCTGGGACACTGCAACCCCTTTCTTCCCACTAGTGGCCCACACAATATATCAGAATTACCTTCACAGTATACACTTACCCCAGGTCTGGTTCGGCACTGGGACCTCCTGTGAAATGAGATACAGTGCAACAATCACAGTACAGTACTTTAACATAGACAAATACCTCAGGCAGTATAACTTTGCTGAAACAAGCAGCTCTGATTTATTTAGGGGATATAACAAGGACAGGGGAAATCAGGTTAATTAGCTTATCACTCTAATAATCTACCTATGGCTCTGTGACAGGCCTATCCCTATCAGTTACTGTCCCTGGGTACCCAAGCCCTAGTGGCTAGTCCAAACCGTGGCAGCTGGTAGGGGCCCTTTCACACAGAGAAAAGGAGAATTAAACAGTCAGCAGTACAGTAATTCCATTTGGATTTAATGTGGCAATTCAACAGGGAACGACCCTGAATTAGTACTCACGACCTCCAAATAAGATAGGGTCCTTCAATGTCAGCAGGGCTCACTTGAGGTACACAAACCTCTTCACACATCCATATAAAAGAAAGCACTATACCAGGCAGGCTGCATCTGTATCCCGATCGCAATTACTGCACAATACCGGGAGAACACACAGCAGATTCAGTTCCTGACAGACCGAGTGCAATTTTCAGCAATTCCTCCAGTCTTCTACAGGGTGAGCCTGGTTTCTACTCTTCAGAGATCCTTTGATTCTTTTCACAGGACGGATTCAGTCCTAACAAGCTGTTACACAAGCTGCAGACCCGGAACTCTGGGCCTTACACGTTTTTGACTAAAACTGCACACTGAAAAAGCACAGGGCTCCTTCCTTCTTCACTGCCAAAGCTCAACTGAAACTCCAACCGACAAAACCGGGCACTTCCTTTGAGTTCCTCCCAGTTCTTGACTGGATTGGCTGTCACTCACAATAGACTGCTGCTGTTGGTCCAAAAAGGCACTGAAGTCTAAACTACATCTCCCAGAGTCACTGCCCATACAATCCTCTTGTGGCTGGCTCAGATTATGAGTCCAAGTTCTGATTCGTCCAAGGCACCATTTTAGAGCTAGCTTACCCACACTGATTGGTCCAGTTCAGCAGTTCAAAACTAGAATGGGAACTAGCAGACACAGTTCTGACTGCAAAGAAAGCAGGTTAGACAAACTGTAATTTCATTATTACTCTAAATAATTTCTGGCAAACAGTTACATCTTTCAGATAGGTTCCCTTGCACTCCTAGTGACTGCAAAATGAAGTGAATTGGCAGCAGCTCGAGTGGTACTCAGAGAAGCACACAGTCCCCATACAAACTAATTATGTCTGCAAGCAGACAGCTCTTAAAGAGACAGTACCAGAGGCTCTAAAACACTCACTGATAAATGGCTTAAATGCCAAACACCATTCAGGCTTGGAGCATTCAAGTAAGCTCCTGAAGTCTTTTGGGAACCCCCATTTGCAGGGGTTACACCCTTCCTGGCCTGGGAAAGCTTGACGTCCGCTCAAGCAAGTACCCATAAGTTTCAACTGCAACCATATACATTTGCATTAGGCTGCTCACATGTAATCATCAGTCAATATATCATTTTACCAAGAACACATTTCTGAAACATTGCAGTACGTCACTCTTTACACAGTATTACATACACATTGTACCATAACTCAAGTTATTACCTCTTGTACATGAAACCTGAAGAGAGGGCCTTCCTATCAGTTACCTTGGGGCTGGATGGGGCAAGGGCACCATACTTAGAGGGCAACACAAGTAACTTGGAGTTAGCACTGATGCTCAGTTTGGGCAATGAGCTCGGGACACATACACTCCTTTATGGACAACATTGAGAGGCAAGTCCACAGGCCTCCCAAGTGAATCATAACTGAGGTGCACCACAGGCTTTACAGCTCGACCAGTCTTTCTAGGGGAACTGTTATAGTCTCTGCACTCTGAGCCTCATTTTCAGCATTGTCTTCACTTGTCAGGGGAGTCTCCATGGGGGTAGAGAGGCTAGAACTTGGGGCACTTCAGCTCCAGGAGTTACAGTTTCTGAGTCCACAACATCTGGCTCGCATGGAGAGCTTTCGGACACTGGCAGTGGACTGTCAGGGCACTCAAAATACTCTTCTTGTTCAGATTGTATCACCAGTCTGCCCCAATCTATCATTTTCCTCCCCTGAAAGCTCAAACAGTTCAACCATGCACAATGATTCCATTTCATCTGATCTGATGCTTTGCACTTCACTTTCTGGGAGCACTGGCTCCAGGGATGAAGCTGGGTGCTTAGACAGTCCAGAAGGCCCAGCTTTGTCTCCAGTATTGACTAGGGGATTGCCCCAAAACAATTGACTCAGTTCGTAAGAAGGATAGTATTCAAAGTCACTCTCACTTTCTTCCGATATGGACTGACAGTCATGCTCAACTGGGACTTGTGGAGGGGAACACTTTAACTTTGCTTCTGTAGGTGCAGACTTTCTTGATCTTTTCTTAGCAGCAGCTCTAGTCACTGGTCCAGAGGGGCATCTTCTAGGGGCTCAGACTCAATTAAGATTTGTCCAATGGGCAGTAAATGATTTCTATGCATTGTTTTACATCTTTTGAATTATTCTCAGGCCTTACTTTGTACACTGGCAGATCATCTAGTTTGCCCACTACAATGTGAGGGAGATGGTGCCATCTGTCAGCAATCTTGTGCTTGCCATGCAGTCCCAGATTTCTTAGCAATACCCGATCTCCTCCTGGGTTCCTGTGCTTTCACCTTTTATCATACCTTTCTTTGTTGGCCAGATTTCTTTTGGCAGCATGGTTTGAGCCAGTTGGTACGCATGAGTTAGCTGGGCCTTTAACTTTTGCACATACTGTAAATAGTTGTCAGCTTGAACCCCATCAGGAGAGACCCCAAAACACACATCTACTGGTAGTCGAGCTTCTCTTCCAAACATCAGGCGGTGGGGGAGAATCCAGTGGCATCACTTTGGTGCAGTTATAAGCATGTACCAGGGTGCTAATTTGTTGGCTCCATCTAGGCTTGTCCTTTGGGTGCAGGGTGCCTAGCATATCTAGCAAAGTCTCGGTTGAAACATTCAGGCTGTGGGTCCCCTGGGGTGGTAAGGAGTGGTTCTGGACTTTCGCACTCCCCACAGTGAAAGCATCTCTTTGATCAGGCGACTCTCAAAGTCTCTCCCTTGATCAGAATGGATTCTTTGTGGAGCCCCATAGTGAACAAAGTTTTCTACAAGTACTTTGGCTACAGTGGATGCTTTCTGGTCTTTGGTGGGAAAGCTTGGGCATATCTCGTGAAATGGTCAGTGACCACCAGCACATTACTGATATTTCTTTGATCTGACTCCAAACTCAGAAAATCAATACAGACCAGCTCCATGGGTGCACTGGTGGTTACGTTAACAAGGGGGGCAGCCCTCTGGGCAAAAGCTTTCCTCTGTAAGCAGCGACTACAAGTTCGAATGTGTTGCTCCACATCAGCCCCCATCTTAGGCCAATAGAATCTGGATCTCACCAAGTCAAGTGTTCTGTCTATACCAAGGTGCCCCATGTGGTTGTGCAAGGACCTCAATACTGAGTCTCGAAAGGCAGTGGGCAGCACTAGTTGTTGTTCGTCTACTTGTCCCCCTCTGTCTACTGTTTCTCTGTATAAAAGTTTATTGATCAGTTTCAATTTAGGACCTTCTTTGTATAACAGTGCAGTTCTCAAATCAGTGGAGCGTAATTTGGACACATCTTTTCCTGCATAGAGGGCTTCTAAAGCTGCTTTGATCATGGGATCGCGATTGAGCCGCCCGAATACTGTCATTGTCCAGCTGAGGCAGTGCACCAATGTCTATTGCAGAAAAGTGGCAATAAAGCGTGAGTATGCAATTCTCAGAGGCTCCCAAGCAATCCACCATGCAGTCCACTGCGTCCGTGGACATTGTTCCTCCTGTCAAACTTCGGCAGAGTTCCCGAATGTCAGGTTCTGTAATCGGACCCAATCATTCTGGGAACAGGCCTCCGGGAGAGCATCAGCATCTATGTGGTTCAGACCTGCTCGGTATTCGAGCATAGTCATATGTAGATAATGCAGAAAGCCACCTATGGCCAGTGGCATCCAACTTAGCTGAGGTCTGCACATAGGTCAAGGATTATTGTCAGTTTTACTAGTATTTTAGCCCCATACAAGTACTCATGGAATTGGTCAACAATAGCCCACTTCAAAGCTAGGAACTCTAACTTATGTACAGGATAGTTCTTTTCGGATGGGGTCAGGCTTCTACTGGCAAAGGCCACTGGTCTCAGGCCATTCTCGTGCTCTTGGTACAACACAGCCCCAACCCTTGCAAGCTAGCATCAGTGTGTGCAGGGCGTAAGGTTTTCTTGGATCGGCATAGGCCAGCACTGGAGCATGGGTAAGTTGATATATGATCTCATGAAAGCAGTCTCACAATCAGGAGTCCAGCGGGCCCCAATACTTCACTCGGATGAAAATACACTCTTTCAGTCTTGAGGGACGCTGACTTTTGGTATTTTTGTGGGTTGGGGATACCCTTGAGTAAGGTTAAGTAAAGGCGGATCACTCTTGAATAGTCCTTGATGAGCGCCGATAATAACCACAGAATCCAGGAATCTTTGCAGTTCTTTTAGATTTTTGGGCTGTGGCCAGGTGGTCAAGGCCTCAACTTTACTTGGGTCGGTCTCTATTCCTCGGTGGATACTATGTGTCCCACATACTTTACTGATGTTTGAAAGAATTGACACTTATCAATGGACAGTTTAAGACAAAGTCCTCCAGTCGGTCCAATACCTTAAATAATCTGCTCTCATGTTCCTCCAGTGAGCTGCCAAACACAATAACATCATCTAGGTATACCAGGCACTCTAGAAAGTTCATGTCCCCACTGCACGCTCCATCAATCGTTGAAAAGTGGCTGGGGCACCTGAAATCCTGTGAGGCATCCTCATGAATTCATAAGCCAAGCGGACAGATAAAGGCCGTCTTCTCACGGTCCTCTGGGAGCCATCGGGATCTGGTAGTACCCTCTCGGGAGATCCGCACAGAGAAACCACTTGCTCCCGTTTAGGCAGTCCAAAGCATCCTGAATGCGGGGCATTGTGTACTGATCAGGGATAGTCCGCGGTTTAAGGTGCGATAATCCACACATCCTTACTGTTCCATTCTTTTCCTCACTACCACAATGGGGGAAGCATAAGGGCTTCTGGATTCTTGTATTACACCAGCAGCTAACATCTCTTGCAGATGCCGTCTCACATCATCTATGTCAGCAGGTGCCAGGAGTCGAGACCTCTCACGAAATGGTCTTTCGTCATGCAGCCGGATATTGTGCTCAGCTCCTTGCACGCATCCTACATCCCATTCCTTTAAAGAAAACACATGGTCTCTCTGGGCAAGCTTCTCACTGATCCTCACTTTCCATTCAGCTGGCAGCGGGGAGTCGCCGAAATCAAATAAGTCAGGCGTTACTCTGTCATTCTTCCTTGAACTCTTGCTGCTGGGTAGCACTGCAGTGTCTGCACAATGCACATTAGCCAGGATGCAACCTCTGTTTACTCGAATGTCTCTTTCAGACACATTATGAACTTGGACCATTACCCTTCTGGCATAAGCATGGGCTCTAGCGGGCAAAATACTAGGCTTGACCAGCAGTCCCTCTGGCAATTTTCCATCGCCTGGTGCATCCAACATTAATATTTTATTCTTAACATCCTTTCTGATACGGACCTCTCCCTGTAAGGTACACTGGGCATTTGGTGCCAGGATCAGAGACTCAGGATCCTTCTTCCATACAATTCCGACCGGTTCCTCTGGTTCTGTTTTTTCAGCATCTCTCTGTGCCTCATAGGCCTTCTTAATTAAAGCCAGAACTCTTAAAGCTCTACTAGTCTTTGACCCTGTTTTCATAACACAACTGTGCCAGCCATCCGAACATATGAGCATTTGTTCCAATCAACAAAGGGACACCATCATACAGTCCAGTGGGGGACACACTAAGGCTAGGTCTCTACTTGTTCAGGCCACTCAGCCACGGAGGTGGGGAAAGACCAAATTCGGATATACCCGAATAGGGGAGGCCTTCTCACTTAACCCCCATACATGCAGTCCTTCTAATGGTTGTAAAAGTACGTCTGACAAATGCTTCTGATACCAATCCTGGAACATAATTGTCACTTGGGAGCCACTGTCTAATACAGCTCTTGTAGACACTCCATTCACCTTTACAGTGGTCTCCATGGAGGGACCCACTATTCTGGACCAGTCTGGAAGGCGTGTAGTGGGGGCCTGGGCAACTGACCTTGCCACAAGGACGTGAATTAGCATTTGGTGCCCTCATTGGGATCATGTCGTGCACCTCTTAACCACTGATTTCTTCTCCGAAGCTCTCCTTGTAGCCTATATGCAACTTTGTCAGTGTCTTTTGGGGACTGGCATTCCCTTTTCATGTGCCCATCTTTCCCACAATTATAGCAAAACATACTTTCTGGAGTTTGAGCTGGCCGAGGCGCCACACTGGGAGCCAGGGCGGGGGTATTACTAACTGGAAACCTGGGTGCCATCTCTGTCTGCGGCGTGATAAGCATTTGGAGACATCTCGTCAGTTTCTCCACTTCCATGGTCAAGGATTGAGTTTGGAGCTGTTATCAGCAGGAGATACATGGGTGGGTACCCCACCCCATAACGATGCAGTCGGATATAGGTCAGGGCCCGTACTTGCAGGCGTGGCCTTCATAAAGGACTGTTTTGAATTCACGGATCTCTCTCAACAGTTTGCCCCATTGTGGCATATCTTTTCCTTGTCAGAGCACTCATTGACTGTCAACCTCTGCCCTGAACTTCACTTGATGGGTCACCCTCAGTCACTCGGGTCGTAGCCACAGCTGTTGGTGCAGGTACCTCCCGAGGTCGCCTTTTCTCAACTCCTCGAATTTCTCTCATTAACTCGTCATAGGAGGGTGGGGATTCCAGTCGATTTGCCAGGCGTAACTGAAGCAACAGCAGTTCTGAGAAGGGGGCAGACTTAAGGATTCTGTCCAGTCTGGTTCGGTCCAGTTCAATCGCTGGCAAACTACCCTTTCTGAGGCATTCTTGCAACAATTTTTCCAGCCGAGAGACATACACAGACAACAACTCCCTTGGTACTGTTGTGCATTTCTTACTCTCCACCATAGGTCCTCATCAGAATCTGGGCTCCCATACACATTCTCCAAGGCCTCAAGATAGGCCTGTGCAGTCGCTTCAGGGTTACTGGCCCGTTTAGCCAGGATGGTAGCCAGGGCAGGACCTCGGAGGCTCTCACTAACCCTCTTCGCTTTTCACCTTCCGAGCATTGCCATTCTAGCACTTGGGAGGCAACATGATCTATCCAGGTCTCCAGTCATCATCCCCTTGGGGGTGGGGAGGTGCCAGAGAAGATCCTCAACCTCGGTAAGAGTCGTGACTAATGGCAGGTGCAGAAATAGGAGTCTGCATTGGTTCCAGCCACCATTACGGGCACTGGAGCAGGAGAGGGTGTTGGGAGGAACACCCCCAGGTGGCAAGAATAGTTTCTTCAAGTCCTCCACAGTTTTCCCCTCTCCCAGCAACCATTCAGCAAATTTCTCCTCAAAAGTTTCAGGTAGTGGTGGGGGCTGATTCCCCCCCGGGTCTTTACTGTCCTTAGTTATCACTCTCCAAGCAGTGAGGGCTCCCTCTGGGGTAATGGTCTGTGGCACTTTGGAGCTATCTATGGGATCCTTAAACTCTACTAGGGCCAGGAAAGTGTGGGTGAGCAGATTAGCATGCCGACCCACCACCACAGGGTTTGTAAACCTTCCACCTTGGAAAGTACTCCCTGCACAGTGTCCGTATTGATACCAGGGGATGTCAGGATAAGCATAGCATTTTGGGTCGATCTCCTCCCCAGTACACCACTCCACCAGCGGTTGCACAGCCACTTCTGTCAGGGTACCCATTTTTTCTTAACAGTGGTTCGTAAATATGGCCACTAGAGACACACAATCCCAGCGGTGAGCCTCAAGATGTAACCCTAGATGGCGCTATCCCAGGGGCTACTACCCCTGCCTGATTTGCCACTAACAGGTTGAGGGCCTGGATCAATGGCGGGTGCCTCCACCCAGAGGTCAGGGTTTGCAATAGTTAAACTAACTTGGTCACAGCCCTCTGGGACACTGCAACCCCTTTCTTCCCACTAGTGGCCCACAACATATCAAATTACCTTCACAGTATACACTTACCCCCAGGTCTGGTTCCGCACTGGGACCTCCTGTGAAATGAGATACAGTGCAACAATCCACAGTACAGTACTTTAACATAGACAAATACCTCAGGCAGTATAACTTTGCTGAAACAAGCAGCTCTGATTTATTTAGGGGATATAACAAGGACAGGAAATCAGGTTAATTAGCTTATCACTCTAATAATCTACCTATGGCTCTGTGCACAGGCCTATCCTATCAGTTACTGTCCCTGGGTACCCAAGCCCTAGTGGCTAGTCAAACCGTGGCAGCTGGTAGGGGCCCTTTCACACGAGAAAGGAGAATTAAACAGTCAGCAGTACAGTAATTCCATTTGGATTTAATGTGGCAATTCAACGAGGAGCGACCCTGAATTAGTACTCACGACCTCCAAATAAGATAGGGTCCTTCAATGTCAGCAGGGCTCACTTGAGGTACACAAACCTCTTCACACATCCATATAAAAAGCACTATACCAGGCAGGTTGCATCTGTATCCGATCGCAATTACTGCACAATACCGGAGAACACACAGCAGATTCAGTTCCTGACAGACCGAGTGCAATTTTCAGCAATTCCTCCAGTCTTCTACAGGGTGAGCCTGGTTTCTACTCTTCAGAGATCCTTTGATTCTTTTCACAGGGACAGATTCAGTCCTAACAAGCTGTTACACAAGCTGCAGCCGGAACTCTGGGCCTTGCACACGTTTTTGACTAAAACTGCACACTGAAAAGCACAGGGCTCCTTCCTTCTTCACTGCCAAAGCTCAACTGAAACTCCAACCGACAAAACCGGGCACTTCCTTTGAGTTCCTCCCAGTTCTTGACTGGATTGGCTGTCACTCACAATAGACTGCTGCTGTTGGTCCAAAAGGCACTGAAGTCTAAACTACATCTCCCAGAGTCACTGCCCATACAATCCTCTTGTGGCTGGCTCAGATTATGAGTCAAGTTCTGATTCGTCCAAGGCACCATTTTAGAGCTAGCTTACCCCACACTGATTGGTCCAGTTCAGCAGTTCAAAACTAGAATGGGAACTAGCAGACACAGTTCTGACTGCAAAAAAGCAGGTTAGACAAACTGTAATTTCATTATTACTCTAAATAATTTCTGGCAAACAGTTACATCTTTCAGATGGGTTCCCTTTGCACTCCTAGTGACTGCAAAAATGAAGTGAATTGGCAGCAGCTCGAGTGGTACTCAGAGAAGCACACAGTCCCCCCATACAAACTAATTATGTCTGCAAGCAGACAGCTCTTAAAGAGACAGTACCAGAGGCTCTAAAAACACTCACTGATAAATGGCTTAAATGCCAAACACCATTCAGGCTTGGAGCATTCAAGCAAGCTCCTGGAAGTCTTTTGGGAACCCCCATTTGCAGGGGGGTTACATTTAAAAAACCCTGTGGTGGTAGGTCGACAGGCTGATTTGATCACCCAAACTTTCATAGCCTTGGTAGAGTGTAGTGACCTCGTGGACAGCAATAAAGTGCCACAGAATATTGCCCTTGAAGGGGTTCCAACTGCCTGGAGAGTGATAACAAAAGACAGTAAAAACCCCAGGGAAGGATGAGCTCCCAACATTATCTGAGACTTTTGAGGAGAAATTTGCTAAGTTGCTGCTGGAGGAAGGGAAAACCGTAGAGGACTTTAAGAAACTATTCCTGCCACCTGGGGGTGTTCCTTCCCCAACACCCCCTCCCACTCCAGCACCTGTTACTGCCCCACCTTCTGTGCCCATGCCAATGCTGGTCCCTATATCTGTACCTGCCATTAGTCACGACTCCTACTGAAGGCTGAGAATCTTCTCGGGCATCCTCCCCACCCCCCAAGGGGAGGATGACTGGGAGACCTGTATAGGCTATGTTGCCCCTCTAGTACTTGAATGGCAATGCTCAGAAGCAGAGAAACAAAAGAGGTTGAGTGAAAGCCTCCAAGGTCCTGCCCTGGCTACCATCCGTGCCAAGTGGGCCAATAATCCCCAAGCAACTGCACAAGACTATCTTGATGCATTGGAAAATGTGTATGGGAGCCCAGATTCAGATGAGGATCTGTGGTGGAGAATAAGAAATGCTTAGCAGTACCCAGGGGAGCCATTGTCTGTGTATGTAACCTCAGCTTGAAAAGCTGCTACAAGAGTGCCTCAGAAAGGGTAGTTTGCCTTCAAATGAATTAGATCGAACTAGGCTGGACGGGATCCTTAAGTCTGCTCCGTTTTCAGAATTGTTACTGCTTCAGTTGCGCCTTGCCACCCGACAGGAATCACCCCCCCTCCTAGGACGAGCTAATGTAAGAAATTTGGGAGGTTGAGCAAAGGCAACCCCATGGTGGAATTGCACCCATATCTGCTGCTGCTGCGCAAGTGACCAAGAGTGATCAGCCAAGTGAGGCTCAGGGGCAAAAGTCGGCACTTTACGAGCACTCTGAGAATGCAAAGGACTTCCCGCCCTGGGCCTAGCATTGGAAAGATGAGCTAATAAAGGAAGTCCAAGAGTTGAAGATGGGTGCCTCTGCAAGGGTTTCCCCCATGGAACAAGATTCTGGTCCCTTTCAGGATGTGAATGCCATGGGGGTTGGGGTGCACCCTCAGGCATCCGCTACCGAGGATGTCTCCAAGGCTGAGATCACCGGATTGACTGCCACTCTAAAGGAACTGTTAAGACACGTTGCACCACTCTCACCACTGCAAGCAGATACTAGACCCCAATCTCTTACTACTGCTTCAGTTCCTCATATGATGTTCTCTCCCAGGATGACCCAGGAGTCTATCATTTGTCACAACTTTGGAAAGGATGGCCATATGAAAAGAGAATGCCGGTCTTAGAAAGAGTAGTAAACAGACTCCAAGGGGAGCTCCAAAAAGCAAATCAGTGGCCAAAGGGTACCCGAAATGACCGCAATGAGGGTTCGATAATCCCTAACTCAGATTTCTTTGTGGCTAAATTGTCTGTCCAGGCCTCTGCTACTGCCTCTCCAGACTGGTCCAAAATGGTGGGCCTTTCAATGGAGATTACGGTGACTGTGAATGGTATTCTTACTCCGGCTGTGCTTGACAGTGGGTCGAAAGTGACCATTGTATTCCAGGACTGGTATGACAAACACTTATCTGATGTGCCTTTGCAATCCCTGGAAGGCCTACATGTGTGGGGCCTAGGCGACAAGTCTTATCCCTACCTAGGGTATGTCTGCCTCTGGTTGTCTTTTCCTGCAACTGTAACTGGTGTAGAGGAGCGAGTAGAGACATTGGCCCTAGTGTGTCTTCCCAACGGACTGTATGATGGGGTCCCCCTGTTAATTGGGACAAACGCCCATATGTTTGGGAGACTGGTGCAACTCTATCATGAGAAACAAGGGTAATGGGCTGGGAGGGCCCTGAGAATTCTGGCTGTGATCAAGAGGCCCTATGATTTGCAACAGAAACCTGAGGAAGTAGACCAGGATGAACCAGTGGGGATCATGTGGAAGAAGGATCCCAATTCAATAGTACTGGCCCCTAACGCCTAGTGTACCGTTCAAGGGAAGGTCTGCCTCCGGAAAGATATCAAGAACAAAATACTAGTGTTGGATGTGCCAGGCGATGGAAAATTGCCAGAAGGATTATTGGTCAAGCCCAGCATCTTGCCTGCTTGTGCCCATGCCTATGCTCGACGAGTGATAGTCCAAATCCACAGTGTGTCAGATCGGGAGATCCGGGTGAACAGAGGGTGCACCCTAGCTATGGTACACTGTGCAGACACTGCAGTATTGCCCAGCAACAAGCACCCTGGTGAGAAGGAGAGATTGGCCCCAGACTTGTTTGACTTTGGTGACTCCCCATTGCCAGCTGAATGGAAGGCTCAAATTGGCAAGAGATTTGCCTAGAGAGATGAAGTATTTTCGTTGAAGGAATGGGATGTGTCCAGGGTGCGGAGCATCACATTCGCCTACACGATAAACGGCCATTTCGAGAGAGGTCCCGACACCTAGCCCCAGCAGACACAGATGATACTACTGTGCTTATGCTGTGAGACCACCTTGTCTGGTGAGACAGTACAGGCAGTAGAAACACAGCATCGCAGAATTGAGCCCTACTTTATTAATACTGATTCAGTCCTTGAGAGCACACGGAGATTCTGTTTAGACATACCAAGGCAGGAAGTAGTTTGGGGCTTGTAGTTCTTTGCAGTCCCGAGGACTACATGTTCCTGTGACTGGGGATATCTTTCATTTTATTTGAGGGTGAAAGCACTGCAGGACAAATCACTGCTGTTTATTTTTAACTGAAGTGTAGCAGTTTACCTGATAATTACAAGGACATCTGCTTCTATTTTAAACGTTTGTGCTTAAAGCCTTGAGAGGTTCTTTAGTGCTCACCCGACGTACTTCCGGGTGCGAGGCATGTAAAGGCATGCTCCATGAGTGGAGCGAGCACGTGCGGGTGAGCAAGCATGAAGATTCGCGCCAAGACACGCAACACATGTCTTGCGCATGTCTGCAGTGGCAGTAGGGGCAGAGGTAATATAGGATTTACGAAGTGTGAACTGCATTGCGATACTACGACAAAGCCTAATTAGGGCATAAAAGGGACAGGTACATTAAATGGATATTAAAATTATTGAGCCAGAGGGCAATAGGGCATTTAAATGCCAAAAATGTGGCATGTTTACATTACTGAGAAAAGATGGTCCTGATATAGGCCCCATTTGTACTAATTGTCTTCACATAGCCACCTTACAGAATGAGTTAGCAAAATTACATCTCAAGATAAATGATCTTCTTTGAGGTACAGCTCTTACAGCAGGGTATACCATTAGGACTGAAGCCGGCAGGCGTCAGGACCCCACGGAAATTTTCTAGCTAACAGTCTTCAGCGGGGACTACCTCCGACGTCAGTCCTGCCCCCGACGTCAGGCATAGTACATAAGGAGGCGGTCCCGCCAGAATCCCCAGTTCTTTCCCGCCATTGACTTGCATGTCTCGACCCTTCGATCAGTTCTAGTGCGCGACAACCAGGAATTCCTTCCGAAAGTCAGAATTTGTTCAAGAAGACCTTCTTCAAGATCTACTCTTCTATCTGATGTCCTCCCCAACTTCTGTGGAGGGCCATTTTTCCAAGTGCGCCTGTGGGAAGCAAATCCCGTTCAAAGGCCCCCACTCAGCCTGCGTCTGGTGCCTGGACCAAGATCATGATACCCAGGCTTGCTCCTTTTGTCAGGGCTTTAACAGCCAGACCCGGAACCGCCGTCAGAAGGCTCTCCAGGCCTTCCTCTTAGAAGAAAAGCTCAAGGCCATGGATCCTTCCTCCAAGGGGGAATCTTCGGAGAAATCCCGCAGGCACCATGAGAAGCACTGGGAGAAGGTAAAACCTAGATCCCCTTCTAGGGCCTCGGACTCCCGCAGTTCCAGCTCCAGGTCCGACCACTCTCCGTCTCTGGCCCATTCTCAGCCTCCTCCGGTCGTGGTCAAGTCTGCCAGCGGTTCTTCTACCCTGCAGCCTGCTAAGACCTCCAGGCCTTCTTCTTCTTCTGAGGCCTCGTCCAGGTCAGGGGAGCACCACAAGTCCTCGTCCTGGCACTCGGCCTCCGACGTCTGGTCAGTCTCCCTGACATTGCCTCCCCAACGTAAGACCAAGGAGCTGACCTCCCTGAAGTGGACATCGGACCCGACGTCGGCCCACCCGACATCGGCTAAACTTCATAAACATTCCCAGTAGCCGACGACAGTTCATCACCCGTCGCTGGCCAGGCACTCACCTCCCAGGATACCGGCTGGGGGAACGACGTCCGATACAGCAGCTAGAAGAACCACACCGCCGCCTACCAATGTCGGCCAGGAGGCGTTGATGGAGGAGGAGTCTACTCAGCCCAAGGACCAGGTGGGCAACCCCGGTCCCATCGAGCTCCCGCGGGAACCCTTCCCAGGACCGGAGACCCCCGGGGAACTGATGCCCGGACCTGACGACAGGACTCCGGCACCCGGCCCATCATCGGGCCTTAACTTAACAGAAGTGAAGGAGCTATTCACTTTCTGGTGGGACACCATCAAAAAGGATGTGGTCACCACGCACCCTCCTCCCGCACCCATGGCACCACCGACCCCTGCGCCCCCTCCTTCACCAAAAGGGGCAGCAGGTCGAGTACCTTCCCCCCAGGAGCCAGTGGGACCTCCTAGGGGCAGACCTACAGACAAGAGAAGACCTCCGTCCAGATCCTCTTCAAGGTCACCGAGTCCCTAGAGACCCAGAAGATGCCGCTATTCACCGTCTATGGAGGATTCACGATCTGACATCTCGGTATGCTCCAGATCTCCATCATCGATCAGCATCCCTTCTCCGGACCCACGTGAACTCCCTAGGTTGCCTCCAGATGACCCCTCATTCTCTGAGATCATGAGGCACGTCCAAGAGAACATGGGGTAGAATGCAGAGGAACTCGACCCTGAAAGACTACGCCTTGCCTGCTATCTTCGGCAGAAAGACCCTAAGCCTGTGGTGGTACCACCCTTTGTGGACACCTTTGTGGACGTCACCAAGGCAGCATGGAAATGTCCACATTCGCTCCCGGCTATGCTGAAGAAGGCTGACCGCCTGTACAAGACCCCAAGGGAGGACGAGTACTTGGCTAATCATCCTCTGGCTGACTCCCTGGTCATTACAGCATCTCATGACTGGTCTCAGAGGCCGCAACATCTGAGCACGCAGCCACCAGACCTGGAGTCCAAGCAACTGGACGCACTGGATAGGCGCACTTACACAGCTGCAACCTGTGCCATCAGATCCCTGAACTACCTAACCCACATGGTTCAGTTTCAGAACACGTTGTGGGAACAGGGACAGGAACTGGTAGAGAAATTACCAGACAGTGACCAGAAGGAGGAGCTCCTCCAGCTCCTCTGCATGGGTTTGGACATGGGGACCCAGGTGCTCCGAGCCGCGTATGACTCCGCGGACTCCTTGGCCAGAGCGGCAGCCTCAGGCGTATGCCTCCGGAGACACTCATGGCTCCGTGTCTCCAGATTTACCCTGGACATCCAGAAGAACATTCTGGATGCCCCCTTCCATGGCAAAGTTTTGTTTGGTGAAGCATCTGAAAAGGTCATCACCAAACTACAAGAGGCTGGGAAGGCTGTTAGATCTGTCCAAGCAATGTACATATCCAGACTCAGTTCCTTTCGTAGGAACCAGAGTCATTTTTGTAGCTGGTTTCAGAGGCAACAACCTCGTTCTGGCCAACAACAGAGGGGCTATTTCTCCCAAAAAGCCCAGGTCAAGGCATCCTCAGGTAGAGGCCAACGTTCCACCAAGTCGGCCCAACCTTCAGGACCCTCTGCCACCACAGCATGACTCCTTCCTGGCCCCCGCCCCTCAGGAGCAACGGGAAACAAAGGTCGGGGGTCGCATCGCAGAGCACCTGCCGGGGTGGCAGTCGATCACCACCGACAGGTGGGTGTTGCAGTTGGTCAAAAAAGGCCACTTTATAGAATTCTTAGACAAGCCCCCGACAAGGCCTCCTGTGCTCTCCCGTTATTCGGGTCAGCATGCCCTGCTCATCAGGGAAGAAGTGCTCACACTTCTACAGAAAGAAGCTTTGGAGTACATCCCAGGGAACCAGAGAGGATCAGGATATTATTCCCACTTCTTCCTGGTTCCAAAGAAAACAGGGGACCTCTGTCCAATCTTGGACCTCAGTGACCTCAATATGTCGGTCACCTACAAATGTTTCCGCATGGTGACCCTTCTGGGTCTAATCCCCATGCTGAAGCAGGGTGCATTCTTGGCATCCTTGGACATGCAGGATGCTTACCTGCACATCCCCATCGCTCAAGCGCACAGGAGGTTCCTGCGCTTTAAGTTTCTCGGCCACTATTTCCAGTTCCGGGCGCTTCCCTTCAGGCTGTCATCGGCCCCCAGGGTCTTTACCAAGTGCATGGCAGTCGTGACAGGGCCACTATGTGTTCCCGTACCTGGACGATTGGCTTCTCATGGCCTCCTCCAAGGAGGAGCTGTTGATAGCAATCCAGCATACCCAGGCCCTTTTTCTGTCCCTGGGCATCATAATCAACTAGGAGAAGTCTCTCCTGGTACCATCCCAGAAACTGCAATTCATAGGGGCAGTTCTGGACACCATCGTGGGGAGAGCCTTTCTGCCTGAAGACAGAGCGGAATGCATTCGATCCCTCATCAGGGACCTATCTGCGAAGAAGACCGTCCCAGCCAGACTGGTCCTTCACCTGCTCAGACACATGGCTGCGGCCATTCCTACTGTGCCGATGGCACGGCTCCACATGCGGGTAACCCAGTGGATGCTAAGAGTGCAATGGGACCAAAGGCAAGACCATATGCAGCATCCAGTCAGAATCATGAAGTCTGTGGTTTGAGATTGGCAATGGTGGCTAAACCCGGGAACCATCTCTGTGGGGGTTCCATTCACAGTGCCGTCCCCAGTGATAACACTCTCCACAGATGCCTCAGGGCTGGGATGGGGAGCACACTTGAATGGGGTGAGGTCTCAGGGAACTTGGACCACTCAAGAATCTCATCTCCATATCAACATACTAGAGATGAGGGCGGGCCTTTATGCCCTGCAAGCCTTCCAGTCGGACATCCCACCGAGTACTCTCCTGTTGCAAATAGACAATACAGTGGTGATGTATTACCTCAACAAACAAGGAGGCACACACTCTTATCCTGTCTGCAGGGAGGCCATGAGAGTGTGGGATTGGGTAATATGACACGGCGCGAACCTCATTGCAGTTCACGTTCCCGGTGTGAGTCGCTCCCAGACCAGAGTCCACGAATTGGAACTTCTACAGGAGGTGGCAGAGGATCTGTTTCTCAGATGGGGCACTCCAGAATTGGATTTATTCGCATCCCCATCCAATGCAAAACTGCCCAATTTTTGCTCGCTAGATCCAGGGCCTGGTGTTTTCTGGTGAGACGCGTTGTCCCTCTCCTGGGTGGGCAGATTCCTCTGTGCCTTCCCTCCCTTCCCATTGATCCAGAGAGTTCTTCTCAAACTTTGCAGGGAGCATGCGACGCTTATCTTAATAGCGCCCTTTTGGCCCAGACAGATTTGGTTACCGCTTCTGAGCCAATTGGCCCAGGAACCTCCACTTCCTTTGCCAATCAGCTCCCACCTGTTGTCTCAGGAGGAGGGTTCGCTAGTCCATCCGGACTTGCTTTCTCTGTACCTGCATGCCTGGCTCCTAGAGACATAGCCATCTTGCGACACGGGGTCTCGCAGGAGGTGGCGGAAGTTCTTTCTGCCACCAGAAAACCGGCGACACTCGCTACATACGCCATGAAATGGCGTAGGTTTTGCTTGTGGTCACAGGCACATGGCTTCTCACCCTTAGACTGCCCAGAAAAACTAGTTCTGGAATACCTGCTTTCCCTCTTTCAATCAGGGTTAGCTTACTCCTCGATCGAAGTGCACCTGTGTGCAATCTCAGCCTACCATGCCCCCATAGGCCAACGCACGGTGGCACAGCTGGATACCTCCCATGCCTTCTTAAGAGGGGTCCTCCACCTTAGGCTGCCTATTAGGGATCCCGTCCCTCCTTGGGATTTACCTTTCGTCCTGGAGCAGCTTACGCTGCCACCATTTGAACCTGCCGCAGATTGTGAGCTGCGTTTTCTGTCGTGGAAAATGTTGTTTTTAGTTGCTGTTACTTCGGTGAGAAGAATCTCCGAACTACACACTCTCATGTGCAAGGAGCCTTATTTAATTTTTCATCAGGACAGGGTGTCCCTGAGGGCGAATCACAAGTTTTTGCCTAAGGTGGTCTCAGTCCCCACTCTTAACCAGGACATTGATTTACCAGTGTACTTCCCTAAGTACGCTAATCAAGAAGAAGCACTACTTCACACCCTGGATGTTCACCAGTGTCTTAGATACTACTTGACCAGGACCAAACAGCACCGCAAAGCGGAACAGCTGTTCGTCTCATTTGCTGAGAAGATGATGGGGGTTCCAGTCTCAAAACAGACCCTTTCATGCTGGCTCATTAAGTGCATTTCCTTTTGCTACAGCAAACGCCAGAAACCCTTACCAGGTGTGGTCAAGGGCCATTCGACAAGGGGAGTGGCTACATCCTTTGCAGCACTGAAGAACGTATCCACATCGGCCATATGTGCTGCAGCCACCTGGAGCTCGGTGCACACCTTTATCAGGCATTACAGCCTTGACATCGCTTCACAGCGAAGGGCGGGTTTCAGCCTTGCTGTCCTACAAGGTCTCCTGTCCTAGGTGAGGACGGAGTGGAACTTCTGTATTGCCTCCTCCCGATGGCTTTCAAGGTGCCACTGCTTGGGAGTCAGTCCTAATGGTGTAACCTGCTGCAAGAGTTGTACCTCAAAGAAGATAGTACAGTTATGTAAGAACTTACCATAACAGTAGATCTTCGAGAACAGCTCTTGCAGCAGGTACCTTCCCACCCACCCACCATTCCCCCTTGGAGGAAGTAGGTTACCAACCTACACTTGGAAAGGTCGGTTCTTAGTCTTGGCCATCTGATGGCGGGTCCTCGGTCTCCTTTTCTGATGTCATCCAGCAGCTGGGAGTCTCCAGCGGGAGAACTGGGGATTCTGGTGGGACCGCCTCCTTATGTACTACGCCTGACATCGGAGGTGGGACCTACGTCGGAGGCGGTCACCGCTGAAGACTGCTAGCTAGAAAATTTCCGTGGGGTCCTGACGCCTGCCGGCTTCAGTCCTAATGGTGTAACCTGCTGCAAGAGCTGTTCTCGAAGATCTACTGTTACGGTAAGTTCTTACGTAACTGTACTTTATAAGTAATCAAAAAAACATTCAGATACTTATGAATAACATTGTTAATCCAGTTCCTGTTATTCAACATAGACAACTTGATGAAGTCACTAGTGAGAGCAGGATACTGAGTAATCATTCACCTGAATCTGTAGCACAACGTACTATGGGAGATGGAGGTGTAAAGAGAAAGGAAATAGAAGTAGAATGGTCAAATGATGACAGTTTTGATGGTCAACAGTTACTGGTAATAAATCAAAATGAAATAGAAGAGAAATGGAATTCTCATTACCACTCAATAATCAGTATTCGATTCTTAGTGATTGGGAAGATAGTATAGCCATGGAAGATGTCTCAAATATGATAGATGAAAGAGTTTCCATAAATTGTGCAGAGAATAATCCAGTTGATAACCCTAAAACAAGTGACAAAAGCACCAAGCATATTTCTATGTCCCCCAAATGTATTGATAAACAAGATAATGACTCAGTTTGTCCTGTTTTCACCTGAGTCCCCTTTATAAGAATCTCTAGAAAATGAAATAGCACAACAAGTGTTTGTACTTGGCGATTCTATGATTAAACAGATCGACAGACACATATGTAACCCTGACAAACAAAACAGAACATTTATCAGCTTTAGAGGAGCCACTATATCAGACATCACATTAATGGCTATCGATATTGCTATTATTCATGCTGGTACAAATAACATCAACAGAAATAAGATAGAAGATATCAAGAAGGATTTTATTATATTAAGTGACGTTTTGATGACCAGGAATTGAGACAGTTCCTTTTCTGAGATTCTACCAATTCCCTGAGCAACAAATGATATGATTAATAAAATTAAAACAATTAACAATTGGTTGAGACAATGGTGCCTCAATAAGGGTTTTAATTGTATTACACACTGGGAGGAATTTGAGAACAGGCAACATTTATTTCCATGGGATGGCCTACATTTAAATAAAAGGGGAAGTAATCTTTTGGCCAAGAAATTCCTGAAAACCATCTCTGAGTCTTTAAACTAAATAATGGGGGGAATCATGTGATAAGGTGATAAGGCAATATGTTCTTCACAAATGCAAGAAGTTTTTAAATCTGACAAAAAAAAATGGAACTGGAAGCATTAATGACCCTTCACAATTTACATGTAATAGCAATCATCGAAACCTGGTGGGACCAGGACTATGATGGTATTATGAATATATCAGGATATAGGCTCTACAAAAAGGATAGGGACGGAAATAAAAAATGTGGTGGTGTCTGTATATATGTGCATGAGGTGGTCCAATCGATTAGTATTGAACCTTCCCCTGATCTTGATACTAAATTGGAATCAGTTTGGGTCAAAATTTCACCCTTCGGGAGACCACCTATTATTTTAGGAAATTGCTATAGACCACCAGTGGCAAACAGTGAATACAATCAAGCTGTTAATGAGGAAATATTCAAAATGTGCACATTGGGAGATGTGTTACTGATGGGGGATTACAATTATCCTGGAATTAATTGGCCAGACCTTAATGGTTCCGATGTAAAAGAATGTGAATTCATTGATCTTTGTATCAGTAGCGGATTAAACCAAATTATAGATTCCCCAACTAGGGATAGGAATATACTGGACTTGCTATTGACTAATATTGAGGATGAAATAGAAAATGTAATTATTGGACCAGCTGTGGGTAATAGTGATCATCTTACTATTAGATACCATTTAAGCAAAGGAAAATACTACTCAGGATCCAAAATTATGCTGAAAGATTACAACAAAGCTGATTTTTCAAAAAATAATTCCATGATTTTGGGTATAGACTGGGAGAGGATTATTGGTTCAAAATAAATACAAAATGCATGGAAAAACTTCAAAGAAATATTATGGGAGATAGAAGATCTTGTTGTTCCCACTAGGGTTAAATACAACACCAAGGGTAAAATTCCAGTATGGATGAACAACAAGATTAAAAAACTAATCGAGCATAAACAGAGATTGTTCCATAAATTTAAATTAAATTCTTCAACAGAATGATGGGTGAGATATTTGGAAGTACAGAAATTATTAAAAAAAAAACAATTAGATTACGGAAAGTCCAGTTAGAACTGAATATAGCCAATACTAATAACAAAAGCTATTATATTCCTAAATGAACACCAATTGTCAAATAGGGTCAAAATTGTGGGACCAATTAAAGACAGCCAACATGTAATAACTGATGATAAACTAGTTGCCAACAAATTTAATTCTTATTTTTGCTCAGTATTTACTAAATCAACAAAAAAAAACTCTACCAGAGCTTGAAAAATCTAAGGATATATATTTCTATGAGGAAGAAATCATTAATCTCATAGAAGAACTTAATATCAACTCTAGCCCAGGACCTGATGGCATTAATACCATTCTGCTTAAAAAAGCTGGAAGTACATTGGCATACCCTTTGTCTTTACTCTTTAATATGTCTATATTAGAAGGTCATATACCTGATGACTGGAGAGGAGCATTGGTTGTACCAATACATAAATCAGGTGATAGGGGTAGAGTCGATAACTATAGGCCAATCAGTCTCACCTCCCATTGTTGTAAATTATTAGAATGGCTCATCAAGAATAGGCTATTACAACATCTAGAAGAAACAGATCAAATTGATGCAAAACAACATGGTTTTGTTAAGGGAAGATCATGCACCACAAATTTGATTACATTCTATGAGAATGTTAGTAAAAGACTCGATGAAGGCATTCCTTCTGATATACTCCTTTTTGATTTTTCTAAAGCTTTTGATAGAGTAATTCATGACAAATTAATTAATAAACTTATCTCATTAAACGTTAATAGTTATTTAATCAAGTGGATACATAACTGGTTATTAAACAGGAGACAAAAAGTGCGTATTAATGGCACACTCTCTGATGAAGGAGATGTGGGTAGTGGGGTGCCACAGGACTCGGTGCTTGGACCCCTACTATTTAATATCTATGTCCAAGATATGAATAGTAATATTCATTCTTATATAAGCAAATTCACAGATGACACAAAGCTATGTGGTGAAGTCAGCACTATCCATAAACACGTTCAGTTAATTTCGGATTTGGCAGTAATTGAAAATTGGGCAAATGATAATGATATGAAATGTAATACTGATAAGTGTGTAGTTCTTCATGTTGGCAGGAACAATCCTGGATATACATATATCCTGAACCAAACTATAATTAAATCAGCTCAATGTGTCAGAGATCTGGGAATAGCAGTTAATGATACTTTTTCTTCAGATAGTGAGTGTACAAAATTAGCCAAATCTGCCCAGTCCTTGCTAACTAGAATAAGAAGAGCATTTATTGGAAGAGCGGAACATGTTATTGTACCCCTATATAAAACTTATGTACAACCCATTATGGACTACGATTCTCAATTTTGGTCTCCATATTTAAAAAAAGATATCAGGTTATTAGAAGGGGTACACAGAAAAATAACCAGATATATTCCTAGATTAAAAACTAAGCAATATCACCTTACATTGAAGGAAACTGGATTACATACACTTGAGGCACAAAGACAGTGAGGGGATCTTCTTTTGCTGTATAAACTAATCCATAGTGATTTCAGTCTACAAGAATTTAATATGAAATATAGTAATACAAGGAGAAATCTTCATTCTCATAACCAGAAATTATTGGTTGAGAACACTAAAACCCTCAAACAGGATCAATACTTTACAGTTAGAACTCCTTTGGCATGGTATAAACTCTCTCAGGATGCAATAAATAGTCCCCATCTGGAATCTTTTAAAACTTATCTAGACTATACTTATTACAATAGTAATATATTGGTGTAATTATCCCACACATGTGGGAGACATATTAAATGGGTCTGTTGGCTCCCATATGTCATTAAAATCCTAGTAATCCTAGAAGACACCTGCAGGAAATGCTCGCTGCTGGCGTGATACAAGACTCCAGGAGCCCATACGCCTCTCCCATTGTGGTTGTGCATAAGAAGAATGGGTCTGTGAGGATGTGTGTTGATTATCGAACCCTGAACTGGCGGACCATCCCAGACCAATACACTATGCCTCGTATACAAGATGCCCTGGAATGCTTGAATGGGAGCAAATGATTCTCGGTGTTAGATCTTCTCAGCGGATACTACCAGATTATGATGGCCCCAGAAGCCTTCATCTGTCCATTAGGGTTCTACGAGTTTCTGAGGCTGCCACAGGGGATGTCGGGCATCCTGGTCACCTTTCAGTGACTGATGGAATGTGCGGTGGGAGATATGAATTTGCTGGAATGTCTGATGTACTTGGACAATGTCATTGTGTTTGGGAGCACCTTAGAGGAGCATGAGAACCAACTGTTTAAAGTCCTAGACTGACTGGAAGACTTTGGCCTCAAGCTGTCCATTGACAAGTGCCAGTTTTTCCAAACCTCTGTAAAGTATGTGGGGCACATAGTATCTAAAAAAGGGATAGAGACTGATCCCAGTAAGGCTGAAGCACTGACTACTTGGCCCCAGCCCCATAATCTGAAAGAACTATGTTTCCTGGGGTTCTGTGGCTACTACCGCAGGTTCATAAAAGACTATTCCAAGGTGATTTGCCCACTCTTGAACCTTACCCAGGGTTACCCTCCTTCCAATCGTAAATTCAAAAAAGGGTCTGTTAAAGAACCAGAAAAAGTATACTTCCACCCAGGAGAACTCTTTGGGCCCAGATGGATGCCCGACTGTGAAGCAGCCTTCCATGAGATCATATACCAGCTCACCCACGCCCCCATCCTTGCCTATGCTGACCCCACCAAACCCTATGTGCTGCATACAGACGCTAGTCTGCAGGGTCTAGGAGCAGTGCTGTATCAAGACCATGAGGATGGCCTGAGACCAGTACCTTTCACCAGTAGGAGCTTGACCCCGTCCCAATGAAACTACCCTGTGCATAAGTTGAAGTTCCTTGCGCTAAAATGAGCCATCATTGACCAGTTTCATGAATACCTCTGTGGGGCAAAGATGTTGGTGAAGACTGACAATAACCCATTGACCTATGTACAGACTTCAGCTAAGTTAGACGCCACTGGGCACCGGTGGCTTTCTGCATTATCAACTTATGATTATGCTGTCGAATACAGACCGGCCTGAACCATATTGATGCTGATGCCCTATCATAAAGGCCCACTTCCAAGAGTGATTGGGTCAGGCTGTCTTGAACCTGACATTTGAGCATTGTGCCAAAAGTTTGATGGAGATGAACAGATGTCTGCGGACACAGTGGACTGTTTAGTAGATTGCTTGGGCCCTTCTGACACCTGCATACCAGCTGCTTATTGCGACTTCTCTGCTTTAGATATTAGTGCACTACCTCAATTTGACAATGACAGCATTCAGTGGGCTCAATCCCAAGATTCTATGATTTAACAAGCACTCAGTGCCCTGCATGCTGGGAAAGATGTGTCTAAGATACGTTCTACTGACTTGCGAACTGCTTTATTGTTTAAAGAAGGCCCCAGATTGAAGTTGCTCAATCAGTTGTTGTATATAGAGACAGTAGATCATAGTGGCAAAGTAGAAAAGTAACAATTGGTCCTGCCCACGGCCTTTAAAGATTTGGTACTGAGGTTCCTCCACAATCACATGGGGCACCTCGATATTGACAGAACCCTTGACCTGGTACGATCTCGCTTCTACTGGGCCAAAATGGGGGCCAATGCTGAGCACCATGTAAAGACTTGTAGTCGCTACCTGCAAAGAAAAGCCCTGCATCAGAGGGCTGCCCCCTTGTTAATATTACTACCAGTGCCCCCATGGAACTTGTCTGCATAGACTTCTTGTGTTTAGAACCTGATCAGCAGAACATTGGCAATGTGTTAGTGGCTACGGATCATTTCACACAGTATGCACAAGCTTTTCCCACCAAAGATCAAAAGGCATCTACCATGGCCAAGGTGCTAGTGGAAAATTTCCTCGTTCACTATGGTGCCCCCCAGCAGATTCATTCTGATCAAGGCAGAGACTTTGAGAGTCGGCTAATCAAAGAAATGCTCTCGCTATGGGGGATGCGAAAGTCAAGAACCACCCCTCATCACCCACAGGGGGACCCTCAACCAGAACACTTTTTTTTTTAATTTGTATTTTATTGCATTCAATATACACAAAAATGACATGACATTGATACATGAACAGTAAAATTTCAAGTACAAGCAAGTACACAGAAACAAGAAAGACAGTGACATGTCCCCCCCAACAACCCCTACCCCAAAATACTTACCCCTACACCCCCCATACTAACTCCCTCTTCCACCCATCCCTTCCTCCCCACCTCAGCTTGGGTGTATATTTAGCCCCAAACTCTGCTAAGGGCCGTGGACCATACAAGGAAGACACTGGGTTGCCACTACGGGAGAGAAATATCCACCCGCCAAAATAGGGTCAAATTGTGTTCTGAATATCACTGATCCAATCGAATTTCTGCCTGGAGCATATAAATTGCATGCATTCCGGCCCAAATCTTTTTATATCTGGAGGAGGGACGTCCCCAAGATACCCTAAATTGTTCCACTTGCAGGTTAAACAATAGATCCTGAAGCCATTCAATGTAAGAGATCTTTAAGAGAGATCTGTAAGAAAATCATTTAGAGTGATAATGATAATGTAGTTTGTCTAACCTGCCTTCTTTGGAACAAGGACTGTTTTGTTTATCCCCACCATTTGGCGTGGGATTGCAAATTGAACCAATCAGTTCTGGTGGGACCTAAAATGAAGCCGGACTACAGGAGCTGTCTGGAGTCAAAATCTGTAGGAATTGTAGTTTGGGGCTTTTTGCGCCTTTTTGTACATGAAAGGGGAGCTTTTGTTGTGACTGACAGGATAATCAGCAAACCGAACCTTTTGGATCTTGGAGAATTTCCCAGGCTGCTGCAGCTAGTTTCAGTTTTGAGCTGAGAAGTGAAGAAATACCAGCTCAAGTGATTCTGAGCAGCAGTTCTGTGTAGTTGTGCATAGGAGAACCGTGAAAGGGCTTAGTTTTGGCCTACCTGTCTGTCTGCGGTCCCAGAGAGGGAAAAATAGATTTTTTTCGGACTTAATCTGAGTTGTGAGGAATATTTAAGCCACTGGACTGTGACCAGGCTTTAACCTGAAGAAGACCGAAGATTTGCTGAATGAATCGGTCTGTCAGGATTTCCAGCTGCTTTTGATTCCCCGGTTTGTACAGAAGCTTTCTGATCGTAACCGGAGAGTGGTTTGCCTGGTACAGTAGAATTTCCTTACATGTAAATGTGCTGTGTATTGAAAGTGGGTCGTGATTTTGAGTCCCCACTGTGTGAACTGTGTTCCGCTTGCTGGAAGCTTTATCCAGCCTAATCGGACTGAATCCACGTTCATCTCCATTCGGCCTGGGCCAAGCCATGCTGGACCTGCCAGACTACCCCACTGCACAGAGAAAGCCACCGACGAAAGACCTGCCTGGGGATCAGCCCCCCCTGCTCCACACTTGAACAGGAATGATGCCTCGGCAAATCATGTAGGCCCTGCTTCTCCTGGCACTCCAGATTAACCACCTGCTGTCTCGATTTTTGTCCAGCCTGTGTCCAGTCTTGGGTATCGTGAGTAATCATCAGGGTAGCTCCCCGCAACAACAGCCTAATCTAAAAGTGTGTCATCTGAGTGTCTTGTTGTTTTCTTTTCACGAACTGAGCCCTCCGGCTCCGGATAACAAATAGTGTGTGTTGTTCATGTTTTCTTCCATCACAGGGCCCCAACCAGCTGCAACGTTCCTGGCTGGCCCGCCATTCTCCATCTGGGTACCCTGAGTGTGTGACTGTTTAGGACCCTGAAGTGCATGCATAACTGTTTGATTGATAGAGCCTTTAAGCAAATTAACCTGATTATGCCCCACCCTTGTTCAAGCCCCTTAAATAAATCAGATCTAACTCTTTTTCGCATTTACCGTGACTGTGGTTCCAGTTTGTGTAAGAGTACTGTACTGCTGTTATTTGCTGTGTATAACCTTGTTTTACAGGGGGTCCCCAGGGCCGGGCCAGAGGAAAGTCCTGGTGGTAAGTGCAAACATTGTGGGTACTTGTGTGGTGTATCGGGGTATTGTGAAAGTGATTATTGTGTGTTGTTCTGGCCACTAGTAAGGTTAGAGGGGGGGGTTACAGTGTCCCGGAGGGCTGTGCCCAGGTAGCTTGACCACTACCAACCCTGACCTCCGGGTGGAGGCACCCGTTTCAGAACTCAGGCCCCTTAACCTGCTACTAGCCAAGCAGGCAGGGGTTATAGCCCTTGGGATAGCACCACCTAGGGGTTACAGTCTCCTCCCGTCATACTGGGTATGTGCACTCCCCAGCCTTCTGGAAGTAAATTGCACTATACCTGGCCACAGGCACCACCCAACCTACCTCTCTAACCCAAGCACACCCTATGAACTAAAACCTTCCTGTTCCAGGTGTAACCCCTAGATGGCGCTATCCCAGGGGCTACTACCCCTGCCTGATTTGCCACTAACAGGTTGAGGGGCCTGGATCCAATGGCGGGTGCCTCCACCCAGAGGTCAGGGTTTGCAATAGTTAAACTTACTTGGTCACAGCCCTCTGGGACACTGCAACCCCTTTCTTCCCACTAGTGGCCCACACAATATATCAGAATTACCTTCACAGTATACACTTACCCCCAAGGCTGGTTCAGGCACCGGACATCCTGTAAAATAAGATACAGTGCAACAATCACAGTACAGTACTTTAACATAGACAAACACTCAGGCAGTATAACTTTGTTGAAACAAGCAGCTCTGATTTATTTAGGGGATATAACAAGGACAGGGAAATCAGGTTAATTAGCTTATCACTTTACTATCTACCTTATGGCTCTGTGCACAGGCCTATCCCTACCAGTTACTGTCCCTGGGTACCCAAGCCCTAGTAGCTAGTCCAAACCGTGGCAGCTGGTAGGGCCCTTTCACACAGAGAAAAGGAAAATTAAACAGTCAGCAGTACAGTAATTCCATTTGGATTTAATGTGGCAATTCAACAGGGAGCGACCCTGAATTAGTACTCACGACCTCCAAAGAAGATATGGTCCTTCAATGTCAGCAGGGCTACTTTTGATCTCCAAGAGACTCCTCACACATTTATATGGTAAAAAAAGAAAGCACTATACCAGGCAGGCTGCATCTGTATCCCAATCCAATTACTGCACACAACCAGGAGAACACACAGCAGATTCAGTTCCTGACAGACCGAGTGAATTCAACAATTTCTTCAGTCTTCTACAGGGTGAGCCTGGTTTCTACTCTTCAGAGATCCTTGATTCTTTTCACAGGACGGATTCAGTCCTAACAAGCTGTTACACAAGCTGCAGACCGGAACTCTGGGCCTTGCACACGTTTTTGACTGAAACTGTGCACTGAAGGAGCACAGGGTTTCTTTCCCTCACTTTCAGATCTCAAACTGAAACTCCCAACAGACAAAACCGGGCACTTCCTTTGAGTTCCTCCCAGTTCTTGACTGGATTGGCTGTCACTCACAATAGACTGCTGCTGTTGGTCCAAAAAGGCACGAAGTCTAAACTACATCTCCCAGAGTCACTGCCCATACAATCCTCTTGTGGCTGGCTCAGATTATGAGTCCAAGTTCTGATTCGTCAAGGCATCATTTTAGAGCTAGTTTACCCCACACTGATTGGTCCAGTTCAGCAGTTCAAAACCAGAATGGGGAACTAGGCAGACAAGTTCTGACTGCAAAGAAAGCAGGTTAGACAAACTGTAATTTATTATTACTGTAAATGATTTCTGGCAATCAGTTACATCTTTCAGACAGGTTCCCTTTGCACTCCTAGTGACTGCAAAAATGGGGTGAATTGGCAGCAGCTGAGTGGTACTCAATCAAAGAAACACACAGTCCCCCATACAACTAATTATGTCTGCAAGCAGACAGCTCTTAAAGAGACAGTACCAGAGGTTCTATAAAACACTCACTGATAAATGGCTTAAACGCCAAACACCATTCAGGCTTGGAGCATTCAAGCAAGCTCCTGAAGTCTTTTGGGAACCCCCATTTGCAGGGGGTTACACCCTTCCTGGTTTGGGAAAGCTTGACGTCGCTACAACAAGTACCCCCATAAGTTTCAACTGCAACCATATACATTTGCATTAGGCTCACAACATGTAATCATCAGTCAATATATCATTTTACCAAGAACCATTTCTGAAACATTGCAGTACGTCACTTTACACAGTATAACACACATTGTACCATAACTCAAGTTATTACCTCTTGTACATGAAACCTGAAGAGAGGGGCCCTTCCCTATCAGTTACCTTGGGGCTGGATGGGGCAAGGGCACCATACTTAGAGGGCAACACAAGTAACTTGGAGTTAGCACTGACGCTCAGTTTGGGCAATGAGCTCGGGACACATACACTCTTTATGGACAACATTGAGAGGCAGGTCCACAGGCCTCCCAAGGGAATCATAACTGAGGTGCACCACAGGCTTTACAGCTCGACCAGTCTTTCTAGGGGAACTGTTACAGTCTCTGCACTCTGAGCCTCATTTTCAGCATTGTTCTCACTTGTCAGGAGTCTCCATGGGGGTAGAGAGGCTAGAACTTGGGGCACTTTCAGCTCCAGGAGTTACAGTTTCTGAGTCCACAACATTTGGCTCGCATGGGAGCTTTCGGACACTGGCAGTGGACTGTCAGGGCACTCAAAATACTCTTCTTGTTCGGGTGTATCACCAGTCTGCCCCAATCTATCATTTTCTCCCTGAAAGCTCAAACAGTTCAACCATGCACAATGATTCCATTTCATCTGATCTGATGCTTTGCACTTCACTTTCTGGGAGCATTGGCTCCAGGGATGAAGCTGGGGGCTTAGACAGTCCAGAGGTCCAGCTTTGTCTCCAGTATTGACTAGGGATTGCCCCAAACAATTGACTCAGTTCGTAAGAAGGATAGTATTCAAAGTCACTCTCACTTTCTTCTGATATGGACTGACAGTCATGCTCAACTGGGACTTGTGCAGGGAACACTTTAACTCTGCTTCTGTAGGTGCAGACTTCCTTGATCTTTTCTTAGCAGCAGCTCTAGTCACTGGTCCAGAGGGGGCATCTTCTGGGGGCTCAGACTCAATCAGGATTTGTCCAATGGGCAGTAAATGATTTCTATGCATTGTTTTTACATCTTTTGAATTATTCTCAGGCCTTACTTTGTACACTGGCAGATCATCTAGTTTGCCCACTACAATGTGAGGGAGATGGTGCCATCTGTCAGCAATCTTGTGCTTGCCATGCAGTCCCAGATTTCTTAGCAATACCCGATCTCCTCCTGGAGTTCCTGTGCTTTCACCTTTATCATACCTTTCTTTGTTGGCCAGATTTCTTTTGCAGCCATGGTTTGAGCCAGTTGGTACGCATGAGTTAGCTGGGCCTTTAACTTTGCACATACTGTAAATAGTTGTCAGCTTGAACCCCATCAGGAGAGACCCCAAAACACACATCTACTGGTAGTCGAGCTTCTTCCAAACATCAGGCGGTAGGGGAGAATCCAGTGGCATCACTTTGGTGCAGTTATAAGCATGTACCAGGGTGCTAATTTGTTGGCTCCATCTAGGCTTGTCCTTTGGTGCAGGGTGCCTAGCATATCTAGCAAAGTGCGGTTGAAACGCTCAGGCTGTGGGTCCCTGGGGGTGGTAAGGAGTGGTTCTGGACTTTCTCACTCCCACAGAGAAAGCATCTCTTTGATCAGACGACTCTCAAAGTCTCTCCCTTGATCAGAATGGATTCTTTGTGGAGCCCCATAGTGAACAAAAAGTTTTCTACAAGTACTTTGGCCACAGTGGATGCTTTCTGGTCTTTGGTGGGGAAAGCTTGGGCATATCTGTGAAATGGTCAGTGACCACCAGCACATTACTGATATTTCTTTGATCTGACTCCAAACTCAGAAAATCAATACAGACCAGCTCCATGGGTGCACTGGTGGTGATTTAACAAGGGGGCAGCCCTCTGGGGCAAAGCTTTCCTCTGTAAGCAGCGACTACAAGTTCGTATGTGTTGCTCCACATCAGCCCCCATCTTAGGCCAATAGAATCTGGATCTCACCAAGTCAAGTGTTCTGTCTACTGTTTCTCTATATAACAGTTTATTGATCAGTTTCAACTTAGGACCTTCTTTGTATAACAGTGCAGTTCTCAAATCAGTGGAGCGTAATTTGGACACATCTTTTCCTGCATAGAGGGCTTCTAAAGCTGATTTGATCATAGGATCGCGGGATTGAGCCCGCCGAATACTGTCATTGTCCAGCTGAGGCAGTGCACCAATGTCTATTGCAGAAAAGTGGACAAGCAGCAGGTATGCAATTCTCAGAGGGTCCCAAGCAATCCACCATGCAGTCCATCTGCCCTGCGGACATTTGTTCCTCCCTGTCAAATCTCTCGCAGAGTGCCCAATGTCAGGTTCTGCCAATCGGACCCAATCATTCTGGGGAACAGGCCTCCGGAGAGAGCATCAGCATCTATGTGGTTCAGACCTGCTCGGTATTCGAGAGCATAGTCATATGTAGATAATGCAGAAAGCTACCTTATGGCCAGTGGCATCCAACTTAGCTGAGGTCTGCACATAGGTCAAAGGATTATTGTCAGTTTTACTAGTATTTTAGCCCCATACAAGTACTCATGGAATTGGTCAACAATAGCCCACTTCAAAGCTAGGAACTCTAACTTATGTACAGGATAGTTCTTTTCGGATGGGGTCAGGCTTCTACTGGCAAAGGCCACTGGTCTCAGGCCATTCTCGTGCTCTTGGTACAACACAGCCCCCAACCCTTGCAAGCTAGCATCAGTGTGCAGGACGTAAGGTTTTCTTGGATCGGCATAGGCCAGCACTGGAGCATGGGTAAGTTGATATATGATCTCATGAAAAGCAGTCTCACAATCAGGAGTCCAGCGGGCCCCAAATACTTCACTGGATGAAAATACACTCTTCAGTCTTGAGGGACGCTGACTTTTGGTATTTTTTGTGGGTTGGGGGATACCCTTGAGTAAGGTTAAGTAAAGGCGGATCACTCTTGAATAGTCCTTGATGAAACGCCGATAATAACCACAGAATCCCAGGAATCTTTGCAGTTCTTTTAGATTTTTGGGCTGTGGCCAGGTGGTCAAGGCCTCAACTTTACTTGGGTCGGTCTCTATTCCCTCGGTGGATACTATGTGTCCCACATACTTTACTGATGTTTGAAAGAATTGACACTTATCAATGGACAGTTTAAGGCCAAAGTCCTCCAGTCGGTCCAATACCTTAAATAATCTGCTCTCATGTTCCTCCAGTGAGCTGCCAAACACAATAACATCATCTAGGTATACCAGGCACTCTAGTAAGTTCATGTCCCCCACTGCACGCTCCATCAATCGCTGAAAAGTGGCTGGGGCACCTGAAACTCTTGAGGCATCCTCATGAATTCATAGAAGCCAAGCGGACAGATAAAGGCTGTCTTCTCACGGTCCTCTGGGGCCATCGGGATCTGGTAGTACCCACTGCGGAGATCCAGCACAGAGAACCACTTGTTCTGCTTAGGCAGTCCAAAGCATCCTGAATGCGGGCATTGTGTACTGATCAGGATAGTCCCGGTTTAAGGTGCGATAATCCACACACATCCTTACTGTCCCATTCTTTCCTCACTACCACAATGGGAAGCATAAGGGCTTCTGGATTCTTGTATTACACCAGTCAGCTAATCTCTTGCAGATGCCGTCGGATATAGGTCAGGGCCTGCATTTGCAGGCGTGGCCTTCATAAAGGGACTGTTTTTGAATTCCCGATCTCTCTCAACAGTTCGCCCATTGTGGCATATCTTTTTCCTTATCAGAGCACTCATTGACTGCCAACCTCTGCCCCTGAACTTCACTTGATGGGCCACCTCAGTCACTGGGTCATAGCCACAGCTATTGGTGCAGGTCCCTCCCGAGGTCGCCTTTTTCAACTCCTAATTTCTCATTAACTCATCATAGGAGGGTGGGATTCCAGTCGATTTGCCAGGCGTAACTGAAGCAACAGCAGTTCTGAGAAGGGGGCAGACTTAAGGATTCTGTCCAGTCTGGTTCGTCCAGTTCAATCGCTGGCAAACTACCTTTTCTGAGGCATTCTTGCAACAATTTTTCCAGCCGAGATACATACACAGACAACAACTCCCTTGGTACTGTTGTGCATTCTTACTCTCCACCATAGGTCCTCATCAGAATCTGGGCTCCCATACACATTCTCCAAGGCCTCAAGATAGGCTTGTGCAGTCGCTTCAGGGTTACTGGCCCGCTTAGCAGCGGATGGTAGCCAGGGCAGGACCTGGGATCTCACTAACCCTCTTTGCACCGCCCAGCATTGCCATTCTAGCACTTGGGGGCAACATAGTCTATCCAGGTCTCCCAGTCATCCTCCCCTTGGGGGTGGGAGGGTGCCAGAGAAGATCCTCAACCTTCGGTAAGAGTCGTGACTAATGGCAGGTGCAGAAATAGGAGTCTGCATTGGTTCAGCCACCATTACGGGTACTGGAGCAGGAGAGGGTGTTGGGGAGGAACACTCAGGTGGCAAGAATAGTTTCTTCAAGTCCTCCACAGTTTTCCCTCTCCCAGCAACCATTCAGCAAATTTCTCCTCAAAAGTTTCAGATAGTGGTGGGGCTGATTCCCTCGGTCTTTACTGTCCTTAGTTATCACTCTCCAAGCAGTGAGGGCTCCTCTGGGGTAATGGTCTGTGGTACTTTGAGCTATCTATGGGATCCTTAAACTCTACTAGGGCCAGGAAAGTGTGGGTGAGCAGATTAGCATGCCGACCCACCACCACAGGGTTTTGTAAACCTTCCACCTTGGAAAGTACTCCTGCACAGTGTCCGTATTGATACCCAGGGGATGTCCAGGATAAGCATAGCATTTTGGGGTCGATCTCTCCCAGTACACCACTCCACCAGCCGTGCACAGCCACTTCTGTCGGGTACCCATTTATTTATTTATTTATTTTTTTCCCTTAACAGTGGTTTGTAAATATGGCCACTAGAGGACACACAATCCCAGCGGTGAGCCTCCAAGATGTAACCCCTAGATGGCGCTATCCCAGGGCTACTACCCCTGCCTGATTTGCCACTAACAGGTTGAGGGGCCTGGATCCAATGGCGGGTGCCTCCACCCAGAGGTCAGGGTTTGCAATAGTTAAACTAACTTGGTCACAGCCCTCTGGGACACTGCAACCCCCCTTTCTTCCCACTAGTGGCCCACACAATATATCAGAATTACCTTCACAGTATACACTTACCCCCAAGGCTGGTTCAGGCACCGGGACATCCTGTAAAATAAGATACAGTGCAACAATCACAGTACAGTACTTTAACATAGACAAATACCTCAGGCAGTATAACTTTGTTGAAACAAACAGCTCTGATTTATTTAGGGATATAACAAGGACAGGGGAAATCAGGTTAATTAGCTTATCACTTTACTATCTACTTATGGCTCTGTGCACAGGCCTATCCCTACCAGTTACTGTCCCTGGGTACCCAGGCCCTAGTGGCTAGTCCAAACCGTGGCAGCTGGTAGGGCCCTTTCACACAGAGAAAAGGAAAATTAAACAGTCAGCAGTACAGTAATTCCATTTGGATTTAATGTGGCAATTCAACAGGAGCGACCCGAATTAGTACTCACGACCTCCAAAGAAGATATGGTCCTTCAATGTCAGCAGGGCTACTTTTGATCTCCAAGAGACTCCTCACATTTATATGGTAAAAAAGAAAGCACTATACCAGGCAGGCTGCATCTGTATCCCAATCGCAATTACTGCACAATACCAGGAGAACACACAGCAGATTCAGTTCCTGACAGACGAGTGTAATTCAACAATTTCTTCAGTCTTCTACAGGGTGAGCCTGGTTTCTACTCTTCAGAGATCCTTTGATTCTTTTCACAGGACGGATTCAGTCCTAACAAGCAGTTACACAGTTGTAGACCGGAACTCTGGGCCTTGCACACGCTTTTTTGACTGAAACTGTGCACTGAAGGAGCACAGGGTTTCTTTCCCCTTCACTTTCAGATCTCAAACTGAAACTCCAACAGACAAAACCGGGCACTTCCTTTGAGTTCCTCCCAGTTCTTGACTGGATTGGCTGTCACTCACAATAGACTGCTGCTGTTGGTCCAAAAAGGCACTGAAGTCTAAACTACATCTCCCAGAGTCACTGCCCATACAATCCTCTTGTGGCTGGCTCAGATTATGAGTCCAAGTTCTGATTCGTCCAAGGCATCATTTTAGAGCTAGCTTACCCCACACTGATTGGTCCAGTTCAGCAGTTCAAAACCAGAATGGGGAACTAGGCAGACAGTTCTGACTGCAAAGAAAGCAGGTTAGACAAACTGTAATTTTATTATTACTGTAAATGATTTCTGGCAATCAGTTACATCTTTCAGATAGGTTCCCTTTGCACTCCTAGTGACTGCAAAATGGAGTGAATTGCAGCAGCTTGAGTGGTACTCAATCAAAGAAACACACAGTCCCCCATACAAACTAATTATGTCTGCAAGCAGACAGCTCTTAAAGAGACAGTACCAGAGGTTCTAAAAACACTCACTGATAAATGGCTTAAACGCCAAACACCATTCAGGCTTGGAGCATTCAAGCAAGCTCCTGGAAGTCTTTTGGGAACCCCCATTTGCAGGGGGGTTACACAGGAGATAACCTTAAAATTGTTATAAAAACCTTCATTTTTTCTTTATCAAAACAGATAACCATAATCACTGTTGTCATAATGATTTGACTTCACCGTTATACATTCAAGCAGTAATGAGGTAGTTTCTAAAATTATAGCTACACCCCAATATACCTCCCACCAATTAGAACAGGTTATTCTGTGAACTGTTCCCAAATCACTCACTCACTTACCATTCTCCTTCAACTTTCACACCAACATTTTTCATGATCAGTAACATTTTCCTTTTAATAGTAACATAATTTTAAATCCCCCAAAATGTTTTCTTTAGAAATAAGAACTGTATGCAGTCACCATTTCCTGCTCCATAGAGCAACTGTCCTGGCGCAGTTCATAATCCTGAAATCCATGAGGCCTAAGTTGCAGGCCCCCTTCCTGGAGGGAAATAATACTCCGGATCTGGCTTTGTGGTCACAACCCCAAAGGAGTCACGGTCCAAAATGTAATACTTGGTCCATGTCCCAGCCAAGTCCTGGAACCAAGCAAAGTGTTTAAACAGAGTCTGGCCAGACAACGTCCCTGTGTGACACACTGATCACACCTGCTGAATTAACTGCTGAAATGGGGCACCTCCTCCTCCTCCTCCTCCTCCTCCTCCTCCAGGGCAATTCTTCAAGCATGCCATTTGTTCTTTGAAGATCCACTCCTCCCTCTTCTCCTCAATAATGTCCCATATCCTGTCAGGCACATAAGGATAATTAATATGGGGCTACGCCACATGCAGCCTCCTACGGACCTACCTCTCTGCCTGGCTCCATTCTGGCAGGTCTCTGGTACTAGTCCTCCTGGCTTTCCCGGCTGATAACCATATCCCCTTTGATACTTGATGTTCAGTGGATCACTGGAACTTAACCCATCCATATGGGTCCGGAGGGTCTTTGCCCAGACCAGAAGCTGAGGAGTACAGTCCGCCAAGGTGATCACTGGGTGATGGTAAGGCCTCCGGATTTCCCTACTTAGTTGTTAGTCCTGGAACTAGAATGTGCTACCAATTAACTTTTCCTCACCCAGCTCCTCCAACTCCCTTCACTTGCCAGTACTCTTTCTGGATACTACTGGTGCAGAGACAGACTCGGAGCCAAGCCCGCTGGACTTTATCTTAAACTTGACTCCCAAGGTAGGCTCTGACTTAGATGACAGGGCCTGCGGGCTACCATCGGACAGGGGTGAGGCAGGGACCCCCGGGCCTGGGGGATCTCCTACTGGTTATCTGAGACCCCTGCCCCTCCCTCTGCTGCTAGGATAGCTGGTAGCTGGTGGCAGGGAGTGGGGCAGACGGCTGTGCTCCCTGTCACCTCCTTTCCTTGTTTTTTCCCCCTGTACCTTCCTCTTCTACAGCCTCCATGATGACATCTGGGGAAACGCTCTGGGTCTCATCCACGTGGGCACGAGTACTTTCCCCCAGGGAGAGTCTATCAAAAGCCTCTGAATCCCCACTAGCAGGTGACCATAGTACATAGGAGCTCACAGAGGAACTGGGAGGAAACCCCAAATTTGGAACTGGCTAAAAGCCTGAGCAATTCTGGCAATGCCTTCACCCCCGATACCATACTGTACATCACACATCAGTCATTTGTTGTCCTTTTTGCCCAGCTTTCCAGAGCCAGGAGAGCAGTGAGGCAGGAACTGTGGCCAAAGGTTCCTCCTGGGGGGGTTGCCTCTGCTCCAGTCTCATTCTTGCCATACACTATCCACCACCAATCCATGGTCTGCTCAAGTCTTTCTGCTATGCCTCCCAGTACCCACAATAAGGAACCCACTCACTTATTTTGTTTTTCTTTCTTTTCTTGACAGTACTGTCCGTTTGCTTTAGTGTAAATGCACAATAACTCACTCTCATGGCTCTAATCACTGGCTCTCTGTCCGTTTCCCTCTTGGCTTTGCACCCTCCGATGTCGTTTCCTAAGATGGCGCTTCTTCTGCAGCTGCTGTTACTTCTGTTCTGCCATCATCCAATTGGAGTCTGCCTGAGGATCACGTGACCTGCAGATTACATGTGCACACCACACTAATCTGGCTGAGGCCTACTTCTGTTTCAGGCCTTCCCCACAACCAATTTTTTCTGTGTTAGTGGGCCCGGAAGCCTGCCAACACATTAGACCTCAAGGCTTGGGGTCTGGAAGAGTTTTGAGGTAGGGAGAATATCCCAAATGAGCCCCCATGTATAATCCCCCTGGCCCCCTCATCTAGGGTCATAAATTATTGTCACAGGTGTTCCAGGGGGCATTGTAGAGGACTACAACAAGCGCAACACCCAAGCCAGTGCACTCCCAAATAAGATAGGAAAAATATGTCCCACCACACAATGACTTCATTTCCAGGTGCACTCTCAATCTCACCTCCAGTTCTGGATTTGTCCCCACCCCAAACACTGACAACCAGACCAGGATCTCCAAACTGCAACCTCCTGTCTCTTCTGAGCCCAAGCCCCTCGATCCCGATGCAGTCTGATGGACACCTTCTGGAATTACAACTTATGAAATAAATTAGACACAAGTGAGGGGGCTTTCCATTTCATTTGTCCCCCTTCCAACTTAAATAAAGAAAGAATCTTTACAAATCTCTTCCCAACTAGCCTCTTTATTTTAGATCCTACACCCCAAATGATTCCAGAAATGTAAGGGTCACATCCTTCATCGAATAAATAAAGCAGCTCCATGGGGCTATCTGAATTTTTTACAGCATAACCAGGCTGGACATTCTGAGCAGCAGAAATGGTTTACAGGCAGTACAAGCAGGGCTTCTGCCCTCTACCACCTCGAATGATTTACCCAAGGAACCTCCCTACTTGAAAAAAACCCACAGGCTCCTGGCTTACTGGTGCTGGTAAGCCAAATCTCTCTCTCTTTTTCTATTATAGGTTAACATTCTCATCCGTCTCTGTCTGGTCTGGCATTGGCCGGCTGCCCTATCTCCATTGCAGGAAAGTGTGCTGCTTCCCCCACCTGGCCCCTGGACCTTGCCACTGTCCCCACAGCCCTGGCGGCCTGAGCAACTACTTCATGGGATCTCATGGGCTCCTGCCTATCCTGGCCTCCTACTACCACCTGCACCTCCCTTCTCCCGACGTCGCAGGCACCTGGCAGACCATCCTTCCCATGGAACTTCCTTCCCAGCTCCTCGAAGCCATGTTGCTGCAGATGCCATTCTTATCTGCCACTTTTGGGGGGGAGATTGCCCCTCACAGGCCCACCCGGACTGCCAAGCTCTCTTCCTCCTTACTCTTCTCCTCCAGCCACCCCCCCAGCCCGGCCTAATGTCAGAGCTGGAAAAGGCCCCAAAACTTCCTGTCTCCAGCCTTATATACCTTCTCTAACCTGCCCTCTGCTGCCACCTTGAGGCGTCCAGCAGGTATTGACCCCCCGATCACTAATAAATTCCTTTGCTCTGGGGGGAGTAGGAGGGGAAAAGATGTTCCTAAATGGGAGCATAAGCCCTTCCTGCAAAGGGGCTAACATATGTGGTGTATGTTATGAGAATTTTACACACACCCAAGGTGTGGGATGCTACATAAACCCTGAGAATGAAGCTTGAGGGGTTTATCTAAGCATCCCACACCAAGAGTGTGTGTAAAATTTGAGTTTTACACACTAGCCCCATGCCTTATTTTATGAAATTGCTGGAGAGTATTTTTTCAGTCACAGCAATTATGTCAGTACAAGGCAGTTTTACACTGAAAAATAGAAGAAAACAGGAAGTGAAACAGAGTTGAGTTTATGCATGGAATGTAACATTTTTAAATATTTGAATTGATATTTAAAATGAATTTCATTAATGCAGTACTATATTTATGCACTTAGAAACTGTTCTCTGTGTGAACACTTACAAACTGTTCTCCATGCAACCATGACTGTACTCACTCCACAAGTGAAAGTGTAAATGTTCTGGAGACAAACTTCATTTTTATGTTTCCTTGCACTTGCGTAAGAAAAAAAATTTTTTCAGAGAATGGCATTTCAGAGGTGTGTTTTGGACTAGTCCAATGCAGAGTAATCTACATTGGGCTCATCCCTGACAGAGCAATGACCACACAAGATGAGTTTGACAGTGGTCACAGTTTTGTGGGCAGAAAGTTTGTGTACTTGAAAGGACTGAAGCACTCCAGTGAGAGAGCGTTTCATCCTTTCATTTGCATAAAGCTGGACGGTACTAATCTGCGGCCCTGGATCTCCAGGCACTTCCTTCCATCATCTATTTTGTTTCACACACTGACAGGCTTTCGCTTTCTCTGAGAGCTGCCAGTACATCTCTGCTCTGCACCTACCTGGCTCTGCTCTCACAGTTTAATTACTGTTTTCATTTACCTGGTGGTCTAGTGGCTTCACAGAAAAAAATGATTCTAGTGTGCAAGCAGAAGTCTGTAATAGTCCATTTATTTCTATGCAAGAAAGTACTGCAGTTCTGAATGTGAGTGACACCTCCCCCCCCCCCCCACTCTGATGGCAGTAGAAGAATACAGTGTTAAGATTTTCCTGGTGGACTAGTGGATGTGGCATTCCTCTGTTTTCCTGAAGAAAGTGCAAAGGAAGTCCTTATATAAATCCAAGCAGGGCATTTCACTGCTGAGTGACCCCCCACCCACTCGCCGGCCATCACAACCATGCTGCATTCTGATTACCGCCTGCCCCTGTGCAGGCAAACTGGTCCAACAGGCATCCTTTTCCATGCAGATTCTTACAGGGACCAAGAATGCAAACAAAACTTTCCTTTTTAATACAAGGCTGACTGATAATTCCAAGTACTCTTCCTGCCCCACCAGCACTGGTAAATGATGGGGGCAGGCAGCGATCAGAACGGAGCACGGTCATGACATCTGGCGAGCAAGTGGGCGGGGGGAGGGCACTCAGCACTGAAATGCTCTGCTTGGATTTTTATAAGGACTTCTATTGCACTTTCTTCAGGAAAACTGAGGAATGCCTCACCCACTAGACTACCAGGTAAATCCTAATACGGTATTCTTCTATTGCTGCTGGAGCATCGGAGCAAGGTGGGGTTATCACTCACACTCAGCACTGCGGTACTTTTTTCCATATAAATAAATGGACTATTACAGACTTCTGCTAGCACAGTAGAATACATTTTTCTGTGGAAAACGTGAGCAATGCCACAGCCACGAGACCAGCAGGTAAATGAAAACAGTAAATGGCAACACTGTAGTTTTGTACCGCCATTGAAGACATTTGGCTCCCCGAAAATTTGTGAAACTTAATAAATTTGGCACCAAATAAGCAAAAACATGATCAAAACTATAGTTTAACATGTGTATTAGATTAAATAATACACATGTTAAATCATGGTTTTGATCTGTTTGTTAAAAAAAATACATGAAATATTAGTTATATTAGCACATGGCTATTAGCATTGAGTGTAAAGAGCAGTCTAGCTCTCACTCCTTTGACATCACACAACACTAAATCCTTGATATTGCTGATATAATGAAATCTTAAGCTGTGATTCAACTAACACAATACATCCTGCCACATACACCATACGAGGAAATATTTGGCATTGACAAATGCTTGTTTCCTTTGTGTGTGGTGCTGCAGTACTGAGCTACAGTAATGCTGTGTGTTGGGGGAAGGGCAAGTTTTTGTCTGCAGCCAACAAGCAGTGGAGGTAGTCTTTCTAGACTTCAGTAAGACTTTCAATAGCATTCCACATAGGAGACTCATAAGCAAGCTGGGTAGCTTAAAGGAGAACTACCGGATGAGGTGAATCCCGCACCGTTGCACAGATCAGGGCTTCACCTCTCCAATCACCCCTGCAAGCACCATAAGAAATTAACAGGTGAAGTACCTCATCACTCATAAAATTCTCCCCAAAGCTAAAAAGCAGCCGGCATTTTAATAATGGTGCTCCTCTGCCCCTCAGGATCTCGCTGGTAATACCATGAGAAAATGAAGCTGCACTGCCCATACCATAATACTGCCCTTATGTACGGAAATAAAACAATATCTGTATCTCAGATGCCAAACGCTGTTTTTACTGAATTTGCCTAAAAATGGGCTTGTATCAACCTCCCCTTCCCTTTGTTGTTGCTGTACTGTGGTGGTCTGTCCCCACTCCCTCCACTGTGAAGACTGAACAGAAGTATCTGTTCAGGATTCCTGTTTTTTCTTGGTTCTTTTCTGTACAGTTCCTACCCCCCCATCACCATCACCATCCTTATCCTTACTATCCCTCCCCTTGCCTTCCTCTTCTCAGTAATGTACTTGAAGATAGTCTCATCCTCTTTAGCTACCCCTTTGGCTATCCTTTCTTTTTTCTGCGTCATTGCTCCCCTCACTGCCTTTCCTGCTTCCCCCTGTTTTACTTGGTACACCTATATGTCTTCCTCCCTCTACATTTCCTTATATCTCCTGAATGCCACCCTTTTTCATTCATCTCCATGGCCACTGCCCTAGAGAACTATAACAATATCTGTTTCTTTCTGCTTTTACTCACTTCCTTCATGCAAAGACTGGTTGCCTTCATTATGCCCTCCCTTATTTTTACCCACTATATCCCTACCCCTTCCTGGGAATTCCCCCTACAAGGTAGTTTCTGAGGCAGTCTCCCATTTCTTTAAAATCCACCCTACTAAAGACCAGGACCATTGTCCTCACGTAGCTTGCATTTCTTCCCATCTTAATTTTAAACCACACCTTACAGTGATCACTGATACCTTGGGGACCGCACACTTTGACATCTGCAATGCCATCACTGTTTGTAAGCACCAGATCTAGGACTGCCTTGTCCCTACTGGGTTAAATAACTAGCTACCCAGGAAAAGTCCCTTGTAGGGAGTCAAGGATGGCCTTGCCCCTTTCTGAAGCTGCAGTTGGAAGGCTCCAATCTACATCTGACAGATTGAAGTCTTCAACTAGCAGCACCTCCCCCTTCTTTGCTATCCTGATGATGGCTTTCCCAGTGCCTTGTCCAACTCCTCCACCTATGGAGGTTTGTATACCACCCCTGTATGGATAGCTGTTGCTGCTTACTTCAGTGAGCTCTTCACCACTTGTCCTGCCCCTTCCTCTTATTCTCCAGCCTCCACCACTCCACCTCATATTCCCTCACCTCTCCCCACCAAGGGTTTCTTCTTCCTGCCTATTACAACCCAGGAACCCCTGACTGCCTGTTACTCCCTTAACCTGCACAAATCTAGCCCTGATGGGCTGCATCCTAAGTTACTCCATATCACCGCTCCTGCCATAGCATTGCCTCTGAATTTCCTGCTGAACCTCTCCTCTTTCAGTGCTGTCCCTCAGTCCTGGAAGTTGGCCAAAGTTTTTTCATTCCACAAAGGGGTGGACCCTTCCTCCCCGGGTATCTTCCAGCCACTCTCCCTTCCCTTGCTAAGCTGCAAGAGCAGCTTGTCTGCACCAACCTCTCTAACTTCCTATCCTTCACAGATTTCCTCTTGCCATACCAGTTTGGCTTCTGGAAACCTTACTCCATCGTTTCTTCCCTGTTACATGTACCTAACCCTGTCTTCTCAGGGATAAATCAGGGGCATATCACAGCTGCCATTTTCTTCAATTTGCCCAAGGGCTTTGACTTGCTATCCCATCTACTCCTTCTGGATAAGCTGAGTTCTGCTGGCCTCTCAGCTCCTGCTATCAATTGATTGTATTTTTACCTGTCAGGCATTCTGTAGTCAGTACAGGTTGGTAGCACCCTGTCACTTCCACTTCTCATCCAGGCAGGGGGTCCTACAGGGCTCCATCCTGGGGCCCATCCTGTTCACTATCTCCCTTAAAGACTTCCCCTTGACGTGTGATAAGTTGCATATACGCACATGTTTGCAGATGACACAGTCATCTTCACCTCCTGTCCCTTTACCACAGCCTTTGGTGTGCTCCAGCATAACTTCCACAATGTCCTGTGCTGGTTCTGATCAAACCTACCCTGGAGCAGTACAGATAAAACTCCATCTGTGACATTTGGCACCAGCAAGAAACTGGCCAGATTTCCAACTCTGCCTATCTTCTCCACTTGGAATGGCAATCATTTGGAAGAGATTCAATCCTTCAAGTACCTCGGTGTCTGGCTAGGCAGCAAACTTGTCTCTGTTGCTCACATCAACACCACCTATACCAAGCATGGCCCTAAACTTGGTGGCTTGTACCTCCGTAGAGATTGTCTGTCTCCATAAGTCAGCCCTGTGCTTGTCACCAAAATGGTGCTCCTGATCTTTGACAATTTAGACGTGGGCTATTGTACTGCTCCCTCAAACACCCTGGCCAGAGTAGACACCCTTTACAACTCCTTCTGCCATTTCATGAACAACTTCCCCTCTCATACTTATCATTGCTCACTTTATTTCTCTTTAGCCATTCTCCTTCTACCCTCATGTTGCCAGATTCACTGTGCTTCCTTCATATCCAAATATTAGGTTGGGTCCCTTCATTCTTACCTCTCATCACTCCTCTCCATCATCCCTTGTATCTCCTGCTCCCTCCTGTCTAGGTATCCTCGCACTTTCACCATTCCCCATCATCACTACTTTGCTGGGCAATCTGCCTTTTCCTGTCTTCTCCCATCACTTTGGAACCAACTACCCTCTTGTCTCCACTTCACTGCTTCCCCTGGTGCCCTCAGGTATCAGCTGAAACTCCTTTCCTCCTCTGCTCCTGTTTCCCTTCTGCTTGACTGTTCCACTTGCATTTGGCTGCTACCCCAGTTAAGGGGTGGCTGAAACACCTTATTTTGTTGTTTCTACATTGATTGTTTATTTTGCACTTACTCCTGTAATTAATTTGTGTTCTTTGATTGCTCTTTTTTGTAACTGTGAATTATGTCTGTGCTATTTTATTTGCATCCCCTATTCCCTTCCTCCCAAATTGCACATGGAAATGAGTCTCAGCTCAGTGTGCCTTTCCTGGTCACCATTTTCCAAATAAATAAATAGCCTCCCCAGCACCTGTCTACAGTATGACCCACAGCACCTCCAGCCTTACCTTTTCCTCCAGGTACACATGCAATTCTGTGTATTTGATTTCTTCCTTTACATACAGTACAACCCCTCCTCCACACTTCCCTTCCCAGTCTCTGTTGAACAGACAGTAACCTAGTATGGCCATATCCCATCGTGGCTGTTGGTGCAACATGACTCCATTATGGCCAACAAATCCAGGGTAGCCTTTGTCATGATGGCCTCCAGGTTCAGAATTTTATATCCCAGACTCCTTACATTGGTGCACATGGCTCTCCAAACCTTACTCCCTCCTTGCCTGCTTCCTTTGCCATGCATGTGCTGTTCCCTGATGCCTCCTCTGACCTACAGTACCTCCTCCCTTTCTTCCTTCTCTGTTACCTGTCTCCTTTACTCCTTCATTCACACTTCCCTGATTTATACCCCTCTTGTCCTCTGCCTGGTTCCTACCCCTGCCTTTTTGTGCCCCTCCCCATTGGGGATGGTTACTCCCCTCGGGCCCTAACTCCCTGCTGTTTCATCATCTTGAGGTTGGTGGCAGTTGTTGCCTCCTTTAGTTATACAGCTTCTCCTCCTGCCTAGTTTAAATGCTCATCTGATTAGCATGTAAACCTACCACTAAGGACTGTGGTCTCTTTCCCAGAACGATGCTCTCCATCGCCCCAGTCCCCAGCATAGTCAAAGCCCTCTGTCATGCATCATGCCTTCAACTGATTGCTAAAAGCCCTGATGTGGAGCATCCTGTATCTCTTTGGAGGTATACATGTAATACCTCAGTATAAGTCACCATGCATGCCACCTGCTTGAGGGCCCCTCGCCAGCTCCCTGAAATTTCCCTGCACTACCCGTACCCTGTCCTTGTCAGGTCATTTCTCCACATCTCCTGCTGCCCTATCAGTCCTCTGGATCCAATGTTTCATGGTCCCACCACTTCATCTGGGAAACTGTGGGTTATATTTCTGATATGCATAATGCACAATGAAGAGAATATATGGTGATGCATGACAGGGGGTGTGATTATTGGTCAATAATCACACACCTCTCAAGGGCATTGTTAGGCACATGATGCTTGCTTTGAGTGCCTTCAAACACCTGTGAGAGAAGTGTGATTATTGACTGTAATCATATATTTCTGAAGTGCCTTATTGGACTTATACTATGTATGAGAAAAAAATGAGCATTTTGTTAATTTCAAGTTGAGAAGGATTGTGAGTGATGGGGCTACAATCTGAGTAACAAACCCCTGCTGTGGGAATAAAGAGTGAGCGGGAGTTATAATTTACTATATTTGTTTCTAAAACAACAATTCCGTTTCCAGTCATCTGGAGCCAGAGAAACAGTGTGAACATTGAGGGCTGCTGCCGCACCTGCACTCAGCAGAGGAAACACAGAATGTGTAGTGATATTTAAATGCTTTTTCTACAGGTACAAAGGCTACCAGCTTGAAAGAAGTGCAGTTAAGTAATAACAGGCAGATATTTACATGGCTCTACTGCTGTTTTAGCCAGTCAAATCCCTTGATTTTTCTTACATGTTATAAAATGCATAAAATACATTGTAAATGAAAAGTGAGCCACAGATATTGTTACAATATAGTTTCAGTGTGTTGACTGATATCCTGTCTATACTAATTCACCCTTGTGTGACCCAGTCACCTTGATTTTTGACTCGGTGTGTTTTTTTTTATACATAGGTTTTTATCCCTCCGGGCACATTGCAGGTGGCTGCTCAATCCTGTCCCTGCCTCCTCTGCCTGACACCTACCTCTCTGACCCCCAGAGCCCCCATAGATTCTCCCCCCTGGTGGGGCCGGGAATGGGAGGGCCATCCTCCCACCACCCAGAGACCCAACATCTAGATTGGGGTGTCAGCGAGACAGCAACAGTGTACGGGTCAAGGGAGGCCAGGCAGGGCTTCATGTAGCCTGTGACCAGCATTTTCCACCACTGTTTTCTCGCCCTTGCCATGGTGGGCTTTGTGCATGTGTGCATTGAGATGCACACACACTATGTAACCATGGCCCTCTTACTTGCGCTCCTCTAACTCTGGCACTGCCATCCAGCCTCTACCAGGTGGCAGCCAAGGAACAAGACGGTGTTGTCCCACCACCTGGGGAGAGGAAAGCAGTCCATCAGACACTCAATCCTCTCCCTCCCCTGCCGACCTCTGGCAAACCGTGCTTGTTCATGAACCCAGGTCACTGACATGGTGAGAGGTAAGGCTCAGTGCACCTCAGCCCTCTGTGCCACTGGGCCAGACCTTGACTTAGTGTTATTAGGTAAAGTTGCTTTTCATTTAGGATAATTTTTTCATGACATTCTTCCCATTTCTCAGCCAAAAAAAATCATTATTTTTTATTTTACGTGCTTTAATACTTGTATATTTTCACAATTTGATGGAATTCTTGATGAGTTCTAACAGGATTAAGTTTCCATGCAACATGTGTCACAGACATCCTTTAAGTGACACACCATAATTTATTTATTCTATCTATTTAGTTTTTGTTTACCAGGTAGGTGAACTAGGCAGTGCAATGCCTATTTCTAGGCACAACCTGGGAGAGTAAAACAAGAACAACAGTAGCACAGTGGCACAAGGTACAGAGCAATCTTACATACACCAGAAAAAAGTCGAATAATGTTGTAAACTATGCTTATCCTTGACAGTTTTCTTTGCCTGGCCTTGTACCTCACACCTTCATTCTGAGTGTATTGTTGCACCCTTGTTTCTTTACATGTTTAATGTTGTTTCTTATTTTTTGTGGGAACATTAAAAGCCATATTCAATCTAAGTTAAAAAAAAGGTACTAGAAGCCCAAATCGATGTATTGGGCAGAGGATTTATGGCTCTTGCCCACAACAAAAATTGATAAGGTCCACATATGAGCTGACCTACAAACATTTTATGGAAAACTAAGACTGGGAGCATTTTTGGTGACAGGCAAGAAGGACCATCCAACATTGTACAGTAAGTAAGCTATCAGAACTAAAAACAACTTTAAAAGTAAAGTCCTCTTTCAATTTGCCACAAAAAATGTGTCAATTTTTAATGAATGTTGGTATATATCTAACATAGAAACCTGCTGCCCAAGAAAGACTATGTGTAAATGCTGCAAACCAATGTGTGTTGGGTGGATAGTGTAAGGCATGTATTGCCATTTTTCCATACTTAATGCAGTTTCCTAAAATCCATAGGCATGCACCACACAGTACATAAAGGTTTGCAAAATAAACTGTGACACCTATAACATTTCTAACAGAAGAAATAAAAAATATAAATCAGTACGACATGGCTGACAACAGTAAAAAAAAATAAGCAATTTGCATTTAAAAAAACGTTTGTGTACATCAAATATAACATGGGTCTTTCTGTGATATTAAACATATATATTACTTATGCTGTTGACCCATACTGACTTTATTCATGGCTTCATCACTCATGAGGTGAGGGGTCAAACACCACTTGTAATATATTTCTCATATTCTACACTTTTAGGAAAAATGTATCACTAGTAATGCTGTATAAATTATATGGCAGAATACAGGTTCTGTGGCAAGTTCTGCATTGTCCAACCGCAGAATTCCAGAGGTAAACATATTCTGTGAAATGATTACCATCCCACTGTTTCTGGGATTCTCCAGTTCATTCTCAGATTCTACAGTATTTAAACAAGACGTTTGCTCACAATTGATTTACATAAGTTGTAGACTCTGTTTTCGTCTATGTATTGTATTTATGTATGTTCACCTATGAAAATGGGAAATTTGATACATAGTCCTTTTTTAAAGAAATTAATAAATTCATAAGCATGGGAACTTAGCCTGACTAGACATGATGGGGCCGGTCAATTCTGACTGATATTTTGATAATTTAAAAAAGATGCAAAAAAATCATAACTATTTCCTACATAGGAATCTTAGATATTTTCAATACTCCCAGTATGTATTTTTTACACTGGTTACGTTCTTACTGTTTTAAAAGGGGAAAGGATAAGTAAACACATCTTTAGACTAATAATTTGAAGTCTATTTATCTCTCACAGTTTTAGATAAATTAGTTCAAAATCACTGTGTCAAAGGAAGGCATCTTCTTACTATAGAAACAACATTAGGCTCTGGCTTGCTGCCTGTGTAGTTAGTATAAGTGTATACTAACTGTCAAAATTTGATTAATGGCTGGAAATTACGTAATGCCCTGCCCCTTCTACGTGTTCCAGAAATGACATAATGCCCCGTCCCTTCTGCGTGTTCTGGAAATGATGGAATGCCCCACCCCTTCCACTTTCCATGTGTGCCAGAAATGACACAATGTTCTGCCCCCTTCCTGTGTGCGCCAGATGTGAGGCAGCACCTCCATCCCCTTTCCACTCCCATGTGCACCAGAAATGACACAGTCCCCCCTTCCATATTGTGATGCAGCTATAGGTGGAGCAAAGGTTGGCTTGTCTGGGCTTGCCCCGGATGTGTGAGAATGGATATGCTGATAACATTTAGCACTGTTCCTCTGGATATACTGTGGTCTGCCAAAATGCTTCAACCTGACCGTCATTATCCCAAACCCAGGCACCCAAAACATGGTTGCCCAACATCAGGATTTTGCCTCCAGGGAGTGATTCGGGGAGCTTGCCCCACCCCCTCTAAAGATTCTCACTCCGGGCGAAAATCTGGCACCCGGGTTGGGATATTGCCGTTGGCTGATGCATTTCGGCTGGTCAGAAGTATCCCATTCCTCCATAGTTGGTTTATGTTTTAGTCCTGTGTATGTGGATTGCCTGAGGAAAATAGTGAAATGGTTGAACCTAGCCAGTCAACATCTGCTACTGTCATACCAGAGGATTCTGTTATGACTGAATTGATTGACTCATTCATGAGACATGGTTGCGTGATAATCAGGAGTGTGCTAATATGGATGAATAGTGGGAAGAACCAAATGCTGAGAAATGCCTTTATGAAAAGTCTGATGTGGCCATGACGGCAAATGAAGTGCCACCTGAAAAGATTATCATGTTGGACCTGATAAAGGGTGTTCTAATACAGCTACTGCAAGACTTGATGGCTCAGGACTTGAAGAGAAACTGTGAGGGATGTACCATAGACCACCCCTTGCAGATCAGACATAGCGGTTTATATGAACCAGAGGAGGGGTACTAGGAGCGTGCTTTTCCTGAAGTCTGTGAGAGGTTGTGCCCACGATGGATCAAGCTGCTAGTCAAATTGACAGCATGAAAACTCAGGTGCACAGCATCCTGTTTTGATACAATACAAGCAATAAATTATACTTTGTCAGACTTTAAAGAGATGCCATATATTGCTAAGGGACTTGACACACTGTATGAACAATTGAATGTGACACTACAGAGTGCTGTTGAAGAAGTGGTTTCATCAGGAAGTCGTAAAAAATATTTAAAAAGCCCACTACAAAAAGGAAGCCCTGTGCCATATTATATGTACTTGTATGATATTGGTAGTTCTGATGAGGAACACAGTGCTGCATGGTGAGAGCTGTTAAGATGGGTAACCCGTGGGGAAAACACCAAAGAATGTTTGAAAAGCAGAAAACAGAAAATCTTTTACAGACTTTGATAACCATGCAAATTTCAAACTGTGCTGCTCAAACTCCAAGTAACCCTGTTAACTGTGAAAAACTTCAGTTTATACAGATTTTAATGAGTGACATTAAAAAAGATGTACACTGCTATGAAATAATGAACATGAGCAGGTGCTTAAACAATGATGTGTTAGAAACTGTTCAAAATATGGTACCACTAATATTTGAAAAATTGGATCTGGTTTCTCATGGCCGAGTATTGGTAGCTGTGGCCTGCATTGTTGATATTTGTTTTTATAGTTTAAAATGTCAGAAACAGGAAGATCTTAGCAATATAATTGAATTTACATCCCATTTTCTTGTTACACAACAAAACAAGGCCTGTCTTTTCTTGTAATATTTATAATGCAGTATAGCATCAATTTATCACAGTGGCTAACACATGCTCTACGTTGGTATATAATTAGATGCATATATTGTGTGGTCTTTCACAATAAACTTTTGACATCTGAAAAAAATTCCTGTGTCCCTGCCATATTACTAAACAGCACAGCAGTCATGGTTAAGAAATCACTGAAAAAAAGTATTATGAATCTCATTCACCTGGTAGCTTGGGAGGTGTTCAGAGACTACATGGTGCTGTTGCTAAACAGGGGAAAAGAATTACTCGCACTCAGGTATCACAGTGGCTGTCTTTACAAGATGCCTACACTATGCACAAACCTGCAAGGAAACAATTTCTTAGAAATAGAGTGGTTGTTAACAACACTAATGCACAATGGCAGGCTGATTTGGTCGATATGGCTAGTCTTTCCCAAGGCAATGATGGCTTCTGATTTATTCTAACAGTTATTGATGTCCTATCAAAATACGCAAGGGCCAAAGTGCTAAAAACAAAATCTGGAAGAGGTGTGACAGAGGCTTTCAAAATGATACTCAGAGAAGGCCGCAAGCCTGAAAAATTACAGTGGTCGTTATTGAAAAGTTGTGCAGCACCCCGATGTACCACTCAGTACTTTGGCAGTACCCTGGTATGCCACTCAGCACTGAGGCAGTATTGAAGTGGTGGAGCGGTAACGCCAAGTTAAATGCAGCATTAAAGTAAGTGGTGAATGTGTTTCTACAGTCTGTCACAAGATGGCAGTCACAACTCATCCCGAAGTGATTGCTGTCTTGTACTGTGATTAACTTGTCTTTTGACTTTATTGATGTAATCACTAGCAGATGGCAGATCACCATAACATTAATTACAGTGTGGCTTGATGCCGGTATTTTGGCAGTACCCCGGTATGTTGCTCAGCGCACTGAGGCAGTTCTGATGCAGTGGAGCAGTAATGCCAAGTTAAATGTAGCATTAAAGTAAGTGGTGAATGGTGAATTTGGATTTCATAAAGGCATTTGACTCAGTGCCCCATGGGAGGCTGCTGTGTAAAATGGCAGGACTGGGGATGGGGCAGAGGGTAGTCGAATGGGTGGGAAGATGGCTGGGAAAAAGGAGGCAGAGGGTCATAATAAATGGGGTGGCATCTGCGGAGGGCAAGGTCATGAGCGGGGTCTTTCAGGGATCGGTGTTGGGGCCCCCACTGTTCAATATATTCGTAGGGGACATCGTGGAGGGCCTTGAGGGGGTGTGAGTATGTTTGCAGATGATATCAAAATCTACAATAGGGTGGACACGGAGGAAGGGGTCTAACAAATGTAGAGAGACTTGAGACTTGAGGCATGGTCAAAAAGGTGGCAGCTTGAATTCAATACAGAAAAATGTAAAAATCATGCATCTGGGCTACAGAAATCAGAAGGCAGGGTACCGTATGGGGGGCAGAGATCTGGAGGAGACAGAACAGAAAGGGACCAAGGCATCATTATATCCGGGGACCTGAAGGTGGAAGGGCAGTGCAGAAGGGCAGTGGCCAGGGGGAGTAGAATGCTGGGATGCATCGGAAGGGGGATCACCAGTAGGAATAGAGAGGTCATAGTACCCTTGTACACCCATTTAGTTAGACCACACTTGGAGTACGGAGTCCAGTTCTGGAGGCCATACTTCAGGAAGGATGTGGGGAGGATAGAGAGGGTTCAGAGGAAAGTGGCAAAAACGGTAAAAGGGTTAGGCCACCTATCCTATGAAGAAAGGTTGAGAGATCTGAACATGTACTCCCTGGAGCAGAGGAGGGAGAGGGGGGACAACATGATTGAGACTGTCAAGTACATTAAGGGTATAAACAGGGTGCCGTGGGGGGGAGCATTTCAAGATGAAAGGAAAACTGAGGATGAGGGGGCATGGCCTGCAGGTGGAGGGAGGGCAGTTCAGGGGTAACATTAGAAAATACTATTACACAGAGAGAGTGATAGAAAAGTGGAACAGACTCCCAGAGGCAGTCGTTGGAGAGGAAACAGTGGAGGGATTCAAAAGAGCATGGGACAACCACATGGAAGTGTTAAGGGGGGGAGGCACAGGTCCAAGCAGATAGCTGGGCAAATGGGCAGACTTGGTGGGCCTAGTTCTGTCCTTTTCTGCCGTCACACCTCTATGAATCTATGCTCCCACAGTCTGTCACAAGGTGACAGTTACAACTCATCCCGAAGTGAGTGCTGTCTTGGACTGTGATTAACTTCTCTTTTGACTTTATTGATGTAATCAGTGGCAGATGGCAGATCACCATAACATTAATTACAGTGTGGCTTGATGCCATAGAACACACTTTGAAGGAGAAAATAATGTTTTTTTAATCATATATTTTTGGTGGCTCCAAATCCAGTACAGTCCAGTTTATCTCCACACTCCCTATATGGTTAGTGTCTTAAACTGGCGGCTATGGAGCCCAGCAATATGGAGTGCTGAAAAATACATTGCCTTTAAAAAAAAAAAAAAATCTTTTTATCTCCCATTATGAATGTACCATGCCTACGGTATAATGTAACCATATCAATGCATTGTAAGTTGTGTGTGTGGCTGGGGGGTTTGGTGTGGTGGACCCTGCAGCAGGTATTAAGATAGTGAAAGATCTCTGACTGTTTCTCACGGCTCACTTGGTCTCCCACAATACACCATTTTGTTTTAAATATTAAATGTACAGTATGTGATTTCTCTGCTGCTTTTTTGGTTTTGGTCAGCTGTTGCATAAGCGTCAGTTGCACAAATGAAATTGAACTGCTAAATTAACTTGTAGATAATACCTTGGTACTGTACCATTATGCAGCTCTTGTGCAGATAGCAGTCATAGCCTTCTCCCGAATAATGAAAGTTGAATCAAATTTCGTACTTATCTTGGTCCCACAATTAAAAAACAACAACAAAAAAGCACACTATTAAGTGACAGTCTGTTCTGTTCTAGGTACCTTGTTCAGTTTTATAAGAAAAGTAATAAATAAAATGACATCAGCCTTTATGGGAGCCTGATGCACCATCACCTTTGGCATGCTCCTGAGCAAGTAATTAATCCTTGATTGAACAGAAAAAATAAAAATAGATACAAAAAACTTTCATAGCTTTTGGGGCACATAATACATTCCCATTCACCCATTTTTGTGACTCTTGCACAGAAATCCACATCCTGTTCCATGGTTTTGACCCTGCCGTTATCTGCCATGTTCTGGAGTGTCTGAGAACCCCACACTGCACATTTACACTGTATGTGGCCCATGGATAAAGCCACAGTGGCAGTGTGGTCTAATGGTTAGATCTCAAGTCTGGAAAACTGGAGGATGCAGGTTCAAAGCCCCACCAGAGGTGCTTGCTCACTACAGGGTCCTGCTCAATGCAGTTTTTTTCATACTGCTTTGTGGCCCTTATTCCACCACCGGAATTCCATATTATCCCAGTTTCATCCATCACTCCCCTTGCCATCATGCCAGTGGGCATCCACATAGATGTAAGACCTGTGCGTAGTGGTGCCATCATACTTTGGATGGTTCACATGGTGTTTCTTCTTCTTTCTTTCCTGGACCCTACCCACCACCATCACAACATTAGTCACTGCCTTGTCATACCACAGTTGCATATACTGTAGCATGTCCCTGCAGAAGAGGAGACCTCCCTGGCCCACCATAGAAACATAGAAACATAGAAGTTGACGGCAGATAAGGACCGCAAGGCCCATCCAGTCTGCCCATTTTTTTTTTTTTTTTCTACCTTATAAATGTGCCATCGGCCTTTGCTCTGTCAGTGACCTATCTATTCATAGTCATTTGTATTGCTCCCTTATGCCTATCCATGCCTGTTTGAAGCCCTGCACTGTATTCATAGCCACCACTTCTTGTGGTAAGCCATTCCATGCATCTACCACCCTTTCTGTGAAAAATAATTTCCTCACATTCCCCTTAATCGGCCTCCCTCTAATCTCATGCTGTGTCCTCTTGTCCTGCTATTTTTCTTATATTTAAACATGTTAGACTCTTTCACCTTGTTTATGCCCTTAAGGTGTTTAAATGTCTCGATCATATCACCTCTCTCCCTCCTTTGCTCAAGGGTATACATATTGAGCTCCGTTAATCTGTCCTCATATGTCTTCTGATGCAGTCCCTGCACCATTTTGGTTGCCCTTCTCTGGACTGCCTCAATTTGGTTAATGTCCTTGTGAAGGTGTGGCCTCCAATACTGCCTTGCAGTACTCAGATGGGGCCTAACCAATGTCTTGTACAGAGGGATTATTACCTCCCTCTTCCGACTTGTGATACCCTACTAATACCTAACACCCCCTAGCCTTACCTACTGCTTTAGAGGTCTGCTTGGATGATTTTAGGTCATCAGTGATGATGATGCCCAAGTCTCTTTCTTCCTTTGTGACTGCTAGCAACTCCCCTCCCAGCCTATAAGTGGCTTCAGGGTTTCTCTTCCCTATGTGCATGATTTTGCACTTCACCATTAACTATTGGAGCAGAATCTGGCATCCATCCCACCCTGTCTGGGATTGGTGCTGCAACAACAGTATCTCCCTAGTGCCCCCCTGTTGTGCCAAGCCAACTCCCTAGTCTGCACAACTTGGATCGTCCGTATTGGAACCTGATGTGCCACCCACCTTTGGCATGCCTATGAGCAAGTCATTAATCCTTAATTGAACAAAAAAATATAACAACAGCTACAAAAAATGTCATAACATTTGGGGCACATAATATAGTCACCCATTTTTGTGACTCTTGCAATGAAATTTACATCCTGCTCCATGGCTTTCACCCTACCGTCATCTGCTGTGTTCTGAAATTTTAAAAAAAGTAAATGAAGTTGAAATTAATTTTGTATTCAACGTGATCCCATGGCTTTTTTTTTGGTGGGTGGGGGCAGAGGAGGTGTTGGTGGTGTTTGGGGGGGTGAGTAATACAGATTTGACATCTGTGAGTGAAAGTGTGTACTCAGCAGCTGCCGCTAGTGTGCAGTACTGGCAGGGGAGTTGGGGTGAGGGGTGGGATGTGGGTGCTTAGGCTAGTTTGAGAATAACATGTGTTAATGTAATCCAATTTTTGGTGTGTTTTTTTTGTTTTCATTTGGGGGGAGGGGTTGTGAAATACACAGTACAAGTGAAGGCAAGTTCAGATGGAGTTTCTGTCAATGTTTCTCCACGTCTAATGCCTGTCAGGTTTCCTATGTACAGTATGTGTGCACTAAATACTACTCCTGGCCTCATTCTAAGGCAATTCACCAGTGATTTGAGCCTGCTGTCAGGCTGAAGGAATGCAGTCATACACGAAACAAAACTGCTTTCTCGTATGCATTCAATTCACTTCATAGTCTTAATGAGAGTATGATGATGTCAGACAATATGTTGGCTTCCTCTGCAGGGTTCGATCTTAACATTGTTTTACTAGCCCAAAACCTAGTGCAAATTGTCCAGGGCTAGTGCAGTTAACCCTCTACTTGTCCGTCTTGACTAGTGCAGGTTTTCCATGGCTGCTAATGAAGTTGAAAATGCTCCTGCTTTAGCTGGCTCTAGTCTTTGTGCTAATCCTTCTCAGTGTTGCTGATGGCCTGGTGTGATTAACACCTCATTAAGAGCTGCAGTTATCTAGCAGTTCAAGAAGGTGATCCCACAAAAGGCTTAATGTGAGTAATTATCACTCCACTGTCAGAACTTTCAGCTAGTGTCCCAGGGTATGATTAAGGGTAGAAGCTAAGTCAAGTCACTAGCTTCTAGTTTTCTGAATGTGTCTGTCTGAAAATTTGTCCCACATTATTAAGACCAGTGCCCCCATTTCCCACATTTTGAGTGTCTGTATCCAGCATTTCTGTGAAAAATGCTAAGACGTATATGAGTCTACTCTGTAGGTGGAGGGTTCTATCCCAGGCTCACCATAGCTGCTCCCTCTCCCCTCCAAATCTCTCAACTCTGTACTTTCCCTGGAAACCACTGCAGACTATACTCTGAAATGACTATCCATAGACCCATAGCTGCCACTACTGGTAAGGGTAGGGGATCCCAGCTCTTCCAAATGGACCATGTTAGCACCATCCATATATTCCCACCCTATCCTACCCGGTATAACCTTTCATCCTAAAATCATGCCTGTGTACTATTTACCCTGGTCTGATGAAAGGAGAATAGTTTAAACAAAATCTGTTACTGTTGAGGCATAGCATGTTAAAATCAATACTTTAAAAAATAAAAATGTCATAAAGTTTACTTTGCTAAGCCCCTTAGGTTTGTATAGCCCCCTCCCCAAAGAAATCCTAGATGTGCTCCTAGCTCACTTGACAGTGTACAGAAACATCCAGAAATGTCGGGCTCCAGTTGATCACATGGTGGCGGCTGAGATTGTCTTTCTCTGCCTGACTCTGTTCAGTGCCCTGTGGGTAATAATGCTCCCCTCCCCCCACACACAAATGTAATGGTAGGTGACCACTCGGAAGGAGACAACTTCCACTCCCTGATTCCAAATTGGACAGTATCAACACATGCTAGTACTGTACATGAGCCTCCAAGCTCAGGCTTCGTAGATGCAAACATAGAAGTGTCATCACTAAAGTATACCTATTGTATTCATGTGGTCTCAATAAAGCCTTGCAAGTTACAACAAACAAGATCCTGAATAACAACAAAACAAACAAACAAAAAAAACAGCATTAAGCCCTGTTAACTTCTAACTGGTTGTTGCTCTTGCCAGTGAGGGGTGGGGAGTGGAGGGATCTGAAATGAATCTGCTGGTAAGCATACAAATGCCCCTGTGGTATGATGTACAGTACCATTGCTGCAATACCATCAGTCTGTTAAAAGGTAAACTGTGTCAGCAAACAGCACAGATACGTGTATGTGTCTATGTGGGTGTGTATTCTTATTAGCTATAACAGTATTCTTTGCCCTGCAAGGACATCTGGGTGAAACCAGAAGAGCTTTCTTAAATTACTAAATCACAAGCAAAGAAAAAGTTATAGACACCCCTCCCCCTCAGCCCAGGTTAGAAAAAAGTTCTGTTTTCAGTTCTACCTTTTCTTTGTAGGATCAGCCAATATTGGAGGTGTGAAGCATCGTCATTAAGACCTTTAGCAGCTACTTCTTTTCCACTCTGCATCTTACAGTAGCACTGCAGGAAAGCTGGACAAAATTCTAGCCCTACCTTTTGCAACAGGACAAGACTGAGTTATTTTCCACTTTCACTGGCTGATAAACTTCAGGAGAGATGTCTGACGTTGGGGGGGGGGTAAAGGGATCTAAGTTCCACCTCCTCCAATACTGTAGAAGTGTTCTACCCATTCCCCCCCAAAGAAGAGCTGGGTTTACTAAAACGCCTGCTATGATTGAACAGTCGGGGTGTGAGAACTCCTCTGGACTACAGTTTTTGGTATGGAGTTATAGGGCACTTAAGTAATCATCTAAGTAATGTACTGAACTGTTGCATCAAGCACCATTCCAGTTCTCCTCCTGAACTAAATTCTCAATCAAATAAACTGAAGTTGCCAGTTTTTGGGCAAATGCTGCTTTGTAAGGGGGCAGTATAGTGCAGTTGTTTTGGGCTTTGAACTGAGCTGCAAACCTCGAGACCTGGGTTTGAATCTCACAGCTCCCACTTACACACTGTGTGACCCTGAGTTAGTGAGTCAGTTAACTACCATGTGCTTCCAGGTCAAATATGTGGCTTAGTGTGCCTTTTCTGGTTAAACAATTTCCTGTTTGACTTTAGACATACAGTTATCTCAACTCAGGGTCCAGGTGGCTGGGGGCAAGTGGTGCACAAGTGCTGTTCTCCCTACTATGTTGTAGTTGGGTGATATTTAATGGCTAATCAGGAGGATGCACAGTGCAGCTGTGTTTAATGTTTTTTATTCCACAGTCTTCCCGGTGTGCCCCTGTACCCCAGTCCAACCCTGACCCTGATAGTAGTAAGTAACCGAAAACCACCTCTAACCTCAACCTCCTCCCATAACTCCCTGTGAGCACCTTCACTGTTGTTGTAGTGTACTGAAAGTCAGAACTGAAAAAAGCATACATACTGTGAAGCAGAACTATGGTATGATACATAAAGCGCTGGTTGGATCACATATGGAGCATTGTTCACAGTACAAGCCATCTCTTAATAGAAATGGCAATATTGCCCTGGAGGTGATTTCCTACTTCTATAAATTCTTTTGTACTTCAGATTATTTGGTATTGTCAATAATTATAACAATGCAAGTATATTTGTTCATGCATCCTTTTTTTATTGTACCTGTTCTCCTTTTATCACTTTGAACCTAAGAGCAGGTACAGTAGCACAGAAGGTTTGTGTATTCTTACAATCATGGAAAATACATAGGCTGGGATATTCAGACTGCACCTGGCAGTGGCGCAAGCCTGGGCGCAGTGCAACTGTGATGCTCTGGGGCCAGGTCCAGGTGATATTCAATGGTGCTGCACCATGGCGCAGCATCACTGAATAAGGCACAGGCAGTGTACAAACTGCGCATGGCGCAGTGGCCCTGCACCAGTGCAAGCCACATATAGGGAGCACGGGGATGTGCCAGTGCAAGTGCAGTTGCTCTAGGTGCATCACCCGTGATATTCATAAGGGGGCATGCAAATGAGGCCATAATATATGCAAGGCACAAATGAGGCCATTTGCATATCATTATGGCCCCATTTGCATGCCTTGTGCAGGGCAGGCCAGCGACTTGGGCTTTCACCCTGCACAGCATGACGTGTGCTGTGGGGATCCTGGGGCATCCCCCATCCCGCAGCCTTGATCACATGGTATATGTTAATAAAGTAAGCCCTGGTAGTCTGGTGACCCCCCCAGTCCCTGATTAGTATGTAACATGACCATCCCTGGTGGTCTAGTGGTCCCTCCCACCCGAGTCCCCGATAATTGGCAAGCTGACGTCCCTGGTGGTCTAGTGGAATTCCCCCCCTGCCTGTTTCTGTGATCGTGGTAAAATGCCATATTGTAATGCCCTGGTAATCCAGTGGCACAACCCACCCACACAGAACCCCTTGCCCACCCCGCCCCCACCCCTATCATCGGCAAGTGGCTGCATCCTGCCTGCACACCGCCTGGCTGCCCACTGAATGACAGGTACAGTATGGGCTGTCCTAGACAGTCCCAAATATGTAAATGGAATCATGTGTGGGGCTTGGCAGTCCAGTTGGGGGGTCACAGGTGCCATGAGGGTCAGGGTCCCACAGGCCCACAGGGAGCGGGCTGCCGGGGGAGCAGCCGCCACAGCTCTCCCGTGGTGTACCAGTAGACTGCGCAGCAGTGGGCCGGTGGGTCCTCTGCATGGCAGGGCTCTGGGTTCCGAAGCATCATGTCTCGTGTCCCGGCATGTCTGTTTGGCCCTCGTGGTATGGGCATGCACAGGGGCATGTGTGTGTGTATGCAGTGCCTGGTGCTCTCTGGCTACTACTGTTTCCAGCACATCCCCGATGCGGATTATGCCCTGTGCCATACCCTTTGTCATATGGGTCAGCATGTGGATGGCCTCTGTCTGTTCCCTCTGCGCCATTAATCTGTCCTCCACCTGCTGCTGCAGCTCTGTGTAGAGCATGGTCAGCACCCCTACACCCATAGGATGCATGACATGCCGTTGTGTGACCCGGCCCTGTCTGCCGCCCTGTTCTGTGGTGGCATGCCCTGTCCCACAGGCACCACTTGCCAGTGGGCATGTGAATGGGCATGGTGTCAGTGTGGGTGCCTCTGTGCATGGGTGTGCCACAGGGATGGTTGGGGACACAAGGCACATGTTGTGTCCCGCGCCCACTGGGCATGTTGCCCCTCTGCCACTGGTCCATTGCATTGGTGTGCTGTCCTCTGTCTTGGCATCTGGGGTCAGCAGCTGGTCATCCATCATGGCAGCATCACCTGGGCTGTCTGGGTTGGTATCAACCCCTGTCTCTGGCTCCTCCAGTGCATCCTGCCGCAGGGACCCTGTGGGGGGACAGGGGTGACAGTGTCAGTCTGGTGCCCGGTGTGAGTACATGACAGTAGGTATGCAGTGGCATACGTACCCTCTGTATCTGGTGTTCTCCCAACCATGCCTGTGCTGCTGCTGGATGCTGCACCGGTCCTGCATGGTTGAGATGTGGTACAGTCAGTGGGCTGTGCTATCCGGTGTTTCCCTTCCCCTTGATGGCCCTCCCATGCCTACCTGCCGATGTGTTGCATCCATCCGGCACACCCTGCCAGGAGACCTCATTGATGGTCTGTGCCACAATCCTCTCCAAGAGTGACAGCCTTGTTCCGGGCGATGGTGGTCCACCCCCTGTTGCTGTGAGTGCCTTGTGTGCCACCATAAGCTTCCGTTTCATGGCGAACCCTCCTCTTGTGTTTACTGGTGGCGTGGGTCTGTGCCTCGGATCCAGCAGCACTGACCACTGCCTGGATTTCCAGCCAGAGCCACTGCTTAGTCTCAGTGGGTGCCGATACAGCACGCTATAGTTGGCCTGGATGTCCATTACCATGGATGTCACTTGGGTGGTGAAGTTGCTGACCTCACCTTCTTCCTGGTGGTGCTTGTGCCCCCATCACTTGGTCTGGACTGGCCTTCAGCAGCTGGTCTCCATCCTGGGATCCTGGCATTGTTCACTGGCATTGCCACTGTGCACTCACTTCCATATTCTTGCATATGAGCCGCCTCTGCACATGCCCTTATTTGGCGGGGTCACGGGGCGTGTCCCGAGACTGTGCGAACCTCTGCCTCACCCCTGAATGCTGCTCCATGTCATGTTGCGTACTGCATCTGGCACTGCCCCCATGCATGGCATTGTTGCTGAATGCCGTGTACCAAGTGCACCTTTTGTGCCATGCCTGCATGCACTGCTCTTGTATGGCATGGGTGCGCCTTGGAGAATGGCGGCCAATAAGCATATCAAAATATGGGGATTTTTATTATTTGGTAACATGATCAGTCCCAATGGGCACAAGTTCATGTTTTTCAGTGGAGACCCGGAAGGTCTAAGGTGGATAAGTGACTTGCTTAGAGTCACACAGCATGCAAGCAGAGGTAGTGGGAATCAAACCAAAGTCTTATTGATGTACCAAGTTCATTCACAGATCTTTACTCAAGCATTTAGGATATACTGTACTGTCAGCCAAGCATAAAAAAATGACAATTAGCATGTTCAGTTTGCTTCTCTCACACAATCCCCCCCACACATAGTTACCCTCACCAGCAGTAAGTGGTAGTGTTTCTTAATGAGAAGCGTCATGAACCTAGGAGTTGCAGTTTTATCTGTTTGTATTGTACACTAAGTAACTACATGAACTCTTTTGCAGCACCTCTTTTTTTTATATTGGAATATTCTTTCCTTACTGAATTAGGTGAACATGGAATGAAGTTCCCAGATCCCTGATGCATGACTCCTTAAAAGATTATATGATGACAGGACAAACGTAGAAACATAGAATTTGATGGCAGATAAGGACCGCTTGGGCCACCTAGTCTGCAATTTCCCTACCTAATGGATAAGCTGCAGATCCTAGTTAACCAACAGCCTACTTCCTCCAGCCCCCCACTAGAATTGCCTTATGTCTGTCCCATGCATTCTTGAATTCCCGACCTCCTCACGAAGGCTGTTCTATGAATCCAAAACCCTCTGCATGAAAAAATACTTCCTCACGTTACCTCTAAGCTATCCTCTCTCTATCTTCAAATCTTGCCCCCTTGTTCTTGCACATCTCTTTTTCTGAAAGATGCTACCCTCTTGGACTTTGTTGATTCCCTTGAGGTACTTGAAAGTTTCTATCATGTTCTTTCTCTCCCTCCTTTCCTTGAGGGTGTACATATTAAGCTTCTTTAGTCCTCTTCGTATGTCTTCTGATGTAGACCCTGCAACATTTCGGTTGCCCTCCTCTGGACAGCCTTTACCCTGTTTATGTCTTTGCAGAGATGGAGTCTCCAGAACTGCATGCAGAACTCCAGATGGGGTCTCACCAACTGTCTGTACAGAGAGATAACAACTTCCTGTTTTCTCACTGGTGATGCCTCTCCCTATGCATCCCAGTATCGTCCCAGCCATCCTTACTGCCTTCTCATATTGCTTGCCCACCTTTAGGTCATCTGATATAACTACTCCCAAGTCCCTTTCCATTTTTGTTGTCAGTATCTCACTTCCCATTGTGTACTCTTCCCCTGGGTTTTTGTTTCCCAGGTGCATTACTTTACACTTCTTTGCATTGAATCTAAGCTGCCATATATTTGACCATTCCTCCAACCTTGCAAAATCCCTTCTCATCCTTTCCACCACACCTTGTGTATCAACCCTGTTGCAGATCTTTGTGTCATCTGCAAAGATACATACTTTTCCTTCCAGTCCCTCTGCAATGTCACTTATAAAGACATTAAAAAAGATCAGGCCCAGTACTGAACCCTGCGGTATCCCACTAACAATTTCCCTTTCTTCACTGTGCACTCCGTTTACTGTTGCCCTCTATGTCCTGTTGTCCAGCTAGTGTTTTACCCAGGCTACCACCATGGGACCCACTCCCAGGCTGGCTAATTTGTTTATTAATATTTTACATGGGACTGTGTCAGATGCCTTACTTGAAGTCTAGGTAGGCCATGTCCACAGCCCTTCTCTGGTCCAATACTTTAGTCACCCAGTCAAAGAAATCAATTAGATTCATCTGACATGACCTTCCCACTGTGAATCCATGCTGCCTTGGGTCCTGTGCCCCACTGGACTTTAGGTACTCAACAATTCTTTCCTTCAGAAGTGATTCCATCATTTTCCCTACCACTGAGGTCAAATTGACAGGTCTGTAGATTCCTGCCTCTGTCTTGCTCCCACTTTTGTGAAGGGGAATCACATCCACCCTCCTCCAATCCTCAGGTACCACACCATCCTCCCATGATTTGTTAAAAAGGGTAGTCAGTGGTGTTACTAGTTCTCCCTTTAGTTCCTGGGGTGGTGAGAGTCACGTGATGCAGAGCAACTGGTAGCTGCTTTCTCCTGAGCTCCCACCCTCCACCCTATTAAATTGCTTAATTTTACTGATCTACAGCACTCCTTTATAAAGATTTTGTTTGTTGGAGTGACGCTGACCATCTGGGATACTCCTGAACCAAAACTTTCCAGCGGAACGTTCGTTTTAAAGGCCGTTTGGGGCAATGGACTCGGATATGAAAACAGCTGGGGTAAAGCATACTCCACCCATGTCTCCGGAGAAAACTTCCAAAAAAGCCAGAAATTCTAATTCCGGGCAGTTACCAAAACAATCGCCCCCTGCTTCACACAGCAATTTGTTAACTGAAGATCGATTCCTTCAGGAGCTCCTGCCCTTCAGGAAATCTCCAGTGAAATTAAATCAATAAAAAGTGACTTCACTGCCTTATCGAGACGGGTGGGGGATATGGAGGCAAGAGCATCTTCCTTAGAAAATTGGAAAAACAAGACTGATCCAGAAATAGTCAAACTAAGGCAGCAAATTCAGAAATTACAGACCAAGACAGAAGACTTAGAGGGCAGAAGCAGGGGGAATAACATTTTAATCCTTGGCGCACAGTCGGAGGAAGGTGGGGACACCATCAGATTTGTTCAACAGCTTCTCAATAAAATTATTGGCCTCTTCGCCTATTAATCAACAATACACATCGAAAGGGCACATAGATCCTTAAGACCTAAGTTTACCTGGCGACCGACGATTATCATCAGATTCCTCAGCTACATAGAGAAACAACATGTTCTGGTGAAGGTTAAGGAATTAGAGTCAATCCAATGGGCCATAACAAAATCAGAATTACCCAGGACCTTCCATACGAAATCCGGCAAAAGAGAACGGCCTTCCACCCGATTGTGAGGAAACTAATTGCAGCAGGCATGAAATTCAGAATGAACTATCCGGCAAAGTTACTGGTCTCTCTAGACGGCACCTGGCATGCTTATGACAACCCGGATCAAGCTCTATCTGACCTCGCCATGAGGCTCCCAAACCTCTTCAAAGGAGACTGACTGTTTCAAGGAGACTGCTCATTACAAGTTTAACTGAGTTTGTTGTAGACGTCTGCTACGCTTTAGTTGGTTTAAATTGGATCTTTTTCGAATAGGATACCTCCTTTGGGTAGATACTAGTGTTGGCTTACCTGGTTTCCTTGGGGGGGGGAAGGCGTAGAGCCAGGATGGCAGTGCGTGGCGAATTTGTAGGCCCTGAGGCCTATATGGCCTAGCAGATCCATGGCGCCATGAGCGCGCATCTCCACTGGGGGTTGAGGAACTAGTTAGGGGTAGCGGTTTCGAGGTTCCATTTTGACGGTCGGACTGTTTTGTCCGTCTTCATGGCCTTCCTAATCGAACTTCCCTTCACGATGTTTTCTCCCGTTCGAGGACGCCTGGGTCTTTCACATTTACCCAATCAATCTCTGGGCTACATTTTGGGAGTGGGACTGGAGTACCCAGGTATTTATCCTCTTTAGTGTACCAGGACCGTGAGGGTTTGAAGGAATACAGAGGTAGGTCCTTACAGGAAGCTAATCCTCGGTTTAATTTTTGGTCCAGAGTTTAGATATCTCGAAATTGCTAGATGCGATTACAGCACAAGCTTACTGTTGGGTTGGGGGCTCGTAGAGCATAGCTCCGGGAGAGTCTGTCTCTGTGCCGTAATTGGGTAGTGGGGTACCTTTGGTCACATCCTGGTAGGAAGGCTACGTTTTTTCTCTGGAGGTCCAGTATCAACTCAAGCGGGGTTCCATGGCTCAGCCATGGCTCTATTTCTAAGGAGGTTTGCTGCAGACCAAGGTATCCGGGGGTCCCGCTTGTATGTCATAATTGGGTGTTTTTCTGCTTCTGGTTACTTTTGGGACTATTTGTAAATAGTTTTGGGGGTAGTTGGGAGGGTAGGGTTTACAAAGTATTGGGGGGAAGGGGGATCATATTTTTCAAGGTTCTCAATAGTTTTCTGGATTAATCCCTTTGTTGTCTCTGGTTTTTCCCAAGGATTACAGTCTCAACTATGTGGCTGATAATACCTTCTGGTTATGTTTGGAGTGTTCAGGGAGGACATGGGGCGGAAGGTGCCACTTTGCAGGGTTCGACTTGCAAGACCATGGATGGTAGTTATACGTACTGTTTCCTATTAAGATTGTTAAATGGCTTTAGGTCACATTAAATTTGCTACATGGAATGTCAGGGTATTAGGGATATAACCAAGAAAAGGCAAATCTTACTGAATTGTTAACACTGGTGTGGACATTCTATTTTACAGAAACTCATATTTTAACCTCTGAAGTCAATCTGCTAAGGTGTCAAGGTTTTTCCCAGGTTTTTGTCTCAGAGGGGTCTAAGCAGCAGGAGTGGCTATCTTGTTGAAACGTAATATACCATTTGTTCTAGAGAGTTGTACTAAAGACTCAGATGGCAGATATGTATTAGTCAAAGGCACGCTCAACAACTTGGGAGTGGTTCTGGGGCCATATACTGCCAGTTGGTGGGGACTCTAATTTTCTTATGCAACTAACGACTAGTTTATGTGAGCTTCTACTAGGTTTTCATTCTGAAGTTGGAATACTGCCTTCGCAGGCTCTTGACAGAACTTATAGGCCCATAAGATCCTCCACACCGCCCAACTGGCCCTTCAGGATTTTGTAACCTGCTGGGCTTGGCGATCCTTGGAGAATTTTGAATCCTCCAACCGTAGCTACACGTACTATTCCTCAATACACAAGTCCTGGTCTAGACTAGATTACCTTTGGTGAGCACTGGGCTCTTGGCTAATATATCCCTTTCTGGTATAGAGCCGATTGTCATTTTGGACCATGCCATGGCGTGGATAAAACTCTCCCCCTGTCCCTTGGGCCAGAGAGACACCTCTTGGAAACTCAACACACAACTCCTAAAGGATGAACAGATCACTGCTCATCTCAAATCTTTGATCTCGTCCTTTCTCGAAACCAATCAGGGCTCAATCTCCAGAGATGATTTAGTCTGGTGTGCGTTAAAATGTTTTCTCAGAGGTGAGTTTATTAAAATAGCCACTAAAAGGAAAAGGTTGAGGGAAGAGAGAATTACCTTTCTGGCTAACCGAATTAAGTTGGCTGAAAGTGCCCTCTCTTCCTCAAACTCTCAAACTGACTTAGAAAACCTGCTCAGGATCAAGAATGAGTATGAGGACCTGATTAAGGAAAAAACGAATATGCCATCTTAAAATCTAAAACGCGATATCTTGACCAGGGTGAGAAACCCGGGAGGTTACTAGCTCTCAGGTTAAGGGAGGTAGAAAGCTCAAGATTAATTCCTGCTGTGAAGGGGGCTGATGGTTCAATTAAAACAGCACCAAGGGATATAGCAAGAATTTTTGAGGATTTCTACAAAGACTTATATAGCAATAACTTTTCCTCAACCCCAATGTCGAACCAGATTCTTTCCTGGCAGGAATATCTCTCACTAAGTTGCACCCGGTTACTGTGAAGTACTTTCCTCGCCTATTACGCTGGAGGAGATTGAGAAGTCATCCAAGGCCTACCCACCGATAAGTCCCCAGGACCCGATGGCCTTCCCTTCAATTTCTACAAAGCGTTCAGTAAGGAAGTTGCTCCTGCTCTCCTTAAGCTATTTAATTATATTCTTTCTTCGGCTCCACTGGACCCCTCTTTGCTGGAAGCTACTATTATCCTAATCCCAAAGCCGGATAAACCTAAACTGGACCCAGCCAGCTATAGGCCGATATCACTACTTAACTATGACATTAAAATCTTAACCAAAATTCTTTCCTTAAGAATCAAACAGGTCTGGCAGGTACTGCTGAGTCAAGAGCAGGTAGGTTTCGTCCAAGGTAGATCAGCTATAGATCATATCGCTGCCTACCCACATCTTTCAGGCGGCTCAGGAAACCCAGATCCCCATGGCTTTAGTTGCTTTGGATGCAGAGAAGGCCTTTGACCGGGTCAGCTGGGAGTTCCTGTGGGCTACCCTTAGTAAAATGGGCTTTCCCGAGAAGTTCATCGGCTGGTTAAGGGCGATCTATACCTCGCTTCATGCAGGGTCTACTGTAACGGGTGTTCTCGCTCTCGTTTATCCTGCAATCTGGTACTCGTCAGGGGTGTCCCTTGTCTCCATATCTATTCAACTTATACCTAGAGCCTTTGCTGCTTCACATCAAAAGTTCACCCAAAATTTCTGGCTGTGTAATTGCTCAACGGACCTTGACCCTCTCAGTTTTCCGATGACATTCTCTTGCATCTCTCAAACCCGAAATTTCCTTGGGGAGGTATTGCGACTAGTTAGCCTGTTTGGCAAGGCGGCTAATTATAAGCTTAATCTGTCTAAATCGGTGATATTCCCACTCAACTCACTTTTACACCATGCTAATGTTTCCCAATTCGGTATGAAGTGGGCCCCAAACCATCTCAAATACTTAGGTATCTATTTGGCCCGTGATGAAGAGTCGGTCAAGAAACTTAACCTGGATGACCTGTTAGACACCGTTCAAAAAGATCTCAATAGATGGGATAACCTGCCCATTTCAATTGGAGGCGTATCAATATAAATAAAATGAATGTTCTTCCGACTTTTTACCCCTTAAATCTTCTCAATATCTGGCTCCTAAATCTTACTTCCAGAAGTTGCATTCAATTATATCCAAATTTATCTGGATGGCAGAAAACCTAGAAGATCCTTCATTAAGCTCTGTCTACCTAAAGATAAAGAGGGCCTTCGTCTGCCCAACTTTGGATGGTATTATTGGGCCAACGACTTAGTCAAACTGGCCAGGTGGATTGGACCCCTAGTGAGCTCTATACGCCTGCTTGGTTGGAGTTGGAGCTTAGTCTGTTGAGGAGCATAATATCCCGCCCGCTACATTTTTTCTATAGTTTTCCCACTCCCCGAGGCTCTTCGCAACTCAGTGATAGGGGTATCCACTAAAGTCTTGTCACAAATTTGGAACTTCCTTAAAATCCCATATACTAAAGACCATGCCCAGCCTCTAATCCTTAACCCCAATATTAGAGTAGGAGGACACATACTGTCATCAGCCTCGCTCCCACAAATACAGGACCGTTTGGTAGAAGATCTGTACTTTCAGGGGGCTCTTGGTTCTTCCAAGGATATTCTCACTAAACTGGGTCTACCCTCTCAAAATATATTCAAGGTTTATCAACTAAGGCATCTCATAGGTAATAACTTTGGGTTGGTGAGTGTGCCCTCTCAGGTTAGGCCCTTCTTGGAGCAACTTAGGAATCACGCTGCTAAGCCCCACTGTATAGCTAAAATTTATATGCACCTGCTAACTGAAAAGTTTCCTGATTCCTTGAATGGTTCCAGGTCATGGGTCTCTCAATTCTCTGGTCTTTCCCTTTCCTGGGCCCAAGTTTGGCGTGATGTATACAGATATCTTACCCTAGATAGAAATAGACTAATCCAGTTTTATATTTTAAATAATATGTACTACACTCCACTGAAGCTCACCAAATTTGACAGATCCAAATCTGACAGTTGTGTTAGATGCGGCTTAGAAGTGGGGGATTTGTCACACATTTTTTGGTCATGCGCCAAAGTTGCCCCATTGTGGCAGGCAATTCGCAGCGGTCTGGATCCGATCCTAGGTCTGGATGATTATTTACAGCTGAAATATGCATTTTTAGTGTGTACTCGAATATCAGGTGCGCAGAACGGAAATATCATATAGCCATAATCTCAATGGGCAGTTAAAAGGCTAGTGCTTAGACACTGGCTAGACCAAGTAGCTATTTCTTACAAGGATTGGTTAGAGGAAATTTCCTTATGTTTTAAGATGGAAAGATTATTGCCAACTCTCGACATGCCATGCCTATGTTCCAGAAAAAATGGGGCAAGCTATACGCTTTATATCTTCATTGAATCTACATTTTATACCCCTGGCGGCTTCAGTGCGAGTTGTTTCAAGGTGACCTTATGATCTTTCCTGGGTTCTGTTCCATGGCGCCAATAGAGAGTTCTCCAGGTTCACCTGGAGCTGGAGGTAGCACCTTCCGGGAGGGTCAGGGGTGGGGGGTACATTGTCATGGTTTTCCATTTCTTGTTCACAAATGGATGGTCAAGTTGTTACGCTGCAGTATTTGTATCTTATTCATGTCTTCTTTGTAAATCAATAAAACTTTGAATTTCAAAAAAAAGAATTCTGGGGTGAATCCCATCAGGCCCCTTTGCTTTGTTCACCTTCAGTTTTAGGAGTTCTTTCAGAACCCTTTCTTCTGTGAAAGGACTGATATCGACCCCCCACCCATCCAGAGTGCTTCTATTGACTGAATTAGGTACCTCTCCCTCCTCTTCTTTTGTGAATACTGAGCAGAAGTATTCATTCAGTATCCCTGCTTTTTTACTGTCCCTCTCTGCCCTCCCACCCTCCTCTTTATTCAGCCTCAGTCTCCATCCCTTTGTCTTTTTTCGCTCCCTAATGTACCCATAAAAGGTTTTATCCCCCTTCTTAACCGAGTTGGCTGTCTTTTCCTCACTTTGGGCCTTTGCTATTCTGACTTCCCTTCCTGCTTCCTTCTGCTTTAACTATTACAGTTCTCTGTCCTACTCCTTCTGTGTTTCCTTATACTTCCTGAATGCTGTGTTTTTCTCCCTAACCTTCCCTGCCACCTCTTTTGAGAACTACAGTGTTTTTTTCTTTCATTTTGATTTGTTTATTTGCTTCACACAAAGGCTTGTTGCCTCTGTAATGGCAGTATTGATGTTTCCCCATTGTTGCTCCACCCTCCTTCTAGCCTGTTTGCTAGTGCTATTCTGAGGCACACTCCCATTTTGACAAAGTCAGCCCTCCTGAATTCCAATACCTTCACTTTTGTATGGTTTGACTCTTACAGCTGAGTTTATCGTGAACCACACTGTTTGGTGGTCACTTGTTCCCAGATAGCTACCCACTTCTGAATCTGAGATCCTCTTTATGTCCCCATTTGAAAGTGCCAGGTCTAAGATTGCTCCCTCCCAAGTAGGTTCCAACATTAGCTGTCTAAAGCATGCCCCCTGTAGGACATTGAGAATGGCCCTGCTCTTGGATGTGGCTGCAGAAAAGGTGCTCTAGTTAACATCTGGCATATTCACATCCCCCATCAGTAATATCTCTCCTTTCTCTGCCATCCTAAAGATGCCTTCTATCATTTCCTTGTCCATTTCCTCCCCCTGAGATGGGGGTCTGTATACAATCCCTGTGTGGATTGTGGTGCCATTTCCTGTCTCCAGGGTGACCCACAGTGCCTCCTCTCCTCCGTATTAACCTTTTAGTTCCATTGTTTGATTCCTTCCCTTACATAGAGAGCTACTCCTACTCCTCCTCTTCTACCTTCCCTGTCCCCCCTGTAGATTGTGTACCCTGGTATGTTGACATCCCAGTCATGGTTCTCTGTGTACCATGTTTCTGTGACTGCCATGATATCCAGGCATCCCTCTTCCATCAAGGCCACCAGTTCAGGGAGCTTGTTACCTAGACTATGATCATTGGTGCTCATTACCCTCCAGTTTTTGAGGGCCTTACCCTTTTCTGCTATGTTTCTATGCCGATACAATAATGCTCAAAGATACCTTATTTAATCAAAAGTAAAATAAAATGAAAACAAGAGCAATTATTTAAGTAATAGATCATACCACAGAACCAGGTACAAAAATGTATCATTGTGTTTAATATAGACACTTTCTGTTTAAAACAAGCAGATAAAAAATGACAGCTCCTAGCTTCAATGCATCCACTTCCACAAACCCACTGATTGTGCTGTAGTGTTACAGAAATGAAAGTGGAGGGGGTTGTGAAAGGGTAGCCTCATTATTCTAGGAGCTGCTGTTTTTTAACCAGCTTGTACTGAACTCAGAGAGCCTACACTAAATAAACGTGAACACTTCCATATAGAATTATGTGGTTGGCTATATAGGGAACTGCTGCAATTACTAGATAAGTGATGTACATTTAATCATTAGAGTTCCATCAGTTTGTAGATGCCAGCTACCATATCTATTCACCTCTGTAAACTTATCAAGTAGGTAAAGGTATCTCCACACCCTACATTACCGTGCTTAGCTGCAGTACCATTCAGTACGTCTATCATACAAAGCAGTGCTGTACAAATTAAAAAAGACTGTCCTCCCCTGATGGCACAGAATGCATTGAACTAACTGAGGCAATAAATATTACACTATTGACAGTAATGTCCAATAGGTAATTGAAGACAACCAGGGACACTGTGAAAGACACACACACGCGCACACACACACACACACACACGACAATTAAAAGGCAAAAACATTTATTGATACAAGTATTAAAATATGGGTATTCATTTTGATTTGCTTTCTTCAGACAGGGATTCTATTTGCCTGACCAATAAAGTTTGAACTTACAACCACTGTCTGTGTTGTTACTGACTAAATGTGATCTATTCTCTGATGTTATGTTACATGACAACTCAGTGTTCTTTGTGCCATTGAAGCCCTCAGCCAAAAAAACCCTCAGATCTGTAGAATGGAGAAGACTGAGTTTGTGTGGTTTCTGTCAAAGGAAACATTTCTGGCTTCTCATGCGGTGTGCTGGACACCTGCAATAATATAACCTGATGGAGCAGGTGGATGTGCACGTTCCCACTGACACACTGCAGTTAGTTGTTCTGTCCCTTGCAGTGCTTGGCATCCTAACAGGAGACATTGTTGTTGGCAGAACAGCTGATTGCCATGATGAGGTACCAAAAAAAAATACACTTTTGTTTTTTATAGGGGACAATGATGCACTCCATCACACCATCATATTGACAACTGCTGGCAGTGAGACACAGTCTCTACTCTCAGGATTCATAATACTATCAAAGGACTCAAGCAGAGATTGAGGTTCTTTTGCTTGTACATTATGTTCTCAATTTACACATCTTTCTTTATTTTTAAAACTATCAATGCTGCAACTGACACTTGGAGAAAAGCCACGTTCTTGGATTTTACAGTATATTTTGTTGTCTGACCAAAAATATTCACTTGTAGGTGAAAAAATTGTGATTTTCTATCTGCTGTATTGTAATATGTGGTTGTATGTAAGTAGTTATTAGCTGTTGTTACCTGGTAATCTGATACAGTACGTAACCTCAGCACAGTATTGGTACCTGTGAAGAGACACATTACTTTAAAGCAACAAAGTTTGCCCATTCAGTTATAATGCATTTTCACCTTTTTGCAACATTTTTGGACAGATAATATAATGTACAGTACTATCCCATTGGAATCAATTGTCAATTCTAGCTCAGTTAGTTTTACAAATAAAAACAGATGTGTAAATCGAGAGCATCATTGCATCAGCAAGAGAACAGGGATTTTTGTTTCTCACTGTCCGGTGGTTATGGAGATATACTATATATATATATTTAGACAGTGTATGATTTGCACAGTAGGTTTCCTGAACCTTAATTGAATGATTTGCATAGTGTGTGAAATGCCGGGGTCCAGCTGCACTACTGAGAACAGGATTAGAATGTAATAAAATGTGAATATTACCCAAAAAAGTATATGCACAAGTAGGGTGCTCACAATAGTGTGCACATTCCCATTAGAATCAATTGTCAGTTGTAGCTCAGTCTCTCTCTCTCTCTCTCTCTCTCTCTCTCTATATGCTAGCAATAAGACACGACGAGGTGTGGGTTATGGCCTGATAAGAGCACGCCCCAGGTGCGTTATGAGGCATGGTGCGCTAGGTGCCTTAGCACGAAGTGCTCTATCAAACCATAACCTACCCTCGAGTGTGTTCTTGCTTCTCAAATCGGCCCCAGTAATGAAGTTGATTTAAAAATGGACATACAAAGTGTACATCAAAACTGAAGAATTATGATAAATGGAAAAAACAAAAAGTAGTTCCTGTCACTGATTTGGGTGGAGCTTTTTAATCACTGGAAGAGGTTGCTGGTTGTCTGTGTGTGTACTCTGAGTCATCCACACAGAGGAAGACTAAAGAGCATATTTTTTTTGAGTCATCCACATAGGCGGAGACTAAAGAGCATGGTTTTTTCATTTTATCATATTTGCTAGTTTGACCACCCAGTTTCAGTTACAGCAGCTAGGATCAATCGTGCCCCATATTTGATTATCCACCCCCCCCCCGACACACAACTGATTTAACTTTGTTTCCTTTTTTTTAATTTTCTCTTCTGAAATAAATTTGGGTTTTACTTCATTAAGCAACTGCTTTGAGTGGGAGCTGAACGTGTCCCCACCGGCCACCATACACAGTAGTTGTCTGCTTCAAGGTTTTTGAATCGCAAGTCAGAGACGAGAAAACTCAATTAATATTAGTTTTAGCTGCCTGACAGTAATGCTATCTGGTTTCTGTCAGGATTGTTGGTGCTTCATATTTAGAACAGGAAGGAAGAATGATCGAGTGTAGAGATGTTGCTAACGGTCACGTGTGTTGGGAGTCTACTGAGAGCGAGACCAAGAACTGGAGATAAAATATGAGACAGGGAGGGACTAAAAGAAAATATTGAAAAAGGTAACTGTTTATAGGTTTCATGCAGTCGGAAGGGGGGGTGCTTAGCATTACACTGACTGGGTCAATGTCGACATTTTCCTGCTTTCTGTTTTACAGTGTGTGTGACTGGTAGCTATCTGAGACAAGGGCTTTGCTGTGACAGCTGTGTGAGTCTGCAACAAGTCTGTCACATTAGAGTGAGTAAGGTGTTCCCGATGTCAGAGAGGTCGTGTGATTGGTCAGGATACTGCTTGTGTTGTGAAGTATGGTGATAAAGTGCCGGCTGAGAATATATGGCTGTATAAGGACACGGGTGAAAGGGTGTTTTAGCCAATGAAAATGTTTGAATTGTTTAGCCCATTTTATAAATATATATAATATATATATGTTTTACGAATAAAGACAGATGTGTAAATTGAGAGCATCATTGTATCAGTGAGAGGACAGGGATCTCTGCTTGAGTCCTATGGTAGTAGAAATCGAGTCTCTCTCTGCGGCAGTTGTCAATATGGTGTGAATCAAGTCACTTGGAAAAAAAAAAGAATGTATGCATGGTCACAGCTGCAGTTTTTATTTTTCCCACTACCTGCTTTTTTACATATCTTTATTTTATTTGTATTTATTTTTCAGTTTTGTTTCTTACTGACAGGTGGTTGTGGACATATATATATATATATATATATTATATATATATATATATATATATATATATGGGATACATGACGGGCACGAGTGTGATATGGAAAATATCTTCACTCCTATAGAGTGACCTCTGAATTCTCACGAGTGGTGAAGCCACAAGTGAGGTTTCAGAGGTCACTGTACAGGACTGAACATATTTTCCGTAGCACACAAGTGTCCATCATGTATCCGATATATACAATAGGGGCCTCATTGTTGCAAAATGTACCATTTGCATGGCTTTGTGCGGCTTTGCGCCGGTGTGATAAATGTCAGGTCTTATATTTATCACACCCTGGTGAAAATAACATAATTTATCACACCCATTTACCACTCACCCCCATTGTCTATATATATATATATATATATATATATATATATATTATAGTACAGTAGTGCTACCATAGTTAAAGTTGAGGAGCCATTTCTATATTAAACCAAAATTTTGCATCTTAATAACTTTGCAACCGTTTGACAGATTTACCTGAAATTTGGAATACATGATCAAGAACCATAGGCCTTGGGATCTGCCAAGTTTCATACCAGTCGGATATACAGCTGCAGAGTTATTAAGCATGATCTGCGCGTGCATTTACGCTTTTTCTGGAATACTGCTGTCGCGCCTACAGGTCGCATGGTTCGTGTGACCTGCCCAAAATCTTCAGGGAATGTGCGGCCAGGGTCCCCAATGTGCCTTTCAAAGATTTCGTGAAAAAATATTAAACGGTTCGAAAGTTATTCAAAAAAATATTTCCCATTATAAGTCAACGGGAAAAGTTAACAAAAAGTTCGACAGTTTCGCAAATGCACTTTTTACTGTCACAAATGGCCCTGTTACTGTCACAAATCCGCCATCTTGTTTTCAGTTAGTGATCAGAAAAATGCTTGGCATTTAAAATTGAGACCCTCTAGCAACCTAATTCTTTTTGTATTCACCTAGTCGGGGCCCTGAGGATGCTAGCCATGTCTTTATTTTGGGGTAAAACACCCCAGAAATATGTTTTTCAGATTTCTGGAAAAAGTACTTTCACAAAGTAGTGTCGCACTCACGAAAGTGTCTAAATTTTTTTTAAAGCTTTCACAAATCATACACTACTTTTATATTACTCATGCCCAAAATTAACAGTAATTCTTTGGCACCGCTGCAAAAGAACAGTTGGGAGTTTTGGGCTGAAATTTGAGGGAAGCATGGCCGACATCTCACAGATGTGCCTTTCAGTGCTGTATTGAAAAAATATTACCGCAGCTGGCAAAATTCGGCACTCAAAGTTGACATTTTTCCATAGGATAACATTACAGCACCAGACGCATTACAGGAATCCTTTGGCACCCTGCTGCAAAATAACAGTTTGGTCTTTTTTCCTGAAATTTGGAGGGAAGACAGCCAACAACCCACAGATGTGCCTTTCAGTGGTTTGGTGAAAAAATATTACAGGGAGGCAAAGTTATGGCACTCCAAACTTCTCTTTTTTTCCCATAGGATAACATTATGGCATTCGCTGCGCCTTTCAGGGCCCATATCTCAGAAACGGTGCGAGATACGGACTTTTCATCGGAAAAATACTTAGCCTCCTACTGGGGGCTAAGTACAAAACTAGCCAGGACAGTCGTAAATCATATGACTTTTAAATTTTTTTCTACGTCGTACGGTTCCTGAGATATAACCTATTTAGTATTCCAAGTCCTCATTTTCTGCTCCGATACCCATTATTATGCATACATTCTTTGTACTCACTGTCTTTCTCTATGCAGCTTTTGGGGAAAACCAGCCTGTGCCCTTACATTACTGTTACCATTGCCGTTTCCGCTTGTGGTTCCGTACCCGTTTCACTTACTGTTGACATCTACGCCACCATGTGCGTCATCCTTTGCGTTATCCTTTGCGCTTGTGTTTCTGTTATTTTTTGCCATTTGTGTCTACAGTACTGTTTCTCTTTCTGTTTCACGTTGCGTCACCATGCCCATTGACATTTCTGTTTGCAGGCACCATGTTACTATGTGACAACAAATCACGTGGCAGACTGTTCCCGTCTACGCCACCGTGTGCATTACCCTTTCTGTTCTCTTTCACACTTGCATTACCATGTGCACCACTGTTAGCACTTCTGTTTGCATTGCTGTTCCTGTTACTATGCTACAAGACATCACGTGGTGGGAGTGCGGGGCCCCTCCCGGCGCTGCATTACATTAACTATTTCTCATTATCATTCTCAAAAATAAGGGAAATTGGGCAAAAACTCTGTTTAATGCATTAGTTAGGGTTGTTCCACAGCAACAAAAGTGAGGAAATTCGGTGTTAGGGTTGAAACCCCCTGTACCCCTCCACCCACCCCCAACTGGCATTGGGTGCGCATTGGAGCGTCGGTCCTAACTCTCACCCCATTCTCCTATACCTCTGCTGCTTTACACATGTAATGGGGTGAGAGTTAGGGCTGGCAGTCCAGTGCTTTCCCAATGCGGTTGGGGGGTGGGCAGGGGGTCAAGGGGTTTCAACCCTACACCAATTTCACTCTCTCACTGTGGAACAGCCCTAACAATGCATCAAACTGAGTTTTGCCTCTATTATATATATATATATATATATATTATGGTAACACGGTTGTGCTACCATAGTTAGGGCTGAGGAGCCATTTACATGTTAAACCCCAAATTTTGCACCTTAATAACTTTGCAACAGTTTGACGGATTTGCCTGAAATTTGGAATACCCGATCAAGACCAATACACCTTGGGATCAGCCAAGTTTTGTACCAGTCAGATACACAGCTGCAGAGTTATTAAGCGTGATCTCTTGGCGTGCGTTCACTTTTTCTGGAATTCTGATCGTGCCTACAGGTGCCACGGTTTTGTGCGATTGTTCAAAATCTTCAGAGAACATGCGGCTGGGGTCCTGTTGTGCCTTTTGAAGATTTCGTGAAAAAATATTAAACGGTTCGGAAGTTATTCAAAAAAATATTTCCCATTATAAGTCAATGGGAGAAGTTAACAAAAAGTTCGACAGTGCCGAAAATGCACTTTCTACTGTCACAAATCCGCCATTTTGTTTTCAGTTAGTGATCAGAAAAATGCTTGGCATTTAAAATTGAGACCCTCTAGCAACCTAATTCTTTTTGTATTCACCTAGTCGGGCCCTGAGGATGCTAGCCATGTCTTTATTTTGGGGTAAAACACCCTAGAAATATGTTTTTCAGATTTCTGGAAAAAGTACTTTCACAAAGTAGTGTCACACTCACGAAAGTGTCACAAATTTTTGCGGCTGCGGAAATCACGACTCTTGCGACACTATGCCAAAATAACAGTAATTCTTTGGCACCCTGCTGCAAAAGAGCGGTTAGGAGTTTTTGCTGAAATTTGGATGGAGCACGGCCGACATCTCACAGATGTGCCTTTCAGTGTTTTGTTGAAAAATATTACACGCGGCAAAGTTACAGTACTCCAAAATTTGACACTTTTTCCCATAGGATAACATTACTGGCTGTTACACATTGCAGCAATCGTTTGGCGCCCTGCTGCAAAATAACGGTTTGGTCTTTTGGGCTGAAATTTGCAGGGAACACAGCCAACATCCCACAGATGTGCCTTTCAGTGGTTTGGTGAAAAAATATTACAGGGAGGCAAAAGTATGGCACTCTGAACTTCTGTTTTTTTCCCATAGGATAATATTATGGCGTTCGCGCCTTTCAGGGCCTGTATCTCGAAAACAGTGTGAGATACGGACTTTTCATCAAAAATTCTTAGCCCCAACTAGCCAGGAAAGTGATAATTCATATGACTTTTAAATTTTTTTCTATGTCATACGGTTACTGAGATATAAGCAATTTACTATTCCAAGTCCTCATTTTTGTGTTCCGAGTCATTATTTTGCATACATTCTTTGTACTCACTGTCTTTCTCTATGCAGCTTTTGGGAAAACCAGCCTGTCTTACATTGCTGTTACCATTACACGTTTCGCTTGCAGTTCGGTACCCGTTTCACTTACCGTTCGTTTAACCACCATGTGAGTTACCCTTTGCGTTTTCATTTGCGGTTGCATTTGCGTTGTTTTTAACATTTCTGTCTACAGTACTGTTTCTCTTTCTGTTTCACTTGCGTCACCATGCGCCAATACGATTTCTTGCAGGCACAATGTTACTATGTGACAAGACATCGTGGCTTGAGACTGCAGCTCCCGCTGCCACATTACATTCACTATTTCTCATTATCATTCTCAAAAGAAGGAAATTAGAAGCAAAAACTCCATTTAATGCATCAGTTGGGTTGTTCCACAGTGACAAAAGCGAGAAATTCGATGTTGGGGTTGAAACCTCCTTTGCCCTCAGCCCACCCCCCACCTGGATTGGGGTGCGCTGGTAGATCATCGGTCCTGTCACCCCATTCTCCTATTCCTCAACTTCTTTCCACATGTGATGGGGTGACAGTTGGGAGCTAGCGACCCCAATACCCGATTCAGGTGGAGGTGGGCTGGAGGGGTGCAAAGGGGATTCAACACTCAACATTGAATTTCCTCACTTTTTCGCTGTGGAACAACCCTAACTGATGCATTAAACTGAGTTTTTTGCCTCTAATATATATATATATATATATATATAGACAGTGTATGATTTATACAATACTTTTCCTGAACCTTAATTGAATGATTTGTGTAGGGTGTGAAATGTCGGGTCCAGCTGCTCTAACTGAAAACAGGATTAGAATCTAATAAAATGTGAATATTACCAAAAATAAAAAGAATATATGCACAAGTAGGGGGATCGCAATAGTGTGCACATACCCTGGAATGTGAAACAGCAAAAAAGCAGAAGAACTCCACGTTGTGGGTTACGGGTCAGCACCACATGAGAAAGAACAGACCGTAGTCTCCAAATGGTCATAAAGTGCATTGATTACTTTATAAATGTATGTTTATCTTGTTTAAAATTTTACCCACATTGGCTTACATCTAACAGGCAGGTACAGCCTACTTGGCTGCCTTTTTCATAACTCAACAGCTTCTTCAGTCAGAATTAGCTTCATAGAGAAGCAGGTAAAAGCAAATAATGCAGCTCCATTTTATAGCTGTGTAGTATTGCATTGACGTCCTTGACCCCAGCCTGTGAGGCCAGTGTCTTTATTGAGACTGTCAGGGCTTCACCACCTTCCAGCCAGATACCTGTCTGTTTTTTTATCATTTTTCTTTTCATTTTTAAATGTTATTGTTTGTCTGTTGTTTTTAACTATTCAGGATTGTAAGGCACCCTGCTTGATTGCCACCTGCTTCACTTACGCAGGTTCTTCTAGGCTCAGCTGCCTTATCCAATTGCTGTCACAAGAGTGCTGAGCTGTCCTTTCATTGTGCATCATCCAAATGCACAAATTCATTCCTTTTACTTTCATAACCCAGCTGTGGATAAAACGCATTTTAGACCATAATGCTGCAACAAAAGGGTTCAGTGCAGTTTCCACTGATGCCTCCTGTTGTGTTACCATGCTTAAGTCTGTATTACTGAACAGCATTATGGTTAAGGTATTGAAATAGAGCCTGCAAAATAATAATAATAATAATAATGATAATAATAATAGATGAGACAACTGTCTGATGCCTTTTTTGCCAAGGCTTGCATGTCTGACATTTCGACGATTATCAATGCCTACCTCCTGGAAACTATTAAGTATACCTGCCAAATATAAATACAGTGTTCTGTTATGGTTAGGAAAGAATGACAGTACTTTTTGTTAACACCATCTGAGCATTTAAGAAAGATTACTATGTACAGTTCAGACTGCAGTAGTACTGTATTGTGTATAAACCTTTTTCTCCCTCTTATCTAAAATAAGAGCAGCCTGGAGGAGCCCACACTCTTACTGTGGCAGAAGGAGTTAACAGAAACATAGATTTTGATGGCAGATAAGGACCGCTTGGCCCACTTAGTCTGCCCATTTCCCGACCTACAGGATAAGTTGCAGATCCTAGTTAACCAACAGCCTATTTCTTCCTACCCCCCACAGAAATTGCCTTATGTCTGTCCCATGCATTCTTAAATTCTCTCACAGTTTTAGACCACACAACCTCCTCAGGAAGGCTGTTCCATGCATCCACCACCCTCTCTGTGAAAAAATACTTCCTCACATTGCCCCTGAAGAGCAACCCCTCTGTCTTCAAATTGTGTCCTCTTGCTCTTGCACATCTCTTTTTTTAAAAGATGCTACCCTCTTGGACTTTGTTGATTCGACTGAGGTACTTAAAAGTTTCTATCATGTCCCCCCTCTCCCTCCTTTCCTCAAGGGTATACATATTAAGCTCCTTTAGTCTCTCCTCGTATGGCTTCTCTTGCAGACCCTGCACCATTTTAGTTGCCCTCCTCTGGACTGCTTCTATCCTGTCTATGTCCTTGTGGAGATGGGATCTCCAGAACTGGATGCAGTACTCCAGATGGGGTCTCACCAACTGTCTGTACAGAGCAATAACAACTTCCTGTTTTCTGCTGCTGATGCCTCTCCCTATGCATCCCAGTATACCCCCAGCCCTCCCTACTGCCTTCTCACATTGCTTGCTAACCTTAAGGTCATCTGATATGATTACCCCCAGGTCCCTTTCCTTTTTTGTTGTTGTTACTACCCCCCCCCCATTGTGTATTCTTCCCCTGGGTTTTTGTTTCCCAGGTGCATTATTTTGCACTTATTTGCATTGAATCCAAGTTGCCTTACTTCTAACCATCCCTCCAACTTTGCCAATTCCCTTCTCATCCTTTCCACACCTCCTTGTGTATCAACCCTGTTGCAGATCTTTGTGTCATCTGCAAACAGGCATACTTTTCCTTCCAGTTCCTCTGCAATGTCACTTATTAAGACATTAAAAAGGACTGGACCCAGTACTGAACCCTGCTGTACCCCACTAGTAACCCCTCTTTCTTCAGAGTGAACTCCATTTACAATTATCTTCTGTGTCCTGTTGTCCAGCCAATGTTTTACCCAGGCTACCACCCTGGGACCCACTCCCAGGCTGGTTAATTTGACTATTAATCTTTTGTGTGGGACTGTGTCCAATGCCTTTTAAAAAGTCTAGGTAGGCCATGTCCACAGCCCTCCCTGGTCTACTACTTTGGTCACCTAGTCAAAGAAATCAATTAGATTAGGTCTGACATGACCTTCCTGCTGTGAACCCATGCTGCCTTGGGTCCTGAGCCCCACTGGCCTCTAGGTACTCAACAGTTCTTTCCTTCAGAAGTGATTCCATCACTTTGCCTACCACAGAGGTCAAACTGACAGGTCTGTAGTTTCCTGCCTCTGTCTTGGTCCCACTTTTGTGAAGGGGAATCACATCCACCTTCCTCCAGTCCTCAGGTACCACACCATCTTCCCATGATTTGTTAAAAGGGAGTCAGTGGTTTCACTAGTTCTCCCCTTAATTCTTTTAGAATTCTGGGGTGAATTCTGTCAGGCCCCATTGCTTTGTCCACCTTCAGTTTATGAGTTCTTTCAGAACCCTTTCTTCTGTGAAAGTACTGGGCTCAACCCCCCCTATCCAGAGTGCTTCTGTTAATTGGATTAGGCACTTCACCCTCCTCCTCTTTTGTGAATACTGAGCAGAAGTATTTGTTCAGTATCCCTGCCTTTTCACTGTTCTTGTCTCCCCACCCAGCGTCCATTCTATTCAGCCTCACTGTCCCTCCCTTTGTCTTTCTAGGCTCCATGATGTACAGTACCTATAAAAGGTTTTATCTCCCTTCTTAACAGAGTTGGCAATCTTTTCCTCAGTTTGGGCCTTTGCTATTCTGACTTCCCTTCCTGCTTCCTTCTGCCTTAACTGGTACAGCTGTCTGTCCGTCTCCTTCTGTGTTTCCTTATACTTCCTGAATGCTATCTTTTTCTCCCTGACCTTCCCAGACACCTCTTTTGTGAACCATAGTGGCTTTTTCTTTCATTTTGATTTGTTTATTTGTTTCACACAAAGGCTTGTTGCCTCTGTGATGGCAGTATTGATGTTTCCCCATTGTTGCTCCACCCCTCCCATCTTGCCAAAGTTAGCCCTCCTGAAGTCCAGTACCCTCACTTTTGTATGGCTTGACTCTGTAGCTGAGTTTATCATGAACCACACTGTTTGGTGGTCACTTATTCCCAGATGGCTACCCATTTCTAGATCTGAGATCCTCTCACTGTCATACTTTGAGAGTACAAGGTCTGAGATTGCTCCCTCATGAGTGGGTTCCAAAACTAGCTGTCTGAGGCATGCCACCTGTAGGGCATTGAGAATGGCTCTGCTCTTGGATGTTATCTGCAGCAAATGTGCTCCAGTTAACATCTGGCATATTCAGGTCTCCCATCAATAGTATTTCCCCTTTCTCTACGGGCATTGGTACTCATTACCCTCCATTTTCCGATGTTCTTACCCCTTTTTGCCCCATCCCTGTCCTAATTGCCATTGTCACTTTCTCCATTTACCCCTGCCCTTCTCCCTATCCCAAAGCTTGAGAACTGAAAGTTGTACTAGACTGTTCATTTCGTCCATGGCATTCATTTTGAAGCTATTTAGAAAATCCGTTTGAATATCTGCTGGTAATGTAATGTTCAATGTTGAGGCTGTAGCTGTATAACAATTGTTTTTTCCTACTAAAATTTGTGATGTAGGCATCACTTTTGGTTTTCCCTTATTGGATCTTTTTTTAATTCCTGCCACAGTAACAGTGAGTGCTCCTCTGCTCTTGTTTTGATGCAAGGGGGAAGAAAAAAGTGCTACTGCAGTCACAAGTTCAAAACATCTGTTGTCTGGTACTCGCAAGACTGTGCTCCCGCTTGCTGTCATGGACCAAAGTCGACTGAAGAGAGTTAAACATACGAGATGTTATTTTTATGAATGGGATTGATTTTTTTTCTGACAGCTTGTTGTGATCGATTTTGTGATGTTTTTTTTCATAGCTGTATCCCTGACTGTTTAGTCATAAGTGGGCTCCAACTGTGATAGTGTCCCTCTATTGCAACCAAATGTATCAGTTGGCATACAGTAGTTGTTTCTTTTTTCTCAGATCTCATGGAGTACTTGTCTTTGAACAGGCTTGGTGTGTCTTGCTGACTATGGTGAATGATCCATCATAAGAATAAAAAAAAAATAATAGTCTCTGTAGTCACTCTTTAGGAGTTTTGTGGTTAAACTGGTGTGTGTGTGTGTTAATGTGACATAATCTAGCTGTTTGTCACTGGGGGCACTGGGACATGACCTGTCAAAGAGTCTGGCACAAGCTCACATAATTTGCATGTGTCTCCAAATAACTGTGACATAAAGAGGACACATTTATTGTTTTTAATCTTCAACAACCCCCCCCAAAAAAAAAATTCAATTCCATTCCAAAATGTTATCTGGTGAATTGTCCAGCGAGTAGTGTCAAGGCTACTGATTTGCCCTAACAGCCAGTGATAGTCCCTTTTTTTTTATTACCCTGAGTGAAAGATTCCCCTCTCCCAAAAAAAGTGTCTGCTACAATGTGCAGCACAGTCAGACAATATCATCACTGACTGCCATGACTCCCTGGGAAGCTGTCCTGACCAATGTAAAATTTTCTTTTCTTTTAAAATAACTGAAAATTAGATACAGATCAGGGAAAATAAATACTCTTGACACTACTCACTGGACATCTCACCAGATAAAATATGTTAGTCATGAGGAAAGCCTAACTCCACCTCAACCACTTGATGAATGGTAGGGGTTTTGGTTGTCATTGTCAGCCTGCTCTGTCAGGATCACCCCTTTTTTTTCATGTGTGGTCTGCTTGCCTTGTAGTGTCGTTTGTCAGTGTAGGGCACAATTAAATGTGATTTACAGTAAGGGCATAACAGCATTTAGTGCAGATGTTTTTTTTCTGTCAGCAGGAATGTTCTATCTTTCCTGATGAGGTGTTTCCCTGCCCATTACTGAATGCAGTGAACTGTCTGGGATAATTTTCAATTCTAATAATTAAATGGAAGATTTTGTGGCATGATGTTTCTATGATGGTGTCCCCACAGTAAAGTTATGCCTTGTGTTGTAATGGTAATGGGTGTGAGCTGTGGACTATTTTATTTGCCTACAGTTCTATTTATCTAATTGGTGATGTGATCACCAGTCTGCAAGGGAACTGTATGGTCTTGTTATTTTTTCATATACTTATTGTCTTGTGTAACAATTTTTTTTAAACTCCTTTATTTCTTTTCTTCCAGGAGTGTGATTTTGTTTTCTCATTAGCTTGTTTGTTTGGCGGCGATGTGAATAAAGCATGCCTCTGTGCTAGTGCCTTATGGTGATATCTGTTAGTGGAATCATATAACACAGGGCTCCCAAGCTAGGCTAGATGTCATCTATAATTTCAGACTTTTTTTTATCGTAGGTTTGTTTTGGGGGGAGGGCACCACAGCTGATCCCAGTATTCTTGTTGTGTTGTTTGACTTATTTATTTTATTGTTTTGTAACTATATTGTGGTAATTCGGACATGTACTAGGGTGTGGGCTCCTTGTACAGTCCTGCAGAGTAATGGTGTTTTGAAAGGGCTTGAGACGAATCAGACAGTCATCCTGCAGTACAGTTTGATGGCAGGCAGAGGCAGTCCCTCAGACTGGATGGTATATGGAGTCCTGCATGAGGGGATGGAAAGCATCAGCTGCCGGTTCAAGAGCAGCTTACTAGCTCATGTTTTTTTATTTTTTGTTGTAGCTATATCCATGATGGTTCAGCTGTTGGTGTGAAGCACTGGAAGCAGCCCTGGTCTGGGATTGGCAGTGTCTATATAAATGGAGGTTGCCTGTAAGATGGGGAATTGTGGAATGGTTGGACATAAAAATGCTGTTGGAGACTCCTGGTGGCACAGTGCATCCTGACTCCATAGCCCCACAAGCAAATGGGGAAAAAGTACCCAGTGGTCCAGTGACCCCCAGTGCCTCAAAACACAATAATAAATACCCCTCACTTCCCCACCTCACAGACACAAAGTGACAATTGTTAAGTACCAGGGCTTTCAACCAGAGAAAATAAGTTTTTCCTTGAGTAAGACTCCCCAAACTGTTCCCTGCTTTAAAACAGCTAGCTCTAACACTGCACCATCTCCCTTCACATGCCGGCATGCACATTGGAGGCAAAAATTACATCACAACACCCTGCCTCTGGCCGTGGCTAATGAAAAATGACCGTTTCAAAAATGGTGAAATCAACAGATGTAAATGTCAGAGATTTCAAATGCAACAGCATCAACCTCAACAAAAAAAGAAAACAACTAAACAGCACAAACAGCGGGGAAGGTGGCAGTGTAACCCAATGACATCAATAAACACTTACATATACGCTTCAATTCATCTTTAAACAGTCTCTACAGAGACCATTTTTTTCTTTTTTTATTATGATGGATCACACACCATAGTCAGCAAGACACACAAAGCCTGTTCAAAGATAACTACTCTACCCTCTGAGACCTCAAATAGACACTTAGAGAAAAACAATATGCATACTGATACCTCTGGTTGCAATAGAGGGACACTAACATGGTTGGAGACCACTTATAACTAAACAGTAAGGGATACAACAATGAAAAAATGATCACAAAATGATCACAACAAGATAAAAATCAGTCGCAGCACTGTACATGCTGTTCTCTCTTATATTCTTCTCATTAAGGCAGCACCCTCATGGAACTTCAACACATTTTGCCCATTTATTAAATTCTTTTAGGCCGTTAATACCAGCTAGAAAATGAACAGTGATCAGAAACATTCAGAGGTGCTCCAGTCATAAAAAATTAACACATTAACACCCCTCTTGTTGTGTCTGAGTTTCAAGTTGTGTCTGAGATACAGTGGGTGGCATCTAGCATTTGTGAAGGATCCGGTGTAGCAGACAACTATTGAGAAAATAAGTAATACGTGAATCTACAGATTTAGAATGTTTTGCTATATTATACAAAAACAACCAGAACTGCAACTGGTACAATTTTACATCGCAGTGATGATTGACAAGGGATGACAATTTTTTATAGCATGTGTTATGCTGTGAGCACTCGCCAAAAATAAAATGTTAGCAATTCAATACATAATTGTGCATTTTGCTCTACAGTGCATGTACAGAACCATTTGCATCAATCAGTGTGGAGTGTGGAGTGTGGGGACACCCACAGGAAAGTTTCAGTTTTACAAGATATATGTTACCACTAAGAGTGCCACCTGGTGCATTTAAGCAGCTGATTACAGGGGTTAATTAATTCTGAACTCTTAACGCATTGTTGACACTTTGATAGGTACCACTTGGTACACTGCTTCAGTATGCCATGGATACTGAGGTGTCCTGAGGTACAGAGCAACTTCTGTTTAACAACCACTGTACAAACAGATGAAGGGACTGAATTTCTTAATGCTAATTTTCAATTGTTTTTAAAAGAACGAAACATAAATCATTTTATGACATCAAATGATGTTAAGGCTTGTATTGTGGAAAGACTTAACTGTACATTGAAAACAAAAATGTGGATATATTTTACAGCATTTAACACATATAGGTACACAGATGTATTACAAGCTTTAACAATGTCCTACAATCAGAGCTATCACCAGTCCATCAAAATGAGACCCACCTATGTGACAGCTGCCAATTCTTCAAATGTCTGGAAAATTCTATATGGTGATCTTACACACAAAGTGACAAGGCCTTTTAAATCTCATGTGGGTGATCATGTGTGTGTTCCTAGAGTTAAGAAACATTTGGAAAAGGTTATGAGCAAAACTTTACAAGTTAGGTATTTATTATTTCTGAATGTATATCTAAGCCTATACCAGTTTACAAATTAAAAGATTATGTTGGAGAAGAAATAAGAGATACTTTTTATGAGCAGGAATTGGTGAAAGTCGAAGACACTGCAAACCAGGTATACAGGGTTGAAAAAATAGGTCACAAAAAAGACAAGGAAAGAAAAAAACTGTTTTAGTGAAATGGTTAGGCTGGCCATCAAAAATTTAACAGCTGGGTAGAGTCCAAACAGCTGACAAATTTAAAATTATAAGTGTGCTCCCATGTTTTGCATGACATCAGTTGAGAGAAGATATTATTGGTAAAATAATATATGAGAATGGGTTTTACATTGCATTGCACAGCAATACATATTTTCAAATGTTTCCCAAAAATACTGTTTCAGAATATACTGTGAAACTGGTGAAACCTATCAATTTAGTAGGAGTGTGGGAAGTTGGCTTATCAGAAATTCAGTACCCAAGGATTTGGGACAATATTACACAACAAGATGGGAGATTTCAAGCAGGTGAAACTTTTAAGCCATTATTACTATTATCAGTTCCCAGAGATTATTATCACGTTGTTGTTGATGTCACAGCAGCCATCAATGAGGCACTGCAACAGGTACAGCTAAGCATGTTTTTAGAATATGACAGTCAGGAATGGAAAACAAAATTCCACAGCATCAGTAGTGGAGCATTTATTGCTTGCCATAATCTGTCTCATATTTTGGGGGTACCACGTGGTATACCGCAACTACAAGCAAGCATAGTACTATGTTATGCTGACATTAGTGGGGGGTTTTACACACTGTTTGTGTATAGAGACATTGTTGAACACCAGAGAGTCGGTAATAGTCATGCGTCCCTATTCCGTTGTGTGGAAATATCTGGTAAGAATAATGCAATCATAACCATTCCCCATGACAAGCCAGATTATATACCAATCAGCAAACAACAGTTTGACACCATAACTATTATGATAAAGAATGATCAAGACAAAAAAGGTGTTATTCTTGCTTGGCAAGGTGATTGTGAAGCTTCATTTCCGGCCTGTTAAAGGAACCTTCTGAATGACAACCATGTCACAGAAGTTGTACAGTGACCCAAACCTTTATGTGGCCTATTATAAAGCACTAGCTGGTCTTGGCTTATCTGATTTTCATGGTGCTCCGGTTATGTATGGTGCTGGTATAGGCGGTATATTTAGAACTTTATTTAGAAAAGCTGTACCACTGTTACAAAAAGGCTTCCAGACAGTAAAACCACATCTTCAAACAGCTGCTAAAAATATTGTAGAATATGTCATGGGGAAATATTGTGAGTTCCTTCACAACTCCAGATCTGGGACAGCAGCAGGGTGGGGGCAGGAATGGTTGTTTATAAGAGGCCCAATAAGAAGAGGAGAATAGTCCTATGGGGGCCCATGAAAGTGTTATTAAAAGGCAGCCTGTTTAAAAGAAAAGAACAGTTGTGAAACGTAAGCACAAGAAGAGAAAACCTCGAAAAACTAATAGCCAAAGAGACTTATTTTAAGTCATGGCTCTGGTACACTGCATGTCTCAAGAATGTGGAAAGTCAGAATCAAACCTTTTCATGTTACCACGAACCCAAACCAGTATAGAGAAAAACCTGTATGTTGAAATACTACCCTTGTCAGCTATAAGTGATAATGCACCCTTGGAATTTTATGTGGTGGGTAACAGTGAAGATTACATTGACCTAAACAACACCTTGTTATACCTTTTGTGCAAGATCACTAAGGCTGATGGTAGCAACATTGATGATGTAGCTAAAGTAAGTTTAATTAACTACCCCCTGGCAACCATCTTTAGCCAGGTGGATATAGTGGTGGGTGACCGGCTGATTAGCCAGAGTAATAACTGCTATCCTACAGAGCAATCATTGAGTAACTGCTTAATTACAGTGATGACACCCTGTGTACACAATTTTCATCTGGATTATTTTATAAGGACACACCAGGGCAGCATGAGAATACCACTCATAATGGTCCCAATGAGGGTTTTAAAAAGCGTGCAACTTTTACAACAGAGAGTCCCAGTGTAGAACTGCTTGGGCCAATTCATGCAGACCTATTCTTCCAGGAAAAGCTGCTCTTGAATAGCGTGGATGTGAAAATTAAACTTGTTCATCACAAGAACAAGTTTTGTTTAATTAGTGGTGTACAGATGAAGATTATAAACTACAAATTAAATCTGCATCTATATATGTAAAAAGGGTAAAAGTTTCACCAGCTGTAGATATTGGTCATGCTCAGACTTATTTATTTATTATTTATTTAGCTTTTGTTGACCGGGTAAGTGCACTGGACAAATCCTGCCTATTTTCAGGCACGACCCGGGGGAGAGGGGATACAGATGAATGCCAACTGACCTTGAACCAGATTAAGCTCTTGGTGGTATTTTTAGTGAATGAGGGAAATTTGGCCAGGACACTGGGGAAATTCCCCTACTCTTTTCGATAAGTGCCATGGGATCTTTAACATCCACCTGAACTACCACCAATCCAGGCAGATGGGACCTCGGTTTAACATCTCATCCGAAAGACGGCACCTCAGAAATGCAGCACCCCTCTCATGCAGCATTACAGTGTCAGTACTGGGATATTAACCCAAGTGCCAGATGTGGGAACTGAACCCACAGCCCTCTGATCTCCCTGCCTCAGAGGCGAGTGTGCTACCTACTGAGCCACTGACACTGCCACTTTACAAGCTGCTAATGTAAAGTACCCTATTGATTGTGTTGGCATGAAAGTGATTAGTATATCTGGGGGCGGCCGTGTGTGTGTAACAAGATAATCTGTTTCTGGGGCAGATACCAAAATTATCAGTGATAGGCTTTTTTGATAATGATGCTTTCAGTGGTGTATACAATAAAAACTCTTTCAATTTTAAACATTTTAACATTAACTTTATAACTCTGTATGTAGATGGTGAACAAGTTCTTGCTAAACCACTGCAACCTAGCTTCACAAAGGTAATGCCATCAGAGAATATATAAATCTGGTTCATGCTAGTGGCAAACATATGAAAGACAATCCACTGCTGATAGACCGTGTAGGGTTTTGTCAGGGGTATACATTATTTGCTTTTGACCTAAGCCCTGACCAAGGCTGTGGTGACCATTATTCACTAATCTGCTCTGGCAATTTGAGAGCTGAAATGCATTTTGCTGACCCTCTACCAGCTACTGTGAATATGTTGGTGTATGCAGTCTTTGATAATGTAGTAAAAATCAATCAAAGATGAAACGCTGTGTTTGACTTCAATTAAATATGAACACTCAACAGCTGGACACCTTTCTCCAGGCAGACTCTTTTATCAGAGACAGTTTTTTGGGAGTTTTTGCAAGTGATCAACTACCTTTAGAGAGCCTAACAAGTGTGCTAGCCTCTTTAGTAGTGAATACACAGCCCCAGTCTATGCCTGGTGAACATTGGTTAGCCTTTTATCTTCCTGACCATACTACTGGGGAGCTCGTTTTACTCTTATGGCTTTCCTCCAGACTCCACATTTTTTCCACCAACAGTAATGACGTTTTTCTGGAAGTATGTAACAGAAACACTGTTTAACCCAAAACAGGTTCAAGATATAACGTATATGACCTGTGGCCCTCATTGTATATTGTTCCTTCATCATAGATGCAAAGGTGCAACCTTTAATGATGTGGTTAGGGTGCATTCTGATAATTTAATGTCAAATGATAGAAAAGTGTATGCATTTGTCAATCAGTGGAGAATTGTTAAAAGGTTAAAGCCTTTCTCTTTTAGTCCACAGTCAGTAATTTCATGTCATGATTATAACCAGCACTATTACTGCTGGTAGAAATACAGTAGAAATAAGGCATGCTGTATGTTACAGCTAACAAATGTAGTTTACTTTTTTATTGTATAATTATTAAATGTTCTTATTGTAAGGAGATAATAAAACACAACCGTTTGTACAGTGCTTCAGACTGTCTGTCTATTTTTACAATGTGACAGCAAAATCAAAGCCAACGTGCACATAATTTATTTACTGTAAAAAATTTTCAAAAAACACAATATTGCCAGAAATGTATGGTGCCCTATCCAAGACGTTACCCTATCAATAAAAAATTTACAAAAACACAATATTACCAGAAATGTGTGGTGCCCTATCCAAGATATTACTCCATCAATCATGGCAGTTTATAAAAAGGGTTTTTTCTTATTCTAGCCACAGGTAGTCATGTGTGGGTTTCAGGAATTGGTGCTGTGAAACACATGTCAGAACCTTTGAGAGGTTGTTCTTAGTACTCTGAATCAAAGATCTGTTTTGAATGTTGGGCACCCCCAATTCAGGAGTGTTAATTTCTGCTAAAGCTCTTGTAAAATGTTCCCATCCCCAAGTTTTTTAGCATCAGATGCGTGTCTTCGTGAAGTAAGTTCCTTGACTAAGTCATACATGTGAGACCCTTCAACAGGCACACTGTGATATATAAATTCACCACAATCATTCCAGTCTGTAACACCTGCAGACCTTTTGAGTTTGTTTAACAATATTTCAGGGTGTTTTCTGGCATGCACAGAAACCCCTTGTAATATGTCATTGTAAATATCATTGGTGCCAGGTGGCTGTGCTGTGCTATCTTGTGGTTGCATTAGCTCATGCGGTGTCAAAGATAATGACAAATTTGCTACATCTATATACTTTAGCCTTCTCATATTCAGAGAGGTCAGTCCTTTGAAGAAAATCCCACATTTCAGCATCCAGCTGTCATTTCACAACCTTTCGTGGTGGCTGTTCAGGGGGGTGGATGACCTCTTAGCAAGCCCAGCTGTTGCTGTGGTACTAAATACATTTTTTGTGCATAATCCATGTCTATTCACCTGCTTGTTAGAAGACTAGTTAGAAAGGGTATAGCAATGCTAAGCAAGGTGCCTATAAATCCCCCAGACTGTGTCACACCATTTTTTTATGTTTAACAGACAGCTTTCTATTACTTAATTTTTGATAATGTTGTATGTCCTCTTCTACATCTTAATCTGGTAAACTATGAGATGTATAGGGTGGGATATTCAAAAGGGGTTGCATCATGCACAATAGGGTTGTACCTGCGCAAGTCCGAAATTGTGCCATTGTGCGATATTCAGCAGGAGGAAGTTGCACCCCCCCAAGGCAAGCTGAACAACAGCGCAATGCAAATGAATGCATGCTGAACTGGAGGGGGAGGAACCATGCATAAACTGCACAGCCCGATATTCAGCGGGCTGTGCAGAGTTGTGCAAGTGCAACTCCCAACCTGTGCCTGCACAACTTTGAGCAAAAAAAAGAGTCGAGGGCCACCCACAGGTGAGCTGCTGCATTGCAGGGCAAACACAGCAGCTGCCACCTGTGGCTGGCCTCAACCTACTCCCTGTGCCCCCCTGCAGCCCGATCGTGGGCAAAGTGTTAAAATCCCCCTCCCTGACTGGCCTGATCGCGGGCAAAAGCTTAAATAAACCCCCCACCAGCCCGATCGCAGGCTGCAAAAGTGCTCCCCACCCCAAAAACATATCCCTGGTGGTCCAGTGGACTGCTAGCCAATCGTGGGCTGCATAATGTGGCGACACACCCCCAAAGACCATATCCCTGGTGATCTAGTGTCCCCCACCCACCACGAAGCCCCACCACCCGCTCCCCGGCGGCCGGCGGGTGGCAGCATCCACCCACCTGCCGCATGCTGACTGACTGCCTGGTAGAGCTGCGCCCATTGGTGCAGAGCAAGAGCCAATGGGTGTGCAGCCCATACCGTACAAGGCAGTCCAGATATATGAATGAATGAATTGAATGCATGCTGAACTGCCTACTGGGCAGTCAGTGGGTGGGCGGCCGGTGGCAGGCGGATGGGATGCTGCCACCCGCCAGCTGCCGGGGAGCGGGTGGTGGGGCTTCATGGTGGGTGGGGTGGGGGACACTAGATCACCAGGGATATGGTCTTGGTGGGGGTGTCACCACATATGCAGCCGCGATCTGGCTTAGTAGGTCAACTGGACCACCAGGATATGTTTTTGGGGTGGGGGACACTTTTGCAGCCCACAATCGGGCTTAGCGTCCACTGACCACCAGGGATATGTTTGGGGGGACACTTAGCTTCCTGCAATCGGACTTGTGGGGGGGATTTATTTAAGCTTTTGCCCTTGATCGGGCCAGTCGGGGGGAGGGGGGATTTTTTACACTTTTGCCTGTGATTGGGCTGCAGGGGGCATCGGTCCCCGATGGCTGCTGCCTGGCAGGGCACCAGGCACAAGTCCTCGGGGATCGGCGCACCTGCATGCTAATGGCATGCAAATGGGGCCATAAATAGATGCAGATGCCCCCCCATACCTTGCATGAATTATGGCCCCATTTGCATGTCACCTTTTGAATAGTGGAAATTTGCGCATGGCGCACTGGTACTTGCACCACCACAACTTGAATGCTCCACTCTGACCACTTGCGGTGGCACAAGTTCCACTGCACCATGCACAGTGGCTAGCTACGCCCCTGTGCAACTATTTTGTGCAGCGCAAGGGCTTGCACCACAAAATAGCGCAGTTTGAATATCCAGCCCATAGTCCCTTTGATAGCACTGAGTGCTATCTCAACAATTGCTTCTATTAAATCATCAGAGGAAGAACGGAGTATAGCTTTTCCTTACTGTGGTGGCCCCTTCACCAGCAGCTTAAGCAATGCAAGGTGTCTTTTCAGACGTGTTGACATGTCTCAGTACTATGAGCATCAGGCTACAATGAACAATTGGCACATCTCTTTTATCTTCATGGGGCTCTTTTTTTATGGTGTATGCAACAGGTAAATCAGGGAAAAATAAGCCAGATCTTAAGCGGTAGATTCAGGTGTTGAGGCTTTTAAGTCGACCAGAAGATAACCATAGGCCTTGTGAGTTGCATCCTCAAAGGCCTCTTAAAAAAATTAGAGCTTTCCAGAATAAATCTGGTAAGCCAGTGTACTAACCTGTAGCTTATCTCTGGGATTTTCAAATAATATTATATAATTTGCATTTAAATTTATGAGACGGCTTTTTTTACCCTGGACATACAAATTTTGTGTGTCATACAGGATACTAACATTTCTATGATGACAGTACTGAGTGAAACATTTTTGAATTTCACAAGTTTTAGATGCTGTTTCCATTTAATCGTCTATAATTAAAAGATTTACTTTTTAAGGAGGTAATAGTTTGTCATTTTGTAGAATGCTAGGAATACCCTCTATAAATTTCAACTGAGGAAATTTGCCACATAAGTCTGTATATAAAGGTTGCCAGCAACTATAACACCACATAATATTTTCTGGAAATTGAGCATTGAGACCTGCATCCAGCATGCTTTTAATAAAGTACCTTTTTCCAGAGGTTGATGGCCCCACCAAAATACAGGAAAATGGGTGCTCCAAGCGTATATCCATACCTTGGTCAGAAGCCATAAGGCAATATTTTAAAATCCTCAGTTAAAACACTTTCATTGTATACAACCCTAAACGTGTTTTTTTTCTGGCTTGTTTTCAGTAGTGATGCTTTTTTGTTCCGCACAATGTTTTTCAACCCTATGATGGCTGACTATACCTCAACACCATCATTCGCACCTCTGTCCTTGACAAAATGGTCAACAAGTGATTTGAGGCAGCTTTAATTAACCTTTTCATTGTTTGTCACGTGAAGCGTAATTCCTTTACACTTCATACAAATTTTGCTATTGGTCAGTTTGTAACCATAGGTTTTAGGACCACCTGATACAAACTCCACAATGTGTTCTTCAGGCAGTAGTTCACTGATCAGATCACCCAAATAGTCACCCAGTGGTGGATCCCAATCACCTGGCCTGCTAACAAATATGACAGAGTCTGTGTCACGGTACAGACAGTGGTCCTGTAGACTTTCAGGTAAACTGTAAGTTTAAGTCTGGCATAGGCTGTGATAAAGGCTGCTATGACAACATTAATGTTGGTAGCATTAGCATAGTGTTTTTCAATGTATTTCCAACATACTGATACTGTATCATCACTGATAAAATACAGACCAGATACGTGGTGGTGATCTGTGAAAAGATACTGAAAGAGTTCTTCAGCATCTTTGACAATGGCAGTGTTCATCAAATTGGGGCATTGACCAAATTTTCCCCACAATGAATTCAAAAACAGCTTTAAAATCTGTCTTTGTGCAGGGTTGTATGCTGTATTTTCTAACTCTAAAACAACACCCTTCTTAGCAAAATACAGATTGATTTATGATTTGTGTTCTACATCAGTAGTACACCAAGTTGGATACCCTGAAGCTTCCTGTTTCCCCTTTAGGTGTAATTTAATATACTCTGTGAAAAGACTGTCAAATTTCTCTGGGTAGTGCCACACTTTGTGCACCTCTGCCACCTTGTCACCCCTCTCTAAAGCCAGATTTAATTCCTCAGAAAACCATGTGCCCTCCAGAGATCACTGATCATCTAAATGGGTACAAGGCTGTGACTATTGTGCTGTCTCAGCACATGTGCGACAGTGTAAACATTAGCTTTCCACCTATCCTGCTAGGCAATATGGGCAAAAAGAGGTCACTGGGTGGATACACTTTAGCTTTAATAAGTCCAAAATAATGTCTGAGATCCCCACGATTCTCATATATGATCCCTGTGTGCCCTATGGGGTATGTCTTGTTCTTATTCACATAGGGATACAAACTGGTAAAATCATAATAATGGATTTTCTCATCAGGCTGCACATGGTAATATAAATGCAAAGCATTTGGGCACCCCCCATAATGTGATTCATGGGGGTCCATCGGCTCTGGAAAGCGGGTTGCTTTCAAAAAAGCATACACCTCCCATACTAGGACTTCAATACAGGCTACACTAGAAATGATCAAAGAGTACAGCTTACTCTCCAACTATAAAATTAGTCTGGTGAAAACCCTACTATTTCCCTTAAATTCTATAACCCTAAAAAGTGACATAGGTGAAGATGGTCTGCAATGGAACCCTCATAGCATCAAATATCTAGGCATCAGTTTGGCCAAGAGTAGTTATAAGATGTGCAACTTAATTTAGAGGCAATCATACAAACAGTTCAGCAAGATCTAAATCAATGGAAAACTCTTCCACTATCTCTTTTGGGGTGGATCAGCATGGTGAAAATGAATGCTTTGCCAAAAGTTTTCTATCCATTAAACCTGCTTAATCTACGTCTCCCACTCAGGTGGTTCAGAAAGATACATTCCATCATTAATAATTATACTTGGGAAGGGCAAAACCCCAAGAAGGGCTTATCATAAAATGTCCAACCCCAAGGAAAGAGGGGGACTAAGGTTGCCGCATTTTGTGTTATATTACTGGGCTAGTCAGGCAAGCAGATATTTGTGCTGGTTAACCCCACCGGGAGAACTGAGGTCACCCACATATGTACCCACAAGGCTCAAGTTAGAAATATAACTGATCAGTTTGGAAGGCATATCCCCACCTGCTCTATTACATGTTCAGCCTAAAACCCTCCCCCTTGCTCTTCAAAAAATCCCAATCACAGTATCGGTCAGAGTCCACTCCAAACTCTGTTACTTCCTGTGATGTAAAAATTAAAGAGATCCGATCCAACCAATCATGGGGAACCCCAATTTCAAAATAGGGGGCACATTGATTCAGCCTCACTGGGCCTGAAACTAAGAGAGTCCTGGGTCAGAGATTTTTTTATTGATGGCACGTGTCTCACGCCCGGTGATATTCTAAAGAAATACAGGGTAGAGAGTTCTCAGATATTTAAAGTATACCAAATCTGGCATCTTCTGGCTTCTAATTCTGTTCTGTTCTGTTCTTGGAGAAAGACGGCTCTGGGGAATTTTTTTCTCTGTGTCAGTTGCCTGGCTAAGCAACCCCACACAGTATCTAAGTTATATTCGGGGGCATTTGACAGAGCCTCTTCCTCTCTGGATAGGTACTCCAATTATTGGGTGTCACAATTCCCTCAGTTGAATATTGACTGGAAGAGGCTCTGGAAAGACACTTGTATATACGTCACACAAGACAGATTAAGATTAATGCAATTTCAGTTCCTCAATAACATGTATCTCACACCGGCTAAACTCCACAGAATTGGTAAAGTTCTGTCCGCACAATGTATATGATGCCAGCAGGCAGTAGGTACTCTCTTTCATATATTCTGGGATTGACCCCTAATCCAGAATCTCTGGGCTAGTATTAGACAGAGGGCCAACCCTATTCTAGGTATTGACGATCTCTTCATACCAGAAATATGCTTGCAAGATGACTTTTCAAGAGCGGTGGTGTGGCAAAGGAGATACTATATGGCTATCATTGCCCTATCTCTGAAAAAATTGGTGCTGCATCACTGGCTAGATTTAGGGACTATCCCATATATGGAGTGATTGCAAGAATTGTTACTTAATTTGTGCACAGAGTACATGATTGCCAGCCTATGGGGCCAGATGCCCAGTTACAAGTGGAAATGGGAGTACATTCACACTTATACATGTTGCAATCCCATCCTAGACCATAAGTTAAATACTCTGATTTCTTCCTTTTTTACTGAATTTTACCTGATGCCACAGGAGGGGAGGGGAGGGAGGTGAGGGGGGAAGGGTTTATGTGGGTGGTGTGGGTGGTGAGTAGTTGTTTGTTTAACCTGTCAGTATTAACTCTTATACAGTTTTTGAGAGTTTGATGTTTGTAATTCAAAACTTAATAAGGCTGTGGGGATACCGTCTTTTACATAATAACCATCAAGAAAATAAGGACTTACCTGTACTTCCCTACCATTCATTGCATGCCATATGAAAATGTTTTCTTGTTTACTGGTATACATCAACTGAATGGTCGGTGTGGAGTAGCGGTTGCACTGGTGGTGATAGCTGTCAGTAGGTATAATCCCTATGGTGTCTGACTCTAAAAATTAAAACCGAAACATGGTCATGCAAACTGATGCTATAGTGATACACTGAAAGGGGTCAATGTGGCCCCTTTCCTTTGCATCATCTTGAAACATCTGCTCAACACCATTCTGAGAAATTCCTCCACTGCTATATAACTTGCTAAGTGTCTGTTGGTGTGAAATGATATATTTTAAAATCATTACGAACGAGCTGAATGACAAAGAGCCCTACTAATCTGACACACAGGAATTAGGAAGAGTTGGGCTATAGTTTTCGGCTCACTTAGCTGAACTACAACTTAAAATAGGGACATTAACTCCTTTTTATGGGAACTTTTAAATGTTTTTAGCTGACTAGCTACCACGCATGAGTGGAGCTGTTTGAAACTTCTCTTTATTTTAAAAGTTTAACTTTGAAAGCAGCCCGAGGTAGTGTCTGACCTTTCAGAGGTTTCCAGGTCATTTGGCAGTATAGCTAAGGCACCACTGCGAGCAGGGTAAGCATGAACAGGGTGGCACCAGCTGCACGTGAAGATGCACGTAAAGACACGCGTTCTGTGCATGTTTGCGGGTATTCATGGGTACAGTGGGTGCATTTATTTGGGAACATAGAAGATCTAAGTATAATAACAAGCAACACTATGTGAGTAGAACCAGCAATCAAATATATTGCCACTCATAGTTTGTGAGATTACCTAGATATTGTTTCAGTAACTTCAGTTTGATAGGGTTGGTGTGCCCACGATGGCCTCCATTATGGCTTTAGAAGGAGAACTAGGTAGTAAGTGTTTCAGCTGTGATATGTTCCTCATTATGGAAATATTACCAAAAGAGCTATTTAAATGTCCAGAATGTTTGCATAATGAGGAATTGCTGAGAGAAGTCAGCTTTTTCAATGAAAGATTGGAATTTCTGGAATCCAGTCAAAGGGATATGGCTATTAGGTTAAGCTCTGGTCAGACTGTTACAAATATTGTGCGAAGTCCAACAGATGATGCCCAGTCTTCCATAATCAACTTAAATATCTCTTTGAATAAAACAAATCAGACTGTAAACAAAAAAAGGGCAAGAGACGAGGATGTCATCACTGAACCTAATGATGAATGGTACACAGTACAAAGCTCTCAAGCTCCTAAAAAAGGTAGGAAGGCCAACATATTTGACCTCCCCTTACATAACAGTTTTGACATCCTTGCCACTGACATAATTGAGCCAGTGGTTAGCGTCTTACCCGCTATTTACACTTTACCTGACATGGAGTCAGATATCCCAGCACCTTCAACTTCTGTCCTACAATCTGCAACTCCAGTGGACAAGAGAGAAATAGTTGTACTTGGTGACTCAATAATTAAACACCTTAACAGGGCCATGTGTAACCCCAATAAGTCATGCAGAACTTCGTCAAGCTTTAGCAGGGCTAAAATAGCAGACATAATTAAAATTACTAATAAAATACTACATAATACGGGGCCCAACCCTTTGGTTATAGTTCACATAGGCGCAAACAACATTTTTAAGGACTCAGTGTACAACATAAAGCAAGACTATGTGGCATTCACTAATAAACTGATCCAAATAGGCTGTGTCCCAGTTTTATCAGAAATTTTACCAATCCCCAAAGCCTCACAATTTAACATCACAAAAATCAAGGCCATTAATGAATGGATGCGTAAATGGTCACTTAAACAAAACATATCCTGCATTACACACTGGGAGGAACTTATCAACCATAAAGGATTATTTTGCTGGAACGGCTTCACTTAAGCAGATGTGGTAGTTCATTACTGGGAAAGCATATAACTGACTTTATTTCAAAAACTTTAAACTAAGTGTCTTGGGGGGAGGGCAGCTTACATCTGGCCCTCCTGAAACTAAGAAACCATTGCCACATAATCCTAGCTGTATACCTATGGTAAAACAACATCCTAGTAAATAAACTAACAGTAATGATCACTCAATAACAACCATGTTAGTTAATGCACGTAGCTTGACCAATAAAATGGATGAGTTAAAGCACATTCTGATCAAGGATAGTATTACCACAGGGTTTTAAATAATTGATTAGCAGTTTTTTTCTTGGGACTATACTAACTGTACAGAAAGTATTTATATGGATTTTCTAGAAGTGCTGTGTTTGTTAAACATGGTGAGGCAAGAGCTATGCATTTTCACAAAGATTTAGCACTTTTATGAGCAAAACGCTAATCAATTTTTAGAGTTAAATAAATCCCTGTTACCATCTGTGGAATCACAGAAACCTGGTTCTCCAGACATAAATGGAACACTGAGATTCCTGGGTATTCAAAGTTCTGTAAAAACAGAGTTGATTCTAGAGGTGGGGGTGTCACACTTTATATATCTAACAAATATACAGCCCATAGTATAACCCCCAGAAGAAACTACAAACACCAAAGTGGAAGCAATTTGGGTCCAAGTCAAACTATTTGATGAGACTCTAGTTATAGGTCTCTGTTATAGACCACCCAACCTAACACTTGTTGAGAATAATGCTTTATTATCAACACTTCAAAATATGGAAACTTACCATAATTATATTCAAATGGGAGATTTTAGCTTTCCCAGAATTGATTGGACCACACTTGATGGTCACGGACTTATTGAATCAGCATTTGTTGAACTAACTATTAATCAAAATCTAACCCAAATAGTAACTAAGGGCACAAGACAGAATAATATTCTAGACATAATCCTTACAAATATTGTGGAAAAAATATCTATCCCAGTATTTCAAGCACCACTACAGAAGGAGACAGTGATCATAATACAGTAATAATAAAGATTAATATGAATAACAATATCATTAATGGTGTGACACTGACCAGGGATTTTACAAAGGCCAATTACAAAAGAATAAATAAATACTTAAGATCATGGGATCGGCAATCGGACCTTCAGGGCCTAGACTTATATCAGGTTTGGGACCATATCTGGCTCAAAATAAAACGTTGTCTGGATGCCTGGGTTCCAAACATGTATAAATACAATAATGGCCTTAAAACCCCACTATGGTGGAACACAGGAAAAAAGCGAGGAATTAATAAAAAAAAAGAAATATTACCACAAATACAAAAAGAATCCTACTATAGATTCACGGAATTTATATAAGTATAAAACAAATAAAGTGAGATCCAGTATTAGAAAAGCAAAAAAGGACTTTGAATTAAATTTAGCTACCAGAACTATAGATAACCGTAAATCCTCCTATAACTATATTGGTTCACTAAAAGGAAATATCTCTACAATTGGCCCAATTGAAACTACAATGGGAGTAATATGTAATGAGCTAGAGATGGCAACCATATTTAATAATTATTTTACAAGTGTCTTTACGCCAAAAGAGAGTCTGTACAATAACAAGACATATCCACAGACTACGCTGTCTTGGCCTATTACTATAAAAGTGGTGGAAAAACTATTGCAGAATCTTAAATCCTATTCTTCCCCAGGGCCTGATAATATACACCCCAGATTCCTCAAAGAAACATCCAATACTATTAATGGCCCTTTAACTATCTTGTTCAATGCTTCATTAAATCAAGGTGAAACTATAAAAGCTTGAAACAAAGCACACATTATCCCAATATAAACAAGCATTTGTCAGTGCAGAATGTTGCTTGCTTCTATGTGCTGTTTAGGTATTTGGAAGTCATTGGAGTGCAAATATTGAAAATTTGTGAACTTACAAGCGTGCGTAGGAACTGCTCAACGCACGCTTGTAAAACAGTCATTGTTAGGAAATTTTTCATGAAATGTTCAACATTGCCATTTTAAGACCTCTGCTCATGAACAGTGTCAGTGTGATTTTGTTAATGTGTCCCATACATTGAGTTTGCACACCGACTGCGCCATTGTGCGCTACATGGAGGCTGCGTTTTGGGCAGGATGTAAAACTGACAGCTATACTGCTCATAAGGAGGTGTGGTAAAATGGCAATGTTGAAAATCTGGAATGGAAATATTGAAAATTCAGAAACCCCTGACGTGCGTGGGAACTGCATAGCGCACACTCATAAAACAGTCATTTTTAGGAATTCTTTCACCAAATTTTCAACATTGCCATTTTAAGATCTCTGCTCATGAACAGTGACACTGTGATTTTCTTAATGTGTCCCATACACTGAGTTCGCACACCGACTGTGCCATTGTGCGCTACATGGGTGGAAACATGTTTTGGGCAGGATGTGAAAAATGACAGCTGTACTGCTCATGAGAAGGTGTGGTAAAATGGCAATGTTGAAAATCTGGAGTGAAAATATTGAAAATTTGTGAACTTACGAGCCTGCATAGGAACTGCGCAATGCACGCTTGTAAAACAGTCATTTTTAGGAATTTTTCACCAAATTTTCAACATAGCCATTTTAAGACCTCTGCTCATGAACAGTGTTACTGTGATTTTCTTAATTTGTCCTGTACATTGATTTTGTACACCGACTGCGCCATTCTGCGCTACAAGGGCGGAAACACATTTTGGGTGAGATGTGAAAAATGACAGCTGTACTACTCATAAGAAGGTGTGGTAAAATGGCAATGTTGAAAATCTGGAGTGAAAATATTGAAATTTCGCGAACTTACGAGCCTGCGTAGGAACTGCGCAACGCGCGCTCGTAAAACAGTCATTTTTGGAATTTTTGGACCAAATTTTCAACATGGGGTTTTTGGGACCCCTTCTCATGAATGATGTCCACTGTCATGGCAGTATTTGGGCCGAGGTGATTTGATCACTGCAGAAATTGCCGGGCTAGCTCTTTCTACGCCAACAGTGACTATCATTCATGAGAAGGGTCCATCCTATGTTGAAAATTTAGTGAAAAATCCATCACCTGAGATATGCAATAAAGTTGAACCCCCATCTAGCCCATTATACAGCTTACCGGCATTTCCTCAGTTTGCGGTTGGCTTTGAAAAGTGCAGAGCGTGTTCCGGTCCACGAAGATCGTCGCGCCCGGAGGTAAGTATGGGGTGAGGGGGTGTGTTGGGAAGCTGGAGTGCGCGGTGGGTGGGTGTGGGTTGTGGGGGGTCGGGGGCGCCAGCAGACGTTTTTATTTTATAGGTTAAAAAAGGCGTCGTGGGGCCGTTTGCCACGCTGGGGTGGGCTCAGCATGGCACAGGGCCAGGAGGGCCGTTCAGCTGACAGGGGATTGGGCACCCCGTCGGCCAAAGGACTGATTGCCATGCTGGGGTGGGCTCCCAGCGTGGCACCAACCAGGGGGGGACAATGCAGCTCAACCCGGTGAGTTGGGCACCACTCAGCTTCCCACAATGCGTCTTGAGCCTTGCGCCTGCCTGTGGGGGGCTCGCTTCTTATTGGTGCTCACTGAGCGTAGCTCCCCTTTCAACTGTATGCCACTGCATTTTGGAGCGTGTCATAGACAACTCCAAAATGCATTGGCTTACGGGGCCGCGCCTGCCAGCTCACTGACTGAATTGGAGGAGGAGGTGACACACCTCCGAAATCTCCGATGATGGCAGTATGTTTCTTGCACATGCATGCAAGCAACATAAAAAGTGGTAACAGGAAAAATGTATCAAACTATAGGCCCATCAGTCTTACGTCAGTTATAGGTAAACTTTTGGAAAGATTAATGCTGACTGACATTGAAGTGCATATTTTACGCAACAATCTCCAAGACCTTACTCAACATAGTTTTTTTACAGGGTAGATCCTGTTTAACTAACTTAATAAACTTTTTTGAGAATGTTAGTGCATCTCTGGACTCAGGGCTCCCAGTGGATATCATCTTTCTTGATTTTTCAAAAGTCTTTGACAAGCCGCCTACTGCTTGTGCAACTTCTGAAAGCTGGGCTGTCTCCCGACTCTACTGCCTGGTTCAAAAGCTACTTGGAGAACTGGTCTCAGAGTAAAAATTGCAGATGTCCACTCTGATACAAGGCCTGTTTGCTCAGGTGTCCCCCAGGGATCCATTCTGGGTCCACTACTATTCAGCTTGTTCCTGAACTCCCTTCCAAATTCTTGCTCTGAAACAAACATCCTCTATGCAGATGATGCTGTAATTTTTGCCTCCCACAAGGATCCTAAGCCTCTACAAGACAACCTTCAGCTTGGCTTCCCATCTGTTGAAAACTGGTTCTCAGATTACTGTCTGGTCCTCAATAATAAGAAAACAAAGTCTATGATGTTCAGCAGCTTTCACAACAAGCATAAGCTGCACTCCCTATCCATCAAAACCAGTCATGGAGTCACCCTGGAACAGGTTCAAGCCTTTAAGTACCTTGGGATCACTCTAGATCCTCATCTAACTTACAGTGCCCACACTGACTCTGTAGCCAAACCAGCAAATACTCGCCTTGGCCTTCACTTCCGGCATAGGCGAAATCTTACTCCAGAAGCCCTGACTGTCTCCTTTCAGAGCTCTGTTGTCTCCATTATTGACTATGGGCTTATCATCTATGGCTCTGCCCCTGCTACCACTCTTAGATGCATATCCACCTCCCTCAATAAGGCCTGCCAACTTCTCACTTGATCCCACCACCTCACACATACATGCAACCTCTATGCACAAACTGGATGGCTGCAACTCACCAATCGGATAAAGTAGCTAACCTGCACCATGGTGAAGAAAATAACTATGGGCCTTGTGCCCCATGGAGTGTGTGCACTCCTGCACCCTAGCAATAACCCCCGCTCAACCAGGGGGTCTGAATCACAGCTCCTGCAGGTTCCACGATGTTGTACCTCACAAGGTCAAAGATCTTTCGCCTACAGGGTGCCCAGCTGGCTAAATGGTCTAAACAGTTACATCTCCTCCACTCCTACCCTTGGTGCATTTAAATCAAGGCTACACCTCTCTCTCACTGCCTCTAGCTCCTGTGACTGCCTCCACTAGCTGACCCCATGAATATTTCCCTAACCTTATGCAGTTCTCTCTCCGATTAGCACTTGAATACCCCTTAGCACGCACTTCCCCATGTTATGTCTATGACAATGCCTCTGGCTGCACTCCTTCTCTATAGCTCTCTGCCCCCTCTACTCTTCCTCTCTCTTGTCCTCTATCCTCTCTGCACCTCATCCGCTATCTCCTTGTAACCTAGCCTCCAAAAACTTGTTTTGTTTCTCAGATGTTTTGTAACACTGTTTAGCTTGCACTTTTGTAACCTTGTCTTATTTATTGAATTTGTAATCTGACTTACATGTCTTATGTTTTGAATAGAAACCTGACATGGAACCTTTGTAAGAGAGCCCTGGCTCAAAGATATTGTAATCCTAGACCTAATAAATAAATAAAATAAATAAAGGTTCCCCACCATGTTTTGATAAATCATATGTACAAACTGAAATTTGACCCCAATATAGTTAACTGGGTCATATCTTGGCCGCAACACAGACGCCAACATGTTATCATTAAAGGCCATTGCTCTAACTGGACCAGAGTCAGCAGTGGGGTCCCACAGGGATCTGTGTTAGGCCCAGTTCTTTTCAATTTATTAATTTTGACAATGCAGATGGACAGTAATATCTGGATGTCCAAATATGCAGATGACTGCAAACTAGGAAGTATAATTAATAGTGAGCAGGATGCAAAGAACTTTCAGAATGAATTGAACAATATTGGCTCTTGGGCTACAAATAATAAAATGTACTTTAATGAACAGAAGTGCAGGGTCATGCACTTGGGATATAACAACCTGAAATTTCCCTATTTTATAAATAATGTGCAACTGACAGAAACAACTAATGAAAAAGACTTAAGAGTCATAATAAATAATAAATGAACCTTTGATACCCACACCCTAGACAAGGTTAAAAAGTGTCAAAGAATAGTAGGCTGTATTTTTAAACATATAAAAAGTTGGGATTCTAGGGTAATTCTCCCACTCTATACTAGCTTAGTCAGACCACATTGAGACTACTGCTCCCCTTTTTGTGCACCGGCAACACTTAAAGGAAAGAAATTAATAGAGGGAGTACAAAGGAGAGTAACAAAATGTATTCGCTGTATGAATAACTTATAATATGAGGACAGGCTAAAAGAATTGGATCTCTACTCTATGGAGTATAGACAATTATGTGGGGATCTCTGCTTAGTATACAAAGCAATCAATGATCCTTTGTTACTGGAAACACTGCGCTTAATGAAGAACACTTCTAAAGTTAACACCAGAACACATAACTTTAAATTAAAAGGCAGTAATTGTAATACTCATAAAAGATACCACTGGTTTACTCAACCGGTGGTGTCTCAGTGGAATGTTCTACCTAGTGAAATAGTTGAGAGTAACACTATGGATCTATTTAAAAGACAATTAGACACCCATATGGGTAGTAAAAAAACATTCTACCTATGATATAATTTGACCTCACCATGTTGGTGGTGAGCTCCATAATGGCATTTGCCTCCTGAGCTCGTTACATCCTATGAATCCTATGAATTTCACAGGGCTGCGTTAGAATCTCCACATCTGATTTACAGTAGTGACGTAATTCCTTTTTAAAGTCAAATACACCATCTTTATGAATTTCATACCACTCCAAAACCTTTTTTTTCCATCAGCCATCATGTAGTCTATACCATAATCTTTGTGATGTAGCATAGGCCCTACATAATTCTGATTTTCCGGTTTGTTAAAAAAATCAGAAAGTAACTTTTTACTCCCTCAAAACCCATAGCCCGTGGCATTGCATGCAAGCATCATTGGAAGGAAATTTAAGCTGTCTATAAATTGGATATTTAACCATTTTACAGTTATGGACATCAATTTACTTCCCTGAGTCAAAAACTCCACTTCCATTGTTTCTTTTATAAGCTGGTTTAAGATAAAGTGGCCATCATACCCCTTTGAATTGTGAGCTATGAAAGTGTACCCCTGAAATCCTTTTTGGATATACTTTTTTACAAATAGTGCAACACAGTCAGTGCCTTCAAACTCTCACTTTTGACCTCTTTCAAGGGCATAGATATAATTTGGAACATGTCTAGAGTCACTTGGGCTGACATCTTGCATGCATTCAAAATCATAAAATATATAACTAGCTGAACAAGGTGGTGACTTTAAGGGCTGGATGTAGCATAATTAATTTACAAATGGGTGTACAGCTCTAAGCCAGTTATGGCACTTTGACTGAAAACAAATATGGTGCTCACCCTGAGGTTTTCTGCATGTTGCACACAATTTAGATATATGACAATTTGGGTAAGCCAGTTTATGCCATCCATAACAGTATTTACGACAGTCAGGGCACTGTACCACCTCACTTTGTACTTTACTACAGCCAAATGATCTGCATGCATAGCACATGTTAGAGCATGTGTGTGAACCTTTGTGTGTGAAAAGGGTGTTACAATGCTCACATACAATTCTGTCCCCAAAAAATCCTTTGAGATTTTTAATACCAAAATAATGGTTTTCGTGTAACAGGATGAATATAGATTTTGCCCATTTATTAGGAGATGCAACAAACCTCTGCCATGCACCAGTTTTGTTCATTAAAAAAAAACAAAGATGGTCACATATAGCTCTGCTTCAAATAGATGTATATGGCTTACATCTACCATTATTTGTTCTGACAGCCCTACCCTGCTCTGTAAATCTCTAGCTTTTGCTAATATCTGTTGGTCAACTAGCTGATGGTTTAGCAAATCCACTAAGCTCCTGGAGAAGCATAATACATTATTTTGATTTACTAAATTAACTAGATACCTTGCTTTCTGTTTGACAATATGGCTAGATAAACCACTTCTAATATCTCTGGAAGCTCCCGCCTCACATTTCTCATAACAGTGACTACTAACATTAAAGTCTCATTAGCACACACCTCCACCTTGCTGTTTAATAAATTTGCAGTATGCTCTAACAATTCATCAGCATTTAACTCTTGGGGGTTTCTACATAATGGAAACAAAGGGCCATACAAACTATCACAATCCGGGTGTAGCTGTATAAAATTATTACTACCCAAAGTAGGCCTTATTCTGTCCAACAACTGCTGCACAGCTGTATGAATTGCAGAATAGTATTGATATATGGATGTTATACTGTCTAGATTGGCAAAGCAAAACTGCTGGCGATGCTCAACACCATTAAAATTATTTCTGGGTACTTCATATTCATTTATGAATTCTAAATAGACAGACTCTGCTAGACCATTTTCCATTAACTGCTGGCCCTCCTGACTAAAAATGTCTTCCTCGTGGCTTGGTGTGGTCTTGTCTTGTCAGGAAGATTCCTTTTTGTCTGGATAACCTTGAATATGTGTGGTGGCCTCTTGCATGCTTTGGAAATACTGCTTCTAGAAGCTTAAAATTGACATAATCTAGGAAACATTAAATATAAAACATAAATATATAGTCCCTGTAATGTATATTGCATTATAATAGTGCTGTCTTTTTGCAGGCTGATTATATATTAGGTACATTTCATGTCAGATAAATATTCCTTTATTGTAGTTTGATCTAAGTTGATTGGTACTCTCAATAAAAACACGCAAAATGTCAGCATATTAAATAATTTGCTGCATTAAACCACCCTGAATTTAAAACTAGAAAAACAGGAAGGGAGAGTAGTTGGGGAGAGAAACATTGCCATACCCGAACTTCTTAATGTATGTTGTAAAAACATATGACTACATAATATTATTTTTCTTAAAAGAAAGCATACTAATTCAAAAACAAGAAAAGCACAGCAGCTAATTTACAATCTTCAACACATTTGCCCATTATTAACCTGCATTGTAAAAAAAACTGCAAACACTTCTGTTGATGTAGTACAAAAAATTTGGCTAATTTAACTGCAGCATACCTCTTTTTTTTGTCCTCATTCATTAGCAGTATAGTTTTGCACAAAGGTCCTGGTTGCTCCGTTTTTAGTACAAGAAATAAACACAGGTTATAAGTCACCACTAATTATATACTGCTGTTGATCAATTTTTTTTTTACAGTGTTATGTATTAAAGAGCTGACTTTAGCAGTTTTTTTATGTTTAGCTGCCAAATCTTTATACAAAGTACAGGCCTTTACTAAAGCAGTTTGCTAGAGATTTAAAACCATGGCTTACAGTATACAATGATAGTTTTAAAAACACAAAAGATAAGGAATAACATCTTTATTTTATTGCTAGTCATATTCACATCTATAAATTAGACTGTGGTTCTCTGTACAATATCAGCAAAACATTTTAAACTAAATAAATTACTGTACATCACTCCCAAGTGTATGCAGCACTGGCAAAAAACAAACAAAAACATGACTATGAAACTGCCTCCCATATACACACAGTTATAACATTTTAATGTTAATAACATTTTTGATAAACTAAATTTGGCATACCATGTAAAGCTGTATTAGGCTTAGTTGGACAACTGCTTGATATAGACAAGGTCGGCAAACCTACATTATAAAAAGTTAGGTTATAATTTAATAAGCTTAATTTTATCCACTTAAAATATTAAAAACAATAGAATAAAGTGCACTCACCACCATCTTGTGATCCTTTTGATTCTTTTTTTTAGTTCAAAGTTTATTGAAGTTTTACTACAAAGAAAGGTTCCATAACATACATACAATCAGAACAATTACTGTTGGATTAACAATGATGGTACCTTCTCCCCCTTCCCACACCCCCCCTCCTATCCACTCCCCTACTCTGCACAGAGTAAGCTATTTTCACATTTTGGCAAAAGCATCAATTTACTTATTACAAGGAGTATAGAGTATAAAAGGTTCCCATATATTGGCAAATCTTTTTGATCTACCATACAAGTTCGCTATCGTCTTTTCTGTTCTGAGATTCGATAGTAGTTCATGTAACCATTCTGTATTCTTAACGTTGTCTTGATCTTTCCAATGTTTCAGCACTAACTTCTTAACTGACATCAATATTAATGCCATGTAGTATTTACGGCTAGCCACTGACACATCAGAAAAATCACCTAAGAGGCAAATTCTAGCCGTAAATAATTATTTCAGCCTAATAGAGGGTCAACCCTCTGCTGAATTAAAGCCCACAAGGGGCAATTTTATGACATGACCAGAAGATATGAAATAAAGAGCCCTCTTCTAGTGTGCACCATGTACAGAGAGGTGATGTCAATATCTCAAATTTGGCTAGCTTCTGTGGGGAACAATACAAATTATGAAGGAAATTAAACTGCATTAGTTGTAACCTGTCTTGAAGAATGAATTTGTGACAACTTTGCCACAAATTGGACCAGTTGATTGTGAGGTCAGGGAAATAAAACCCCGGTAGGGTGTAGGGCCAAAACAGTTAAAGTATAACCAGTCATATAAATACGCATATCATTTGAAGACTGCATGAGGAAAGCCTATTATGAGACATAGATCATTGTAAGTGAGAGCTTTTGTTGGTTGTGGTGGCGTCCTCCCTATGATTTTCAATAGAAGATGTCGTACCCGAAGCACCTGGAAAGCCATGACATTTGGGATATTAAATTTAACCATAAATTCCACTGATGACAACCACATCTGATCATCCTTCACCAAGCTGGAAAGTGAACATCCATCCAAATTAGGTAGCCAATTAGGCGTAATCATCACTTTGTCTATCTTAAATTTAGGGCTGTTGTACATTGTTTGTGAGAGATCCAAATTATGATCATATCTAAGAAATGAACATAACTGGGAATGTACCCTGATCGATATATCTACTTGGGAGGACTTGATATTAGATGGAAGTGTCCGTATTTTTGTGTGTAGGAGATTGAATGGGGAAAAGCCGTATGATTGTATCTGAGCCCTTTCAATCTTGAGCCAGATTGATAAGTATGATAATGAGATTTGAGAATCTATGTCTGATAACTAGCATAGATATTTATTTGCATGACTGGCCCAGTAGTACAATCCTATATGCGGGAGGCGAAGACCACCCCAGGATTTAGGAGCAGCTAATTTATAATAAGCTATTCTCGCCCATTTCTTAGACCAGATAAAGTCTATAATAAGACTAGGGATTTTCTGAAACCAGGAGAGAGGGAGCCAAATGTTCAACATGTTAAGGGGGTAAAACAAACAGGGAAAGACATTCATTTCGATCAGATTAATTTTACCCCACAAAGACATTCGAAGCAGGGACCATCTGTTTAAATCTTGAGTAATAATGTTAATGAGGGAGTCCAAATTTACCTGTCGAGTACGTTGTGGGCTGGTGGTTAGGTTAATTCGTAAATATCTAAGGGAGTCTGATCTCCAGGAAAGCCCATAACCCATTATACTGGTCTTAAAGACTCTAAAATTGAGGGGAAACACTGCTGTTTTGCTAACATTCAATTTGTAATTGGGCATTTTACTGAAGTGACTAATAATATCTAACAAGGGTGGGATAGAAGCTGCTGGGTAGCTTAATTGCAAAAGAAGATCGGCCACATATGCGGCAACCTTAACTTCATAACATTGGATTGGTATACCTTGAATTCGCTGGCAGTCTACTATTCTTCAGATCAACAGTTCCAAATAGAGATTAAATAGCAGAGGAGACAAGGGACATCCCTGTCTCGTACTTGATTGTAAAGGGAAAGGTACAGAGGTTGCCCTTTCCCTAAAACTCTAGCAGTTGGAAACTTGTATAAGGCAGCTAACCATGTTTGAAATAACTGGGGAAATTTGAAGGCATTAAGGGTGTGAAACAAATATTTTAAGTTGATCCTGTTGAAGGCCTTCTCAGTGTCCAGAGAAAACAAAGCAGCCAGAAAGTCTGTATCCTTGGTTTCTGAGAAAACATGGGACAGGGTACGCAGATGGTCAGTGGAATTCCTCCCTTTCATAAATCCCACCTGCTCGGAACCAATTAGATCAGGAAGGACATGACTGATACGATCTGCCAAGAGCTTAGTCAAAATTTTGATGTCCTGATTGAGCAGGGAGATTGGATGGTAACTGGTGACTTGCTCTGGGTCTTTATCCTGCTTTGGCAAAAGGACTATCAAAGCTTCAAATAGTGTCTTATCTGATGCTTTCCCAGATAGAATATGGTAATATAATGGTAGTAACAAGGGTATGAGCAGGTTAGTGAATTTTTTATAAAAATTTTATGAAAATCTATCTGGTCCTGGCATTTTGTCAGACAGAAGGTCTTTAATAACTTTAAGCACTTCAGTTTCAGAAATGGGAAGTAATAGGAGGTTCTGTTGTGCCGTTGAAAGGGAGGGGAGATGAGTTGCTTTGAGGTACTTGTCCAGATCAGTTTCAGCTGGCGGGGTTGGCATTGGTCCATACTGTTGTTTATAGTATTGATGGAATTCAATAACTATCTCTTCAGGAGAAGTTTTACGGGCACCATCTGATGGGGAACATATAGCAGCAATAAATCTTGAAGATTCCTGCTGTCTGATGCATAATGCTAGTAACCGCCCTGCCTTTTCCCTCTGATCCATATAGGAAGCTTTGGCTTTTAAGAAGGCATACTCTACTTGCTCTCTCAGCAAATCTAAATAGGAATTTTTTAGTTCCACCAGCTTTTGTCTAGTGTGTTCTGATGAATGGGGAGATAACTTGTGCTCTATTGTACGAATTTGAGAGAGAAGATCTTTGAGCTGCATTTCCCTAAATGTCTTCTAATGGGAAGCCAATCCTATCAATAGCCCTCTGATATAAGCTTTAAAAGCACACCATTCCATGTCGGGCTTACTTATGGAATTTAGATTTGTGGAGATAAATTGGCGTATTTTTTCAGCAATATACTCAGTTGCTTTTTGGTTCTTCAGCAATTGATCATTTACCTTCCATCGACCCCCTGGCTTGGTGAGGGAGGCAAAAGTGAGCCTGCAAGTAACTATGGAGTGGTCCGAAGGAGGGCCGGGCTGAATGTCTGTGTCCATGATCCCTGGTAGGAGGATCTGGGAGATTAGCAAATAGTCAATCTGAGATGCCGTCCCATATACCTGAGAAGTAAATGTGCAACTTTTGTCAGTAGGGTGCAGAACCTGCCACACATCACTTAAACCTATTTGATCTGCCAATTCTCATAAAGCTCTTTGAGTAGGAGAGAGCCCTTTACGAGCTAATCCAGAGCAAGCTATACTTGGGTCAAAGACCAGGTTAAAGTCCCCCCCCAATAATTATCATCAGGGAAAGATGAGGGAGTAGCACATTGATCAACTGCATGAAGAAACCAGAAGAGTCCACATTTGGGCCATATATACACTACCCAGTAAGACTTCAGTTGTGTGAAGAATCCCCTTGACAAACACGTATCTACCCTGGGATCTTTAATCGTTTGAACAGGAGTGAATGGGATAGATCTCTTGACCAAAATCATAACACCACAACTTCGGCTTTTACCTTCAGCAGAGAAAACCTGTCCAGTCTGAAGCTGCCTCATTTGGGTTGCTTCAGCATCTGCTAGGTAGGTTTCTTATAAGCAAATAACATCAGTATGTAATAAACTAAGATGTTTTAAAATCTTATATTGCTTCGTTTTCTGTCTAGCTCCCTTGACATTCCATGAAGCAAAAGAAAGATCCCTAGCCATATTCCCAGAATGTTGTGAGATAGAAGGTCCGATTACCTTGTGAAGATGCCAGTGGTGTTCTAAGTAACCTCATCTCTGTGCCGTAACCCCTTCCCATTCCTACCCTCACTACTACATCTACCTTATCTCCTCTATGCAAAACCATCAGAAAGAGTTAGTAAGCATTCCCTTTATATAAGAAAAAACTCATCCTCCCTAACTCCCTTATTATCACAGTCTGTTGCCCGCAGCACACACTTTCCCCTCTCCTCCCCCTCCAACCACCCAGTACTGAAACTTGCCCTTGTAATAAATGAAACATCTAATCAAAAAAGAAAAAGAAAAGAGAGAAGTAAATATAAAAGCAAAAAATCAGCAGCTCCTAAGTCTGTAGTAATAAGTATTAATGCAAGGTTCCATTTGTTGCCCACTTCTGTAATAGGGCAGTATAAAACCTAACCTTATATTCAGCAAAGAGGATAGTGAAAAGTTAGGTCCTTCCCCTGAATGCAAAAAAAATAAGTAAGATTGTAACTCACAAATATGTATGCCTAGCAGCCTTTCCGGGTAGACACCATATGCACATTGGTCCACTTATTAACTAACCTTAAAGTAAACACAAAGAGCTATTCTGTCACAGGATCATAGATTCATACTAAAAAAATCATGCTTTTTACTGACTGGATACAGCGAGTGCTCGATTAAACCCCAACCCAACAGCGGATTGCTCCATCCAGTGGATAAAGCCGCACTTAACATGATTTGCGATTCTTTGGTACAGCTGCATTCACAGTCACTCAAGCATATTTAATACCAATTGTAGCTCCTCACTGAAGAGACAACAGAAAAAAAAAAATCAAAAGGAGACCATATTTAAACCTAACTCAAACCCAAATTACTATTATTTCATTTTGAGTCGTCCTGTATGTTGTAACAGCTAAAGTCCTCAGACGTGGAAGCTCACCACAATGGACATCTTGCGAGATATGAAATACTCCCTTTAGTTAGCCAGCTTGCAGAATATCATCGCCCACAGGATAACATAGCTCAGGTGTTTCTGAAAAGTTCAGGGAGCAAAGATTTCAAGCCGACCAGGGCAGTGTCCGGATCTTCGTATGAATGCCAGGAGCCGGCAACTTGAACTTGAAGTCACGCAGGGTAGCTCATCCGGAATTTGATTCCTGCGGCTATGATCTTAGAAACCATCAGGTGAAAGACAGTTCTTCTCACTCTGACAGAAGCCGGTAGATCTTGGGCAGTTCATATTTTGGCCCACTCCCAGTGAATTTCATTCAGTTCTTTAACCTTTGAGAGGAAGTGCTGTCTCTCTAGGTAATTCAAAAACCGGAAAATTAGCGGTCTTGGTTGAGCTTCTGGTGGGGGGATCGTGTGAAGAGCCCTATGTGCCCGCTCTGTGACATATCTAGAGCCAAAGGGCGAGGGGCCAGCAATTTTTTCCACAAGATTCTGAGTAAACAAAATAGTGTCCATGCCCTCTTCATTTTCAGGTAGACCGATTATGACTACGTTATTTCTCCAACTACGCCCTTCAAGATACCTCAGTTTTGAGCTCCATTTTAGCCAGTTTTTGCTTAGTGGCTACTAGCTCCGGATTGACTTTGTCTGCTCTTTCCTCAAGGGAGGTTATACGTGCTTCTCCGTCGGAAGTACGTACCGTAAGCTCCTCCAGGTTGTGGAAAAAGTCTTTAAAATCTAAATTACCCTCTGACTGGGAGCTGTTTAAAGTAAAACGGAATGCATGTAAATATCTCATAAGAAAGGCTAGGGCCTATTACTATCGAAATAAGATGAACTGTAATTCTGACACACTCAAGTTTTGGCATACTATCAATCATTTAACAAATCCTGGTAAATATGGAACACAAATAAATTTAAATTTACAGATTGGGGCAAATCTAATTGATAAACCAGAGAGCACCTCTGAGGCCCTGAACAATTTTTTTATAGACCTGCCAGGTTGTAATGATTTGGGATGTTCTATATTTGGAGATATGAAGCCTATGCAAATAGAGAATTCATCTTATTCACCATCATTTAGATTCAGGGCCTTGAAAACATTAGAAGTATGTAGGGAATTGAAGTCTATAAATGCCTACAAATCAGCAGGGCCAGATGAAATCGAGGGTAGATTCTTAAGTTAGCGGCAGACTATATTGCTCCAACTGTAACTTACATTTTCAATTGGAGCTTACAGTCTGAATGCTTTCCTATGTCTTGGAGAGAAAGTAAGATCATCCCCATACATAAAGGGGGTGATACTGCAGAATTGAATAATTATCGACCCATAGCCCTACTTTCCATTTTGTCCAAGTGCTTGGAAAAATGTGTAAACAGGCAGATTTCCGAACACTTGGACAAATATGGACTGTTAACACCCCTCCGATCAGGGTTTAGAAAGGGCCATTCCACAACTACAGCACTGTTAGAGTTTAAAGATCTGGTTTGTAATTCTTTGAATTTGGGTTTGGAAACTGCTGTTGTATTTGTAGATCTGTCCAAGGCCTTTGACCTGGTGAGCCACTCCCTTTTACTGGACAAATTAAAAGATATAGGCATAGTTGATGGGCCCAGAAATTGGATAAAATCTTGTCTAACAGGATGTACTCAGAGGGTGGAGATCTTACAGACTTTATCTACATCTAGAAATGTTTGTAGAGGAGTCCCTCGGGGTCCATTTTAGGGCCCTGTTATTCCTCTTGTTTATTAATGATCTACCTCAGGTGGTGAGACATTCAGCTGTGAGGCTCTATGCCGATGATATTGCGATCATCACCACCAGAAGTTCTGTTTTGGATCTCCAACTAAAGCTTCAAACAGATTTTGCCGGGGTGGGGGAGTGGCTCACCAGGTCGAGGCTCTTGTTGAATGTTAAAAAAACAAAATTAGTGTACTTTTCAAATAAGAAGCCTAAATCACAGATTCATATCATAACACATACAAATAGACCTATAGAACAGGTGGATAGTTATTGTTATTTGAGGGTGACTTTTGATTCTTTGTTGACTTTTGACACCCATATAAATAATAATATAAAAAAGGTGACAAAGAAGTTAGGAGCTTTGAGACGAACTACCAAATGTTTACAAACTAAGGACAGGAAAAAGTGGCCGAACAGTTAATTATGCCAACCCTGGCATATGGGGATTTAATTTATAGAACAGCGAGTAAACATCAGTTGATTAGATTGGATAGGTTGCAACATAGAATAGCTAGATATGTTCTACAGTGTTCATATAGAACTCATCATTGTAATATGTTTATAAAATTGAATTGGCAGTCTTTAGAAATGATTTTTCACAAAAACTGGTTAATACTGATACGTAAATATAAAACACTTTACCCTGAACATTATATTACACAAACACTTTTCTCTAAAGTCAGTAAAGGTAGGCATGAGTTATTAAGATCTGTGCATAGACATACAGTTTGTCCCATAAGAATTTATAATAAATATGGTAATGGTTCCATTTCATGTCAGGCAGCTAAAGTATGGAATATTCTACCCCCTCCAGTAAGATCTTTAGAAGACCACACGACTTTTAAAAATGAAATTTTTAAATTTTATAAAATAGAATGTAGTTGTACATGAACATGTATTTGAAATGTTGTGTATTGTGTATATTTTGTATTTACTTGAGTATTGTTATATGTTATATGTCTAGATGTAACTAAGTGTAACATAAACAGGACTATCTTGAGAACAGGATTGTATAATCCTAATGATTAGAATTTCTTGTATAAAAATACAATTTTCATCATCATCATCATCATCATCATCCATTGCTTGAGCCAGGGACTTCAGCTCTGTGGAGAGTGAACGCATTTCATTCCTAAATGGTTGGAATTCCTCAAGAAACCTGGAAAGAGTGAGGGGTTCTTGTTCAATTGCTGTATTGCTTTGGCACCTGGGGTCAGATGTATTTGAGGCCTTAGGCTTTTTCGGTGCCTTTTCCGGCATGACCAGTGGTGTGTGTCTCGGGATTGCTCGTTGCATTTCTGCCACCATAAGTCAGCTTTTAAATGTTGGAAATGATCAGTAGGAGAAGGAGTTGTTCTCAATCCCTCTGGTGAGATTTAATGCTTCTCTTTTGTTGCCAAATTAGGAGTTTTGCTGGATGAGTGGCTGGAGCAAAGGAAGAGAGCTGTTACCAGCTGTACTGCATCACTTGACTCTAATCCTTTTGATGCTAAAACAAGATTGTGAAAGCCAATCTGAGAAAACTGTTTTACAAAGTAGCAATTTTAGAATATATGCCACAAGAGTTTTTAAAAAGTTAAAACTATTCAAAAGTCTTACTGACGCTGGTTCGCTGGCTGTAAACAGGAAGCTGTGAGCTAATGCGTCAAATTTTATGAGGTACAAAGGGTGGTTTGAACACACCCCAAACAGGGTGGAAACTGAAAACCAGTGTAGCATAGACCAATGATGGCCTAGAAGACTTACTGGTTAGTAATCATTACATTTAAATACTTTTATTTGGGGGCCAGTAGAAGCAGAAATATAGTTTAGATGGAAATGCATTAAAACAGAACCTGAAATAAAACTGTGAGATGATGCAAAACTTCTAACAGATAGTTTCTACTTTAACATGTATTATGTCAAACAAACAGATAAAATAATTCAAACATCCTTCTATTGAAATGAATGGGACCTTTGTTTTAAATGGGTTAAAACATAAGGAGGTGTTGTTCTGAAACGTAATTATTTGAGATACAAAATAGGCTTTGATATGCATAATTTTAGGCTTTTCATAAAACTACAAAATTTTAGCTGAAAACAGTGTCTTGACCAGTAGAAGTAGAAATATAGTTTAGATGAAAATGCATTACAGCAGAACCTGACATAAAGCTATGATATGATACTTTTAACAGATATACATGTTAAAACAAACACTATATGAAACAGAAACAGATTAAATAATTCAAAAATCCTTCCATTAAATGAATTGGGCCTTTGTTTTAAATGGGTAAAAACTTAAGGAGGTTTTGTTCTGAAACATATTTATTTAAGATACAAAATAGTCTTGATTATGCATAATATCAGGCTTTCGATAAAGCTACAAAAATAATACTTTAAACCAATAAAGGGGTTTGCTGACATGTTTTTTATTTTGTAACCCCCTTGTTACCCGGGGTTACTAGAATCCCAATAAGACCCAAGTGGTAGGCAGGGAAAGGCAGCTTGTGAAACTCCAGTTAAATGGGTTTCACACTGTCTCACTCTGTTCTCAGTCTCAGCTGAGACTGAGGGATGACATCACCAATAGAACTTTCGCAGCTGCATGAGCCACATTGGAATCTGCAGCAAAGGGAGTTAGATAGAACGTTGGGAGTTTTCAAGTCAGAGTCTGCAGTTGGTGTTCAGTGAGTGAAGCTGGAAGTTGGGAGCTTGCTTGTAAAGCAGCTCAGTGAAGGCTCTAGGAGCCTCAGCCCTGACAGAGGGCTACTTTTCAGTAATAGGGTGTGTGTCTCCACCTTAAAGAGAGACACAGGATGATTACTGAAGTGGTGGAGACTGCTGTTTTCAGGTCTCAGTGCTCCCTCCATCCGGGGGTGGGGGTGATGAGGATTCCCTGCAGATTCCTGGGGCAACCCCCTAGTTTCTGCTTGTGGAGGAAAAGCTGCCTGTTTGTTTCCAGTATTTATTTGGGAGAAAAGAAGATTTGTGACTCGCCTGTGGGGCACCTGCAGCGTAAGAGTGAGTGTCTGCTCAGGCTAAAAGGGCATATGTTTTTTTACCCTGGGACTTGTGTGACAATGTAGGGATTGAACTACTAAATATTTGGAAGCCTAGAGAAATGGGCCAAGGAAGTAAAAGTAGTTTCAAGTTCCAGAGTTTGTTGGGATGCAAATAATATGTAGAGGTGATGTGACAGGTGTCTACCCTTAATCTACATTTAAAAGTTCAGTAAAGGAATTGTTCAGTTTTCCAGAGAAATGGCCAGGTATGGGCTGTGGGAGCTGGAGGTGGGTGGCCCCCCATCTTTAGTGACCAGGTCCACCTCTACGGATTTCTTCTGTGGTTTTCTACTTTGCCTCAGGCACTTGGCCAGTGATGGGGGAAGTACCCAGATGTGGGGTTGTAAGGAAAATTCTCTCTAAGAGTCACAGACTCTAGTGTGGTGTGGGGAGCCACGACAGGATAATTGGTTCATTCTTCCAATGGACCGTGAATGGGATAATTGGTTTATTCCTCAAATGGACCGTGAACAGGATAATTGGTTCATTCTTCCAATGGACTGTGGATCAAGTGGCCGGCAGGGGAGCTGGGCCAGTGGGGAAAACCCAAGAGTGTACAAGTTGGGCTGTGTACCCAAAGCTGCGTGCAAGTCTGGGCTGTGTGCCTGGTGGGTTTAGAGCCTGAGGGCTGGAGATAGTGATAAAGTGTTCTGTTGTCTCTAATCTGCATTACCAGGAAATGTAGCCCCATGGGGGTCCGTCTATGCTTTGTTTGTTCAGCTTGGAAGAGAATAAAAGCCACACTGAAGAATCCCATTCCTGGTTCTGGACATTACAGTTATTGCTTCCTGTGTTCGGATTCACTTGGGTGCTCCTGTGCAGAGTAGCCAAACCTAGGTCCCCCTGTGCTGAGTAACCTGATCCTCCCCAAACCCAGGTCCCCACCAGGTACTACCGTCAGCTTCAACAGCATGCCACCTGTCGTTTTGCTAAAAAGGCAGGGGCGAGGGGTTACAAGAAGAGAATTTAGATAGTAGGGCTGCAGGTATTTAAGTGCAGGATATGGAGGCCTTTGGGGAAGGAGAAAGGGGAGTGGGTGTTTGAAATTGGGGTGTTTAGACCAGGGTTTGCCTCTATGTCCCCGGACAGGAGTAGGAGAAGGGTGATGAGATGTTTAAGTTTGACCCAGGGAGGTTTAAGGCAAGTTGTAGTGGTTCGAGAGGTAGAGGTAATTGGGGGGTGGTGGTAGGCTGGAGTGTGTAAAACCGAGTGGCCCATGTGAAATGAAGGAGGTAGGATAGTTGCACAAATGAGACTATAATGGTCATTTGTCTTAGCTTGGGCAGGCGTGTGTGAGTGGGCAGCATAGCAAGGCTGTGGGGTTATGCTTGGGGGCAAAAGCGGTGGGTGTTCTTTGCATGTGAGGATAGCTGGTGGCAGGGAGGACTGGCTTGCCAGTTGGAGGAGAATGAGAAATGCAGGCAACAGCAGCATCCTTGCCCGAGTTATAATTTGGTGGGCAAAGATTTTGGTTGAGAGCCCTGTGGTGGTAGCAGCTGATAAGCTGCAAATGGAGAAGTGGGCTGATAGGTTTTGGTGAGTCATGTGACAAAGCCTATATAAGGAGAAGCTCACCAAGGGTGGTGGTGGGGAGTCAGCGCACAGCGCCAGCGGAGCAGAAGCACTCAGCCACTGGAAAGCAGTGAGCTTGCTTTTTCAGGCAGTAGCCAGATTTGAAAATGGCACCTGTGGCGTCCGAGGAACTTCCAAGAATCTTCTGCGTACCTGTGCTTCGGGGGGGGGCATCCTTGTAAGCTGTAGGGGAGGGCTGATTTCAATTCCAGGGCCCTTGTGACCCTTTTTCCCGAATGCTGAGCAGAGAAAGAGGATATTTATAGGCAGAGCAGTAGGAGGACCTAAAGGTATGTAAGCCTGTTAATTGGTGCTGGAACTTCTTTTGTCCCCAGTTAAATCTTTTGGGCAAAATGGCTGGGGGGTTGGGGGCCCAGATAGCCACATGGTAGAGACCTTTACTATGCGCACAGCCATTAGCGAGTGCTGCTTTAGGGGCCTGGGTTACCGTGTTGCAGGTCTCCCAGTCGTTTCAGCAGTGCAGGGGCTATGTTAGTTCCAAATGCAGCCGAGTAAAACTTTAAAATAATTTTTTATTTTTTTTCCAAAACTATGCTTTGCCTTTCCGATCGTGCTTTTGAGCAGATTTACTGCAGGAGCAAAGGTCTTACTCGTAGTGCAGGGAGGTAATTACAAAATGCTGCACTTTCCACTCCAGAGGTCCCCCCCCACCAAGATTAAAGTAGTCTGTCTGCGGTTGCCATTTTGGTTGCAAAATACCTCGGCAGGACAGGAGGTAGCAGGTCTACACATTTAGCAGGTAAAAAAATTTCTGTAAACTATCCTATCAACTGCTAATTAAAGTTAAGGAATCTACAGGACAAATGCTGACATTTGGCTTGGTTACGTGAAAGACTGTATACTACAGGTTACAAAATTAAAGGCAATGTTGGCAATGCATTTCGAGCAGGGTTCCTTATTACATGTATCTTAAAGCATTATAAACAAAAGTGACAATGGAGTATCAACTGCTGAATTTAAGGTACAAATAAACTATCAGCACACCTTTGCCGACAATTTAAAGCACTCAGCCACTGGAAAGCAGTGAGCTTGCTTTTTCAGGCAGTAGACAGATTATGCCATTCTTGTAAATGCAATGTCTTTTGGTAAAATCAATTTACCACTTTTGTATAAGTGTAGGGCTATATCCATTTCTTTCAACAGCACTTCATAGTGTTACACTCAGTTTTTCATACAGTGTGTCAAGATCCGTAGCAATACATGGCAACTCTTTCTGACAAAGTGTCATTTATTGCATGTATTGTATCAAAATAGGATGCTGTGCACCTGAGTTCCCATGCTGTGGGCTTTTAGCCCTTCTCACATGTGCGGGGCAAGCACAGACAAGACAACCTTTGCTCCACCCATAGCTGCATCACAATATGAAGGGGGCTGTGTCATTTCTGGCGCACATCGGAGTGGATAGGGAGTGGGGGTGCTGTGTCATATCTGGCACACACAGGGAGGGGGTGGGACATTGCATCATTTCCGGCCTCATGGGAAGCGGAAAGGGTGGGGACATTGCATCATTTCTGGAACATGCAGAAGGGGTGGGGCATTAAATCTTTTCCAGAACACGCAGAAGGGGCATGGCATTATGTCATTTCTGGCCATCAATCAAATTTTGACAGTTAGTATACACATATACTACTTGCCCGGTTTAGCACTGCTAGTAATGTTACCATAACAAGGGAATTGGAAAATCTTTATTGAATGAAAAAGTGATTTTCATAATTATCCATCCGTTGTTTGATTTTGTGTTTGTTACACTTACTTAAACAAATCAAAGCTGCCTGTTTTTTTTTTTACTTAAACAAATAAGAGCTGCGTGTTTCATTTTTTCTTTCAAATCTGTCTTTGTTTTTTACGTGAAGTAAAGTATTACATTTGATAAGGAGATGCTGATTTTCATTCCTGTTCAATTTTAGCCACCAGTACAATTTGGCAGGTAATAAGGGTTCATTCACATTTGACTGTTTTTTTTTAATTCATAGAGGCCTTGGAATTTGCATACAAAGAACACATCAATATAATTAACTCTGACATTGAATAATACTGGCATTGCTGGGGGGGTTAAAAGAAAACAGACTTTTTTTGCAATCGCAGTTTATTGAACTTTCTCATAGAGACATCACATAGCAAAGGTATCCTTAACATGAAACATACAAAAATATCAACAGTGATACAAATAAGAGTACAAAAACTCAGCGCAACATGGGGTAGAAACCAGTGATTTATATTTCATCAATATTATCAGGTGCAATTGCTCATGTTACACGTACCTTCTAAAGTAGAATACTACACATTCCTTATATTACAGTAGGTGGGTAACTTTGGCAGCTTCTCTCCATATAGTCAGGGAAACAATCTACACTATCTGTTTCTGAGGCATTGCTTACACTAGGGTCTGGGCCTCAGCTGCTAGGACATCTAGGATTTCCACCCCTTCTCCGTTAGCTGTGTAACTTATAAAGGGCAGCCAGTGACTGGTATATTTCTCTTTTCTATTGCCTCAGTAAGGCTGTGGTCCTTTCCAGCTTCATTTTATTTTTGCTAATTACTAGCCAGTGCTTGAAGAAGGGTGAGGTGGCTGACAACCATTGCTGAGTGATCCCTTTCATGGCAGCTGCTGTAAAGATATTAAACAAATATGTATTTATACAAAAGGGGTGCTGTTATATGTCATTAGATAAAACCATGTACCACCACTACTGTGTGATAAATAAAACGTGATGTGTACACTGTGAAAATAACTAACATTTTTACACACAGTGTACACGTCATGCACAGATATCACCACAGTGTACACATCCCAGTAGTAGCACTCCAAACTACTTCCACAAAACCAGTGTATCCCTATTGTATAAATCGCATGTGTGATGGACTGGCATGTAATACATGATGTATCTGATCTCATGGCTAGTGACATTGGGAACCATTACTCATGGCTCCACTATGCTTTGCCACTTATGTGGTTACCCAAGGTCACTTGCCACTCATTCAGATACATCATGCATTACTCGCCAGTCCATCACATATTCCCTGTTTATTTTATCACTCACTTCTGTTGGGGCTAGCCCCAGGATCCAGTGCTTGAAGAGTATTAACGACAGAATAGAAAGTGTCTGTCCTACCTCTGCTCCACCCTCTGCCTAGAAATCTTTGAGGATGAGGCAGCTCCAGAAAATATGCTCATGTGTGCCAATCATCCCACAGGCTCTCCAGCTCCTGTCTGAGCTATGTGTCCCCAAATATTTAGAAATTGTGTGGGTACAGAAGTATCTTGTAATTGCCTTCAGTGGAAATCTCACCAGTTGGGGGAGGTTATGGTCTTATGTACTTGTTCCCATATTCATCTTCAATCCTCTTCTGTAGTTCATAGCCAGCTTCTTCTCTACACCTATTTTTTAGTATAAACCAACTGCTCACCCTTCAAGTTCCTAAGAGAGTTATACAGGATGGAAGTTATCTTTTTAGTTGGATTTTGGAAAGCTAATGTGTAAAATGTTCTCAATGGAGTTCTGTTCTTTTTGAAGGCTTGAGGCTCAGGGCTCTATCGACAGGTAATGTCTCAGCTGCACGTATCAAAATAAATCCTGCCTAGGTAGACCAAATTCCACTGACAGTTGTGCAAATGATTTCAAGAGAGGGCCCACAAAGCATTAACCAATCTGTCTCAGGCCCACTTTATCTCACCTCTTAAAACCTGCATCTATTTTAATAGGTTCAAAGTCTTTACATGCTCTTATGGGAGTGAGTTTACTTATTCTTCTGGATAGGTGCCACTTCTGACAGACTTGTTCCCAAATGTGTACTGTTAATTTAGCCCATGGATTATCATTATGTATCCCACCCAAGCTATCCTCCACCATAAAGGGGGCATGTGCCATTCTGTCCCAAGTCAAGCTATTGTGTTCCAGGGGAACTCATTATGGCACATCCTGTTTCTTCATGTAGTACCAAAGTGTTGCAGCAATAGTAAATCTTAATATCGGAGATTCCCAGCCCTCCTTTACTTTCTAGTGCTGTTAAAGTGTTCCATTTCATTCTAGGCTCCCCTCTCCAAACAAATGTGGCTGACATTTTCTGGAGCTGCTTCCAGAAGGTGATGGGGATCTTGAGTGGAAGGGACGAAAATAAAAAGTTTAAATGAGGCAGGACATTCATCTGTGCTATTTCTGCTCTTCCACCTACTGAGAGGGGTGGCTCCTTCCATCTCATGCAGTCTGCCTGGAATTCTGAAAGTAGCTTCTGATAGTTATGCTGGAATAGTTTCAGAAGATCTGGAGTAATCGATATACCGAGATATCTGAACCCAATCAGGGCCCATCTCAGCATACTACAATGCTTTAGCTGCTGTGTGGTGGGGGCCCCAAGGACATTTTCTCTGACTTGTCCTCATTGATTTTAAAGCCTAAGGTCAAGTCAGATTGTCTGATATTCTCTAAGACCCTATGACTATTATGGACTAAGTCAGATACTTAGAGTAATGTGTCATCAGCATAAAGGGACACTTTAATTTCCTCTCCTCCTACCATGATTTCACTGATCTCTGGGGAAGAGCATAACTACTCTGCAAGAGGTTTGAGGCTTACTGCAAATAGCAGTAAGGACAGAGGGCATCCTGCCTGTCCTTTTAATAGTTAAAAGGTTCTGACCACTTTGAGCCTTACCCCAGAATTGAGGTATAGCCCTCTAATCCAGGTTTGGAATCTCTCCCTAAACTGGAACATTTCCAGTGCAGCATCCAGAAAACCCTTCTCTAGGTAGTCCAATGCCTTTTCTGCATTAACTGCAATGATAACTTGTAGTTCCCCTCTTGGCAGTTTCTGACAGGTTGAAATTACATTCAAGAACTCTGTGTGTGTTGCCCTGGATGTGGTACCCTGGTATAAACCCAGTTTTGCCTAGGTGCATCAAACAGGCTTTATTACATTTTGTAGCCTGTGAGAGATGGCTTTCAGAAACTTTTTTGCATCTTGGTTTAAGAGGGAGATAGGGTGATATCTGCTGCATTTGGTGGTGTCTTTTCCTGGTTTACAGATAACTGTGATAACCACTTCTGCCCAGGAGTGTTGCCAGAAATTTCCATTTTGTACACAATCTCCAACAGTTACACCCCCCGATTAAAAAATGTACACATCCCTTCCAAATGGCACCCCCTTCTAAACAAGTCAGATTGTTGTCAGATGATTCCTCTACTCTCTAAAGAGGTTATACATGTATCAGACCCTTCTCAGTGGCCTACACTAACCTAAATACTACAGATTAGAATGATAATATTAACAGAGTGGCTTATGGTTTGTGACAGGCACTCAACAAAACTGTACACAAATGTGTACAGTGAGTATGCCTGTCTACACCCTTGCTTCTGCCCCAAATGTGTGGATTTCTCCCTCCTCATGTTCCACATTGCATTCTCTGGTCAGGGTGGGAAGTAAGTCTTCAGGGAACTGTTTGAAAAATTCTGCTATGAACCCTTCCAGTCCCATGGGCCAGCCTGAGTTCAGAGACTTGATAACATCTCCCAGCTCACTGGCCGTATAAGGGGAGTGCAGGTCACTTCTTTGTTCCTCTATTAATTTTTGGAGTGTAATAGTGTTGAGAATTTTGTTGATATCATCTAGGTGGCCTATGTGTGGTTCTGGGGTCTAAAGGTATGCATAATAATTTTTAAACTCACTGGCAATTTGGGTGCATTATATCTTGGTAATCATTCCCGTCACTAATTTGGGGGTACATACCCATCTGCTTCCTGCTTTTGGAGCCTGTAGGCCAACAATCTGCTAGCCATATTCTCATACTCATAATATTTCTGGTTCAAAAATCTAAGATTGTTTTCTGCTTTTCTCAGTGCCATCTCATTGAGTTCTTCCATAACCTGCTTAATTTGGGGGAGCAGCCTGGGATCCTTAGTGATTTTGTGTTTAGTTTCAAATTTGAGGAGCTTCTCCTCTGCTTTCACGTGGGTGCACCAGTGATGCTTGTTTTTATATGCAGCATACGCAATTAAGTGCCCCCAAAGGACCGTCTTTACACCATCTCATACTTGATCTTGGTTCTCCTTCTTTGCTTTCATTCAGGTAGTTCCTAATAACTTCTCTGGTCATACTGAGAAAAATCTCATCATTTAGGCTCTTTTAGTTGCCACTGTCCTTTACAATCTGTGGGCTCTAGATCTAACTTGAGTTATACAAGTGCTTGATTTAAGACAGAAATAGTATAAATATCTATCTTATTAATTGCATAGGCCTAAGAAAACAGACTGTTTAGAAGAACAATAAAGAAAACAAATTTAAGACTAAACTGTCTGTCTTAGCTTCAAGCATTACTTTATCCCTGCAAAATATCTCAGACAGAAAAACTACACACCATATTCTGATAGCATTACCATAGCGCCTTTAAATGGTGCAGCTTTTTTAATAATGTTATTTATTTATTTATTATTTATTGAATTTTGATGACCGGGTTGGCCCACTGGGCCCCGAAGGTCCCTTTTCCAGGGGCGATCTGGGGAACGGAAGCAATACAATACCAATTTAAAAGTAAGGAAGCGTGAACTGTTAAAGTCCATTGTAGGAGATCTGGCCTGTCAGCACAGCAATAGTGGTACCACTTATGATGATGACTACCCCAGTTTGGTAATAAGTGGAAATCATCAGGCGCCAGCTATGGGGAGGAGGATTCAGCATCCCAGGGGACACTTTCTTCATCCTGGTGGGTGGGCTGTCACCCACACTGCAATACTGTCACATGGGTGACCACAAGTGGCAGTGCAGCCCAGGGTGCCATGGGAGAGTTGGATGCAGGTTAGAGGTCTGGTGCAGCAGCACGCTTCAGTGTGCATATGTGCCTAGGACCTCCCATGTGTGCCTGAATCCTTGGATAGGGGAAAAAACAAAGGAGAAAAAAAACACTGCCAGGTAAACAATGGCTCCTGGAGGACCAAATGAAGGACCAGCTTTACACCTTCACCTGCCAGCCTGAAGACAGGATGTTAAGGTAGGGGGGTCCTTCCCCCATCCCCATTCCAGGGGGACTGTAATTGTGGCAGCATGGGGGGGTGGCTGGAGGGACACAGAGTTTGGTCAATCCAGGTGCCTAGCAGACCTATAGGGAAGTCGTAGTAGTGGTGCAGAAAGGGGCATAAACAAAGACTAGAAAACAAAAGTCCATTGTAGGAGAGTCAGGGAGCAGGGAGCCGCACTGCGTGATGCTCCATTGTATTAGCATCATCATCTTCAAAATCAGAACCTAGTTCCTGGAGTAGTAGAACATTGTTCTCAAAATACCTCCCCATCACATCTGGGTCTCTGAAAGGCCATTTTGAGTCTGGCTGGGGCTAGTAGTGAATCTACAACCCTGGGTTCCTTAAATTCTGAAAGGACTGGAAGAAATAGTTTTCTTGTGTGCAGTGTCATTAAACAGAAATCAAGGTAAAGGTGCAGTGTGGTCCCAGCATGTAGACATTTTTTTTCCTAGCTAATTGCAACACCTGATTTCTTTCCGCTGAGGTTTTAAATGTTAATATTGTATATCTAGCTACTGGAATTTGTGTTACTTCAGAGTTAGCAGACGCACCGACTTCCCTCTACTGAACTCTACATCTTGACAAAGGATGATCCACAGAGTCCAGTATCGGGGAGGATTGACTGCAAAACTATGTTAGTGTAGATTGCACCTCTTCCTTTCATTCGCTCTTAGCAGTTGCAGTAGGGACGCCAATAAGTCTGAGATTTTTTGAGTATTTTCAAGTTTTCAACTCGTTCTAGCCATGAGGATAATAATAGTTAATTATGAAGGGCGGCATTTACCGTACCTTCCACAGTGAGTGTATGAGCCAACAAGGCATGAATCTCTTTCGCATTTACTTCCACCACTTTTTCCATCCCCATAACTCTGACTTCAGTGGGCTCACATCGATCCAATATGTGTTGAAAGCTGCTCCATCCTCTGATCTGAGGCTAATGCATCTGCCTGGAACTCCATGAGGAATAAAGGCAAGCATTGACTTAGCAGGTATCTCTCCTTTCGCACTCACATCAGGACAAATAAATGCAGGGGGAGATCCCGCTCCTGACTGCTCCAAAGGAAGCAGTCGACTCCAGCAATGGCTCTTCTCCATGCAGTTTTCAGGGACAAGCATTTCTTCATCTAATAAGCCAAATTATCTGTCTAGTCACAGCAACGTAATGTTCAGCAAAAGAAGTATTGATTTAAACAAGTTTTCTTTTGTTGTTTTAAGAGATAATATAGCAATCAACCTATGGAGCTAAAACACCAGACATGCAGTTTCCACCCTGCTGAGCAGCACTCCCCATTTTACTGTTTTTGATTGTTGCATAGCGTTAGCCCATCTGGCTATATAAGCAAAAAACATATTGGAACACCTCCAGAGCAAGGTCTCATACATTCAAGCAAAATCACTCCACCAGCTGAAGTAATGGCAAATGTATGCACCTTAAGAAGTGTTTGTAAATCCACATTGTAGGAGAATGCCAAGAAATGTAGTGCCTTTCCTTAGTTAATCTGCAAATCCAGCACCTCAATTTCAATGTAAACTGAGATCATTCAACCTTCAACTTCGGCATGCAGTATGACAGATTATCAACCTTTGCATTAAAGAGAGACAAAGAAAGGTGTAAGGAGTTGAAAAATCAATTTACATATTCTATGTTTTGTTAGTTGTGAATAAGTTTTATTTGTAAAAAAAATAAAACAAAACAAAAAAGTTTTAATTTTGAAGTGAATATTTCCTTTCTATAGAGTATTCTTTGTGTCTAAAAGCAGTAATGGCTAGTCCAAGCTATCCAAAAGTGATTCATTTTCAGATGTCTGTAGTATTTTATAGCCCTATGTTAAAATGGAGAATATAAGAACATAAGAAATTAAGAAAGTTGCCAGCAGAAGGAGACCACATGGTCTATCTTGTCTGCCCGAATTGTTGCAGGATACTCACTGTACCCTTCCACCAGTATCCCTGGCCCCCTTCCCCTTCCACTTCTTTGATTCCATGACTTCCCTCTGTGTTTGTCCCAAAATCTTTGGAATGATCCCACTGTCATAGCCACCACCACCTCCTCTGACAGCTCATTCCAGGCCCACACCACCCTTTCTGTAAAGAAGTACTTCCTCACATCTCTCCTGTATCTTCCCCCATCAGCTTTAGGCTATGTCCTCTGGTGGTGATGCTGTCTCTCTTATTGAAGAGACCCCCACACTCTGTTTTGTTTACTCCCTTCAAGTATTTGAAGGTCTGTATCATATCCTCCCTTTGCCTCCTCTCCTCCAGGGAGTACATTCTTAGGGCTTCCAGCCTCTCTTCATATGACTTATCCTGCTGCCCCCTGATCATTTTAGTTGCTCTCCTCTGAACTCCCTCTAGCATTTTAATGTCCTTATTTAGGTATAGGTGCCAATACCTCACTCCATATTCCAAATATGGCCTTACCAATGACTTGTACAATGGCGAAATAATCTTGCTGTGCCTGCTACTAAATCCCCTTGCAATACATCCCAGCATCCAGTTTGCCTTTGCCACTGCCTTTTTTGCATTGAGTGGACTGTTTCAGATCACTAGTAATTACCACCCCAGGTTCTGTTCCTCTTCAGAAGCAGCTACTTGAACTTTTCCTGTGTAGTACTGTGCTCTTGGGTTCTTTGCCCAAATGTGAATCACTTTGCACTTTTTGGCATTGAACCCAAGCTGCCATATCCCTGATCATCTCTCCAGTCTATACTCAGGGAACAGTTTGTTATTTTTCCTTCCACATTTTTTTAGTGCATCATATAGCCTTCTGACTTGCATACCCCTCAACTATATCACGTAATGAGGGATCATCCCTCATCTTACCTCTCAGATGCACATTCTCTCACATGGTGAGGGTGCTGTCCCACATTCCGCACCATGAATTTAAAGCAAAAATGTAGATTAGTCTATGCTGCTCAGTGAACTGCGAACACTGCAAACATTACATCACATTTCCAGAGGGTTCAGAGCTTCTATCTCTGTAAATTGATGAAGTGTTCCACATCTTTTCACTTTTCCCAGCATTTTGAATGACACTGTCTCACATTTGGTTAATGAAAGATTTAGGGGTATACTGGCTTAAAGGTAATTTATGGCATGTAGAAAACAGTAGGTTCTGTATCATCTTCCTTTAGAATTAGCCTGATAATGCAAAGCATGTTTAACATGTTGACATACTTTTCCATGTGACATATATTGTGAGATACATTTATGTCAATTATCACAGTAGCAGTTCCACTTGAAATGATGATTTCTTGCCTGTGAACGCATCTGGTTGCATTTAAACAGTGGATTTATTTTAACCATTTACAGGAATTATGGAATTTTATCAAGAAATCATGCTTGCAAGCTTTAGTAGTAAGTTTATTCATGTTTTGGCACAATACCTGATACTGTCATATAAGTAGTTCTAAAACAATTGCTCTGCAGTAGGTGTTTGATCAATGTCTGTCTCACAAACATAACATAGTATACGCAGGCCATTGCCAAACCTAGTTAGTATCAGATTGTATCGACACATAATAACTAACAAACAGAAATGCAGTATATTGGATACAATCTGATAATACAGTCTTCCAATCCAGCGGGCAGTTTAATTTCCTCTCTAAGATTTCATCAAACACATTAGAAATAGAGCTTACTTTTTGACTGTATGCTACCTGATAATCTTTCAAGATAAAACCAACATTTCCCAGCTCCCAGGTGGTACAAAGTCAATTGTACTCTGTATCTTTTTGAGAATTTAGACCACCAGCATCAGCATTTGGTGGGGCACTGGGTGCCAGTCCCCCCCCCCCGGATGGGCTTTTTCTATGGAAACAGTGAGTCCCAAGATATTAGTATGATATGTTTTAAGTTGATGGAGGTTTTGTGCCCACAGCACCATTGGCTATTAAATTGAGTGGCTACTTTCAAAACATGAAAAACCTTTTTTTTTACGTCGAATTCCTTATGAAGTGTTTTGAAGTGAAAGTCTAAGTCTTTGTTCTATAGAAAAGGTCTCTGGCGAAACAACTAGTTTCAAGTCAGCTCCATATAATTTTAAAATAATACAACTATCAGCTATACTATCTGTGAATGGATTGTTTCAATTTATGCACATAGCACATTAAATCACTTTTTTACTCTGCACTTTGTGATATGGTAATCCCCGCAGGCAAAAACAATTTGGCATTCGAGTCATTCATATTTTGTAAATGCACTTTCATTTTGACTATTTTAAAGGAACAACACATACAAACCTTTCCATAAGCCTCATTTTTCTTAAAGAGCATGTGCACTGCATAGACCATAAGCAACAGTATTGCACAACTTTCAGTTTAAAATCCAGTGAGATTTAAGTTTGAAATAGAAATAAAAATGTTGCTATAAAAGAAGAGTTTGTATTTATAACTTCAAGGAAATATACAGCTGGTATTGTCTGAGATTATGTGCAATTTTATACTCTAATCTTAATATTATAAATAAACAAGAAAACAGTCTAAAATACACAGAATTGAGACATGCCTTTATTATAGGTCTGGATTGCATGTACATACACATTTTTACATTTTTATGTCATTTTTAAAATAATTCTACATTGGACAAGGTGCTGGTATAACTGCGGGAGAGAGGTAATTCCTGCTCTCTTTTTAATCTATAAAGTTAGTAAAATGCAAAATTATATGATTGTGTCAGAGTACTCTTGAGAAATTAAGGGGATGGGAACTAGAACAAAGTAAAGGTTGTACAGGATGTACATTTGACTGGGGGACTAGGGAAGTGGATCAGGGAGGGGCAATGGATGTGGCCTACCTGGTATAAGCAAGGCCTTCGACACCATCCCACATAACAGGCTAGTAAACAAGCTGGGCAGCCTGAAAGTGGCTCCCAGGATGTGAACATATGACCATACAAAACTGCCAGCAGATACAGGGTATTCGGTCTATTTAGCCTGCTCGAGTGTGCAGCACTTCAGTCCATTAGACTGCAGCCCCCCCCCAATATGCCCTCTCCCCATCTCTGGAGGGTAAACTGGGTCAAAAATTAGATGAGCAGTTGAACACAGAGGGTGATGATGAATGGAGTTACATAGAAACATAGAAACATAGAATTTGACGGCAGATAAGGACTGCTTGGCCCACCTAGTCTGCCCATTTTCCTACCTAACAGATAAGCTGCAAATCCTAGTTAACCAACAGCTTACTTCCTCCTACCCCCCACTAGGACTGCCTTATGTCTGTCCCATGCATTCTTGAAGTCCCCCACTGTTCTTGACTCCACGACCTCTTCAGTTCAATCCAAAGAGAGGGGGTGCCCATCGGGATCAGTACTTGGACCAGTCCTCTTTAATGTCTTTGTAGGCGACATTGCAGAGGTGCTGGAAGGGAAGGTGTGCCTCTTTGCAGACGATACAAAGATCTGCATCAGGGTTGACACTCCAGGAGGGGAAGAGAAAATGAGAAGGGACCTAAGCAAGCTTGAGGAGTTTTCAAGGGTGTGGCAGCTAACATTCAATACAAAGAAGTGCAAGATCATGCACTTGGGGCACAGAAATGCAGGGGAGGAGTACATGACAGATGGGGTAATCATTGAGGGCTGGGTAATGGAGGGTCTGAGGGCTTTGAGGGTGGATAAGGGACCAGGACCAGATGGCATACATCCCAGGGTGCAGAGGGAACTGGCAGAGGTACTGGCTGGGCTGCTGGTGGACCTATTCAATACCTCCCTGGACACAGGGTATGTGCCACAAGACTGGAGGATGACCCATGTAGTGCCCCTCCATAAAAGTGGCCCCAAGGATGAGCCAGGCAATTACAGGCCTGTAAGTCTAACATTCATTGTGGGGAAGCTGATGGAGACAACCCTGAAGAAGAGGCTGGTGATATTTCTGGAGGATAATGGACTCCAGGATGGTCTTCAACATGGGTTTGTCTCGGGAAGGTCCTGTCAGACTAACGTAATTAAGTATTGTGACTGGGTAACGAGGAAACTGGACAAAGATAATGTGGTGGAAGTCATATTTTTGAACTTCAGCAAGGCCTTTGATTGGGTGCCACATGGGAGATTGGGGGAGATTGAGATATGTGGGGGTGGGGACTAAGATGGTTAACTAGATCAAGAATTCGCTACAGGGAAGACAGCAGAGGGTAGTGGTGGGTGAGGCAAGCTTTCATCTCCAAGGGCGGTATTGAGTGGGGTGCCACAGGGATCAGTTCTGGGGCCGGTGTTGTTTGGGATGTTCACTGTGGACATCTCGCATGGCATCAGGAATAAGATCAGCCTCTTTGCTGATGATAGCAAGTTGGGAGCAGTGGTGAATGATATGGAAGGATGGCAGGGACTACAGAACTACCTGACTAAACTGGAGGGGTGGTCAGAAGCATAGCAGCTGGGGATCAGTGCAAAAAAGTGCAAGGTACTGCACTTTGGAGCAAAGAACCCAGGGAGGAGTTACCAGCTGGGTGGAGTACAGCTAGGAACCACCGAGGAGAAAAAGGATCTTGGGGTTGTTGTAATGGGGAAGACGAACAACTCTAAGCAGTGCAGGAAGGTGGCAGCAAAGGCCAACAGGATGCTGGGGTGTATTGTGAAAGGAATCTCCTCCAGGAACAGGGAAGTGATCCTGCCTCTCTACAGGTCACTGGTCAGGCCACACCTGGAGTACTGCATGCAGTACTGGCACCCATATCTAAAGAAGGATATCAGATTACTGGAAGGGGTACAGTGCAGAGCAACTAAAATGATTGGAGACTGGGGGACAGGCCATATGAGAAGAGGCTGAGGGAGTTGAACATGTACTCCCTGGAGGAGAAGAGGGATTGGAGGGATATGATCGAGACTTTTAAGTACATTACTTAAAGGGGATTAACAAGACAGGAACAGAAGGGATATTTATGTTAAGGAGGGGGAGGGACACGAGATGTCATGGTCTGAGATTGGAAAGGGAAGATATAGGAGGGAAATGAGGAGACACTTTTTCTCGGAGACGGTGGTGGCAGATTGGAACACTTTGCCAGAGGAGGTGCTATCTTGTAAGACAGTGGGGGGATTTAAAAGGGGATGGGACTGGGTGAGGGGGGGTTATTGTGAAGGGGGAGGGGCAGCTGCAAAGTAAGGGTGCTAGCTGCACATTCAAGCAGACTTGATAGATTACGTGGCCTGTTTCTGCTGGCTAATTTGTATGTTTGTACGTATGTTCATATGATTGGGGGGGTTACTGACAGCTACCAAACAGGAAAGGGACCTGAAAGTAAGCACATCTGATGATCTAAAGGTCATCAAATAATGTGAGAAGGCGGAAGACGGCGAGGAAAGCCAGTGGAATGCTGGGGTGCATAGGGAGAGGTATCTGTAACAGAAGGAAGGAGGTGGTAATGTATAGAACATTGGTGAGAGCTCATCTAGAGTACTGTGTCCAGTTCTGGAAGCTGCAACTCTGGAAGGACATAGAGTAGAAGCAGTTCAGAGAAGAGCAACAAAAGTGGTGCAGGGGCTGCACCAAAAGTTATATGAGGGGAGACTGGAGGATCTCAATATGTATTCCCTGGAGGAGATAAGAGAGAGGGGATATGATAGAGACTTTCAAATACCTGAGAGGTGTAAATAAGGTACAAGAGGGTAGCATCTTTCAAAAAAAAATGTTCAAGAACAAGGGGCCATGATATGAAGACAGAGGGGGGTAGACTTAGGGTTAGATGAGAAAGTATTTTTTCATGGAAAGGGTGGTGGATCCATGGAACAGCCTAAAGGCAGAGGTTGTAGGGGCAAAAACAGTAGGGGAATTCAAAAATGCATGGGACAGACATAAAGGAGCTATAGTGATAGGAAAGACAGGGTAAGCCGTAGATCATTTAGGATCTGTGGTATACAAAACAGGTAGGGAAAATAGGCAGACTAGGTAGGCCAAGTGGTCCTCATCAGCTGTCAGAGTCTATGTTTTTATGTTTCTAGATGCACTGTGATAGCGTGCAGTATAGTATGTTTGCAATGACTATAACAGATGCTATTGATACTTGAACTACATTCTTTTTTGTTTCTCTTCAAGTACAGTAAAAGCGGTAGACCACGGCCTGCATTTGATAATGCCATTGCAAAGCTGCCCTAGCAATCCATTTTGAAGAATACACCAGCGTTCACCACTGAAGGAGTTTCTTTGTGATGTGGAAATGGCAGCTCCAAGTTCATTTAATGGATGTGCTGCAGCCAGCTGTAATGAAATGTATGCGCCAGAAATGAACCCACTACTATCACTGGCTCTGAGGACATTTTGAAATGTCATGAATCACTAATGTGCTTTCAGCCAATCAGTGGATAGAGCCACTGTACTTCTTGTCCCGTGTTCAGTATGGAGCAATAAGAGAGAGAGAGTGATCCACTTCAGTGGTGGGGTGGAATGGCACAATAGGAGGCAGTATAGCACAGTGGTTTAAGGCTCTGAGCTGCACACCTAGAGACCTGGGTTTGAATCCCACAGCCCTCACTTGCATACTGTGTGACCCTGAGCAAGTCACTTAACTTCCTTGTGCTCCCAGGTCACACCTGTAAACAAGCTTTCAGCTTAGCATGTCTCTCCCAGTTAAAAAAAAAATCCCCAGACTATAAACTTATTATAAATCACTCAAGCTAAACTCAAATGATTTATAAGATAATATGTCCACTGAGGGGTGTCTCCTATGACTCCTGTAGTGAGGTTTGGTCAGACAGTATTGCTCAGCTTAGCTACATGGTCCTCTTGCCGCAAACTCATGCTTAGAGTCTCTTACATCATAAGATGACATCCCTGAGATGCCCTATTAACTTACATAAAGTGCACATTTTAAACTTGTAATGCAGTTCAAAAGAGGACATTTTGGAACAAAGAAAGGATTACATTTCTGCAAACACAGCTTCAAAAACGGTAACAAATCATGAAAGCAGTAAGAATTCAGCATGAATTATGCAACAACGTAACCACTACAGTACCCAGACTACCCTAATGAACAAGTAAAAAGCAGACACAGAGCTGTGTATTGCAGAGGGTGTAAAGAGCAGGGAGAAACAGCTTTTCAGATATATCAGGGAAAAAAGTAAGATGGAAGAGGAAATTGTTAGGCTAACGGGGGGGGGCAGGGTAACAGAAGAGGACAAACAGAAAGCAGCCATTCTTAATGGGTACTTCTGCTCAGTATTCACAAGGGAGGACAGTAGGCCTTAGCCGGGGAGTGATATAAAGGCTGCTGGAAGGGGGATCCCAGAAATGAGGCAGCTGGTATTTACAAGTGAAAGTGTGAGAAAAGGCCTTGTGGCCCTGAAGACAGGTGAGGCTTCAGGGCTGAATGGGATGTAGCTGAGAGTGCTCAGGGAACTGGTGTCAGATTTAGCTGAACCCTTGGTTGGGCTGATCAGTAGCTCATTTCAGATGGAGTGGTACTAAACGACTGGAGAGTAGGGGACGTAGTTCCACTCCACAAGATCAGGGCAAAGAGCAACTGTGTAACTACAGACCTATCAGTCTTAACCTCTGCTGTGGGCAAACTGATGGAGACAGTAGTCAGAGAGGACTTAGTGGACTTCCTGCAGAAAAACAGACTCCAGGATAGTAAACAGCATGGGTTAGTTGCAGATCACCCTGACAGTATTCTTTGACTGGGTAACAACAGCAATGGATAAGGGTCATACTGTCAGCTTACTCTACTTCAGATTCAGCAATGCATTTGACTCAGTGTCTCACAGAAGGTTGTTGAAGAAGCTAAAGGATCTGAATGCAGCAACAGACATATTTAGATGGGTGGGAAATTGGTTGGAAGGGAGAGAGCAGAGGATATAGGCAAACGGAGTCAAATCCAGAGAGAAGGAGGTCAAGTGGGGTGCTATAGGGATCAGTCCTGGGTTCAGTCCTTTTCAGTATGGTCATCAGTGACATAGGAGAAGGAGTTTAGGGCAAGATGTGTCTCTTCACAGATTACACTAAGCTCTATGGTAAGGTAGACAGCGAGGAGGGGGTTAGGGAGTTGCAAAGGACCTGCAAAGATTGGAAAGGTGGTCCAGTGTTTTGCAGTTGAAATTTAATGCCAGAAAGTGCAAAGTGATACACATTGGGAACAAGAACCTGGACACTACTACTGATTAGAAAATGGGTAAAGGTAGTTGAGGCCTCTGACTGGCTGAGGACCTCTCTAGGAGGGCATCTATCAGACAACAGATGCCCACCTATTAAAAAGTACCAGCCCAGCCAGCCCCATCACCAGAATTTTGGTGCCAGGCCTGCTCTCTAATTGGTTAAAAGTTCTCATTTTCAATTCAAATATCCACCATTTTTCTCTGTCGCATATGAGAAACAGTCGCACACAATGGTCTGCATTTCAATACAACTTACTAACTGTAGGCACACACGTTTCTTCATTATTTTAACTGAACGTCAATATCTGTAATATTTGACTGTCCTCACTTACTCGTTCTTCCATTGACCACAAGCTGTCATTCCTCCTCCCGTCAACAATGCTGTCTGATTCCTTCTCCCGTCGACCATGCTCATTGCTGAAAAACAAAACTGCCTGTAACACACAATCGAGCAACGCAACCTCACCTTCCAGTTAGATCCCTGCCATACTGCCCATTTTACTTCAGACACTGCCTGCCAGATCGCGAGTCACCTAGCAAGACTGCTATAAATTAAAAAAAAAATGTCTTCACTTTCCTGAAACCCACTCATTTTAAACCGGTCTACTCTCCTGACTGCACTCTCACATCGACAAGTAGGCTATCACTTTTTTTTTTTTAAGTCTTTATTTTGCAGTCTGCATACCTTGGAACTCCACTCATTTGAATCGGGTCCACTCTCCCGACCATGCTGTCCTAACGTCGTTGCCCACCAACAGTCACTGTCTTAAAAATGCACAGACTTCCAAGTGTCCCTGATGAAGTAATTTACTGCAAACTCCACAGGAAGAGCTTACACATACAGTTACTATAGAGCACTTGTACTTTGAGATGCAGACGATAAAATTGACTTTATTTGCCCTGGTGTAAGACTTTAAAGATTTGAAACCCACTATGACGGAGATAACCAGGCAGGTGTCAGACGAAACTATCTCTCATCACAAGCTCAACCGCTTATTTCAAACCTCGTAGAATCAAAGGCGAAAGATTAAAATCAGTCTCAACAGTTAAATTCTGCAGTAGGGCATACTAGGTTGGCTTTTACTGGGCGACACAAGCTGGTCTTGTAACCATAGCAATCACCCCCAAAAATGCAGGCGGAGGAACTATTTTATTAAAAATCTTACTTTAAATACAGTTTTCATTAACATTTTTCTTATTAAACTTATTTTTTTGACAGTGCCCATTTTCTAAGCGCAATAATACTCTCCAGGGTGGGTGGTATTGTGCTATACTGGACCTTCCAGGGGCAATAAGGCTCTCCGCCTGTGGCGTCGGGCCTCATTACGCCCCGGGCAGTCCGGTATAGCACAATACCACCTACCTTGTTGGGTATTATTGCTTACGGAAAAGGACCTAGGAAACATCACAAGTGACTGCCTTAAACAACCTAGTCAGTAACAAGGCTTACAAGAGGACTAGCAGAATGCTGGAGTGTATTGGGAGGGGTTTTCACAGTAGGAGGAAAGAGGTATTACTATATCTCTACCGTTCAGATGTGAGGCCACACCTGGAGTTCTGTGCCCAGTTCTGGAGTCTTCACCTAAGGAGACTTTGCAACACAGAGTAGCCAGAATGATTTAGGGTCAAGAGGGCTGATCCTACAAAAATCCATTTAGGGCATTGTACATGTACTTGCTGTAGGTCAGATGAGAGAGGGAAGATATGAGTCAATACAGGGTTTTTATCTGCATTATCCACCCGCTTGCCTCCTGTCTTACTGCATCTTGGAAGGAATGAGCAAAGCAAACTGTAAGTAACTATTCAACAAGAATTTGGAATGCAGAACATGAGGACTGTGATGGGGGTTCAGGAGGAACGTGAGAAAGTTTTATTTTACAGAGAGAGAGAGAGTGGCTGAGCTGTGGAACAGTCTGCCTGCTGAGGTAATGGGCACCAAAACCATCAATGTTTTCAGGCATGACTGGGCCAGAGTGAAAGGATTAGTAGCTACTTGGGGGTTGGGGTGGGGGTAGCTTAAAACAGGAAGCAAGGGGTAGGTAGTGTAGACAAAAACCCTGTATTGACAAAAGGTCTTTGCATACGATAGGGTGTTACAGGCAGACTGGATGGCCCATGGTCTTTTTTTGCTGTTAGGGTCAATGTTTCTAAGTAGGAAGAGACGTTACCGCTAGCATGACTGGCAAACAGAAGACACAGTTCCAAAAAGGGAAAGCTGGGCTCACAGTTCACAGACCACATTTGGCTGCAGGTTCAAAAGACTCTATTCCAACATGCACACACAATTAAGCTGCAGTAGCTACTACTACCAATGTTTCATGCTCGACACAGGCACTTGTTCAACATGTCACCTTGACAGATTGACAGTGTCAAGTATGAAACATTGGTGGAGGGAGTAGCTGATGCTGTTTATTTTTATCTGCTTGTTGGAATAAAGCTTTTTAAATCTGCAGCCCAGTGTGGTGCCCTAAATCGTTGGTGAACCGTGAGTTTCTATCTATCTATCTATATATCTCTCTATCTATCTGTCTGTCTATCTATCTATATATCTATATATTTATGTATCTGTCTGTCTATTTACCTATCTATCTATCTATCTATCTATCTATCTATCTATCTATCTATCTATCTATCTGTCTGTCTGTCTGTCTATCTCTATCTATGTATCTATCTATCTATCTGTCTGTCTGCCTATCTACCTATCTACCTATCTGTCTATCCATCCATCTATCCTAAAGTCTAAAATAATCAGCCATGTAAGCTAATGGAGTATATATTATTAAGAAAAATTGCTTTACTAAACAGTATAAGTTATCCCTGTTAAGCTAGAGAGAATGATTATACTATGTAAATAATTTTCCTGTGTATGTTTGTATATAGAGCCAATGTTTTTCCATTTCCAGAAATGGCCAGTTCCATTTAGACAAAATCTTAAAATTAATTTTTCCCCAAATTAAGGGCAAATCAGCATATTTTGTACAAAAAAAAATGGTTCAAAATGTAGGGTGCTGTCCAAAAAGCTGGTGCAATATGGGTTTTCTTTATGAAAAATAGAATCCCAAGTGCTGGTTTAAAATAATAAATTCTGTTTTTCTAATGGTGTTTCCCCTTGAAAATGGAAAATCATTGTTTCTATGTATGTGTGTGTGTGTGTGTGTGTGTGTGTGTGTGTGTGTGTGCGCGTGGCGATATCCTTAGGATCTGACACATGATGAAGTCGGTGCAATCAGTTTTGATCATGAGACATTTGTGGTAATGAATGCCCCTGTTGTCTGAGTGGAGATTGAGTTGATCTTAGAGCAAGAGGCTCTAGGTGTCCTTAAGCCAATGAGTGTAGCAACATGCAGATTGGATCTTTGTGCCTCAAGATCGTTAAAGAATGGGACAGGGCTGCAATCACTCAGGAAGGATCACTGACACACATTAGTTTTGTCAACCTTGAAGGAAAAATAATAGCTCTTCCCCACCCCAGCTGCTGGAGGTCTGAGTCTGAGCAAGGAAGAAGGAGACTATTGAAGAATACAGAAAGTTCCTGTCCCAGAACAGGAAGGGCGAGAGTTGTAAAGGCACATAGCCAGTAGGAAAGTAGTTGGAAAATGCATAAGGGGAGGGGAGAGTAGCAGGAGGGGGGACATGAAATAAGACATGATGGGAGTGGTGCAGTGCAATGGCTATGGGGCAGCAGTGTTCTGGGAGACATTCTGGAGGCTGTGATGCTGCCCTATTTGAAGGCACCTGTCTGGTCTGAGGGAGGAGGTTACCTGTCTCCAGGCTGACCTGGCTCAGAATTGTGAAATCTCCTCCCTCACCCAGGGACCACCAGGGCTACTGCTGCTACCTCAGAGGTTGCCAAGAAAGAGGAGCGGTTGGACCAAGGTGGGCTAAGGGAAAGAGATGGTGGTGGAACAGAGGTGTATCCCTTCAGCTGTACCTCTCCACTATTCATATTATGTTTTGGTGAAGAGTGGTTCCTCTATGGAGGCACCTGCAATGGAGACCAAGGAGTATGCTGGGAACCTCCACAAAGGAGACCCACAGGAGGGTGGCACAAGACCCCACAGGGGAAAGAAACAACTCCTGGTGGGGGGCTCAATCATTAAGGTGGTATAAGTGGTGGAGGAAAGGGAGAGGAAGGTAAGGTGCCTACCTGGTGCCATGGCTTAGAGGGACAGGAAGTGAATCCTGTGGATTGTTGGAGCAGCTGCATGAGGGAGGGAGCTGGATGTCATTGTCCACCTAGGGACAAATGACCTGGCTAGGAATGGAATCAGAGCAGTGCAAGAGGAGTTTGTAGAGTCAGGGAGGGGCCTTAGACAAGTAGCATGTACGGTAACCTTCTCGGAGGTGCTGTCTGTCTATGGCAAGGGTGATGCTAGGGTACTCCACACCATGGGATTCAATGAATGGTTGAAAAACTGGTGTGAAGCTCAGGGTTTTGGCTTCATTGGGGACTGGGGAGCCACCTGGAGGGATACAGGCCTATACTGGCATGATGGTCTGCATCTGTCCAGGGGGGATCCAGGATGCTAGGTGATAGGTTTAAATGCTTCATTGGCAAGCATTTAAACTAGCCAAGGGGGGAGGCACTGAAAAGGAGCAGGGTAGTCCCAGCCTCCCCCCACAAAACACGGTAATTAGTGAGGTAAACACCAAGGTAGAGATGTCATTAGGGAGCAGGACAGGGGTAAATGCTAAAAAAGGTAAAGACAGTAAGGACAGGGATGAGGCTAAAAGGGGTAAGGCCATCAAAAATGGAGGGTGGTGAGTACCAACGCCCGTAGTCTGTGTAACAAGCTCCCCCGAACTAGTGGCCTTGATGGAAGAGGGATGCCTGGATATTGTGGCAGTCACTGAAACATGGTACACAGAGAACCATGACTGGGATGTCAACATACCAGGATACGCAATCTACAGGAGGGACAGGGAGGGTAAAAGAGGAGGAGGAGGAGCTCTCTATGTAAGGGAAGGGATTAAAGCAGCAGAACTAAAGATTAAACAGGGAGAAGATGAGGCACTATGGGTTACCCTGGAGACAGGAAATGGCACCACAATCCGCATGGGGTTGTGTACAGACCCCCATTTCATGGTGAGGGAATGGACAAGGAAATGATAGAAGACATCCTTAGAATGGCAGAAAAAGGGTAGATATTGTTGATGGGGGACCTGAATATGCCAGGTGTTTAGTGGAGCACTTTAGCTGCAGGGACATCCAAGAGCAGGGTCATTCTTGATGCCCTACAGGGGGCATGCCTTAGACAGCTAGTGTTAGAATCCACTCTGGAGGAAGCAATCTTAGACCTAGTACTCTCAAGTGGGGACAGAGAAAGGATCAAAGATTTAGAAGTGGATAGCCATCTGGGAACAAACGACCACCAAACCATGTGGTTCACGATAAACACAGCCATAGAGTCAAGCCATACAAAAGCAAGAGTATTGGACTTTAGGAGGGCTGACTTTGGGAAAATGAGAGAGTGCCTCAGAAAAGCACTAGCAAATGGGCAAGAAGAAGAGGTGGAGGGACAATGGGGAATAATCAAAACAGCCATCACAGAGGCAACAAGCCTTTGTGTGAAGTGAATCAATAAAACGAAGGAAAAAAAACACTATGGTTCTCAAAAGAGGTGGCAGGGAAGGTTAAGGAGAAAAGGATATAATTCAGGAAACATAAGGAAACACAGAAGGAGCAGGACAGAGAACTTTATCAGTTAAAGCAGAAGGAGGCAGGGAACGCAGTCAGAATAGCAAAGGCCTAAACCGAGGAAAAGATAGCAAACTCTTTTTAGAAGGGGGATACAACCTTTTATAAGTACATTAGGGAGCGAAGAAAGATGAAAGGAGGAATACTGAGGCTTAATAAAGCGGAGGTAATGTGGGCAGAGGGTGACAGTGGAAAAGCAGGGATACTGAATGATTATTTCTGCTCAGTATTCACAACGGATGAGAAGGTGGAGATACCTAAACCAAACACGAGAAACACCCTGGATAGGGGAGTTAATACCAGTCCACTCACAGAAGAAAGGGTTCTGAAAGAACTCTTGAAACTGAGGTTGGACAAAGCAATGGGCCCTGATGGGATTCACTCCAGAATTCTAAAGGAACTACGGGTTGAACTACTGGCACCACTGACTACTCTCTTTACCAAATCATTGGAGAATGAGGTGGTACCCGAGGACTGGAGTAGGGTGGATGTGATTCCACTTCAAAAAAAAGGGAACAGGGCAGAGACAGGAAACTATGGACCAGTTAGTTTGACCTCAGTGGTAGGGAAAATAATGGAATCACTTCTGAAGGAAAGAATTGTTGAGTACCTAGAGGCCAGTGTGGCACAGGACCCAAGGCAGCATGGATTCAGAGTTAGAGTCATGTCTGACAAATCTAATAGATTTCTTTGACTGGGTGACCAAAGTAGTAGTCCAGGGAGGGGTTGAGAACATGGCCTACCTAGATTTTAGCAAGGCATTTGACATAGTCCCACACAGAAGATTAATATACAAGCTAGCCAGCCTTGGAGTGGGTCCCAAGGTGGTAGCCTGGATAAAAAATTGGCTGGACAACAGGACGCAAAGGGTAATAGTAAACAGAGTCCACAGTGAAGAAAGGAGGATAACTAGTGGGGTACCACAGGGTTCACTACTGGGGCCAATCCTCTAATGTCTTTATAAATGACATTGCAGAGCACCTGGAAGGAAAAGTATGTCTCTTTGCAGGTGACACAAAGATCTGCAACAGGGTTGATACACAGGGTGGGGTGGAAAGGATGAGAAGGGACTTGGCTTGGTTGGAGGAATGGTCAAATGTATGGCAGCTCAGGTTCAACGCAAAGAAGTGCCAGGTAATGCACTTGGGAAACAAAAAACAAGGGGAAGAGTACACAGTGGGGAAGATACTAACAACAACAAAATGGAAAGGGACCTGGTAGTAATTATATCAGATCACCTAAAGGTGGGCAAGCAATGTGAGAAGGCAGTAAGGAGGTTGGGGGGGATACTGGGATGCATAAGGGGAGGTATCAACAGTGGAAAACAGGAAGTTGTTATCCCTCTGTACAGACAGTTGGTGAGACCCCATCTGGAGTACTGCATGGAGTTTTGGAGACCCCATCTCCTCAAAGACATAGACAGAGTGGAGGCTGTCCAGAGCAGGGCAACCAAAATGTTGCAGGGTCTGCACCAGAAGATATATGAAGAGAGACTAAAGGAGCTCAATATGTATACCTTCGAGGAAAGGAGGGAGAGGGGGGACATGATAGAAATTTTCAGGCACCTCAAGAGAATCAACAAAGTCCAAGAGGGTAGCATCTTTCAGAAAAAGAGATGTGCAAGAACAAGGGTCACAATTTGAAGATAGACGGGGGATGCCTCAGAGGTAATGTTAGGAAGTATTTTTTCATGGAGAGGGTTGTAGATACATTGAACAGCCTTCCTGAGGAGGTCGTGCAGTCAAGAACAGTGGGGGGATTCAAGAATGCATGGGACAGACATAAGGCAATTCTAGTGGGGGGTGGGAGGAAGGAGGCTGTTGGTTAACTAGGATCTGCAGCTTATCCATCAGGTAGGGAAATTGGCAGACTAGGTGGGCCAAACAGTCCTTATCTGCCATCAGATTCTATGTTTATATGTAGGTTTTGCGGGCTAATATCAGTGCCTCATTTAGAGAGATTAGTATTCCTGCTGCCTTGATGCAGGATGCCAGTGGTGAAACCCCTACTCAAGAGCAGAACAATGTTCCCTGACATGCTCACAAATTACCACAGTATCTCCAACTTACGCTTTTTGGTGTAAGGTACTGGAGAAGGTGGCTTTGGAACATCTGCAAAGGTATCTAGAGTTTTTTTGAGCATCTTGTTTTTTTAAATATCTTTTGATCCATTTCCATGGCAAGTCACAGTACTGAGATGACTCTGGTGATATGGTCTTTGTGAATCACCTCACAGAGGTATTTGATGCTGTTGTACTGCAGGAATGTTTATGGGGGGTTGGCTAATATTGTTTTAAGCTGGTTTGGGTCCAGCCTCCACGACAGGGTGCAGCCAGTTAGGTTGAGGATTTCCTCATCCTCCTAATCTGTACCACACTGCGGAGATCCTGGGGTTTCATTTTAGTGCCTCCCTTCTGTTTAGCCTACATGATGCCACTAGGGGTAATCACTGAAGACATGGTATAAACTTATATTTTATTTATTTAATTCATTTTGTTGACTGGGTAAGCCCACTGGGCCCAAATGGTCCCTTTTTCAGGGGCGACCTGGATTTAGTTACACAGAAAAAAGGATGCAGGATACGTCAATGATATATAATACTGATGACATAAGTAGTTTTAGAATAATAACTGTAGGACAATAACTGTAAAACATTGCAGAAATTCCCCATGACTTTCCCTCTAGTGGAGTATACATGGGTAGCTGTATTCACATAAGTTAAACAGTGATATTTGTTACAACAGTGGTATTAAAAGTTACTATGGATACAAGCCAGGACATCAGGCTACAACAGCCCATTTCATATTATACAGTTCAAGTAGAAGAAGGGTCACTTCTGGCACGAACATGAGTTGTTTTCAATTAGGTGTGCTTGGATCCTTTTTTTAAAGGAGACCAGGGTGCTGGCACTATGCAACTTATCAGAGAGGCTGTTCCATAAGGTCAGGGTAGCATGGGAGAAGGACTTGTTTCCAGCTGTGGTCCTCACTCTGGGAACCTTTAGGAGTTTTCGGGAAGAGGTTCAGAGCAGTCTGCTTGGGCGCTTGGTTGCTATCAGCCCAGCTAGGCCTGCTGGGCTGGGACCATTTGTTAGTTTTTAGGTGGTGCACAGGAGAAGGTATTGGAGCCTTTGGGAAAGAGATGGCCAGTTTAGAGAGTCGAGCACCTCGCAGTGATGACACCTCAGGTGAGACTTGGTTGCAAATCGAGCTACCTTGTTATAAAGTATTTGCACCCTTCCCATTTCCCTGCCAGAGGGGAACTGTATAACTGGGTCAGCATAAGTCAGTTTGGGGAGGAGGATGCAATTTGTGATGGCTTCCCTGGTTTCGGGGAGGAGATGGGAATTCATTCTGTATAGTATACCTAGCTTTTGATGTATCAGTCTGGTGATATGGTCCACATGGCACTTGAAAGTGAGGCCTTGATCCAGAGCAAGGTCTAAGTATTTGAAAGAGCTCACAACTTCTATGGGCATGCTTGCTGTGGACACTAGTGGGAACAAATGGGTCCTGTCTGAGCCCAAGGTTCTGGAACCATACAACATAGCTTTCATTTTCTTATCATTTGGCAGCAATCTGTTAGCCAACAACCACTTTTCTAGGGATGCGAAGTCCTCCTGAAACTGAGGCCCAAGTGTCAGTGCACTGTCCGAGGATCTGTACAACACAGCATCGTCAGCATACTGAATTACTGAACTCCCACCACAGTTGTTGCTGAGGTCATTTACGAACAGGGTGAACTGGAGGGGCCCTAAGATGAAACCTTGTGATACTCCCTCCATGAAGCTGTCGATCTGGCACCCAGCTTCACTTTTTCTCCAGCTTATACCTGGATGCCTTTCTCAGTGCTAAATGCCTGCTTAAGCTTACATTGCAGTTAAAACACGGTTGGGTCAAGCTTAACCCAGAAAAGATGGAGGTGCATATTGGTGGGGAGAGTGGCCCTGTTTTTGGAATCTTTTGCTGATGTCATTTCCCTCCCTTTACTTAATATGGCAGGACTTTGCTTAGCAATTTTGGCTCATAATCTTGTTTTGTGCTTTGGGACCCTACTCTATCTTTTGAAAAGCAGGTTAGTAGAGTGGTCTGGAGTGGGTGTTACCATTTATTTAATAACATTATAGTGCAGCCTTTTTATGGGACTGCAATATATTTGGGTTTTCCTGTGAGGTTAATTCATCACAGCTGGTGCAGGATGAATAACAGTCAATCGTGATGTCATCACTCATGTATGCCATTATCACTCTGTTTCCTGGGTCCTGCTCTCACTCCTCTGTCGCATGATTCCTGCTTTCTCTTTCTGTCCCGTACAAGTACAGACATTTTTTAAACAATTGTTGCAAATAAAGTATTACCAAGTGCACATTCTATGCCTGTAATTCCATGCTGGATTTCTAGTATTACATATAAACCATGAGTGCAGATCTGTTTCACCAGAACCCCTCAATAGAATTACAGTCATATGTATACTTGGGGAATGTTTACCTTATGTTACCCAACCTATCAACAGTAACTGGAATTGAATATTTAAAGAGGTGCACTGGTTACCAGCCAAATAAATCACAGTTTGCATCAGAAACCAGTTATGCATTATCCCCCCAAGTGTTTTATTTCATCCCATTATATTTAATTGTTATTAATGTCACTACATCAAAACTGGATCTTTGTTACTTACAGGTCACTTATGCAACTGAGGCTTATTCTGGAGCTAAAGTCATAATGTCCCATTTGTGACATCACTGTAGCAATGCAGTCAAATTATAAATTGATGGCAAAGTTGGTTCAGAGTGGAGAACGTTATTATTCTCAAAGCTTTGTGAAGTTCCCCAACCCTGCAACAACTTTGTGATTTTTTTAATAAAAAAAAAAACTTAAGAAAAGTACCCCCCCCCGGTTTATATACACCCACCCACCTTCCTGCCATGCCATGCAGTTTAAAATGTTATCCTCCCAACTTATCCCCTTCTAGGCCCCAACTGCCCTCCCCATTCACCCGTCAAAGTTGTGTAAAATAATCAACCCCTTCCCCACCTGAAAAATCCAGTTCTACCCCATCCTGCCAAATCACAAGGACCCCCCACCCTTCACCACCCTCTTGCAAAAGAAAAATCATTTTCCCACATAAAGCCCCCATACCCCAAATACCAACAAAACTAGTAGTAAAGGATACCAATAAAATACCGGTAAAAAAATTCCCAATTAGAGCAATCATCCTGACTCCTGTATGCTGGAAGCCAAATGAATGATGAGTGATGTATATTCTAGTAGCAATGCCTAATGAAAAGAGTTTTCTTTTTTACAGATATCTTATTGATATACTTTACTGCCACTGGGGTTTGGGGGCTTGGTGAGTGTAGAGGTTTTTTTTTGCAAGAGGGTGGTAAAAGGTGGAGAGTTTCTTTAATGATTTGGCGTCACAGGGAAGGGGAAACAGGAACTTGATTTTGTGGGCGGGGGAAGGACTACATTATTATTACACAACTTTGCTGGATGAGTACAGGGTGTGGAGGATTGTGGGGGCCTAGCAGGGGGATGGGTGCGGGATATGATTTTAAACTGTGTGATGTGGAAGTATATCACCTTGAGGGTGGGGTGGGATTCTTTCTTGTACTTCTTTGTGGGTGAAGTGCAACTTTGCCCTACAAAAACTGCCCATAGTCATATTTTGCCAGCACTTTTGCTAGTGAAGTGACACTATGCATAAACTTTGCCAGGTAAAGCATGCACTTCACCAAGCAAAGAACTACACGAAGTTGCACTTCTCATTCAGGAAAAAAAGGATTTTGCAAATCTAAGTTTCTCTGACTTCGCACACAAGTACATCACAGTCAGTTGCTGTGAAAATGCCTGTGATGTTACATGCAGGGCATTGCGACTTCAGGTATCAGATATTTATTTATGTTTTTGGTAACCAGGTAAGTACACTAATCCAATGGACCATTTTCAGTCACGACCTGGGCCACAAGGTGGCAGTACAGGAAAATATGATTACAGGAGTAGATACAAATTCACATTGTAGTGTACAGTGGTTACAACAACATTAGTACAATAAGAACAGTCATCATTTACATAATGTTTACAGACATTGAGATAACACAGATAAAAGAACACAAGCTGAGATGCAGATACGATTACAGGAGTAGATACAAATTCACATTGTAGTGTAAGGTGGTCACAACAACATTAGGACAGTAAGAACAGTCATTATTTTTTAATGTTTACAGGCATAGAGATAACAAAACATGAGACAAGGAAATACAGGCCAAAAAATGAAGGGCAGAATTTGTTAAGTATATGCACAAAGTAGCTAAAACAGTTTTATAAACTAAGCATTAGTAGCAGTTTGAGCCGGTCAGACTGCTTTCAAAGTGGACTAGGTGGAGACAGCTGTCGCGGCCAGATTGCTGGGGCCGGCTGAGTAGTGGCATCATGCAGGTAGGCAGTGTGAGTCATCGAGCGAGTCAATGTATGTTGATAGAGCTCCGTAGAGTAGGGGGCAGTTATGGTACTTTAAGGTGGCTCACGGGATTTTGCTCTGCCCAGCGAGCATTTGCAGGAGGACTCCTTCAGAAGCCATGCCTTAAGGTTGGCTTTGAACTACGCATGGCATGGGGATGCAGGAATGGACGTGGGAAGACTGTTCCAGATGGAGGGGGCAGTTATTGAGAAAGTCCTGCTGCCCATCATCGTAGAGGCACGAGGAACTTTGAGGGTTGGAAAGAAGAGGTCCTAAGGGGTCTAGTGGCTGCTCTAGGTATGAGTAGGGGAGCATAAGGGGATAGCTGGTTAATTCTGAGAGCGTTGTCCACCAGGCAGCCCGCCATATAGTTCTGGTGTGCCTGAGGGGAGAGCCATCCTAAGGACTGATAGAGGTTGCATCAACCTTAGATAAACTGCAAGGAGGATTGCTCTTGTTTTCTTGCAAATAATGCAAATCCCCAAACTAATGTACTACTGAATGATTATTTAAATTCTTGTATTTTTTTTGGGGGGGTGGTGTAGTGCAATGGAGTTCTGTGGCTCTCAACTGTGTTAGTTTTTTTTTCCCTTTGGTAGGTCCCCTCTTTAAAATAGTTTTCCAGCCCTACACCCTTGGAGACACACAGGTTCTCAGGGAGAAATGTAAGTCCTTCAATCCTTCTAAAAACATTTTTTTTTATTGAAATATAATATTTTCTGTTAATGAAAAATTGCTTCCAAACAAAGAAACAGTAGATGAGATGACTTCAGGTTAAAAGTGTCATACTGGTCCATGCCTTGTGACCACATGCCTTGATTACCCCAATACTCTATACGTAGGGCTACCAAGGGTGGATCTTCGCCGCCTGCAGCTGGTGCAGAATATGATTGCCAGGTTGCTGACTGGCTTATCCAGATCTTGCCGTGTCACACCTGTGCTCTGCAAACTGCACTGGTTGCTGGTGGAGTGGAGATCACCTTAAAGGTCTGATTATTGACCTATAAGGCCCCTCATGGACAGGGACCACAGTATCTACAAGATCTCCTTTCTCCTTACCGTCCCCTTTGTCCTGTCCCCTCTGTCGAGGAGGGATTGCTGGAGATTTCCAGGGTCTGTTTGACAACTTTAGGTGCTAGATCGTTTGCCCTTGTAGCCCCGACCCTGTGGAATTCTCTACCTCTCTGGGTTAGGGAGTGCCCATCCATTGAGGCCTTTAAATCTGCCTTAAAAACTTGTTCATTTGAACTGGCATTTTAAGATATTTAATCCTGCTGTTTATATATGTTTTTAAAAGTTTTATGCTGTGAAATGGATGTTTATGATTTTATGATTTCTTTTCTGTAAAACTCTATGATCCTGTGGGAATAGTGTTCTATAAATACACTTTGCTTGCTTGCTTCCCTGACCTTGAATGTCAACACAGGGTCTCCAGCTTGCTGCAGGGAAAGGAGAACAACATATCGGTGGCTCCAAGAACCTAGATAGTGGTGTGCAGGGGGGATTGTAAATCCAGTGAGCCAGCCCCCCCATCATGGAGAAGGACACAGACAAGCCACTGGCAGGAGGCTGGGGTCTGGTAGAGTCTGTGCCATTAAAGTGCCATACTCCACTACGCCATGCTTCACTCTGGCAGGTAGTTCCATACCCTCTCCCTCGAGTTACGCCAGCTTGAATGCTGGAGGCTGTAGTACCAGCAGGGGAAGCCTTGCATTTTCAGAACAGTACAAAACTATTTTCATTAAGTAAAGAACGTCATAGGGGGACTCTAGGATATAATAAGAGGCCTTTTTTACATGGCAAACAGAAAACACTCACTCCCAGTAGTGGGCTCCTCTTAAAAAGGTACAGCAGTCTATTTCCTGTATTTCAAATTTGAGCATTTTGGATGTTTTTATTGCACGTGAAGAAAGAGTGCTTTGGCCATGAATTACAAATAGTGCATTTTAAATTACTGCTCTCAAAAGGGGAATCAGTTAGATACTGCCTGACAGCCATTTGAGCTTCATCAGAGAGCCTAGTGTCATGCACAAATTTCTGTTTTTGAAGCCAGTATGAATTATATCAACATGATCAATGCTAATGTTATTACTTTAGGCTGGTTTATTCAAATGCCTGACTCATGTTGAAAACAGAGTGCTGATAAAGTGCTAATAAAGTGCTTGAAGACATCACATCCAAAAGAACAAATAATAAAAAAAAAATAGCATTTATAAGCAGTAACCCATGACAGGGTATGGTGTTACTGGGGATTAATCAACACCCTGTGTGCATTGTGAGGCATGAGGCCGCAGGCTTCAGATATAATGCAGACTGCACTACCGTTATGCACATATAAATGTCACACATGCACTACCGACATGATTTTTGACATTTGCTGTGCATAACACTGTCTCCTACCTTGCCTACCACCTATACTTATGCCTCTCCTCACACACATACATACATACAGCCAGACAAGCACCACATTTGGCAGAAGTTGGGGGGAGTGACAAAATAAATAATGTACTACAACTACCTGTCTCTGCTACAGACACACAGACAGACTGAGAGGAGAGAGGACAGTGCAGTTTCTCCTTCCGTCTTGCTAGACAGATAATGGCACATCTCAGTGGCACACCTTACAGCAGGGAGACAGCGACTGTTCTTTTTTCCCCCCTCCCATGCCCTCCCAAACCACTACATTTTGCACATGAATTGGCCCCCGCTGTGGTGCTACTCTGGGCACAGACACACACAACACTGTGTGGAGAGACAGCGGCAGAGCTCCTCGTGCTCTGGAGTCTGCAAACAACCTGTCCTCCATTCGCTTCCCCCGCCTCCCATCTCCACTCACTATGTTGCAGGAAGAGAGACAGAGACCACCAGCCAAACATAGAGAAAGCGAGAGACAATATATAGTAGATATTCCGAGTTAAAGCTTGCCATTCACTTTCATAGCCACTCACTGTCACTCTCTCTGTCCCTTTTCCTCTCTCTCTCTCTCTCTCTCTCTCTCTAGAGCACTGCACTAACAGTCCCACTTTGAGCTGCCATCCTGCATAGAAATAACAGCAACCCCACTGGAGACTACTTCAACAACAATGTGACTGTGCACTACGGGACAGCCTTGACCTGTCTGTCTCTCGCTTTTCGATTTACAAATGGCTGCCTTTCACTCTACCTGTCTAAATGAGGGAGTGAGTGCCTATGCCACTTGACAGGAGTCGCTCTGTGGAACCATGCATTAAATATGCTATTTAATCCACAGCCACGCAGACAGACTGGACCAATAGAGTTCCATGTTTCTGCCAACCCATGTTATAATTGTTAATTTCACATTCTCCAAATTCAAAAATACCTTATCAACCACTTATCTCAGGAGTCCTCCCTTTAGATGCTAGAAATACAGTTCCTTACTAGTAAATAACCAAAGTCAACAAATTCATCCCTTAGTACTTAAAATTTAGTTGTTTGGCAATCCACATAAGTACAATGCATAGCTAATGTTACCTACACTTGTCAGGAAGTGTTGTCACTAAACTGATTTTGCATAACATTTTCGATTGAAGTGTCTGTACAAAGTGTTTTTAAAATCATGTCAGCCTTCTGTCTAAACCGAAATATTTAAAAAACAAACAAAAAAAAAAACACATGAATTCTGTGATAAAAAAGGGACAGTCAGGTTTATGCTACTTGGATTTCAATATTTTCTTTCCCAAAGGGATCTAATATATTACTCATTACCTTGCAAGCCTGCATTTTCTTTTATGATTAAAGTCTAAGATGGTGCTAATATCTCCCAGAGATTTCATATCATGTTACAGGGTCTTGTGTTATGAAAAAAACTTGCAGTGTTCATTATATTAAAAGTGTTGAACTCAGAATGGCATGTGACACAGATTAAGAGTCATTGAAAAACGGAAGTGCTCATAAACCTGTTCAGGTTTCAGAAATGTGACTGCCAAGCCAAACAATGACTCACAGAGCAGCTCTTTAAGGTGGTGCTTGAGAAGCAGCAAAGCCAGCTCCTGTTTTGTAAATTGCTATTCATAATGACCGCAGTGCAGAAAATGTGCCGTCAGTCACACATTCAGAGCCCCAGACATGCCCCCATCAGTCTGAACAATGTGAAACCATTCTGAGTCCACTCATTGAATGGTGAAGTGTGTGTGTATTACAGAAAATATGAGTGTAGAAATTAAAACAGAGAAAATGTTGCATCAGATAATGTTGCTTTTTTTTCCATTGAAGAAATATGTTTGTCTAGCTTTCAGAATTTATTTACAGTATGTTAAAGGCAAATGTGTTAAATGTTCTCAGTGCTTTTTATTTTTTCTCTTGCATTTTGAAAAGAGAAGGCATATCATTCTGGTAATTTTCAGCCAGTCGTTAAAAATGTCCTTTGCTATTTCTCATATTAACCTACATATATTACATTTATTATATGCCAAAAACAGTTCTGCTATGACAGCCTAAATATGTATACTGTACTGTCTTGAAAACAGTCATGATGTCTCCTTTGCTACCTGCATACTTCCACGAAAACTCTACTTGCTTGTCAGAGGAAGAAGTAGACATTCATAATAAGCGCTTAGTGTATGAAGCAAACACACATACCGTAGGTTATTAAATACACACCATACTAAAGCAGGCAGAACATAGCTGTCTTTTAGTAACAATCTCCTGTATTGGTTTAGCCTCTGTACCACGTCTAGCTGGCCAGTCCCATAGAAGACAATGGCACATGAGCCATACAGACGATTCAACTCACCTTGACAAAACTCTCTCCTAATATCATTCATACACAACTCACAGCTCACTTGCACCCATTTGCTAACAAATAACCCTTTCTCCTTTCAGAGTTTCTGCCAGACTGCCACACTGGATAATACAAGTCCACTCTTAACAGTACAAGGAATGCAAGAGTTTGTGGGAGGGATCAGTCTTACATGGATACATCAGGTAAAGAGAGCTAGGGCATCCATTTGGTACCTCTCATAGAAACATAGACTTTGATGGCAGATAAGGACCACTTGGCCCACCCAGTCTGCCCATTTCCCTACCTACTGGATAAGCTGCAGATTTTAGTTAACCAACAGCCTACTTCCTGCCACTCCCCACTATAATTGCCTTATGTCTGTCCCATGCATGTTTGAATTCCTCCACTGTTTTAGACCCCACAGCCTCTCCAGGAAGGTGGTTCCATGCATCCACCACTCTCTCTGTTATAAAAAAAATATCCTCACATTACCCCTGAACCATTCCCCCCTCTATCTTTAAATTGTGCCCCCTTGTTCTTACACATCTCTTTTTCTGAAAGATGCTACCCTCCTGGACTTTGTTGATTCCCTTGAGGTACTTGAACATTTCTATCATGTCCCCCAGTCCCTCCTTTCATCAAGGGTATACATATTAAGCTCTCAGTCTCTCTTCATATGGTTTCTGATGCAGACCCTGCATCATTTTAATTCTCCCTCCTCTGGACTGCTTCCATCCTGTCTATGTCCTTGCGTAGATGAGGTCTCCAAAACTGCACACAGTACTCCAGATGGGGTCTCACCAACTGTCTGTACAGAGGGATAACCATTTCCTTTTTTCTACTTGTGATGCCCCTTCCTGTGCATCCCAGTATCCCCTGGCTCTCCTTACTGACTTCTTACATTGCTTACCCACCTTTAGATCATCTGATATGACTACCCCCAGGTCCCTTTCCATTTTTGTTGTTGTTAGTACCTCCCCTGCTATTGTGTACTCTTCTCCTGGGTTTTTGTTTCCCAGGTGCATTACTTTGCACTTCTTTGCATTGAATCTACGTTGCCATATGTCTGACCATTGCTCCAACCTCGCCAAGTCCCTTCTCATCCTTTCTACCCCCCCTTGTGTATCAACTCTGTTACAGATGTTTGTGTCATCTGCAAAAAGGCATACCTTTCCATCCAGACCCTCTGCAATGTCACCTATAAAGATGTTAAAGAGGACTGGACCCAGTACTGATCCCTGAGGTACTCCACTAGTAACCCCCCTTTCTTCGGAATGTGTTCCATTCACTATTACCTTCTGTGTCCTGTTGTACAGCCAGTTTGCTACCCAGGCTACCACCCTGGGACCCACTCCCAGGCTGGCTAACTTGATTATCAATCTTTTGTGTGGGACTGTGTCAAATGCCTTGCTAAAACTCTAGGCAGGCCATATCCACAGCCCCTCCCTGGTCTATTACTTTGGTCACCCAGTCAAAAAAATCTATTCGATTCATCTGACATGACCTTCCTGCCGTAAATGGAGGCACAATTGACACAGTGAGACTGAGATAGAAAACAACTCAGGCACACCACAAAAATTATAATACGCAGATAACCATTTAGAAAAAGGCAACACATATTTGATGACAGAAATAATGAAGTCAACAGCACACGGATCACAAATACAGCTCCACAGCTGGGCCATCAGCATTGCAGCAAAGCAGCTGTTTGTGATCCTGGTGACCCAGGTTTGGGGATGAGCCTGGGTAGTTTGGCCATCTGAGGGGGTGATTGAGTTCCCAGCAGACACTGTCCTTCTCCTTGGCAGGGTGGCAAGTAAGCTTCTCCCCATTACTGCCACCTGAGTGATTCCAGTGCAAGCATGATCCAGTCGGGGGGGAGGTTGCAGCTTGACATTGGCGCAAGCATGTACAGTATGTCTGCATCTTAATGTCCTAAGTTGGCAGCATCTCTGTCATTGCAGGGTGAAGTCAACCCCACTCTGCAGGTCCCACACGGTGATTGTGGCACCCACCTCTGCATTGGTGTGAACTCTGAAGCAGCCTTGTCCCACCCCAGTGGCCCTACCATGGGGAGGTAAACCACGGAAGAACAGTAGGAGGTGAGATAAATCCAAAAAAGACAGGTGACAGGCATGGGAGGAAGCCTGCAGATAGGGAATGGTTGCTAGATGTGGGGGCATAAAGCATAATAAGTAAATAAGTAAAAAACAATTTGAATTAGGGCTATGTGAATACCTTTTCCTGAATATTCGGCCAAATGTTCAGTATTCGGGTCCCAAGTATTATTCAGTATTCGTTATTCGGCCAGAAAAGGTGTTTTTTTAAGGAAACTTTAAAAAAGCACTTCAGCAACACCATTAATCACCCACTGAACCTGGTATACCATATACACTTCAATGACCCTTCAGTCACCAACATTGAGCTCTCACTAATGCAACACAAGCTTCATGTGGCACACTCGATCCACCACAACACACACACATAGCACTTTGAAAACAATATCAAACATTGCAGTGGGTCAGCACTAGAGGGTGTGCATGGTCACAGACACGGGGTAGAAGGTGTTTCAGCCATGGGCACAGGAATAGTGGTAGCAGTGGCTGCAGGAGTGGTGACAGCTGAAAGGGTGGCTGCTGCAAGAATGGCACTGGTGGTGGTGGGAAACACACTGGTTGTGGATGTAGCAGCCATAGTGGTAGCAGTGGGAACACTGGTGGTGGTGTCTGCTGCTTCCTGCGCAAAGCATGTATGCTCTAATGCCCCCCCCACTACTGCAAAACAGGATGTGACAGTGAACATACAGATGGAACAGGTGGTGACACTTGTAGTAGTAGTAGTACTGCTAATGGTATTAGTAGCAGTAGTACTGTTACCAGTGCTGCAAGAACTAAAAGGGTTCCTTGGGAAGAACAATATTTAAGCCCATCGAATAAAGAGAGACACACCTGAATGTCATTATCTATGTAGTCTATCTCACCACCTTCTCTGGAATTGTATTATGTATCAATAATTTACAGTGGAGCAAGACAAGATGTGATTCAGTACTTTGCAGTAAATGACATGCCACAAAATACAGGATGACTGGAGGGCTTAATTGTCATTAAATCACACTGCTCCTTGCAGCATACTGCAGCATTTTGCAGCAATTTTGCAAGATACTGCATTGCGTACTGTCTGGCACCACAGTATGAACTATATTTTATAATGTTGATGCAGTGTTTCATCCTTAAGTATGTTAGTTGTGGATTGTTTTGTTACATGTACATTTCAGTAGCATTCATTTTAATTTCACTTATTTATGGCGTGTGTTTCTTTAAGGGTTGGATATTCATAGTGTATTTGTATGTTCCCAACAAGCATCCTGACAAAGACCAGGTTCTGGGCAAAGTGCCAGGGCTCTATTGGCATCCTCCAGCCTTAGCACAAACAAATGTATTGCCAACTTTATGCTCCACTGCTCTTAACTGTATTTTGTTACTACCCCCCACCCCCCCCAAAAAATGCTTCCTTTGTTCTATATAGATTGTTTGGGGGGTTGGCAGCCCAGGGACAACACTAGCAGTAATTGCTTAGATGTGCTGAATGTTTGTGGGTCTATCATTCTGTCCCTCACTACTTGGGGCCAGTGGTGCAGATGCTTTGCTGGGGCTGGACCAATCATAAAAACAAAGCCACAATAAATAAGCACTCAATTATGCCAAAAATGAGACAAGCAGAAACTCAAGACATTAGAGCAATGAAAGACCGCAGCACACTACTCCAGCACTTTGTGTCCACTCTGGGACACTTTTTTTTTTTTTTTGCTGGACCAAGCATGTTTGCAAGATTACTAAAGACATGATGGATCAGGTCACTGCTGGTTACTGGGTAAAACACAAACTGTTACTACGTAGTACCTGTGTGTGTGTGATGCATTACTTAGTGCTTGTGGAACTACAGTAATACACCAAGCTTTCCAGTTATACTGCACCACAAAAAAGGAGCAGTAAAGAAAACAAGCATTTGTCAATGCCGAATGTTTGCTTGCTGGCATTGGCAGTGGTAGTGTAGAAGTTACAGAGCTGCGTAATAGGAATGACAGTGAAGTATTGAACTGAAGCCAAGCCCACCACCACCCTGCAGAGAGTGACAGGCATTGGGGTGTGCATTTGGGTCATCAGGCATAACGGCCACGCCATTTCACCACACCCCACCCTGCAGACACTGACAAGTGTCATGGTGTTCCTTGGGGTCTTTGGCCCTTATGCGCACCCCATTTCATTAGGAAATATGGTGAGATGGGTGTGATATAGGAGAATGGGGTGAAGTTTGGGGCCGAAGAGTCCAAGGCATACCTCGATGCCTTCCAGTGACTGCAGGGTGTGGAATGGTATGAGCATCACAGGCAAGAATCCCAAGTCACACCCCTGATTCCTGTCATTCTCTATAGGGCTGGGCGATTTAGTTGAAAAGCCTAATACCTCAGGCATTCATTGGTATTTTAACTCCAAATTTTCAACATGTGTGTTTTGTGACCCCACCTCATGAACAGGGGGAATATCAGTTTGGTAGCCGAAAGCTGCTTATGCACAGTGACTACGGGATTTAGCACCACAGGTGCAAAAATATTCCGAACAGGTTGTAAAAAATGACAGCTGTACTCTCATGGGGAGGTGTAAAAATGGCTATGTTGCAAATGTGTAGTAAAAATATTTAAAAAAATGGTGAAGTCACGAGCGTACATAGAAACTGTGCAACGCACACCCGTTACATAAGTAGGTTGGGGATATTTTATAGCAGATTGTGAACTCAGGCATTTTGGTGCCTCCAATCATGAACAGTGTCACTGTGATTTTCTTTATCTGTGCCGAACAATGATTTCCCACAGCGACCACGCATCTCTGCACTGAAAGTGTGAAAACACACTTCAGCCATGTTGTGAAAAATGGCAGCTGTACTGTTCATAAGGAAGTGTTGAAAAATGCCACTAGTGAAAATCTGGACTGAAAATATTACAAAGTCATGAACTAACGAGGATGCGTGGAAACTGCACAATGCTCTTTCGTAACACAGTCATTTTATGGACTTTTGTAACCAAATTTTCAACATAGCCATTTTAAGACCTCTGCTCATGAACAGTGTAACTGTGATTTTCTTAATCTGTCCTAAACATTGTTTTGCACACCAACAGCACCATTATGGCTACATGTGCGATAACACATTTTAGGCGACATATGAAAATTGCAGCTGTACTGTTCATAAGGAAGTTTAATAAAATGGACATGTTGAAAATCTAGAGTGAAAATATTAATTTTCAAACTTACGAGCATGCATAGGAACTGTACGCACTTCGTAAAAAGTCATTTTAGGCATTTTTTCACCCAGTTTTCAACATAGCCATTTAAGACCTCTGCTCATGAACAGCGTCACTGTGGTTTTGTTAATGTGTCCCATACATTGAGCTTGCACACCGACTGCGCCATTGTGCACTACAAGGGCGGAAACACGTTTTGGGCAGGATATGAAAAATGAAAGCTGTACTGCTCATAAGGAGGTGTGGAAAAATGGCAATGTTGGAAATCTGGAGTGGAAATATTGAAAATTCGCAAACCTACGAGCATGCGTGGGGACTGTGCAACGCACACTCGTAAAACAGTCATTTTTAAGAATTTTTTCACCAAATTTTCAACATAGCCATTTCAAGACCTCTGCTCATGAACAGTGTCACTGTGATTTTCTTAATTTGTCCCGTACATTGATTTTGCAGACAATCGACTGCGCCATTCTGCGCTACAAGGGCGGAAACACATTTTGGGTGAGATGTGAAAATGACAGCTGTACTACTCCATAAGATGGTGTGGTGAAATGGCAATGTTGAAAATCTGGAGTAAAAATATTGAAATTAGCGACTACGAGCCCTGCGTGGGAACTGCACAACGCCGCTCGTTAAACAGTTATTTTGGAATTTTTGGACCATAATTTTTCAACATGGGTTTTGGGCCCCTTCTCATGAATGATGTCACTGTCATGGCGGCATTCAGTCCCGGCGGTGATTTCGCAGTCACCGCGCCGAAATCACCCTTCGAGCCCAAACAACGCCATGACAGTGACATCATTCATGAGAAGGGTCCAAAAACTCCATGTTGAAAATTTCAACAAAAACTCACAAAATCCTGAGATATGCAATAAGTTGAACCCCTCTATCTAGCCCATTATACAGCTTACCGCATTTCCTCAGTTCGCGGTCGGCTTTGAAGAGTGCAGACGTGTTCCCGGTCCACAAGTCGTCGTGCCAGAGTCGGTAAGTATTGGGTGAGGGTGTGGGGAAACTGGGTGCGCAGTGGGTGGGTGCGGGTTGTGGGAGGGGCTTGGGAGGCGCGCGCAGGAACGTTTTACAGGTTAAAAAAAGCGTCGTCGGACACTTGCCATGCTGGGGTGGGCTCCCAGCATGGCACAAGGACTTTGGGGCGTTCAGCCGACGGGGATTGGGCACCCGTCCAGCAAAAAAATAAAAAAACACCTCGTGGGACGTTTGCCACGCTGGGGTGGGCTCCCAGCGTGGCACAAGGACTTTGAAGTGCGTTCAGCCGACGAGTTGGGCACCCCCGTCGGCAACATGATTGATTGCCACGCTGGGGTGGGCCCCAGCGCGGTACCAACTACTGATGGGGAAGGAGACGACAGTTCAGCCGACGGGATTGGGCACCCCGGCCGGCTACACGGGCCAGACGCGGGGAGCCGCGACGAGCAGCTTCTTATTGCTGCTCACCTGCGTAGCTCCCTTTCAACTATATGCCACTGCATTTTGGAGCGTATCATAGACAGCTCCAAAATGCATTGGCTTACAGGGGCCGTGCCTGCCAGCCCAATGCCTGAATTGGAGCAGGAGGTGACACACCTCCGAAATCTCCGTTCATGGCACTATGTTTCTTGCACATGCGTGCAAGCAAACATAAAAAACTGCTACTAAGATGGAAGAAGAAAAGGACAATCTATTTAATTAAACATGGAACTGAACAAGGAACAGATAGATGACATACAGTCAACTCAGTGAGACAATGCCTGCCCCACTAAGGGCAATGGTTTAATTAACAAAACAAAAACAAACAAACAAAAAATGCATGTGCACAGCTGTGCACACAACACAGACTTGAAATTATTTTCACAAGCACAGGTTAATTGTGCAGTGGGCTGTAGAAGTTGGGGGGGGGTTAGCCTACACACTCCTCATGTGTACAGAGATCTATCCCCTGAACCAGAGGACTAACGATAATAATTTAGTGAGTCAAGCCTGACTAGCTTAGAAATGAATAAGTTTATTTCAAAATCTGTGTGCACACGTATGGCCCTGCCTCATGAAAAAATATATTAAGCATGCACATGCAGGGTGAAGCCTCACAAAATCAAATATTATGCACATATACAGCAAATCATAAGCAGTGACCTGCAGGAGGGGGAGTTAGCAGACACCCTCATCAGTCATGCAGGGAGCCAAGCCTGGAACCAGTCAACAACAAAAAAACTAAACACAAAAATAAAATGTGCTTCACCCAAAAAAATCACACTGGAGCTATGTCAGACAGCAGCAGAGAAGGGGTGTTAGCAGACAGCCCTCCTAGTCTTCGTAACTGAGTACAGCAGTAAGGACAAAATACCTGTCAGAAAGCCAAACATAGCTTTTCTGACACTGATCAAAAAACACTATACTGACCCAAAAAAGTCTGTGAAGCAAAAATCTATTACTTTTTTTAGCAAGTGTAAGGTCTCAAAAGTACTACAGAGCAGCTCTCAGAAACCACTGCTTCCTGTCTTCTACTAGCTCAGAGTGAGGAAGTCACATGGTGTGCTTGCCTTTGAGCTCAAGAAACAGTTTTTGATTGGCCAACAAAGCTCTGTGAGACTTGGAAATCTCCCTGAATAGTAGTTCCTGAATAGTGGCCGTATAGTGAACTATTCGGAAAATGCATCCGAATATTCAGGAAACCTACTATTCATGGTATTTGGAAAATACTATTCGGCCCATGCACAGCCCTAATTTGAATCTATATTGGTTCAGATACCAAAAAGGTTTATTTTATTTTTTTATTTTATTGAAATCTAGGATTACAAATACCTTTGAGCAGGAACTGCTCATTTACAAAGGTTCCATGTCGAAGGAATGGGGGGTATACAAACATACAAAGGTCAACATAATAATACATAGTTACACAATAAAAAGAAGTAAGAGACTGAGGCTTAGGAAATTCCAGTAATTCAAAATGTGCCAAATGTTAGGTAGTATGACATACCAGCCAAGGGCAATCTTGGAAATAAGCACTGCAGGCGAGAGGGAAGGGGGTATGCAGGCAGGAAGGCCATTGTCGGAGAGTAGAGGGTGAGGGTAAGAACTCTAAAGGGGAAGGAGAGGAGGGAAAAAAGTCAGGAAATGCCCAGGGGGAGGAAAGGGAGAGGGGGCAAGGGGGTAGGCAGGTAGAAGGGGGCAAGGTGGGGAGAGGTAGCTGTCGTTTAATAATATCAGTCTCTAGGCTAGCTAAGCCTTTGAACCTTTGCACCAGTAATTAATATCGATAATTATCACAAATCTCCAATTTTCCTCACTCCAGGCACTTTTTGCACCTTGTAACTGTTTGGCTGGTAATTATACCCTTTGGTCCCATACCTGACAGGAATCAAACATGATCAGATACAGGGGCATTGTTTATACAAACATACGAAATGCCAGCAGAAACAGGCCTCATGGTCTATCGGGTCTGTTTGATTGTGCAGCTAGCCGCTCAACTTGCAGCTGCCACACCCTCCCCTTCCCTCCTCATAACAACCCCCTCCCTCACTCTGTCCCATCCCCCTCTTAAATCCTCCCACTCCCATTTATGTTTTAGCTTGGTGGCTGTCTAAATCAGTTTTGTCTTTCCAAAGCTGTTCTAGCCCAGCTGCCTGTTCTGCTGTCAAAAAATGCTCCTCATGAACCCTTGTAGGTTGGTGGCCCAAAAGAACAGGTATAGCAGATATCCTGCCTGCTTTATATAATCCACAAAGCAGCATGCAGCTAAGAGTAACAAGTATCCAGTGAAACATACTTGTAACATGGCAACTTATGTTCCAGTGAAATACAACAAAGTGATTGGACAAAGTACCACATATGACCAAAGCTGAGGATGACATTAATCCCCGCCTTGAGTTGTAGTACCTAAAGTAGCCACTGTGTAATCGGCAGCTAGTAACGTGGGGATTAATGCTGTCCTGAACTTTTGTTGTATTTCACTGTAACAATAATTGCCCAGTTACAACGACCACATTTTCTCCCACCCACTCAGTGAAACTCTGAGTATCCAACGAAGCAGTCACAATTGTCACTGTCTGACAAAATTTTATAAAGTATTCAATTGTACCTGTTCTTCCGAGTGACATTCCTGTTAATTTGTAATGCTCCTCCTTCGATAGTTCCAGCACTTCAGGGTGTTTGCTCCCCCACCACATGTCAATAAGCAAGATCATGTCATGTAAGTGTTGACCCCACACAGGAGTCCCCCACAAGCTTGCCTATCTTTTTCCTCCTCACCGTCTGCAGCCACAAGAAAGTGCTTGAATTAAGTCCCGCACCGAATGGAAAAACAGAGCGCCTTTCTCCAGTGCTAGCAACATGTTCCAAATGACTGTATCATTATTTCTTGGCATGTTTGATTACTCCCAGTCACAAATGCAGTGCTCCCAGACCTATACACAGTCATGCATTTTACAGTCAAATAAAGGGATGCACACGAAAATTGTCCCCATTCACTTGTATTGCCATTACGGGAAAACAGGGAAGCATGTGCAAATATCTACTAGAAGCAATCCCAGGATCCAATGCCGCATTTAACACTAGCGTTTCAAGAATTTTGTGAGTGGCATACCGATCATTTTATTTGAAATTTGTGCCACTTCAAAAATTGTAAAGCATGTTAGAAGGTGTTATACTTCAGTTGAAAGTGTGGATATCTGCAGCTCACAGTTGCACCCACACCGTATTAATAGATATGAGCAGCCTTATGATGTTTCATCTTCAAATAAGAGTAAAACTCTGCATGATCCCAAAAACTGTTGCTTCTGTTTTATTTTATTATTTTTTTTTTAGTCTTTGGTAACCGGGTAAGGCCCACTAGACACAAATGCCTGTTTTCAGGGGTGACCTGGGAGCACTGGGTGGTTAAATGACTTGCTCAGAGTCACACATTATGCAAGTGGAGGTTGTGAGAACCAAACTCAGGTCTGCTCTGCTGGATGAATCAAGCTCATTCACACCTCGTTCCTCTAACCTCTAGGCTATACTGCCAGCCAGTTGCTTCTGTTTTATTGTCTTTAATGTATCAATAAATTGATGAAACCATAATAATTTTTAACTTGCGTGCTTACCACTCCGAAGGAGGCTTCTCCTGGAGAATTAATATATGATTGGGTGGTTTAGGCACTCAGTCTTCAGCCTCGAGCCACACACCCCCCCAATGATGCATTAATTCCCCAGTAGAAGCCTCCTTCGTCGAGGCTTAATGTTTATATGAAAGTGCATATGGGGGATGTTTACATGAATATTGGGCAAGAAAAATGTAGCATTAACAAGGGACACTAAATAAAGAAAAAAAAAATAAAGACTATTTCATACACACACACACACAGAAAAACAGTACATTGAAGGAATTAAGTAAATGTCATGTACTGTATGCCCAAAGACTAATTATAATGAAAATGTTATAAGCAAGGTTTAGGTTTCTTTTAAAGCTGGAACTGACCATGGGTCTATCTAATCCACCTTTTAGCTGTCCCAGCAGTTAACTCTAGAAGTGTGTTATTTTTCAAAGTACATATCAAATTTTACCAGAAAGCTATCATGACTATATGCTTCTATTCTTCCAATGGTAAATTTTATTTATTTAGTTATTTATTTATTTAACTTTTCAGAAAATAACCTTTGAACTATGAGCTCTCTACAGAAGTTCCCACGTCAAAGGACAATACAACAGTTACAATGGCACAGTTAACAATAGACAGAAGTACAGTACAAGTAACTAACATAGGAATGCTCTCTGGTCAAAACAGTGGTTATGTAGTTGAATACAGGCAGTCACAATTAACAAGAATGAGTGGTACAAGCCAGTAGTCTTGGGACAGGCATTGTCACAAGTTTCAGGCCCCTATTCATCAATATAGTGGCAGGTGAGTGGAAGAGGGAGAGGGGAGCATGAGTGGGGATCAAGGGGCTCAGCCTCAGTGAAAGGCTGGACAGATTGGAGCTGAGATCAACAAGTGGTAGGTGAGGATGTGAGGCAGAGAGTATTATTTAGGGGCCAGCTATGGTGGCGGGACTGTAGGAAGTGGGAAAGGATATAAGGGGTATGAGCAGGATGGATGGAGTCCAGGACTGGGATTGAAATAATGGATCTTGGGCATGCCACAAGAGGTGCAGGGAGGAACAAGGTGGGGGTAAGGCAAGTCTGCATTGGATTAAAGACCTATCAAGCATTTTTTGGTAGTCAGGTTTCCCACCAAATGAGTACTTATGAGGACAGCGAGTGCCTTACTCTGATGTGTAAGCGCATTATGCATGTCTGCAATCACAAGTTCTAGAGGTGATTAGAAATTGCTTCAGATCTTGCTTAAAGGTAGACAAATTCTTTGTGTTGTTTACTACAACCAGGAACTCATTGAGCCAGAGTGGAGCCCTGTAAGCGAATGAGCGCTGGTCAAGGGAAGTCCTCCTAAAGGGGACACAGAGGGTGCCACTAACCATGCCCCTCGTGTTGTGCTGAGGGAGAGCCAGCAGGATGATTTTTTGGATGCAGGGGGGTACAAGGCCTAATTGGGCTTTTTTACCAAGCAGGCAAGTTTGAAATTTGACCCTGTCACTGATTGTAAGCCAGTTAGTTTGTTTGTACAAAGCACACGTGTGGGCACGTTTTTCTGCCCCCAGGACTAGCCTACAAGCTTTATTTAGTGTCCTGGCCACCTGTTTTAGGGCAGTGTCAGAGTCAGCACTGTACACAACCAGGATGTAGTCAGAATTCCTGTCCAGGGAAAATGCTGTCGCACGGAACCGACCAGCTCAACTCTTCAGAACTGTTGACAGGCTGTGCAACCCGGCCTGTCAGCAGTTCTGTTGATTTTTTTCACAAAATGAGTGTGATGAGATCGCTCACTTCTTTGCGAATAAGGTGGCTGACATTAGGCAGGAATGCTATCAACCTTACTCTATGGGGGATGCTGTTGGTCAGTGCTTGGTCACAGAGCCTGGAGTTTCCTGGAGTACCTTTGATCTGCCGGAGTTCATGGACATTATGAGGATTATCCAGTGGATGTGTCCCACTTGCTGTTGTTTAGACCCAGGCCCTACCTCCCTGATTTTGGGTTATAGTGACTTCATAGGCCTGGTCTTAGCTCGGATTGTCCAATGCTCTTTGGATTCGGGTGAGTTTCCTAGCTCCCTGAAGGTGGGGGTGGTGACAGCCCTCCTGAAGAAAGCTTCTTTAGACCTGGAGAACCTAACAAACTACAGGACTATCTCTAACCTTCCTTTTGAGGGGAAGGTTATTGAGAAAGTTGTGGCTGCTCAACTGGAAAACCATTTAACCATCCATAATTTATACGAACCTCTCCAATCGGGTTTTCGTAAGAGGCATAGTACTGTGACTGCTCGGGTTCGGGTGCTCAGTGATGATCTGATGGCGAGAGATCACAGACACTGTTCTATCTTGGTTCTCCTTGATTTATCGTCAGCTTTTAACACTGTGGATCATGGGGTTCTGCTCGAGTGTTTGAGGTCCATCTGTGGGCTGTCAGGATCAGTTCTCAGATGGTTTTCATCTTTCCTCACTGGCAGAATGCAGTGAGTTGTCTTGGGAATATTTTCTTCTGAGGCTTTCTCACTGCCTTGCTGGGTACCTCAGGGCTCGGTGCTGTCTCCCGTGTTATTCAGAGTGTTAATGCTGCCCCTCGGAGACATTGTAAGATGGTATAGACTGAGGTTTCACTGCTATGCCGATGACACCCAGCTCTACCTGTCTTTTGCCCCTGACCAGGTTAGTGCCATCTCAGTACTGAACAGCTGCCTCATAGAGATCCAAGATTGGATGACTGCCAGTGGTTTAAAGTTGAACCCAGGAAAGACTGAGGTTTTGGTTGTGGACCCAGGTCATAGGACAGAGGGGTTGAGAACTGAGCTCCCCTATGCTTTAGTCCGGGGGGGGCCCAGATTCTTACCTCTGAACAGGTGCGTGACCTGGGAGTGATGCTTGACGATGGCCTACCTCTTCGTTATCAGGTGTCGGCAGTCATCAAGCTGGCCTTTTACCATCTTAGGAACATTGCTAGGATCAAGCACCTTGTTCCATCCAGTGACCTGCCAGTTTTGGTCCACACTTTTGTGACATCGCACCTTGACTATTGCAACTCCCTTTTCCTAGGGCTTCCTGGGGTTGATATCCACCGCTTGCAGCTAGTGTAGAATGCTGCAGCACATCTTTTGTCTGGGGCATATAGGAGAACTCATATTACCCCTGTGCTGCACGATCTGCACTGGCTGCCTATTCAGTGGTGGATCACCTTTAAGGTAGGTCTATTGACTTACAAAGCCCTCCACGGACAGGGTCCTGAATACTTGAAAGAGCTCCTGGTTCCTTACACCCCTCTGCGACAGCTCAGTTCGGCTGATGAGGGGTTGCTAGAGATTCTGAGGGTAAATTTAAAGTCATCTGGCGCACGTGCCTTTGGGTTTGTTGCACCTTCCCTCTGGAATTCTCTGCCCCGTTAGCTGTGGGAATGCAGGACAGTAGGGTGCTTTAAGCAGGCACTAAAGACCTTCTTGTGGGGAAAAGCTTACCCTGAATTCCCTTGATTTTATCAGTATTTATTGTATTTTGTTTTATCTGACTGTGCAGCTCCTTGATGTGTGAAAGGCGCTATATCAAATACAATTTATTATTGTTATTATTAATTATAGATAAGACTGAGCTAGTGACAGAGATGCGAAGGGCAGTGGGTGTTAGGTGCTGATGATGCCTATATAAAACCCCAGTTCTAGTGTTGGCTGCTTTTACAACCTGTTCAGTGAGGCTTGAGAAAGACAGGGTGTCATCTATTGTGGCCCCTAGGTATTTACAGTAGTTTACTTGCTCCAGTGGGACTGCCTTGCTGTTTGAAATGGCAGGTGGCGGGTTTCTTGCCTTGAGTTGATAGCTGGAGATGAGCATGGTTTTCATTTTTTTGTAGTTGAGTAGCAGCTTTTGTTGGTGAAACCAGACTTCAAGATTGTGAAAGGTGGTCTGGAGATCTTGTTGTAATTGAGCAAGTTGGGAATGGCAAATCATGATGACTGCATCATCAGCATACAGGATGATGTTGCTAGTGCAGGCATCAGGGAGTGAATTTAGAAACAGACTAAGGGATCACGTGATGTCAGCTTGCTGAATGGCAGCAGGGGCTTAGAGCTCTCTCCTCCTGCCAACTTATCTGCTATAATCTGCGATCCTCCGAGCTGCCAACTTAATAATATAACCTGTTCCTGATCGCCTACACTCCGCCTGTCGGCCCTAGGGTGTCTTTTTCATCAAACCCCTTCATTTTACAGGGGGATGTAGGCGGAGAAAAAACAAGCCGCGATTAGACATACGCCACCTGCTACTCCAGAAAAGCTGCCCAAAAAGTCAAGGAACCAAGCGGGTACTGCATCCGAGAAAATGAACGACAAGACTCATCCGCCTAGCCCTCTCACTGAAGAGAAATTTATGCAGGAATTGGCTCCACTAAAGGATGTTCTCCAGAATATTACCTCCGACCTAAAATCTATTCGGTGCGACCTCTCTTCCCTTACCATGAGGGTGTCTGACTCGGAGGCCAAGATCTTCTCTCTCGAGCAGTGGAAAGCAAACGCGGAATCTGAGATGTCTGTGCTGGCTCAACAAGTCAAGAAGCTCCAATTAAAAACTGAAGACCTGGAAGGTCGTAGTCGAAGGAACAATCTACTTATCCTGGGGTTGCCGGAGTTTGAGGAAGGGCCAAATCTTATTGCCTTTCTACAAAAATTCCTCTCTAAAACAGTGGGCCCTTCACCTCTTAACCCCCACTACCACCTGGAGAGAGTGCACAGATCGCTAAGACCTAGACCTCCACTGGGCTCCCCCCCACGGCCTATAATCATGAAATTCCTCAGCTATATTGAAAGGCAGCATGTTTTCAATAAATCTAAGTGAGCCTGTCGATTATGTGGGTCGTGACAACTCGCCTTGCTCAGGATCTCCTAAGGAAACAAGGCGAAGAGAGTTGCATTCCATCCGTGGTTCAGAAATTGATAGGCGGCTATTCCTTTCGAATGGTGTATCCTGCTACCCTCAAGGTTACCATCAGCGACAGCACTCATAGCTTTGATTCCCCGGACATGGCCTACAAGGACCTTGCTGCTAAACTCCCTAATCTCTTCAAACTGAACGGTTGATTTAATGTCACCAGATGTAACTGGTTAAGATGTGGACTTGATCTGTTTTTTTTTTTTTTTTGGATTCTGGTACCCTCGCTAGTCTTTCCCCTTATTTGTTTTCGATGTACCCTACCTGTCTGGCCGCTTCTGGGTTCGTTGTGCTGAGCGAGGATCCTGGATGGTCGGGCGGAGGTTAAACTAGGCCGCAATGGTGCTGTCTTCGGCTGCTTCCCCGGAACTAATTTTGGGTGGTTGCTGTTTTTGGGTTACTGTTCTCTTGCGAGGGACCCGTTTTGGTCCCACCACCAAATAACTCCCCCCGGAAACAACTCGCTCTGCTGGGACAGCATCCCTCCCTCGCGACCTACCCTCCTAGTCTCCGGCCCCTTTCTCTTCACCTGTTCCAGGGGGTGAGTAAACCCTTTTCCTTGGGTTTCTTTTTTTCAGACAGTAATGGGGTTTATCTTTGAATGGATCGTAATTCCCTATGTCCTGTTTATAAGACAGGCAGTCTGTTGGTGGGGGGGGTATACTCCTGAGCCCCTTGCGACTATTGGTAGCTGCATTACGAGCTTATGGAAGGGGGGCTTGCTAACCCAGTCCCTTCTATAGGGTCCTCACTACCTCCTTTGGTTTGGGTTGGGAATGGTTCCCCCTCATGGTTTCTGGTGTTCTGGTCATTCCTTTTTCTGGAGGATCCCTATGGATTAGGGCTTTCTGGGTTCGCAAATGGGATCTGGTTTCCAGGCCTCTGGTGTTATCGTACTTGTTTTGGTAATCTTCAGGCCTGGCACCAGGCTGATATATAGTTGGTTTGCCTTTTTGGGGGTGTTTTGGGGTGGGGGTGGGATGATTTAGCCTGCCTGCATTATTATCTCTATGGCTTCATTCCAGTTTCGATTAACCTAACTAAATCATTATCACTTTTGGTAAATTCTTTCTGGCAGGTTATAGTGGGATGGAATTTTGGGTTTCAGTGTGCCTTTTCCCGTGGTTCATATTTGGTTGCTCTGGTACCTGCCTTCCTCTCATCCTATATTTGAAATGGCTATAAATACTGTTAAAATTGCATCATGGAATGTCACGTGGGCTCAGGAGAAAGTCAAGAGGACTCAGATATTTAATCATTGTACCCTATCTCAGATAGATATCCTATTTCTACAGGAAACCCACTTAAATAACTCTGAGGTTAAGTGGTTGTCTCGATCTGGTTTTTCGCAAGTTTACGTTGCAAATGGATCCAACTCTAGCAGAGGTGTAGCTATACTTATCAAAAATATATTTTGTTCTGATAGACACAACAATAAGCGGACCCAGAGGGAGATTTATACTAGCTAAAGGCTCCGTCAGCGGGGGCACCGTGGTCTTAGGCTCAGTCTATGGCCCTATAGGGGTAGCTCTGAATTTTCATGACCCTTGCAGATAAAATCAGTGCCCTGCTTCCCTCACAACTCATCTTGGGTGGGGATTGGAATGTCTCGCCTTCCATCTTTTAGACAAAGACCCTCAGTCAAATCGGCTGCTTACTTCGATACAAAAGGCTTTACAGGTTTCCTGCGCATATATTAGGGTTATATGTGATCCTGGCGGCTCTCCAATCCCTCCCTCCGAGCTTTCTCGTTCTTCTCCCAACCCATGGATCCTGGTCTAGGATAGATTATATCCTGATTAGTAAAACCCTTCTTCAGGCCTCCTCCAGTCTGGTATCAAACGATTGTTCTCTCTGACCATGCAATTGTCTGGGCAAAATCTCTCGGATCCCAATTTTCAAAGGGATACTACCTGGAGCTAATACCCAACTTCTTAAAGATCCCCATACAGTGACCCATATGGGACCCTAATCTCTCTTTCTGGAGGATAACCTTGGGTCTACCTCAAGGGCTGATATCATCTGGTGTTCCCTAAAATGCTATCTTAGAGGTGAATTAATTAAACTTGCCTCAGCAAGAAAAAAGCCCGTCAATCACGGGCACTCCTTCTAATGAACAAATTAAGGAACTGAGCTCCCACCTCCTTCCTCTCCTTTGTCCTCCTAGAAGCCCTCTTGGCAGCCAAAAATAAATATACTGACCTCCTTAAGGAAAAGGCTGAGTATTGTCTAGTTAAAACTCAAGCTAAATATATTGAGCATGGTGAAAAGCGGAGGCTTTTGGCCCTAAGACTTTGTACATTAGAAGCTCCAGAATAATCCCGGCCTTGCAATCACCTGCTGGCTCCATCAAAACTTCTCCCAGGGAAATTGCACAGATTTTTGAGAAGTACTATAAAAATCTCTATAGTGTACCTCCATCCCCCGCTTCTCTCTCAGACATCTCAGCATACTTAGCCGATATTGACATTCCCCAACTCCAGCTGCCCCATAACGAGATCCTGACTGCCTCTATCTCTCTTTCTGAGATAGAGAACGTCATTGCTTCTATGGCTCCTGATAAGGCACCCAGCCCGGATGGATTCCCCGCAAATTTTTAGAAGGTTTTCTCTAAAGAGCTAGCCCCTTTACTTCTCAAACTTTACTACTACCTTTTTTCCTCTCCCACTGGAGACCCCACCCTTCTTGAGGCCACCATTATCCTAATTCTTAAACGGACAAAGCTCCCACCAACCGGTCGAGTTACGCCATATCTCTCCAAAACTATGATATGAAATCCTTTCTAAGATCTTGGCGAGCAATTAAGAAAATCTGGACCTTCTTCTCAGCCCAGAGCAGGTTGGTTTGTACACTCTCGTTCCCCATCAGACCACCTTAGAACTCTCTCTCATATCTCATTATGCCCATTGTCCAGCTCCCAATGGTCCTAATTTAGATTTAGAGCGCAGAGAAAGCGATGGGCAGGTGGTTGGTCTTTTCTCTGGGCTACGATGACCAGAGATGGAGCTTCGGATTCCTTTCTCAAATGGATCCAGGTCCTCTACAACTCCCTTCGGCCAAGATATACTGTACGAGTTTTCTCCTCGTTGTTGCAGCTTCATACTGGTACCAGACAAGGCTGCCCCTCTCACCTTTCTTGTTTAATCTATATCTTGAACCCCTTCTTATTAAGCTCAAGTCCTCTCCGCTTATCAGAGGCTGTCTGGTGCGTCAGCATGAGCTAGTTCTCTCCCGCATGCAGGCGATATACTTTTGCATGTTACACATCCTCTGTCCCTAGAACATGCATTGGATCTCCAGGCAATATGGTAACCTCTCCCAATATAAATTGAATATCTCTAAATCCGAAATTTTCCATTAAATATACATACCTACAAGCATGATCTTATCAAATTTGGTATGCGATGGTCCCCAAATCGATTAAATATTTAGGTATTCACTTCTCAACAGACTCTTCCTTACTCAGAAAACTCAATTTGGATGACCTCAAAACTCTCATCCAGCAAGATTTGCTGATGGTCCAACCTTCTATTTCCCTTTGGGGTAGGATTAATATTATTAAAATGAATGTCCTCCCCGTATCTTTTACCCCTCAACTTACTGGGCCTCTGGCGCCCTCTCTTACTTGCAACAGTTTCATGTGATTTTCTCGAATTTTATCTGGCGAGGAAAGGGAGCTCGACGCTCGTTTCTCAAACTATCCCTCCCTAGAGACAAAGGTGGTCTCCGGCTTCCCAACCTCTTGTTGTACCACTGGGCTGCTCACCTAGCCAAACTAGGGAGGTGGTTTCTAACTCACCCTGACCCCTCTCCCCCGATCTGGCTTCAAATTGAGAAGTCGATTCTTTCGGAATCTAGATTGGATCCCTATGCAATTCTTTATACTCCCACCTCCATACTTTCATGATGGATAACTGATCATACAATTCTCACATCCTTAAATCCCTCTTCCAGTGTCTACACTTCCTAAAAATCTCTCCGAAAATGGACCTGGGTCAGCCTGTCATCCTTAACCCCAACATCAAGCTGGACAACTCGATGATCACTCCTGAGTGGCTTCCACAAATTAAAGAAACCAATTTAGAACACTACTATGACCAAGGATCCCTCCTCTCTTCCTCGGACATGCTTGATAAGTTTGGTATTCCCAATAACAAGATTTTTAAAGTATATCAATTGAGGCACCTTATTGTGGAGAAGTTTGGTACTCAGTTTAAAGAACCCATAGTCCATCCCTTTCTTTCTCAAATTCTAACTCTTGCTTCTAAATCACATTCCATTTCGCTAATATATTCCTTCTTATTGAATTACAAATTCCCGGAACCTGCTGCAGGCTCCAATATTTGGTCCTCCTTACTCGCTGACTCCACCCTAAATTGGTCCCACACCTGGAGGGACCTGCACAGATATCACACCCAGGACAGGTTTAGACTTACCCAATACTATATTGTGAACAATATGTATTACACCCCAAAAACTTTTCGGCTCAAAAACTTGCCCTCCCTCTTTGCTCCAGGTGCTCACATAGTGAAGGGAACTCTCTACATATTTTATGGTACTGTAATAAGGTTGCCCCTCTGTGGTCTACCATCCAGGACAATTTGGATCCCCTACTTGGTCTCTCGAACCTTTTCACTCCCGAAATTTGCATTTTAGGAGATTACGCTAACGTAAACTGTGTCAAACGCCGATATCACATTACCCTTGTGTCTATTGTGGTTAAGAAATTAGTTCTTAGGCATTGGACTGACCAATTGACTTTGTCCTATTCTGAATGGTTGACTGAGCTCTCTGCCTATCTTAACACTGAAAGACTGGTAGCCAGCTCGCGTAGTCGTATGGACCTATTTCATAAAAAATGGGGTAAATTATATGCACTATATCTGCACCAATGATCTCCTGGCTTCCTCCCTGATGCCCATAATAGTTTTCCTTGTTCCTCCTATCCTTCATACCTGCTTTCTCTGCTCTGGAAGGCAAGGTTACCTTTTGAGATGTTGCTACACTTAATAGCCAGCTTAGCTACATGGTTGTCTGGCACACTTCATTGGGGGTTGGGGGAGGGAGAGTTTGAGATTGGTTGGGGGATGGGGTTAGGAGGGAGATGTGGGGGTGGGGAATTAGGGTTGGTTTGTGTTTTTTTTTTTATGTTATACCATGTATGGATGACTGGCTTAATTTAGATATTGACTCTGTCATATTTGTTGGCTCTGTAAAATCAATAAACTTGAATTTAAAAAAAAAAAGAAACAGACTAAAGAGCAGTGGGCCAACAATGGACCCTTGTGGAACTCCCAGGGAGATCTCTCAGGTGGTGAAAACAGTAGCCCTTATCTTACGATTCTGTGATCTGAGCCAGCCTGCATGTACAGTGGTTGTATTTCTGCTTGTAACGCCGATGACCTGGGTTCAGGAATGGACCTGGGAGTCAGAGGGCCAGCCGGGGGGGGGATCAAGTGTCCCTGGGACTGCTCACCTTCTCCAGGGGGGAAGGGGGGCAGAGTGTCTGGCGCTTCATTGTCCCTGGCGGGGACTGGGGGTGTCATGCCCTGGTGCCAGCACATTGAGGAGCGGGGCGGATACTGGTCATCATTACACATCCCCACCCCCAGGCAACAGCAAAAAGGAAATTCACCAACCCCTGGCATGATGCCCCCTGCCCTAGTGCCATTCTCAATGGCCTTACTTGTCTGCTGGGGGGGTTGTGGCAAACCAGGGCTACCCTACAGTTACCATTGGGGATGGAAGCCCCCTGGTGGCCCCGCCCAGGGGGGGTAAGCCTGGGACAAGGGGAGGATGTGGACAGGGCACAGGACAGACTTCTGAAGGGGGGACAAGCAGAGCTATGGCAAAAAAAAACAAAAACAAAAAACACTCTGTGATCTTCAGGAGAGGTAGTCATGGAACCACCCTACAGAGGTAGTTGACAGGCCTAAATACACAAGCTGCTGTGTAAGGAGAGAGTGGTTGACAGTATTGAATGCCTTTGAGAGATCTATAGAGATTGACCCCACATGCTTGCCTCTATTCAGGACCCTATGCACGTAGTCCAAGAATTTGACCAAAGCAGTTGACACACTATGGCTCTTCCTGAAGCCATGCTGTTGCACACATTGAAGATTGTATTTTTGCAGGTAGTCTGTGATTTGATGTGCCACTATTTTTCCCAATGCTTTAGAGAGGGGGGAGAGGATCAAGATAGGCCTGTAGTTTGAGAGTGAGAGAGCAATCATTTTCATGTCAAGTTTATCACCCCCTTGTCTGGGTTTACCGCATACCTTCTTTACATATTTCCTGGAATCATTGATGGAGATGCCTGTAAAGTAGAAGTCAGGGTGCTTATTTTCCTTATTGGTGTTGGTTTGAGGAGTACCAGAAGCTTTAAGATAGTTTGGGGGTAATACAGGGCTAAAATCTGTAAAAGCCTTGTTGAAGGAGTTGGCAATGAGGGCAAGTCATGGGTGAAAGTCCTGTTTATATTGAGCATTATGGGATGCTTTTTTTCTTACTTCCCTAATAGATCCTTAATGTTCTCCCAAAATCTCCTACCATCATCCCACGTCTGATTGAGTGGTCCTTGTAGAACTTTGCTTTGGCCAGTCTTATAAGGTTTGTGCACTTATTCCTGGCTGCCCTGTATCCCTGATAGTCCTCTCTCTTGTCTGTGTCCTTCGCCCTATTCCAAAGGTAGTTCCTGTTCCTCATATGGACAAGCAGGTGATCCATCCATTAAAGGATTCCCAGATTTTTCTCCTTTTTACTGGGGCAAATATGTCACAAGTAGCATTGAAATTGTCAATAAAGTACTGAAGAGCTAGGACTATGTCCTGGATTTTGTCTAGTGGTGACCAGTTGATTTGGGCTAGCGCTACCTTGAAAGAGTTAAGCAGGTCTGTCTTGAGGACCCTACTTTCTGTCAAGGTTGGAGCAGCCTTCTTGATTTGATTCATCCAAAGGCATGTAACAGGTGAGTGGTCACTAAGGGAGTTAGGGTGGACTGTAACCTCTGAGATCCATGATGGGCAGCTGACCAGGACCCAGTCTAGTAGTATGCTTTTACCACTATTGTAGTCTTGTCTAGTGGGTTCAGCAGCCACTTGTGAGTGGTCCAGACTTGTGACCTGGTCCTTCTGAGGGTCAGTGACCTTGCTGAGTCAGTTAAGGTTGAAATCCCCAGTTACAATGACTTCATTGTTCAATTTGAGCTGATTGAGCACCTCAATGACTATTTCCTGGGAGGTTAGTATTAACTTGATGACCAGCAATTCATGTTCAACAGAGCTCCCCAAAAAGGTGAGCAAGCACCCTTGGATAGTATCCCTGACGTTGATTAGGCCCCCCCCCCCCCTTTTACCTGCTATATCTTGCCTGAAAAATGCATATCCTTGCAGGGCGATTTTGTTTTCCTTGATCTTTGGGGTTAGCCACGTTTCAGCGAGACAGATTATGTCTGGAGAGTACATGTGAGTCCATGCTTCAAGCTAAGCCTATTTTGCCAGTAAGCTCACAATATTCATAGAAGCTCTCTTTAGCCATTCATGTTCCTTTTCTGCCTTAGTCTGTGAGTCCAGGGAATGCATGTTTCCTGATAGCAGAAGTAGAAATACGACTGCCTTTTTCCACGTGAGGCTAATACATATCCTAGTCTGAACCCTTTTGTGGATCTGTTTGAGTAATTTTGGCTGCTGTGGATTTAAGGGGGGAGTCAGAGGTATGGCTGTTGTGACAGTCCTGACCTCAGTTGTATGCAGTTCCAATGCATTGGGTACAGTGTGGGATACAATCAAACAAGGTAATTCCAGGTGTGTCCCTTGGGGATCTGGAGTGCTTCCATGTGAAATATTACAGTGCCTTGATTCTCCTGTGTGGTCTCAATGGCCAGACGAACATGGGGGTTGATAGCAATTAATAGAAGCAGAAAGTGCATTACAATTAGGGTGTGTGCCATTGTACCTCTGGGTTATGGTGCAGTCAGGGGTAATAACCCTAGCATCCTGCAGTTAGTTAGCAGCTGCACCTAGTAATTACCTGGGCTACCTGCCCCTCATCTGGAGGGAAGGTGGACCTCAAAGAGTGATTATTAAGTCAGGGACATTCATAAACTCCAATCCGGGCTCTCTAGTGACATAGGTTTACTTCTGCCTAGGAAAGATAAGAGCAAAGATTTTATTTGTTTTATTTGTCTTTATATATATTTTTGAGTTATATTTTTCATATGTTATACTGGAGTGGGGGGGAGAGATAGAGAGAGAGAGAGAGTTTCCCTGCCCCAGATCCTACTTCGTTTCAGTGTTTGTGCTGCAGTTTATTTGGCTTGTGTGGTAGTTTAGAACAGTGAATCCTAAATGCCCTCTAGAGGTGAGATTGTATAGGTGGCAAATGGGAAAGAGGGGACTTTGTCACGTGGCCACCTATGTCCATAAAACTGAGGTCAGCCAAGGGTGGTGGTAGGAAAGTAACCAGAAGTCTGCTTTGGCTCCTGAGTTGGCATGGAAGCCCACGGCTCAGCCCTGATCAGGTGCTTTAGTGGAGCCTGTGGAGGAGAAGAGAAAGAGGGAAGGTTAATGAATGCAGAGGAGATTTAGCAGAGAGGGCACACAGTACAATTAATAAATTTAAATAAAGGGAGGGCTTCTGAATGCAGGAGTTCCAATCTATCATGGACAGAGGGGGTTGGGGAGGAGAGTGTTGTATTTGGTGGCCGAAAACACATACCTTAAACACATCAGGGTCTTGGTAGAAAGAAAAAAACAAGCACCACAGAAATCTAGGCCTTTTCTGTTTGCTTCTATTCAGCACAGACATAAGGAGAAAACGTATCTCAACACACACAGGAAGACTCACACAGGAAGTACATTTTTAAAAACTGTACTTCTAGCATTTCTTAAAGCTACACTACACATAAACAAGCCCTCCTGACTTAGCTAGAAAGTACGTAAGTCAATAATTCAGAAAATAGTATGAAACTATCAAAGTTATTACTGCAGTGTCCCTTTTAATCAGTCTATGTCATTAGTGGCTTGTGATCCATGTTCGGGTGAAACTTGCGACCTAGCAAGTATTAGCAAAATTTCTGGACTCCAGACACAATTGCTAATGCTTCTCTCTAAATCTGGGCATAATTCCTTTCAGCTGCAGTGAGTTTGCATGAAGCATGGGCTATCAGCTTCTTCACTCCTTCTGGATCTGTATGGAAAAGGACAGCTCCTATACCCACAGGACTAGCATCACAGGCCAATGTGATAGGTAAATTAGGGTCATAATGAGTTAAATTATTCACATTGGTTAGAGAGTGCTTGGTGGCTTGAACTGCATTACTGTGGCCCTTGGTCCACTTCCACGGAGTACCTTTATGTAACAGATCATTTAGAATAGCACATTTTGTGGCTAAGCCAGGCATGAAACAGCCATAGTAGCACACCATACCCAAGAATGAGCGCAACTCTGAAACATTCTGTGGTTCAGACATGTGCACAATGGTTTCCACCTTTTCATCATTCGGACAAATTCCATCTTTGTCAAGAGTGTGACCTAAGTACGCGATGCTTAGTTGACAAAATTGGCATTTTTCTCTCCTGAGTCCAAATCCACTCTGTTGCAATTTCTCTAAAGTCTTTTGTAAATTAAGTAAATGTTCTATTTCTGTCTTGCCCATGACAATGATGTCATCCAAATAACAAGCAACACCTGGTATATCACCCACTGTTTGCTTGATCACTTTTTGAAAAATAGCCGGTGTGGAACTAAGGCCAAAACATAATTGTTTGTACTTGTACAGTCTTTGGTGTGTATTAATCACTATTAATTTCTGAGCGTCTGTATCTAACTCCACTTGAAGATATGCATCAGCGAGGTCCAGTTTAGAGAACCCCACACCACCATTCAATCTGTGAAAAAGTTCCTCTGGCAAGGCTAAAGGAAATACATCTGTACTAAGTACTGGATTAAGTGTCACCTTAAAATCTCCACATATTTGAACCTTACCACCTGGTTTAGATGCCACCGCAATTTGAGTAGCCCAATCTGAACTTGAAACCTTTTCCAGCACACCCGCTTTTTCAGGTCTGTCCAATTCTGCCCCAACCACCGGTTTTAAGGCAAAAGGAAGTTTCCATTGTTAACAAAACTTGTAAGTAGCTTTGCTTTAGCTGTTGTGGAACATCCTAGGCCTTTCCACAACTCAGGATACAAGTCTAAAATCTCCCCAAGCTTGGGCAGATTACTGCTTTGTGGTAACTGGACAGCAGCAAGTAGGCCAACATCTGCTGGATCAATATGAATGTTTAGAAGAACCTGAGCATCTCTGCTCAAATTGTTTGCACCCTTTTTTGGAACCAGAAAAGTTAAAGGTGTACCAGGAAAAACAGTTCTGCATACCAAAGTGGTAAACGAGCCCAGTGGCTGAACTGGTTGCCCTTCAAATGCACACAGCAACTTATTACAAGGATGCAATGTTGACTTAGCCAGATCAGACCATGTTTGATGGTTAATGAAAGTAACTAGGGAAGCAGAATCTACCATTAGAGGCAATTGATGCCTCAGTTGTGGCAATTGAAGTAACACATAGAGTGGTTGAATTTTTCTTTGAAAACAGTGGTTTAGACTTAGGTTTGAACTATTTCAATTTGAGGTTTACTGCAGTTACTTGTACCTCATTTTTAGTGTCTGCCTTAGCATGTGCTTCATTTTCTGCAGCCTCATCCATTTGTGCCAACTGTAAATGTTTGTCAGCCAACTTCTTGACACTTACAGAAAATAATTGCTGAATACGATGTTCATTATCCAACCCCATAATAAACTTATCAGCTAGATTAGATTCAAGATGCTCCCTGCTCCACTCACACATGAGAGTTAAGCATTTGAACTCAGCAAAATAAGATTGCAATGACTGACCTGGTTTCTGCTGGTAACTGTAGAATTTGTAACGTTCAGCCCTTGGAAAAGTTGTTAAACTGTACTGTGCACTCAATTTAGCCTTTATTTCTTGATATGACAAATACTCCAGCCGGTCCTTGCACACAGACTGCATAAAGGTTTCACTCCCCAAGAAAGTACAAAAAGCAGCTTGAATAAGCTGATCGTTGCTGATTGTATGGCAGGATTAAATAATAACCATTGATCAAATCATTTGGATCATGTATCCCAGTCTGTTCCTGTAAAAATCTCAAAGCTGGCTGAAGTTGCCATGATACTGCACAGTTCCAAATTGCTTACTTGTCTCCAATGCAGAAAGTCACGAAATGGTGTAATTCAGTAAGCTGGAGCTATGAAAATGTCCACCATTCTTGTCGCCAGTTCATTGTATTTGGTGGCCGAAAATAAGTACCTTAAACACATCAGGGACTTGGTAGAAAGATAAAAACACGCACCACAGTAATCTAGTCCTTCTCTGTTTACTTCTATTCAGCACAGACACAAGGGGAAAACTTATCTCAACACACACACAGGAAGTACATTTCTTAAAGCTGTACTGTCTAGCATTTCTTAAAGTTGCACTACACATAACAGAGAGACAGAGCACTCCTGAGAAAAGGACAGGAACAGCAGGCTTTTTAAAAAATTCTCCCTAACCTTTAAAAATAAACAGTGGAACAGCAACAGTATAATCACCAATGCTGAACAGTTTTACTACATTAATTCACCAATTCCCATAAATGCTGTGCGTGACTTGCATTGCAATGTTAAAGGCTGCCTTCAGATCGCAACAGCTGTGTGGAAAAGGTGCCAAGATTTAAAAAGTTACAAGCTGGAGCCATTTTTCAGTCTCCGTACCTGAGGTCTTCTTTGGCTCCTGAGTGGGCATGGAAGCTTGCGGCTCAGCCCTGATCAAGGCTTCAGTGGAGCCTGAAGTGTGCTTTGGCTCCTGTGTGGGCACGGAAGCCTGTGACTCAGCCCTGATCAAGGGGCTTCAGTGGAGTACCGGAGCCTATGGCTCAGCCTTGATCAGGGGCTTCATAGAAACAGAGAAATTGTTGGCAGATAAGCACCGCTAGGCCCATCCAGTCTGCCCATAGGCCCTATACATGCATGCATCCACTCACCCTAATTGGTCAATGGCTTTTCATCACTCCCTTCCCTCCCAAGGTGTCCCTGTGCTTGTCCCAGGCATGTTTAAAACCCTCCACTGCATTTGCCGCTACCACTTCTTGTGGCAGACTATTCCAAACATTCACCACCTTCTCTGTGTAGAAAAATATCCTCATGTTACCTCTTAATCTTCCCCCTCCAGCTTCATATTATGCCCCCTTGTTCTGGTATCTTCTCTATATTGGAAAAGATCTCCTAACTGCACCTTGTCTTTGCCCTTGAGGTACTTAAACATTTTTATCATGTTGCCCCTTTCTCTCCTCTCCTCCAGTGAGTACATATTGAGGTGTCTTAGTCTCTCCTCATATGTTTTGTGTTGCAAACCATGTACCATCTTTGTCCCCTTTCTCTGGACAGCCTTCACCATGTTTGTGTCCTTAATGCATGTGTGGTCTCCAGTACTGCACACAGTACTCCAGGTGAGGCCTTACTAATGTTTTATACAAAGGCATCACCACTTTCTGCCTCCTACTAGTAATACCTCTGCCTGTGCACCCCAGCATGCCACTGGTCCCCCCTGCAGCCTTTGCACACTGCTTTGATACAGTCAGGTCATCAGATATGATAACCCCTAGGTCCCTCTCCTCTTTGATGATGGTTCAGCACCTCCCTCCCTCCCTATCCTGTAGGTCTCCCCAGGGTTTCCCCCTACCCAGATGGATTATATTGCACTTTTTTGCATTGAACCTCAGCTGAGACACTTCCGACCATCGTTCAAGCTTCTCCAGGTCCCTCTTCATTATCTGCACCTCTTCTGGAGCATCCACCCTGTTGCAGATCTTGGTGTCATCTGCAAATAGACAGACCTTTCCTTCCAGCCCCTCGGCGATGTCACTGATGACGACATTGAACAGGACTGGTCCCAGTACTGATCCTTGTGGCACTCCGCCGGTCACACCTCTCTCTCCCAGATTGGATCCCATTTACCACCACCCTCTGTCTTTCTTCTGTCTGTCAGCCAGTTTCTAACCTACTGTATCACCTTATGCCTCATGCCTAGGCTACTAATCTTGTTAACCAGCCTTCTGTGTGGGACAGTATCAAAGGCTTTGCTGAAATCCAGGTAGGCAATGTCTACGGCCCCTCTCTGATTCACTTCTCTAGTCACCCAAACAAAAAATATGTCAGATTTGTTTGACAAGTCCTTCCTGATGTGAATCTATGCTGCCTCAGATCCTGTGTACCAATGGATTCCAGGTGTGCCACTATCCTTTTTTAAGCAGTGTCTCCATGATCTTCCCCACCACTGAGACGCGGCTGATTGGCCTGTAGTTCCCTGCTTCCACCCTACTGTAAATTTTGTGCTGTGGGACTACATGCATCCTCCTCCAGTCCTCTGGAACCGCGCCTGTGTTGAGTGACTCTGTGAACAGGGTGGCCAGAAGTGCTGCTAGTTCACTTCACAGCTCCCTAAATATCCTTGGGTGTATGTCATCTGGCCCCTTGGCTTTATCCATCTTCAGCTTTGTGAGTTCCTCCAGAACTCTCTCCACTGTGAATGGACTGGTGTCCATTTCTCCCCTCCCCCCCGATTGCCTCTGCTCCCCAACTGTGGTCCTTGACCCGATCCCTCCTCAGTGAATACTGAACTAAAGTATTTGTTCAGCATTTCTGCCTTGTCTAGATCCCTCTTCTTACACTCTCCCTCCTCCTCTTTGAGACTCACAATCCCCCAACCCCAGTTTATCTTCTACTGCTGATGTACCTATAGAATGTCTTGTCCCTTTTTTTCACAGAACATGCTAAATCCTCCTCTGTCTGTGCCTTGGCTTTCCTAACAGCCTTCCCTGCCGCTCTCAAACATTAAAGGTACACCTTCCTGTCCTCCTCCCTTTGGGTCCCCTTACACTTCCTTAAACTTGCTCTTTTAGCCCTTACTTTGTCTCCCACCTCTTTAGAAAACCATAGTGGTTTCTTTCTTCTTTTCTCTTTGGCCACTATCTCAATGCATTAGTTAGTTACCTCCAGAATGGCTCCTTTTATTCTCCCCCACTGTTCCTCCACTCCCTCCATTACCTCTATCTTCTCCAGCGCTGCTTTTAAACATCTACCCATTTCACTGAAATCCACCCTCCTGAAATCTAATACTTTTGCCCTTGTGTGGCTTAATTGAGTCCCTGTCTCCATGTCAAACTACACCAGGTGGCGGTCACTGGATCTCAGCTGCCCTTCCACCTAGAGTCTTTCAACTCTGTTCCCATTGGGTCCACATCAGGTCAAGAATCAATTTGTTCATGGTTAGCTCTTGTACCAGCTGTCTGAGTCCAGCTCCCTGCAGGGATTCCAGGATGGCTGTGCTTCTGGCTGAAGCAGCTGCCTTGGTGGTTCAATCCACATCCGGCATATTGAAATCTCTCAACAGGATTTCACCTTTAGCTGCCATGTCATGAATTTCCTCCACTAGTATCATGTCCACTTCCTCCCACTGTGCCGGAGGTCTGTAGATCACCCCTGTATGTATTGCCATGCCATTTCCTGGTTCAAGGGTGACCCACATTGCTTTGGCCTCCCCCTGCCTTCTCTGCACTTCTGTAGCCTTTATGCCTTCTCTGAAGTATAGAGCCACCCCCCTTCCTTTTTACCTTCCCTGTCCCTTCTGAACAGTGTGTAGCCTGGTACATGTCTCTGTTATTGCTACTATGTCAAGGTTTGCATCCATCATCAGGGATTTCAGGTCTGGAACCTTATTTCCCAGACTGCGGGCATCTGTGAACATGACCCTCCATGTTTTACTCCCTGTCTTCCCTCTTCCTGTTTTCTCTACTTTGCCTCTTCCCCCGGCCCGGTATTCATACTTGTGTGCTCTTGCCCCCCCTTATCCCCCGTTATGAAAGGTTTTCCTGCCTGCCCCTCATTGCGCGCTTGTGTTGTTCCTGTTGTCAATTTGTACTTTTGCATGTTCTCGTGGGTGGGGTGTTCCTAAGCCACCTGTCTCTCCTGGCTGTCCCGCCTTGGCCAGTTTAACTGCTCTGAAGCATTCCAACTTCTCACTAAGGACTGAGGTCCCCTTTCCAGACAGATGCAGGCCATCCTCCTGATACAAGCTCGCATCTGCCCAGGTGGTCCCCAGTCCCATGTAATCCCCTTACAAATGGGGGGTTCCTAAAAGCCTTCCTGGAGCTGCTTAAGAGCTCCTTGTCTAACTGGTGTTTGGCGCAATGCCGCCAAAATGCGGCTGCTGTGAGTGTTTTTAAAGCCTCCAGTACTGTCCCTTTAAGAACTGCCTGTGAGTTCCAAGCGGAAGGTTAGTATGGGGATTGGTGTTTCCCTGCTCGAATCCCGCCTGAGATGCGGTGTAATCGCCCCATCCTGTAGTCGCTGAAAAGTGCAACGGGAGCCCATCTGACCAATGTAACTGTCTGCCCGTAATTATTTAAAGTATTAGTGAACTTACGGTTTGTTCAACCTGCTTTCATTGCAGCTGGGACTCTGTGTGTTTAGCTTTTGAACCTGGACTTTCGAGATGGGCCAATGGAAGAGTTGGGCGATACTAAAATGGAGATCTTTTGAGCCAACTAGGATCAGGACCCATTTTGGAGCCGACTGGCCATAGGGGATACAGCCAGTAATTCTGGGAAATGAAGTTCTGGGCTCGGGCACCCCTTTTTGCACCAATGGGGACCAACTTAAGTGCCTGTTATCTGCAGCCCACCAATGGCATCAGGTGGCGCCCAAACTGAGAGTCCTTGCCCCAAACTGCCAAGGGACAGAGTCGTTGTGGCTGTGAGCGAGGAAGGAGCTCTGGGCTCCTGCGCTGTTGAGTTTTTGCATGGGAAGCGCTTGTGGAAGGCCAGAGGTGGGCGGCTTGAACACCTCCAAGTGTCAGGCTAAATCTGCTAGGTAGTGGTCAGAGGAGGCTGTGCAAAAGCACACCTACCTACCAGGCTCACCCTGTAGAGGACTGGAAAATCTGCTTCAATCGTGCTCGGTCTGTCAGGACAAGTGAAGCTGTGTCGTTGGGCCCAGTGTACTGCAGTGAAAGCGATCGGGAGTATACAACAGCTGCCTGGTATGGTACCCCTTTGTTCTTCATATAAATGTGCGGAGAAGTGTTTGAATTCCAGACTCGTCCCTGCAAGTGGTGTGAGAGCGACCTTTCTGCTGGAGTCATGAGTACTAAATCAGGGTAGCTCTCTGTCAGATGTTCATAGTGAGGGCAAGATTTGTCTGGCTGCTTTACTGGCTACACGAACTGAGCCTGCTGGCTCTATTTAACCCTCGTAGGAATCAAGTGCTTGTTTTCTGTATCAGAACCTCAACCAGCTGCATCAAGCGGTACCCAGAGACCATGACTTATAGGTTAGGCCTGTGCACAGTGCCCTAGGTATACATATATATGTTAGAGTGGTAAGCTAATTAACCTGATTTCCCCCAGTCCTTGTTATCTCCCCCTAAATAAATCAGACTGGTTGTTTTGCAGAGGTATACTGACTGAACTGTGTGTCCATGTTGAATTACTGTACCGTGGTTATTGTGTAACTGCATCTTACTTTTCAGGGGGTCCCCAGAGCAAGCTGATTGAACCAAACCTGGGGGTTAGTGTATATGGCAAGGGTACTGTGGTTTACTTGAGTGGGCCACTAGTGGGAAGAAAGGGGGGGGTTGCAGTGACCCAGAGGGCTGTGACCCGGTCATATCAGACTGTTCCAACCCCAACCTCTGGGTGGAGGCACCCGCTATCAGATCCAGGCCCCTCAACCTGTTAATGTCAGAGCGGGCAGGGGTAGTGGCCCTTGGGACAGCGCCCTCTAGAGGTTACACCCATATGAAGCCATATCCTTCCCTTCCACACCAATCCTTCAACCAGGAGTTGAAGGTTTGGATGTGGAGTGCCATGGCCTCCCTCATGCCTTGGACAGGGAGCACCTCCGAGAATGACACAGAATGTGCTACCCATTTCAGGTCCTCTCCCAGCTTACTGAAATTCTTCTGAACTCTGGCTACCTCTACCCTTCTCCTCACCAAGTCATTGGTCGCCAGGTGGACAGTGACATCCAGCTCCTCCCTCCTGGCTATCACCCTAGCGACCCTATGGATTCGCTTCCCATCCCTCCATGCAGCGCTTCCTGGGAGGCAACTTACCTCCCTCTCTCCCCCCCCCTACTAGTTGTCCCTAATTTCACACCACATACAATAGAGTCCCCCACTAGGAAAAGCTTCCCCCTCCTCTGGGGTCCCTTGCCCCCCTTCCCTGGGACTCCAGATTGGAGGTCCCGACCATCTTCCCTGGTCCCAGCTGTGGGTGCCTGTGTGGGGCAGTCCCATTCCTCCAAAACAGCATAGGAGTTATTAAGCTTGACTGGTTAGGGGATGTGTCTCTGACACCTCCCCACTCTCCCTGAGCCCACTATGGTCCAGTCATCCTTCTTCCTGGGCAAACTTTGAGGCTGATGCTGTGGACCCAGTGGTCTCTGGGTGGGGGTGGATGCTGCCTGTAACCTGGCCACCTCTTCACGGAGACAGGCAACCTCCTCCCTCAGCCCAGAGAGGTGCCTGCAGATAAAGCAGCATCACAGCCTCCAGAATGTCTCCCTGAAGAATGCTGCTCCACAGCCACTGCACTTCATTGGAGTAGTGGAGCCTGAAGTCTGCTTTGGCGCCTGAGTGGGCACAGAAACCTGTGGCTCAGCCCTGATCAGGGATTTAATTGAAGTAGTGGAGCCTATAGTCTGCTTTGACTCCTGAGCGGGCACAGAAGGCCATGGCTGAGCCCTGATCAGGGGCTTCAGTGGAGTAGTGGAACCTGGGAAGGAGAAGAGAAAGGAACTGTTCTATTATTAAGTACCCTATTCATCAGTTTCTTAGTGGTGGCTCCACACCCAGGCACATACCCTGGTAAAGGAATACAGTGCCTTATATTATGTAGCACTACCCCTATAGCAACAATATATAGGTGCCCTGGCTGCCAGCATTTGTGCCCCACCTGTGCTCTAGTAACACTGAAACATAGAAAATGTCAGCAGATAAGGACTGCTAGGCCCATCCAGTCTGCCTGTAAGTCCTGTACTTGATTACAGCTTTTGACCCTCCACCCGCTTAACCTCTGTGTTCCCCCCATGCCTGTCTCATGCATGTTTAAATCCAACCACAGTGCTCGCTCCCATCACCTCCTGTGGCAGACCATTCCATGCGCCTACCACCCACTCAGTGATAAAAAATGTCCTCACATTCCCTCTTAACCTGCCACCTTCACGCCCCCTAGTTCTTGTACTCCTCCTGAATTTGAAGATCTCCCCCATACTCTGTTTATGCCTCTGGGTACTTGAATGTTTCTATCATGTCCCATCTCTCCCTCCTCTCCTCCAACGAGTACACATTGAGGTCCCTTAATCTCTCCTCGTAAGTCTTGTGGTGCAAGCCCTATACCATCTTAGTTGCCCTTCTCTGGACCACCTCCAGCCTGTTAATGTCATTTCAAAGGTGTGGCCTCCAGAACTATACACACGACTCCATGTGAGGTCTGACCAGGGTTTTGTATAATGCCATCACTACCTCATGCCTTCTGCTGGTGATACCCCTTGCTATGCACTCCAGCATGCCATTGGCCCTCCCTGCTACCTTTGTGCTCTGCTTTGACATTTTCAGGTCATCTGAAATAGTAACCCCCAGGTCTCTTTCCTCTTTGGTTACTGTCAGCAACTCCCTCCCAATTCTGTAGCTCCCCCCAGGGTTACTGTGTCCCTGGTGCATAATTTTGTGCTTTTTTGAATTGAACCTCAGTTGCCACTCTGCAGACCATTTCTCAAACTTCCCCAGGTCTCTTCTCATTTTCTTCATCCATTCAGGAGTATCCACCCTGTTACAGATCTTTGTGTCATCTGTAAACAGGCAGACCTTTCCTTCCAGCCCTTCTGCAGTGTCACTGATGAAGACATTGAATAGAACTGGTCCAAGGACCGATCCCTGAGGTACTCCGCTGGCCACCCTCCTCTCCCCAGATTGTACCACATTTACCACCACTAGCTGTCTCCTGTCCATTAGCTAGTTACTAACCCAGTTTACCACCTTGTCTCCCATGCCCAGACTACCCATCTTGTTAACCAGTCTCCTCCATGGGACGGTGTAGAAGGCTTTGCTGAAATCGAGGTAGGCTACATTCACCACCTCCCTGATTTACTTCCTTTGTCACCCAGTTGAAGAAATCTATGAGATTTGTCTGACACGATCTACCCACTGTGAACCCATGTTGCTTAGGATCCTGGGCACTGATGGCTTCTAAATGTCCCACTATCCTTTCCTTAAGTAGTACCTCCATGATCTTCCCCACTACCGAGGTGAAGCTGACTGGCCTATAGTTGCCCGCCTCTTCCCTACTGCCTGACTTGTGTAGAGGGACCACATATGTCCTCCTACAATCCTCTTGCACCACTCCTGTGTTAAGTGACTCAGTGAACAATGCTGCCAGAGGGTCTGCTAGCTCTCTCCTGTAGTATGCTTGGGTGTATACTATCTTGTTCCATTGCTTTGTCCACCTTCAATTTAGTGAGTTCCTGCAGGACTCTCTCCCCTGTGAATGGACTGTTGTCCACCTCTTTACCCCCTTGGCATCTGATGCTCAGCTATGGTCCCTGTCCATCCCACTCTTTTGTGAATACTGAACAAAAGTATTTATTCAGCATTTCTGCCTTATCCATGTCTTCCTGCTTACAATCCCCTTCCTCCCCTTTAAGTCTTACAATTCTCCCTCTGGTTTTCCTCCTTTCGCTGACGTACCTGTAGAATGTTTTGTCCCTTTTTTTACTGTCTGCACTAAACCATCCTCAGTTTGTGCCTTTGCTCTCCTCACTGCCCTCTCTTCTTCCTTTAGACACTCTTGATATGCCTCTCTGTTCTCCTCCCTTTGAGTCTCCTTAAATTTCCGGAACCCTGCCCTATTAGCCCTTACCTTTTCTGCTACCTCTCTTGAGAACCATAGTGGCCTTTTCCTTCTCTTGCCTTTTGATACCAATCTGATGCATTTGTTTTCTGCTTCCACTATGGCTTATTTTGTTCTACCACTACTCTTCCTCCCCCCTTCTGTCCCACTATTCTCCAGGGCACTTTTGATAACGCTCTGCATTTCAGCGAAGTCTGCCTTTCTGAAATCGAAAACCTTCACCCTAGTGTGACTTGACTGAATCCCTGTCTGTATGCCGAACCACACTATGTGGTGATCACTGGGTTCTAGTTGCCACTCCACCTGGACATCAGTGATTCTTTCTCTGTTGGTCATTACTAGATCAAGAATCACCCTGTCTCTGGTAGGATCAAGCACCAGTTGCCTGAGTCCTACCCCTCTGGCTGAAGCAGCTGCTTGGGTGGTCCAATCCACATCTGGCATATTGAAATCTCTCATCAGCTGAATCTTACCTTTCATTACCATTTTGTTTATTTCATCCTCAAGGTCCCTGTCCACTTCTTCCCCCTGACCTGGAGACCTGTATATCACCCCAGTGCTACTGCTGTGCCATTTCCTGGTTCAAGGGTGACCCACAGTGCCTCAGCCTCCACCTGCCTACCCTGTATCTGTGTTACCTTTATACCCTCCTTGACATACAGGCAACTCCTCCCCTTTTTTTGCCTCCCCTATCCCGCCTAAATAGAGTATAACCTGGTATATTTACTTTCCACCCATGACTGGCAGTGTATCAGGTTTCAGTTATTGCTACTATGTCCAGGTCTGCCTCAACTATTACAGCCTCCATGTCTGGGGTTTTATTTCCCAGGCTGTGGGCATTTGTCACCATGGCCTTCCAAGTATTACTGCCGGTCCTCCCACCGCTCCTGGTTTTGGTTGCCTGCAGATTCCTCCCCTCCCTGTTAACTTTAACATGTGTCCCTGAGTTCTTTGCTTCCTCCCCTTATGCCTGGTCCAGGTGACCTTAGCAGCATCATTCTAGTAACCCTACCACGTGGGGGTGGGCTGCTAGAGTTTGTTTGTTCTTGTTGCCCCCCCCAGCTAATTTAAATGCTCATCAGCAAAGTGTTTGAACCTTTCATTGAGGGCTGCCTTCACCTTTCTGGACAGATGCAGCCCGTCCCCACTGTACAGGGCCACATCATTCCAGGTAGGACCCAAGTCTCCAGTGAAGCCATGCCGCTTCTCGCTGCACCAGGCCTTCAACCATGAATTGAAGTTACTAATGCGGAGATTCCTATCCCCCTTCCTGCCATGGACTGGCAGCACCTCCAAAAATGTCATGGAACTTGCTACCTTCCCCAGGCTTCCCCCCCAAACCTATAAAGTCTTGCTTCACCTGTTCCAAACTAGCCCTGTACTTAGATAGGTCATTTGTTCCCAGATGGACAACGACATCCAGCCCCCCCTTGCCACTGCTTCAGCAATCCTCTGGATCTTCTCCTCCGAGCTGTGCCTCCTGGAAGGCACTTGACCTCCCTTTTCTCCCTCCTACCTGTGCTCATATCCATTCCCCAAACAATCGAGTCCCCCACTAGGAGTAAGTTCTTCCTCCTTTGAGTTTCTCTTCCTCCCATCGAGTCTCCCTACTAGAGGACCCTCACATTCTCCCTGGTTTCAACCTCAGGTTCCTTTGCAGGACGCTCCCGCTCCACCAAAACAGTGAAGGGGTTTTTGAACTGGACTGGGTGATGGATGTGTCTCTGCCCCCTTCCCTGAATCTCCCTGAGCCCACTGTAGTCCACCCTGCCATTTGTCTGGGCGGCCTTTGTGGCATGGGCTGGGGACATTGTGGTCTCTGGGTGGGGGCAAGGGTCTCCAGTACACATGCCAACTTGGCCCAGAGACTGGCGACCTCCACCTTCAGCCCGGAGAGGTGCTTGCATATGGGGCAGCACTGCAGTACTAAGAATGTTTGTCTGAAGACTGCTGCACCACACCCAGAGCACTGTACTACTCCCTGCATCATCGTGAACCTGCTTACTACTACTATCCTTCCTTCTCAGTTCATAGGTATCATTGGTAAATACTGAGTGAAACAGAATTGCGTTCATGGTACTTGCCAAATCTAAATGGAAACTGTTTTCTTTAAAAGCATATAGTTTCAGTTTGAAACTATTCATTGAAGGGCTACCTACCACCTCCTGAGGTAGTTCATTCCAAGATGATACAACCCTTTGATTATACCACGTTTTCCTTCTCCAAGTTCTGCAATTTTCACTTTTTAATTGTAGTGTACGTACTCTAGTGGAATATTTTTGGTCGCAGAATTCCAAACCTAGTCTCTCCCATAGTGCCTGATCAGTAAGTGCTCTAAACAGCATGCACATATCCCCCTCCATCTTCTGTACTCCAGAGTATATAGCCCCAATTCTCCAAGTCTTTGGTGGTATTCCCTGCTCTTCATGCCCCCTATTGATCTTGTTACTCTCCTTTGTATCCTTTCTATTCTTTCAATCTCATTTCTGTGGAAAGGAGACCAGACTTGTACCCTGTATTCCAGAATGGGTCTCACCAGTGAAGTAAACAGCGGTATCAGAACCTCCTTATCCCTGTGGCAATGTGTCTCAAGATGCAGTTTAACACACAGTTTGCCCTTCTGATGATTTTAGTGCAGTGAGTTTTAAACTGAAGATCATTTGTAATGACTATGCCTAAATCTTTTTCCTCTGATACAATATTCAGTCTGTTGTTTCTTAACAGGTAGGACCGCTTGGGATTATGTATACCCAGATGCATAACAGTGCATTTATCTGGGTTTAGTGGTAGTTTATAGGTGTTACACCATAATTCAATATGGTCCGGGGCTTCCTGCATGCCTGAGTGCGGTGAATGGTGACCTGGTTCAACCCCCAGCCTACAGTCATCTGCAAACTTGGTCATCAACACCCCCGATTGTTCGCACTTAAGTTGCGATATATAGATATTAAAAAGGCAAGGCCCCAACACTGACCCCTGTAGTACCCAACTCATTACATCAGACCAGTTGGAGTAAGCCCCCTCAATGCTAACTCTTTGTCTTCTGTCACTTAGCCATGCATGAATCCATGACACAACACTGCCATGTACCCCCATGGAAGTCGATACTTTAATTATTTAATGATGAGATAATTTATCAAATGCTTTGGTGAAGTCCAAGAATATAATATCCTTTGGTTTACTCGTATCCATGGATTTGCTGACCCTGTTGTAAAATTCCAGCATATCTGTCTGGCATGATCTTCCTTTAGTGAAACCATGTTGCGTATCATCTCCCAGAGGGTTCTTTTACAAACACTTCCAAAAAATAAACAAACAAACAAAAAATACGAACATACAAAATTTGCCAGCAGATAAAGGCCTAGAGGCCAGATCATGTCCTATATCGGACCAATGAAGCCCATCCCTGATATATGTAAATGCCCGGACCATCTGGCGTGGTACACTGATAAATTACTTGTACCCTAACAGTGAGACAGCAACAAGATACCTCCCAGTTCACCTCTCACTTAACTCTGTTCAAGGGCTGTAAGGCCCCAACTGTTCTCCATTTCCCATGCTGTAAGGTTTTGGACACCACTAGCACTTGCTTCCTCAGCCATAAGAAATCCACCACTATTCTTACCATGTTGACAGAAGACATTTGCCTCCAATTGTTTTGCCCAAGTGAATGTTAAGCCCCACCATGTGATCACTGAGCCAGACCCAGCTTTTTCCTCCTGGATGAGCTTCTGCCACCACATCCCCCCATTTTCCACCCCAGTGCACCACTGCTGTATTCGGTGATACCTCCAGTTGAGCTCTGTTCATCTGACTTGCTGCTCTGAAGTGTGTTCTTTGGATGTAGGAATGCTCCAGCACCTTTAGCTCTTCACTCATAGAAGCCAGATCTGTAAACTCAACCAGAAATGTTAGTACCCTGTATCTTTGGCTCCCAGTACATTTATGGCCCCCCATACTGGAAGCACACCTCAACAACCTTGTTGGTAAAACATTGTGCTAGGTAGCCTGACAGTGATGTTGCAGTTTAACCACCACCCTGATGAAGGGGAAGATCACCCACATCCATAAATGGGGTCTCTTGTCAGCCATAGGTTTATTCGCCAAGATGTCTGATTTGCGAGGTGGGAAAACCCATTTATAATTCAAAGACTGGCAAACGAGTGGTCACTAATGAAAGGAATACAGCAGGACACCCGGAAATGGTAGCTAGCCAAATATTAAGTGGCATCCCAGATGCTTGGGATTATGCATGTCCATTGAGCAATGAAAGATGGGTCCTTAGGGCATCATTTGTATGTGCCTGATGCAGTGCCTTAAGGGCGTCAGAGCTGGTGGTTGACTTTAAAGTGATATCTAGCAATGACATTTAGTTAGTCTTCTGGCAGACTGCTTTGCAATAATGCTGACTCCATGGCACACCCTCCAGCTTGGACTGCTGTGGACAGTGACATTCATAAGGCAGCCAGTCATAGTATATGGCCGTCCGACACCCAACAGCAGATTACCCTAGCCCCAGTCCACAATCGGAGAGATCATTTTTTGTTCTAAGTGATTGGGGGAGGAGGTATATCAGACCAACAAAATTCTAACTGCCCTTATACTTCTGTCATGCTTCCTCAGTGCATCCAGGGCCACAGAGTGCTGAACCAGCGTGGCTGTTCCTGGGGCACCAATTGCCATCTACGGACTGGGAGCTGTGCTGGACTAGCTCAATCACTAGAGCTACCAGGTGAAAGTGTACAAACTGCCATCTAGACAATGTGCCTGCATTTACAACTACTGTACCAGCTACAGTACATGTTTTGCCCTACATGTGAGGCTGGGTTGCAGGCACCATAAACAAAAGTGCAGCACTGCTTTAGTAATTCTAGGTCCTGAGCCAACGGAGCACTCAACATGTTTGCCCCTTGCTATGCCTTTGTTCATTTTGGTAAAAAACTCCCTTAAATAGCCCCAGTGACATGCTGCATGGCCCGTCATGATGACCCTAATTGCACAGTTAGCCTGCCACAATGGGAACTGAGGGTGTAATCTGGGCGTCATATACCAGCGGGCTACTACTTCTGCTTGATAACCATAATAGAGGCTGAGGGGTCTGAGTTCTGTTCTGATGGTGATTGGGGGTTCTTTTCTCAGACTAGAAATTAATTGCATGGTGCCTCCAGCCAGAGTAAATACAGTGGGCCAGATATTTCTAGGGTACAACCACATGGGATGCTGTACCTACCCACCTCCCCTTCCAGTTACCCCGCACATGGAATACCATAAACCATTGCAACACTTTCCTTGGCATGCAGTTAATAACTATAGCTCATAATATGCTCACAGGCAGTTCCAAACAACAAGAAATGATTTGTTAAAAAGGGGGGAAAGGGAATGGGAATGCAAGAATAAGTAACAGTATAGGCAACTAATAAACCTGCTATGCACCCGCCCAAGCAAGGGATACATAAGATGGCTAATTTACACAGGGTGTGGTAACTTTTCTCTGGTACCAATAATAGAACTATAAGCACAAACACAATATTAAACATTAGACTCTGGGTACCCAGGTATTATAACACAGTCCGATTGCAGGCCTGATTGCAAAGTTGCCACGGGATCTTGTGGTGGTGCACTCAATGAACATTTAGCAAGCTTGCACTTTAACCCCTCCAACAGGTCATAATGTGCTAGCACAGTTTTAAAATGTGAACTTTGAAAGTAGAAATGGCAACCACTCAAAGGCAATAACTGTAATCCAACTTGGAGAAACAGAAATTTCAGCCAGCAGTGCCAACACTCACGTTACCCTTGGATGCAGCAGACTAGCAGCAGGATGGAAGTTCAGAAGGAGCAAGGAGCAGCACACAGGAGCAAGAAACAGCCCAGAAGCCCTGGATTTGTTTGAGCACACAACAATAGTTCAGCCATTCTTGTTTCACATCTCTGTCGATGCAACTCTTCTCTATAATCTCTTAAGTCACAGCCCTTTTGGCTCACACGTTTCTGGATGCAGAACCTTTCTGCCACCCCTCTTCTGAATCACACCCAGGAGCACTGCACAGTGACTTCCCGGTTCGCAAGAAGCCCAGACCCCAGGAGCGACCCCATGGTCTGACTTCTCCAAGTAGGTTGAAAGTACCTCAGCACTTGGGCACGCGCCCATAACTCGGTGTTCCCCGATCCACCCCACTTGATAAGGGATAGCTGCCCCCTTACCTGGCTCCGAGGTGGCAGGAACAGGATGCAGTCTCTCTCTCCACTTGGATCAACTCAGAACCCTTGAAAGCAGCAAGGCCCCTTTGATTCATGCTTTTGCCGAGCACATTGGACCCGTCTCTGGCAAACTCCCAACTTGATCCCCCCGGCAGGCTGCAGGCTTTCTCAGGGTGCTAAGAGAATTATCCCCAGATGTTCTGGTCCCTTTCATTCTGGGGCTTCCAGACACTGGAGAATTAGGCAAGTCTCTAGTCTTTGGCTGTGGAAGCCTTAGACCATCTTCAAAACTTGGTCTGATCACTGGCTGGATGCCTTTCTCACTCGAGGAGAACTTCAGGAGAACTGCCCCAAGTTGTAACTGTCCCTGGGATTTCAGGAAATAAAGGCCACCTCAGATTGGTTGAGTTTAATTGTCTTTAAAATTAATATTTACTGGGTCCTGTTGATGCCTGATTGGTGGGCAGCAGTTTGGGTGCCAAGATATTGTTCACGCCTCTTACCCAGGAGCCCTAGCTGCAGGTCCTTGAGCTCCTAGAAGGCTGATGGTTGTTGCAGGGTCAAAGGCGACAAAGATGGCTGCTGTTGTAAACAGTTTATGGCAGTCACAACTTTAAGTGCGTGTTGCAGCCAAACAGTATTGTTCTATAACTATTTGCCCAGTGTCCATTAACAGCCCCAATGTCCTAATGTTCGGTGGCAGAGTGAGGCGTTCACAAGGCTTCCTTTGCCTGTCACTAGTGCTGTAGCGCTGACCCCCTAGGCAACAAGCAGAGCCTGTATTTACATTTTTTTTTTACTTCTTTGGTAACCAGGTAAGACCCACTAGGCACAAGTGCTTATTTTCAGGGGTGACCTGGGAGCACTGGGGTGGTTACTTGAATTGCTCAGAGTCATACAGTATTCAAGTGGAGGTTGTGGGAATCAAACCCAGATCTGCTGGATGTACCAAGCTCATTCACAGTTCATTACTCTAACCTCTAGGCTATACTGCCGGCTCAGTTGCAGCAGCCTTCACAATTAAAGAGACAGGTTCCTTTATGTGCCATAACAAAGTTCATTTTTCAACTCTTCTTGCCCCTGCAGTGGGTCTCTAGACCACAATTACCTGTCCTGGGGTCGGAATACACAGGAGGAGCTGAATTATGGCTGAAACAAGCGGCTTAAACTAATAGTGCCGTAGCGCTGTTCTGCACCTGACACACCTGCCAGCTCACACATTTGCGATGCGAACTGTGTGGCGGCAGCACTTTTCCTTTTCACCAAAACAGGCAATTAAACTATTTTTAAAAATATGCACTGCTCTGGTCCCCTTTCTCAATGAGCCGAAACCGATGGCTGGCAGAAAGCAAGGGAGGACAGAGAACGGGACCCATGATTGGTGGCTGAACCATGAGAGGTGGAAGAGGTGCTACTGGTAAGACCCCAACCTGGATTAATCATTAACAGTAGCAAGTAAGCAGGCTAGTCTAACTAGACAAGGGATTCCTAGGTAGCATAGGCAATCACAGCAGTCTAGGCTGTGCAAAAGAACAATTACTAAACGTTTCAGAGTATTTTGACCATGGTCATGTCATTAAATGCGTATTACAGACTTGATTAAGCTCTAGAGCACTGGCAATTTGCCTAATACCATATCTTACATATGACTCTTCTGGGGTTCCAGCTGACTTGCCATGCATGTTGTCCAGAAAGGTGCATATGTCACTCCAAGGTCCATGCCTAAAATTATTGTATGCCTTTCCAAGCCGAATGTGTGCTTTGGCATTGGTAGTGTAGAAGTTACAGAGCTGCATAATAGGAATGGCAGTGAAGTACTGAACTGAAGCCAACCCCACCACCACCCTGCAGAGAGTGACGGGCATTGGGGTGTGCCTTTGGGTCGTCAGGCATAACGACCACGCCATTTCACCACACCCTACCCTGCTGACACTGACAAGTGTCACAGTGTGCCTTGGGGTCTTTGGCCCTTATGCGCACCCCATTCCATCAGGAAATACGGTGAGTTGGGTGCAGTATAGGAGAATGGGGTGATGTTTGGGCCTGAAGAGTCCGAGGCACACCTTGATGCCTCTCACTGGCTGCAGGGTGTGGGTGGGGGGTGGAATGGTATGAACATTACAGGCAAGAATCCCGTCACACCCCTGATGTCTGTCATTCTCTACAGGGTGGGGCGTTATGGTCGGAAACCCTAACGCCTCAGGCATTCATTGGTATTTTCACTCCAAATTTTCAACATGTTTTTTTTGTGACCCACACCTCATGAACAGTGGCAAAATCGGTTTGTTAGCCGAAAACTGCTTTTGCACAGCGACTACAGCATTTGGCACCACAGGTGCAAAAACACATTCTGAACAGGATGTGAAAAATGACAGCGGTACTGTTCATGGGGAGGTGTAAAAAATGGCAGTGTTGAAAATCTGCTGTGAAAATCTTAAAAAAACTGGTGAAGTCACAAGCGTGCGTAGAAACTGGGCAACGCACACCCGTAATTTAACTAGTTTTTTTTTTTTTTTTTACAGCAGATTGTTAACATAGGCATTTTGGGGCCTCCGATCATGAACAGTGTCAGTGTGATTTTCTTTATCTGTCCCGAACAATGATTTCCCACAGCGACCATGCATTTCTGCGCTGAAAGTATGAAAACACATTTTGGCCATGTTGTGGAAAATGACAGCAGGACTGTTCATAAGGAGGTGTGGAAAATGCCACTGGTGAAAATCTGGACTGAAAATATTACAAATTCATGAACTTACGAGGGTGCGTGGAAACTGCGTAATACTCACTCGTAACACAGTCATTTTATGGAATTTTGTCACCAAATTTTCAACATAGCCATTTTAAGACCTCTGCTCATGACCAGTGTCACTGTGATTTTCTTAATCTGTCCCAAACATTGTTTTCGCACACCAACTGTACCATTGTGTGCTACATGTGCGGAAACACATTTCGGGTGAGATGTGAAAAACAGTAGCTGTACTGCTCATAAGGAAGTGTGGTAAAATGGCACTGTTGAAAATCTGGTGTGCAAATATTACAAATTCGCAAACTTGCTAGCGTGCGTAGGAACTGCGCAACGTGCGCTCCTAAAACAGTAATTTTGGGGAATTTTTTCACCAAATTTTTAACATAGCCATTTTAATACATCTGCTCATAACCAGTGTCACTATGATTTTCTTAATTAATGTGTCCCATACATTGATTTCGCACATCTACTGCGCCATTGTGCGCTACATGGGCGAAACATGTTTTGGGTGAGATGTGAAAAATTACAGCTGTACTGCTCATAAGGAGGTGTGGTAAAATGGCAATGTTGAAAATCTGGAGTGACAATATTGAAAATTCGCGAACTTATGAGCATGCATAGGAACTGCGCAACGCACGTTCTTAAAACAGTCATTTTTAGGAATTTTTTCACCAAATTTTCAACATAGCCATTTTAAGACCTCTGCTCATGAACAATGTCACTGTGATTTTCTTAATTTGTCCCATACATTGATTTCATACACCAACTGTGCCATTGTGCGCTATGTGGGCGGAAACACGTTTTGAGTGAGATGCGAAAAATGACAGCTGTACTGCTCATAAGAAGGTGTGGTAAAATGGCAATATTGAAAATATGGAGTGAAAATATTGAAAATTCACGAACTTACAAGCATGCGTAGGAACTGCGCAATGCACGCTCTTAAAACAGTCATTTTTAGGAATTTTTCCACCAAATTTTCAAAATAGGCTTCTTGAGAGCCCACCTTATGAACACTGGCAGTGTTGTTTCATTAATCGGTCTTGAAAGGTGAGTTTGCACAGTGACTGCAAAATCACCCTTTGGGCCCGAATAACGCCATGACAGTGACAGCACTCATGAGAAGGGGTCCCAAAAACCCCATGTTGAAAATTTGGTGCAAAAATTCCAAAAAATGCCAGAGATATGCAGCAAAGTTGAAAAAACCCTATCTATTACATTATACAGCTTACCGGCATTTCCTCAGGTCGCGGTCAGCTTTGAAGAGTGCAGACGTGTTCCCGGTCCACCGAAGATCGTCGCGCCAGACTCTGGAGGTAAGTATGTGGTGAGGGGGGGTGTGGGGAGGCAGGGTGCGTACTGGGTGGGTGCGGGTGGTGGCAGGGAGACTGCGAGGGTCCGTCTTTTAATTTACAGTTTTTTTTTTGGTTTTTTTTTGATTATTAGGCGACAGGACATTTGCCACTCTGGGGTGAGCTCCCAGCATGGCAGCTGGAAAGGCTGTTTGGGGGACTGGAGCCAACGAAGGATTAGGCATTCCGCCAGCTACATTGAACAGCCACGCTGGGATGGGCCTCCAGTGCTGGCAGCTGTATGGTTGTCAGCTGGAGCTGACGGGGATTGGGCACCCTTTGTCGTGGCATATGTGTGCCATGCTGGGGTGGGCTCCACTGTGGCACCAGGAAAGCTTTTTGGGAGGCATTGAGCCGATGGGGCATTGGGCACCCCGTCGGCTATACAGTATGGAGGGGGAGTGCGTCAGCACGCAATATGCGTGCGTGCGTGTTGGGGGGGGAGTTCTGCTCACTGAAGCGGAGCTCTCCCTTTCAACTGTATGCCACTGCATTTTCAACTGCTGTCATAGACAGCTGGAGCAGTGATTGGTGCACTGCGACTACGCCTGCAAACACATTGACTGAATTGGAAGAGGCTGACACACCTCTGGAAAACTCGGATAATGGCACTATGTTTCTTGCATATGCATGCGAGCAAACATAAAAACTAAGAAGGAGAGGCAGCATGTTGTTTAAGCAGAGGTTTGATTGTCCTTTCCGAGTATTGCAACGGCACTTGCACTTTTTCTTGGGCATTGGGAGGCACCCCCCCCCCCCCGTTTCATTGATCAGCAATGAAGCATCCTCAGGCAAAGTGGGTTCTCAGCTTCCTCTGGCACTTCCTCTCCTTCTTCAGGTTCCTCAAGCTCTACAGTCTCTGTTATCTGGCTTAGCAGGTTCACCACTGACTGACTCGGCTGATGACTCCCTCGGATGTAGGCCTTTCATCCAGAGTCGCATGAACAGTTGCTTCAGGAGTTGCATTTAAAGTTGCTTGCTCGGTTGCAGGTGTGTTTGTCATATTGTCTCTCATTTCAGGTGTCCCTTGAAGTAGGCAAGCCAGTTCTGGTGTATAAGAGTAGGTTGGTTGATAGACTACTTCTCCCTTTGACTCAGAGTCTGAATTTTCCTACTGTATTTGCTCGTTGGGATTTGTTGTCAACACCCCAGATTGCCGGGCCCTGTGTTCGCTTTTGCAGTTGCACGTGGCAGACCTCATCACTGGAGGCTTAGGAGGTTCTAATGATTCACTCTCATCCATGGTGATCATCTGTCCAATTGGCAGCAAATGGTTTTGATGAATTGTTTTTTAACCACTGGTGTGTCCCTTGGTACAAATCTTGTAGACAGGCATATCCTGTAATTTCTCTGTTATGACATAAGTGGTATGGTCCCATCTGTCAGCAATCTTATGCTTTTCTTGGAGTCCTAGATTTCTTATTAATACTCGGTCACCAAGTAATAACTCATGTACTTTAACTTTCTCATCGTATCTTTCTTTCTTTGCATGATTTCTTTTTTCAGCAATTTCAGCAGCTAACTTGTAAGTGGAATTTAGTTGCTCTTTCAGTTGTTTGACATACTGTCAGGGCTGCAGAGAGGATGGGGGAGCAGTGGATAATCTCTGGAGCCCAGCATCAAAGAGGGGCCCAGGCCATCCGGCATGCTACTGCACGTAGCTGCAAAGGGGCCCCAGAGTCTGAACTTTTCCCAGGGTCCAGAATTCCTCTCACAGGGCCTGCATACTGTAAGTAGATCTCAGCTCAAGTGCCATCAGGTGAGACACCAAAACAAATATCCACAGGTAGTCTGGCTTCTCTGCTGAACATTAAACAGTAAAGTGAAAATCCAGTTGCTTCATTCTTGGTACAATTGTATGCATGCACTAGAGCACTCATTTGTTAACTCCATTTCTTTTGTCTTTGGGGTTCAGTGTTCCCAACATCTCAAGAAGAGTCTGGTTTGTGGCTGTGGGTCAACCTGCAGGTGATAAGGGATAGTACGTGATTTGCTGATGCCCACAGCCACAACAGTTCCTTGATTAAACAATTCTCAGAGTCCCTCCTTGGTCAGAATGGATCCGTTACACGGCTCCGTAATGAGCAAAGAACTTTTCTATGAGAAATTTAGCAACAGTGATCGCCTCCTGGTCTTTGGTAGGGTAGGCATGGGTGTATCTTGTGAAATGGTCTGTAACGACAAGTATATTAGCTATCTTTTTGGAGTCTACACTGAGAAAGTCTATACAGATGAGTTCCATGGGAGCATTAGTTACTATGTTCACCAGAGGGGCAGCCCTCTGTGGCTGAGCTTTTCTTTGAAGACATCTGCTGCAGTTCTTGCAGTATTTCTCTATGTCACTTACCGTGCAAGGCCAATAGAAATGGGCGCATGCCAGATCTAATGTGTAGTCATTTCCTAGGTGATCCATGTCATCGTGTAATGCATGCAGTATAATTTGTTTACATTTTGCAGACAATACAAGCTGTAAGTGAGGAAATCCTTGGAGACCTTTAACTTCTCAATATAGCAAGTTGTCTTTTTGTTTTCCATTCTGAGCTTGGACCATTCCCATTACATCAATTTCATATCCAGGTCATCTGTAATGACTTGATTTGCATCACCCCTTTGGCTAGGGTGTGGACAATCTCTTGGATAACAGGGTCTGAGCTCTGCTCTTTTTGTAGATCTTAAATAGTGAGCTGAGACAGTGAACCTAAGTTGATAAGAGCTAGGTTGCAATATGCAGTTGGTAAGCAATCTCCATATACACCAAGGATGTCCACCAAATGATTTGCATTGGCAGTAGATGGTGGTTTATCTGTCTTTACCCAAGACAAATCACTTTTTCCAGGTGCTGCTGGATGTCTGGATAGTGCATCTGCGTCTATGTGATTTAATCCAGGATGATATTCAGCACAATGATCATAGGTTGAGGGGGTATTCAGCCATCTGTATCTAGCTGTGTCAAGCTTTGCATCTGTTTGTACAGTATGTATGTTAAAGGACTATCTGTCTTTACTGTAAATAATATGTGCTCCATACAGATACTCAAGGAACTGGTCAACTATGGCCCACCTTAATACAGGAAACTCCAGTTTATGCACTGGGTACTTTAGCTAGCGAAAATCACATATAACAACCCTTCTGGGTAGCTTTGATACAACATAGCCCCAAGCCTGATAAAGCCGTCGTGTTTATGCAGGACGTATGGCTTTTCAGAGTTTGCACAGGCAAGTACTGGTGTGTGAGTCATACAGTACGATAAATTATGTCTTTCAAAGGTCACATTCTGCAGTCCAATGAGTTCTGAATGGCTCAGATAGCTTAAGGTATGAGTTGGGTTCAGTAGTTTTGTCAGAGGCCTTCTTCACTTTCCAGGTAGGTGGACAGCCTTTAGTCAAATTCAAAACAGGTCTTACTACTCTGGTGTAGTCTTTGACAGAATGCCTATAATATCCATAGAGTCCAAGAAAATGCTGTAACTCTTTCAGGTTAATGGACTTTGGCCAGGTGCTCAAGGCTTTGACTTTGCTTGTGTCTGTTTGGATACCGTCAGACGATACAATATGCTTGACATATTTAACAGACGTTTGAAAGAATTGGCATTTATCTATGGAGAGTTTGAGCCAGAACTACTCCAGATGGTCCAAAACTTTCAACAGTCTTGTCTCATGCTCTCCTAGGGTCTTGCCAAATACAATTACATTGTCCAGGTAAACTAGACATTCTAGCAGGTTCATTTCCTACAGCCCTTTCCATGAGTATTTGGAAGGTAGCTGGTGTGCTAATAACCCTTGCGGCATCCGCAGGAATTCATAAAATCCCAAAAGGCATATAAAGGCAGTCTTCTCCCAATCGTCAGTGGCCATAGGTATTTGTTGACAGCTGCTCCTAAGATTAAGTACAGAAATTGACTTACATCCATTGAGAAAGTCCAGGGCATCTTGTGTACAAGGCATGGTGTACTAGTCAGGGATGGTTCGTTTGTTGAGAGTTCTGTAGTCAGCACATATGTGCACAGATCCATTCTTTGTTCTGACCACCACTATTGGCAAGGCATATGGGCTGCAATATTCTTGTGTAATGCCAGCTGCTAACAGTTCTTGTAGATATCTTCTTACAGTACATCACCAGTATCAGTGGGCTCATGCTGGAAAGATCTCTCTCGAAAAGGACATTCGTCATGTAACTGGATGTGGTGCTCCTCTCCAGTCGCACACCCTATATCCAACTTGTGAAGGAAGAACACTATGCTTCTCTTAGCAAACTTGCTGCTGACATGAGTTTTCCACTTGTCTGGTATGGCGGAGTCACCAGAGTCAAACTTGTTTGGAGTAAGGCCAGCTGGGCCATTGTTGTGGGTTAGAGTGCATTGCACAGCTGTGTCTGCACAATAAACTCAAGCCAGTGTGCATCCTTTCCTGATGACAATGTCTCTATCTGTCACATTCTTTACTTGGACAGTAACTCACTTCGTGTAAACATGGGCTCTGACTGGCAATACACTGGGCTGACCAATAGTTCCTCAGGTAGCCCGTGTTCCTCAGGTGCATCCAACATCAATAAATGTTGTGTTACTTCCTTTTTGAAACACATCATACTACTGATACCACACTCAGCATTGGGTGGTAATATGATTTCTTCGACATCCTTTTGCCAAACTATGCCCACTGCGTCATCTTGGTCTTTTGGGGGGTCTTGGTCTGTCTCTGGTAAGCTTTTTCCATGATGACATGCATGTTCAGTGTTCATCCTTTATGCTTGTTTTCTTCCTCTTGCCAGAGTTGGGCTAGCTGTCAAAACATATCAGCATTCATTCTGATGAGTATGGGCACTCCATCATACATCCCATATTCTGGACACAACAAAGCCAGGGTCTCTAAAAGATCTCTGACTCCAGTTACAGTAGTTTGGAAGGAAAAGAAATCCATACCTTGACATATTCCAAGTATGGGTGGTATGTCTTGTCACTTAATTCCCACATATTCAAGCCATTGAGAGGCATCAAGGGATGGTGCTTTGACAGCTGCTTATAATACCATTCCTTGAATATGATGGCCACTTGGAAGCTACTGTCCAAGACAGCTCTGGTAGACACTCCTTCTATGGTAATTGTAACTTCCATAGTCCGTCCAATAAGCTTATCATGTTCAGGTAGTGGAGTGTCTGATGCTTTAACTGATGATTTGGCTACTGACTGAATATGTCTATGTTTAGGTGGGGTGCCACTGAAATTTATTTGTTGTTGCCTCTCTTCAAGCAGTTTGGCAGTAACTTTACATAAGCCTTAAGGAGATCGGCACTCTGTTTTGGTGTGGCTATCCTCCCCACAATGATAACAAAATATACTTTCTCTAACAGGTAGTGGACAGCCTAGCCCAATAGACGCCATCCATTTAGAGTTGCTTTCTGGCTGTGGATTCCCTTTTGAGGCACTAGCTGGCTTATTATTTGTAGGACGTCCTTGGTTACCAAGTCTATTCTTTTCACGTGCAACAGGTGGGGACTTACTCTTCTTCAAGTCATCCACTAGCGCCCTCAAATCTTGCATTGAGTTTTGATAGTCAATGGTGCCTGTAGGGTTGAACATCTGAACAGCAGCATCCATTATGGACAAATGTGGGTCAGAAGCAATTTCTGGCTGGCTTGGCTGGGCTTCACATTCTCGACTTGAGGCTACAGTAGTAGTTGAAATAGCTTTCAACTCCCCGAGTTCTCTTAACAAGTTGTGGAGCTCATGAATCACTACTGGATTCTCTCTCTCTCACCACTGGAGGACACAGTTGCTACACCAGCATAAGGGTCTCAACATTCTGTTTCACTTTCCACTTCCCTGTTTCCTTACTTCTTTCATCAGGGCACTGAAGGTGGGTGGATTGTCTTTAAGTCCCAGCTTAATCAACAATAAGCTAGAATACCTGCTGGCCTTGAGTACTTGCTCTATCATCAGTTTATCCAGTTCAGAGGAGGTCATGCCTCCTTTGTGGAAGACTTTCTGCAATGCTGATTCTAGGCAGGTCAAGAATGTGGACTATAATTTTCCTTGTTTGGTTGCTTTGTATCTCCACATTAAATCTTCACTAGTTTCTGTACTACCAGTTACACTCTCTAGGGCTGTCAAATACTCTTGCACAGTGGCTTCAGACTTTGAGGCCCTCAGTGAGTGAATCACATCAAGAGCAGGCCCTCGGAGGCTTTCTCCTAGGCGTTTTTGCTTTTCCACCTCTGAACATTGCCATTCTTTTATCAATGGAGCAGCATAATCCATTCAGGTTTCAAGGTCATCTTCACCTGCTGGAGTAGGATTGACTCCTGAGAACATTTGCAGTCTGTATTATGAATCTTGAACAACTGGGGGAGCATAGGTGGGTCCTCCTCAGGGGTCTGAGGTGGATTACCATCTAGTACCTCAAGAAATGTTTGCATCTCCTCTGCTGAATATCCCTCTGATTGTAACCATGTTCTGAGCTTATCTTGGAAACTTTCAGCTGTTGGAGAGGCACCTGACTTGGAGGTCACACTATTGTGGGTCACTATCATCCATGGAGTACTGAAATCTTCAACTGCCATGCATCTGGTACCTTAGTAGCATCTATGGCATTGCGGCACTCAGCTAGAGCCAATAATGTCTTAGTGGGAGGTTCTGTTGTATGCCCCCATATGACAACGTGTCCAAGACTTTTAGTGGTGGAAAGGGCTTCCACTGACATCCCTTTGTGTGCCCTGGATGGGACCCCCTAGAAGCAAGAGGGTCTTCTGGGGATCCATCAACTCCCCTTCACACCAACTAATCAGTCTTTCACTATCCGTAGTGGCTGCTAACAGTCTGTCTTTAGTGGGGGCAGCACTATCCTCATAAACTGGGGATTCCATATGGGGCCTGTCTGGTAAACAGGAGATCCGGAGTTCAAATCCCAGCAGTGCCTCCAAAGACGCAACCTGGGCATCGTGTACCAGTGATCTACTACCCCTGCCTTATAACCACAGTAGAGGTTGAGGGGACTGGGTTGTGTTCTGATGGTGACTGCGGGTTCTTTTCCCAGAATAGAAATTAATAACATGGTGCTTCCACCCAGAGTAAATATAGCGGGCCATATATTTGTAGGGCACAACCCCTTGGGATGCTGTACTTACCTGCCTTCCCTTCCAGTCACCCCACACATGGAATACCATAAACCACTGCAACACTTTATTTGGCATGCAATTAATGATTATAGCTCATAATATGCTCACAAACAGTTCCAAACAACAGCAAGAAGAAATTATTTATTAAAAAGGGGAAAAAGAGAATGGGAATGCAAGAATAAGCAGCAGTATAGACAATTAATAAACCTGCTACACGGCCGCCCAAACAAGGGGCACATAAGATGGCTATTTTACACAGGGTGTGGTAACATTTGTCTGGTACCAATAATACAACTATAAGCACAAGTGCAATATTAAACATTAGACTCTTTGTACCCAGGTATTATAACAAAGTCCCATTGCAGGCCTAATTGCGGAGCTGGCTGGGATCTTGTGGTGGTCCACTTGATGAAAATTTAGCAAGCTTGCACTTTAACCCTCCAACAGGTCATAATGTGTTAGCACAGTTTTAAAACTTGAACTTTGAAAGTAGAAATGGCAGCCATTCAAAGGCAATAACTGTAATCCAACTTGGAGAAACAGAAATTTCAGCCAGCAATGCCAGCACTCATGTGACCCTTGGATGCAGCAGACCAGCAGCAGTATAGCAGTTCAGAAGGAACAAGGAGCAGTACACAGGAGCAGAAACAGCCCAGAAGTCTCGGATTCTTTTGAGCAGGTGACAACAGCTCGGGGCCTTCTTGTCTCACACCTCTGTGGATGCAGCTCTTCTCTACCAGCTCTCAAGCCACTACCCTTCTAGCTCACACATTTCTGGATGCCGAAACCTTCTGGCACCTCTTCTCAGGTCTCAGCTCTTCTAAATCACACCCAGGACACGGGAGCACTGCGCAGCAGCCTCCCGGTTCACAAGGAGCCCAGACCACAGGAGCAACCCCATGGTCAGTCTCCCCCAAATGGGTTAAAAGTACCTCAGCACTTTGGCATACACCCGTGGCTCCCTGTTCCCATTCACCCCACTTGATAAGGGATAGCTGATCCGTTACTTGGCTCCAAAGTGGCAAGAACAGCATAAAGACAAAGAACCTCTGTGCGCAAACACTGAGGCAAGGGTTACCCCACCAAAGGGCATTTGGCTGGGAAGCCAAGTTTCAAGAAAATACAAAATCACACATGCCCCCACAATGCAAAGCATCATGGGCTGCATATGCAAATCACCACAGAATGTTATGCTGGTCCAACTTTAAGCAGAATTGCATGGTGCCGAAAGGCAAGAACAGCATGCAGTCTTTGTCTCCACTTGGATCAACTTGGAACTCTTGAAAGCAGCAAGGCCCCTTTGATTTATGCTTTCTGCTGAGTGCTTCAGAACAGTCTCTGGCAAACTCCCAACTTAACCCCCCTGGCTAGCTGTAGGCTTTCTCAGGGTGCTGAGGGAATTATCCCCAAACGTTCTGGTCCCTTTCACTCTAGGGCTTCCAGACACTGGAGATTTAGTCAAGTCTCTAGTCATTGTCTGTGGAAGCCTTAGGCCACCTTCCAAATGTGGTCTGGTCACTGGCCGTATGCTCTTCTCACTTGGGGAGAGCCTCAGGAGAACTGCCCTGAGTTGTAACTGTCGTTGGGGTTTCAGGAAAGAAAAGTGATCTGTGATTGGTTGATTTTAAATGTCCATCTTTTTCTGTGGGGGGGACTGGCCCCTGTCCTGCATGCCTCTCCCCCATGCTGAGGCTTTTCCCCCTAGGCAGGCCCCCCCTACAGACAACGGTCTCAAGTGTTGGCTTACCCCCCAGAGTTGGGTCACAGGAGTGGGACACCCCCTCCGGTGGACATGGATCGGAGCAGGAGTGGCAGCAGACAGGGCATTAAGGATACGGGACATATTTTTTTGTGGCTGCTGTGGAGATCCCTTGGGGCAGGGTCATGCAGTGATGTCCAGCATTCACCCCACTCCCCCCCATACATGATATGCCGGCAGCGGCAGCACCCCCAGCCTCCGCCAGAGGTCCACAGAGTGCCAGACACCCTTCCCCCTTCCTCCAGAGAAGGAGAGCAGTCCCTGGGATACTCAGTCCTTCTCCCCCCCAGGCTGACCCTCTGACTCCCTGAGTCTATCTCTGAACCCAGGATGTCAGTGTTGCAAGCGGACGCCATGCCACTGTGCCGGCAGGCCAGCCAATTATCCATCTTTAAAATTAATATTCAGTAGGTTCTCTTAATGTCTGATTGGTGGACAGTTTGGGTACTAAGATACTGCCCATATCCCTTACCCAGGAGCCCTAGCTTCAGGTCCTTGAGTTCCTAGAATGTTGATTGGCTGTTGCAGGCTCAAAGGTAACAAAAATGGCTGCTGTTGTAAACAGTTTATGGCAGTTACAACTTTAAGTTCATGTTGCAGTCAAACAACATTGTTCTACAACTATTTGCCCCCAGTGTCCATTAACAGACCCTCTGCCCTAATCTCAAGTGGCAGAGCAGAGCATTCACAAGGCTTTCTCTGCCTGTCACTAGCACCTTAGGGCTGACCCCCATGTGACAGGCAGAGCTTGTATTTACTTTGCAGCAGCTTTCACAATTAGAGAGACAAGTGCCTTTATGTGCCATTAACAAAGTTCATATTTCAACTCTTCTTGCCCCTTCTGTGTATCTCTGAACCCATTTAGCTGTCTTGGGATCAGAGCACACAGAGGGAAGCTGAATTCTTTGCATGCTCGCCCAGCAGCTCGCATATTTCAGATGCAAACTGCATGGCAGCAGCGTTTTACCTTTTTACTGAAATGGGCGATTAAAATCTTTTTAAAAATATGCACTGCTATGGTCTCCCTACCCAAGGAGCCAGCAGGAAGCAAGGGAGGACAGAGAACAGGACCCAGGGTTGGTGGCAGGACCACAGGAGGAGGAAGAGGTGCTACTGGTAAGCCTTCAACCTTTGGGGGGGGAGTTATAGGGGGGAAACTGATGTAACTCCATCCAGGGTATGCCTTTAAGGTATGACCCATTTCCCAGAGTGAGATGGGGGAAAGGACAGTTCCTGTGTAAAATGTACCTCCAAAGGCATAACACTCCCTAAAGAAAACACAAACTCTACAGATAACAGGAAACACTGCCACATACCCTTGGCAAGTGTGATCGACCTAATGAAAATGGTGTTGGGGACCAAAAGTGAGTTCAGTAACTTACCAACACTGCCTCTCTCTCTTGGGGTCTGCATAGCTAAAAGCATGGATCTTCTTTTGTCCTAACCAGTTCTCCAAACCCCATCGGTTCCCCAAGAGTCTCATGGGATAGGGAACCTTCCCTACCTCCCACTGTGCCCCTGCTATATTGATCATTGCTGCCTGCATTTGACACCCTGCATGTCTGCCTAGCATCTCAAACTAAAGTCTTTGAAAGACTATTTTGCTCAAAAATACTTATCCCTGCACTTTTGATTGTCCCTAGTTATTCTGGTCAGCATTTAAGCTCCCTTTTCAGATAGCACTGCTATCCTGGTCACCTGGAGGTGGGTTGCAGTGAACTCAGCCAATCATGATGCCTTCCTCCTCTACACAAGGATGGTGGCAGGCTAAGAAGCACTCACAATCCAAACTGGGGAGGTTGGATGACCTGGTGGAGTCACACAGCATGCACGTGGAAGTTGTGTAAATCAAACCCCAGTCTGCTGGCTGTACCAGGTTCATTGTTTGCCATAATCATAAAGAGAAAGCTTCAGGATCTGAATAAAATACAACTGGAACCTTGCCTAAAATAATTTACTATAGTGTGTGGCAATGCCCACGACTGGCTATCACTTAAGCTAAGTGTTGCAAGTGCCCCTATCAATGCTATTTACTGTTCACTATCTCTTGGTGTATGGGCCCTAAATAAATATGCCCTGCTAAATGTTTTACTGATATAACCTAACTATGAGGTGTGTGGCATGCTCTGTGTGCTTCCAATTAAACTACTACCATAGCAGAGCATGTATACCAGGTATACACCATGCCCAAATACCCATGCTTGCCCATATTAGCTGGTGAATGCCACTTATCAAGGTATGTTTAGCCTGGAAGAAAAATGGGGGAGGGGAGGATATGCCTCAAAACTGCACCCAGCAGCATTTGTAGAGGGCCCCTGCTGGAACGCCGTGTAATCCGCTGGCAGCTACTCACATTTGATTTGTCACCTAAGAAACTCACTCTCTTAGAGCAGAGTGCTACCTGCTGTTGAAATACCCTATCTGTTGTTGAATCTTTTGTTACAGTTTTAACTTTTTTGCCCTTCCCTGGCTTATGGATTTTGACTCCACACTAATGGTGCTTTGACCTTGTGTCCTACCTTTATGCATGGTATGTACATTTTGTAACTGAATGACCACATCCTGTACAACATTATCTGCTCCGCCTCTATAGCCGACTTGGTATGAAATCATCATGTGTTGGGGGGGAAAGTCAACTGGTTTGCTTCTAGGGCAAGACACTGACCCCAAGCTTCTATATATAGCGTGCACTGTTGTGCTGGGTGAAAAACATGCAGTACTGTGATCTGTTTGATGATGTATAGTTCTTAATGTTATCCCCCCTTTCTTTTTTTTTTTAATAACCCAATAAATGTATGCACCCAGTGGGGCTGCCACTCAGTATGTCATTTCAACAATACCGTGGGAAAAATACCAATGAAAAAATATTGCGTGACACAATATCATATAGAACATATGGCCACCTTGCCATATTCCTGTTTCTTTAGTACTGTGTGGACTAAAGATAGTTATATATAATGCAGGGGGTGTGGGGAGCACAGCCCCCTATAATGCGCTGTGCAACCTCTCAAATCTGTCTCGGGTGCTTCATTTCTGTTTTTATGGCTGCAGTAGGTGGAGCCTACAGATGTTTTGCATGTACAAATGGAGTGATGTCATGTTTTCTGTTCGAGAAACTGACTGAAGGTGTAAGTAGTCTCTTCCACCTTACCCTCCTCCAAGCAATGTTTTCTGCCCTCAAATAAATATGCTTTCATGTTAGTGAATGGCTGCAGGGTACTATTTTCTTTCTTAAATGGGTGGTACAAGAACTGGAACCTGAGTAGTGGGAGGCAGCATTATTTTTTTGGAGGGAGTAAGATCCACCCCCACCTCCACCGAGAAGTTCCCAAAGATCCACCCCCAACTTTTTTTTATTCATGTGAGAGGGGCATGAGGTGGCTCTATAATGCTGTAACAACACACACTAGTTTTGGACCTGTATAAACCAACAGAACAAGTCTGTGCAGTGATCAAGTTGTGGAGCCCCTGCATTTTATTAAGGATTGGGAGAACAGTAGATACGTAATGCCTTTATTAAGGACTAGGAGAACAGAAGATATGAAATGCCTTTAAATTGATTTAAAAAACCTTTGGAACAAATGATTATCAGAGCCACCACCACCTGGGACCTCAGAAGGAGACAGCAATTAAGGGATGAAACTACAGCTGCCAAGGAAAACAATAGACACAGCATTCTAATTTACAGTAAATTGAAAGAGCCAAAGTTTTTTCTTAAATATTTGTATACTAAAAACATAAAGTTCAGCTTTTGGGATTAACAATATTTGTTTACCTTATTCAATATAGACATAGTTAATATAAAATTTGTCTTTTTAGTAGTTTCAAAACTTCGAAAGCATTGGTGTTAGTAATGCATTTAGAAATATATTTTTTTGTCTTTACAGTTAAACATGCAGTTTCATGTCAGGGCACATTTTTGGGGGAAGTCAAATTATTTTAATCATGAAGCATTGGTGTTTGTAATGCATTTAGAAATACATTTTTTAATTGTCTTTGCAGTTAAACATGCAGTTTCATGTCAAAGCACATTTTGGGGGGGTTCAAATTATTTTAAACATGGGCACAGTGCTTGGTAAACACAAACTTTGATGATAAAGTGTGTTTTTTCCTTTGAGAAGTATGTATTAGAAAACATTAAACAAGAAAACAATTGGTGATTTTAAAAGCTATTCCGATCAGAGCTGACATTTAAAAAAATGTTCAACTGTATTTTTTATTTAATTTTATTTTATCAGGGACGCTAGAAACAAGATGTTAACATTTACTCCCTGGAGCCTGCTGTTCTGTTTTTTTATTGCATCTTGTCCCAGGCAGTCTTCCCAGAGTGCAGTTTGTCAGGGCACATTTTTTTGTTGGGGGGGGGTAAAATTATTTTAATCATGAAGCATTTGTGTTAGTAATGCATTTAGAAATACATTTTTGAATTGTCTTTGCAGTAAAACATGCAATTTCATGTCAGGGCCCAATTTTGGAGTGATGGGGTTCAAATTATTTTAATCATGGGCACAGTACTTGGTAAACACAGTGTTGATGATAAAGTGTGTTTTTTATTTGTTGTTGTCGAAAAACTAGAGAACTCCCTGTTGTGGTGGTGCCAAGTTCAAAATTAGAAATGCTGTTATGACACACAATTGGACAGCACACATCTCATTTCAATGGAATAAGCAGACCTCCTTCATTTTCCATGTACAGTATGTGGGTTCAGTGATTACCATTGGCACACCTTGTGGTACTAGTGCTAAGACAGCTCCTTATTGAAAATATAGGTGTCTCAATACAAGATGATAAAGAGCAGCTAGAAAAAATAACATCCATGTAGAATTCTTACATATTTGTTTAAGACGCCAGCTCAGCCTCCAGCTGTTAAAATTCCCAACTGATGTTTTGCACTTTGCGCATCCTCAAAGTACTGTGTAGCAATTTGTTAGCTATAATTTAAGTTCTGCCGGTATGTATAATAACCTGGTAATGGCTTTCCATTGATCTAGTTCTTAATTACATGCCTGCATTGCTTTGGCATACAATTGCTAGGTAACCATAATGCCACCTGTTACACATTCATTCTTTGGCTCCTAAATGGCAAAACAGTCCATTGTGCACACCTAAAAGAGGCAATTAAAATATGTTCTTTTCAGTCTAGAACAGGAGACAAGATCAACATGAAAGTTTTTCTGTTTCAAAAATGGAAGCTGCAGTCCCAAACAACTCTTGCCCCCCCCCCCATTGTTGTACCTCTGCATGTCTCATTGGTAGAATGACTGATCTGTATGGGGTTTTTTTTCATTTTTTTAAATTTTTTTTACAACAGCCTACTCTCTAGCCAGTGAAGGAGTGCACCTTGCTCCTGGGGACATTTAGCATATCACAAACCACCGACTGTCTTCATTTACATTAGTCCGGTCAGAAGAAAGGTGCTACTTTTTTTTCTCAGTAAATTAAAAAAAGAGGAAATGCCTAATATCTTGAAACAGATTTAAGAAAAATTATTCTGCACTCAATATGAGACACATTTTTTCAGCTGTCCTCTTTATAATCAGAGCTGCTGATGCCACAGTGAAAACTTTGAAAAAACTAATAACCCAGTACAACTCGGTTTACATTTTAAATATATTCTGTAGCTTTCTCCTGCCTATCTTTTATTACAAAGGAAATTTGGATGACTATATGGTCTTTATCTGTTAGAGTTCATCTGCCTCTATAGCTGACTCCCTACTTCAAGTCATAGTGCTATGTCGTGACATCACAGTCTGCCGTCATGGGAGTAACTGTGATGTCACAAGCCATGCATTATGACCTCAGGTAGGGAGAAAGCACCAGGAATACATGAACACTTCAGGAGCAGCAATCCTCTTTTCATGCAGATGGCCTCAGTAAAAAATAATGGGGGGAAAACACAGAACTAATGTAAAACATAAACTGAACTGTGTCTAAATATTATGTTTTCTTTCACTTATCCTGAAGGTGACAGATGCTCTTTAAGACTGGCACTCCATTTGGGGGAGGGTGCTCATCGGAGCAAGGTGGCAACATCTATGTTACATGTATGTTTCAGTGCTGAACTGTAACACAATTGCTTTCATTGTTTTTCCTGTACTATAACTGTTTTAAGACATTCCAATGCATGCTTAAACCCATCGGTGATTACTAACAGCAAAATAGTGCTGCTTGAAAAGTTTTTCAACCCAAATTAATGAACATGACTGTGACTCTGGGGCAGTTGCCTCTCCAAAGACTGTTATGACAATAACGTCTCCCTCTGTCTGTCTATCTGTATGTCTATCTATGTAATTATCTATATTTCTATCAGTTGCATCTATCCCTATTTTTACCTATTGTATATGTAAAATAAATCTGCATATTGCATTTGCCTGCACTCTGAACACGTACTTATGATACAGTGCATATTTGTACTCCACTCCAGTATAGACCTCAAACTGTCTTGATATTCCCATTATCAAAGGCATAACTACCTTAACCTTATCAACAGCAACCCCTTATTATAGTTACTGTCACATTTTCTCTCCTAATAAAGTCCATCATTACACCTGACTGCCTGACATCAACACATTACTTAAGTATAACTTACATCATCTCATGGACAACCCCCTGTTTTTCTTTATGAAACTGTGTAAATAAACCCGACTGAACATATGCCAGCCATTACTTTTTCATGTACTGCCACCTATTGTACCTGTCAAACCTATATTGCTTACCATTCCTTCCATTGAAATCTACACCGTTATATCTTTTCCTAATAATGTGTCTGCCTTCCTTAGAAAGCAAAATAAAACAAATTTTACTAGTTAAAAATCATTGTGTTGTTTCTCCATGCCACCTTAACAGTTCCACACAACCTCACTAATTTCATTATGCAGCCGTGGTGGATAAGACCAGAATTTGTTTTGGTTTGTAGTCATTTGCGATATTTTGACATGCAGTGAAATTCCTCTGCGGCATATGTGTTTTCGGCAGGATTACATTGAAATTTGTGACATCATTATTTTTTCCTGTGGCTTTGTCACATGGTGCCCCCAATGGGACCGAATAATACAGATTATGGGGGAGGGAGCAAACCACGCAGTCGCTGAAAAGGGGCCTCCCAAACCCCTAGTAACAGCTTTTCATCTCCCACTGTAACTTTTTTTTTTGTTTCACCCATCCACATCAAGTTCATCAATGTATGTTGCTGGCCCCCCTGTAACTGTCCCCCCAAAACTAACCCTTCCTCTCAGCATCCACCCCCCAAATGTATCACTGACACTGGGGGTGCCCAATCTCTCAGTGTTGCCACCTCCTAGTTTTTTTTATTTTATTTATAGTGTATGGTGGAATGTCGTTCTCCACCGAAATCGATCGTTTTCGAAACCTTGTAGTCACACACTAGTGACGTTCGCAGTACAACAGAATGATGTTTTCTACTGTACTGACGTCACTACTATCTGCGTAACATTTGACAGTTGAGGGCTCACTGCATAGACAGGACACATCTAAAGCAGCAATATCGGGGCAGTATTAATGGTTATGTGAAAACGTTCACAATGTAAATTCTTTTTCCCTTCTAGTAACTTTTTTTACCAAAACGGCGTTCCACCATACACTATAAAGAAAGTGCATGGGAACAGTTGACAACAGGGCATCTTTCACCTCGTTGGCACTATGACAACGGATTACCTCTCGAGCTGCGCTCTTGAGGTAATCTGTTGTCATAGTGCCAACTCGGTGAAAGAATAGCCCTGTTGTCAACCGTTCCCCATGCACTATCCTATATGTATCTGCTTGTAATGCAGAAAACTGTCCATCGATGTCTGTAGCTGGTGCCCCTGTAACTGTTTCCCCACTGACCCTCCCTCTGAGCACTTACCACCCCACCCCAACAAACATAACACTGACACTGGGGGAGCTCAATCTCCCAGTGTCATCCCTCATAGTTTTTTTTTATTCTATTTATATAGATTTGGCTGAAACAAAGAAAATCATCCATTAATGCCTGTTGCAGGTGCCCCGTAACTGGTTCCCCCCACCCAACCTTCCATCTCACCACCGATGACCCCCCCACCTCCCCCACTAAAGTAACACTAACACAGAGGGTGCCCAATCCCTCAGTGTCATCACCTGAAATATCAAAAATTGCCTCTCTTTTTGTTTTGTTTTGATAAACCTATAAAACAGAAAACCGTCAATCATTATCTGTTGAGCCATTGTCCCCCACCTGACCCTCCCACTTAGCACCCCCAGCCCTTACTTACCCACTATGGGTCTGACACCATAATCTTCTCTGGACCACAGAGGCATCTTCAGTCTTCAAAGGCAGACCATGAACTGAGGAAATCAGGTATGTGGTTCAATATATTTCAATGGGGTTTTGAACTTAGTGGCATAACTTGGCCATTTTTGAATATTTTTTCCCCAAATTTTCAACATACGATTTTTTGGGATGCCACCTCATGAACAATTATAGTAACATTAGACAGCTCTGTCTCAAAAGGTGATTTTGTGGTCACTGCATGAAATCACCTTTCAGGAAGGAGTTGAACATTTTCTCTGCCCTTGTTCATGAGGTGGAGTCATTAGAAGGCTATGTTGGAAAACTGGTGTAAACATACTAAAAAACAAAATGATGAGTCTATGTTGACGACCCCAAGGCACACCCCAACACCTGTCAGTGTGTGGACAGTGGTGGTGGTAATGGTGTGTGTGTAGGGGGGTGATGTGGGGTGTTAGGGAACACCACAATTCCATACTTTTGTTGCTTTAATATGAACCCTAACTGATGCATTAACAAAGTTTTTTGCAATGAATTTCCTTACTTTTTGAGACCCTGTGCTCGAATCCCGCCATAGATGCCCATATGTATGAAGGTGTGGAACTGCACTTCCATGTGTAGTACAACAGTGACCAAATTGTAAGCATAGCCATTTTATTACCCCATCTCATGTACCCTGGTATGAAGAAATTGTGAAATGCAAGTCAAACTGTAATTATGCTCAACTGCAACGCCATTCTGCACCACATGCATGCGTAGGAAAATTTCAATGGCCGTGCATAACTCAGGCGTTTTTTTGTATTTTTGCACCATATTTTCAACATGGGCTTTTTGGGAGCCTACCTCATGAACACTGGCACTGTCATTTCTTTACTCATTCCTAAAAGGGGATTTTGTGCAGCGTCCACAAAATCACTTTGCAGGTCAGAGTAATGAAACAACAGTGACAGTGTTCATGAGGAGGGGACCCAAAAAGCCCATGTTGAAAATGTAGTACCAATATACCATAAAATGGCTGCGATATCAAAATAAGTTCAAAACGTCATTGACAGCCATTATATGGCACTTACCTTGATTATTCAGTTCATGTTTTGGTTTTGAAGAGTGCAGAAGTGTCCTGGTCCACAGAAGATGATACCCGATGACCTATGTTGGTAAGTATAGGGAAAGTGGGGATGTGGGGTTGTGGGTGCTCAGTGGGAGGGTTGGGATGGGGAGGGGGATGGGGAGATGAGGGACCATTTTCTTTTTTACAGGGTTTAAAAAAATAATAAAAGATGTTGGGGACTGGGTTTTTTTACAGAGGTAGACAATCTTTGGGGACATTGGGGGGATAGTACCTTACAACTAGAGACACTGGGAGTGGGCTTCCCAGTGTGCCAAACTGGCAGGGGGGCTTACAGTGCCAACAGGGGAATTGGGCACACTACTGTCAGCAAATACAGGGATAAAACATGGTTTAGGGACACTGGGAGTGGGCTCCCCAGTGTCTCACATTGGCAGTGGGGGCATACAGTCTCAACATGGGGATTAGGCACCCCACGGTTGAAAAAATACATAAATACATTGTTCAGGACACTGGCAGCGGGGGTGAGGGGGGTGGAATGTTTCATTGTGTAATAGATATTTATTCCTGGGATTGTTTTTCCCAAAATGAATTACACAGCATTTTGACATGTTAAAGTGTAGCCCCCATTTTTGAGACCAGGAGCTCAATTTATCTAAGTCTTCTTGTAGAATATCAGTTTCCTCACTGTTGTTACATACATTGCTGATTTTACAATTGTCAGTGTATTTAATAAGATTACAGTTTATATTATGGGACAAATCAGAAATGAAAATTTGAAAGATGAAGGGAGCCAGAAAGGATCCCTGTGGTACACCACTATTAATTGCTGACCAGTTTGATAGAAGACAATCTATAACCACTCTCTGATATTTGTTTGAGACCCAGTCTGCTATCCAGCATATGAGTAAGGATTGAATACCACAAGCCTTTAGTTTATATATTAATGCCCAGTGTGGAACTGAGTCAAAAGCATTTTTGAAATCGAGAAATATGACAGTACAGGGTGAGTTATTATCCAGATTAGAACTTATATTATTGTAAAAGCTGATCAGATTAGTAGAACAGGACTGTCCTTTAATAAAGCCATGTTGACAGTTGTCAATATTGTCCACAAGCAGTGGAGAAAATGGGGGGTGAGGTGGGATAGCTTATAGTGCCAACAGCGGGATTGGGCACCCGACTGTCGGCAAATACATTTTAAACATTTATTTTTATATTAATTAACATTCCTCTGCCCCTTTCCTCTTACAGTCACTAAAACAGGGAGAATCAGGTTTCTTTAGGTAAACACCAACAGGCAGAAAAAGACAAGAGTCTACATTGTCTGTTCTGTTCCTACCTAACTCAGCCCCACCTGCCTCATGCTGTCTGTGCATTGCTGAGCATCCTAGTGGTAGCTCGACTTCTCACCCCCTCATCATTCCCATATTTTACTGTATCAGCCCCATACAGTACTTGCCATCCCAAAATTCACACATACTGCAGCATTACCTTATTGTGTTTAGGGAAGCAGCAGCAGGTTTTCTAATTGTCTGTGACAGGGATGGTAATGAGATGTGAATACTGTTTTGCAGCACCTTAAAGGGAACATAAACAACGGTATTTACATTTCTTAAAATACGGTAATTGTAAATTTTGGCATGTGAGAAGTCTATTTTGTTACCCCAGTGTATTGTTTTGTGTGTTTGGTTTGAAATAGTCCTATTATTTCTTTATTTAGGGCCCCATATAAATGCACCCTTTTCTCCTCCCAGTATTCATTTTATTAATAACTTAGCAATTTCAGAAACCAGTGGCTGAAGACTACAGTAAAGTGGAACATAGTGATATGGACTCACCTGATGTCACTGTGTTCTGGTTTATTGTAGTCTTCAACTCAACTGATGTCACAGGATTCTGGAATTTATTCATTTAATCTTTGGTGACCAGGTAAGGCCCACTAGGCCCACAACCAAACAGTTGGTCTGCATTATCCAAGTGCCATGTCAATAATGGAAAAAAATGTCACAAAATAAGGAAGCCAAAATAACAAAATAGTTTATTGCGGTAAGAGAGACAGTCAAGACTAATGTGAAACTGGACCTGTGAAAACTGCAAACCTGCTAGCCCAGCATGTGGTTACTGGGGGAGGTGTAAGAGCTGAATAGTATTTCTTGAAGCGTGGATGCAGTTCACTTCACTAGCCATACATTGGCAATTCCACCAGAAGTGCTTTTGGTTGGACATCTTGAAGCAAAGCTCCTCCCACCACTCAAGCGGTATATCCCCCAACTCTGCCCCATGACATCAGATTTTTCTTTCTGCTAAAAGAAAAGATCACCTCCTTTGTGCTCTTGCTAAGGAATTACTGTGCCATAGGTGAACCCTTTATTTTGAAGTTTTCGAAACTAGCATCAGTATTTCCTGGGTCCCTTTGACGCTGTAACACTGGTGAAGATGGAGCATCAGAAGCCAGGGTTTAAATTTTGTGTTTGGATCCAGCAGAAAATGTTACTTACCAATCTGCACGACACATGCCTGTACTGCCTAGGTCACCAGCACGACATACCTGGGTGCGAACTCTGTTTATCAAGAATCCAGGAGTCTCTTGAAGATGGGAAGCATCGACTTACCCTTGGATAGCCTTTGGAGTGGGATCTGAAAGACCACCTTAAGGGCCACAAGAAGGCCTCAGCAGCTGCTGGGTCCTGCTTTTCAGCTTACAGCCCTTAAGGAGGAAGTGGTGGCTGCTGTAGGGGGAACCTCCCGAATCTCAGAGCTGCTGCCAGTTGGAGCCAGCTTGGAGAGTTGTTCATGGAGGAATTTCATGAAATGTGCATGGCCTCCAGACCTTGGTGGAAAGCCCTGTCCACCATGACAAGAAACACAATCACCACTGATGCCAGTCATGGGATCAGGAGCAATCAATGTTCTCCTGATCCCTCGACTCTCCTGACCAATCTACTCTGGTCGAGACCCCTCTGGTCAAGGGGAAGGTCAAGAGCTCCTTGGTACCCCTGTCTGGCTTATTGACTTTGGTGCTGGTCAAGCAGACTGTTGAAATTTTCATCAAGCCTGTCGACTGGCAGTCAGTTGAGATTTAGGTGCTCTGGTTCCTCACTCAGGAGGACATGTACTGGTCACCGTCCCCATTTGGTTCACCTTGGAGCAACCTTTATCAGCATTCAAGCCTTTTAAGCCTGTTCTGGTCACAAAGGTCAGGCATGCAGTGAACTGCCACCAGCCAGAAGGCTCCTCTCAACATCGATTATCCGGTCAACGATTGAGGCCTTGATCGAGATCTCGACTGAGGTGCTTTCACTCTTGATTCCTTTTGACTGGGAAGTGTCACTATTGATGCTTCTCAACCTCCTCATCCTCAGATGAGGAGAGACAATGCTGCAAGATGTGCCAGTGGTGCAAAGATCTCTTCTGGCAACAGAGGTCATTGCAGGGTGGGGTAAAACTTTACTGCCCTGGACCTTTGGTTACATTGCAGTCACCAGTCATGCCCTTGTTAGTCCACACAATATAGATGCTCTCCTTGACTGCTTTTTGATGGAACCACCACTACCACAGTTGACAGTGTGCTCCAACCAAGGAAACCTTTCAGCCACCAGCTTGCCAGGTCAGTTGTCAGTGCATATCACCCAAGCAGAGGATACTCAGTACTCCGTGGTAAGAAATGGTCAATGCCCATTTTTGAGGAGTCCACAGATGAATAAGACCTCTTGTCCATGGCCTCCATTGGGATTCACATCCTGGACTGGGATTTGGTAAAGGAACTGACCATAGAGCATGGCCCAGTATTTTTTGGTTTGCTTATCTGTTTGATTTCAGAGTTCATGTCTCTCCTGCTATATCCAGTCCAAAAAAGAGCTAAGTACCCTTTTAAGGACATTTTGGGCTGGGTTAGGGGAAAGGGAAAGGGAACATTGTTTAACCAGGAGTAACACACTGAGCTGAGGTTTGTTTCCAGATGTGACCTGGGAGCACAAGGAAGTTAAATGACTTGCTTAGGATCACACAGTATGTACCTAGGCGGCTGTGGGATTCAAACCCAGGTCTCTAGATCTGCAGCTCAGAGCCTTAACCCACTGCATTATACTGCTTCCTAAATGATGATCCCAGAGTTGCCTTTTCCATTGCTGAAGCCATCTTGGAACTGGCTCTGGAGCTTTGGCAGCATCCAGGATCTTGCCTGGAGCCTTCCACCTGCATGCTTCACAAATACGCATTTCCTACTAGGTCTCTGTCTGGATTCTCAGACCACTCTTCCACCAAAGGGCTGCTGTCTGATTCAACCTTCAACAAATCTGGGGGCCAAGGGGACATGAACAGGCCCCTTGTCAAGGAGTTCAGAAAGACTGATCATGCGGCAAGAAGGTTTATGCTGCTGCATCCCTGGGGCTCTATCAGGCAAGATATGCTGTCATGATGGCTAACTTCAGTCACTTCCTAATGGGAGTGTTTGAAACAATCCTCTCTCGACTCCCTGCTGATCAGCAATCAGCGGTGAAGATTATGTGAGACCAGGGTCAATTGCTGGCCAAACACTAGCTCCAGATGGCCTTGGACATAGATCTCATAGATCGTTACGAGCAAAAAGGCCAATGACCTTTATGTTGCTTGCCCCCATCATCAGGGGATGGTCCATTTTGTAGCTGGCAAAGTAATTGTCTAGTATATTTTTAAATTCCATTGTATGTTTTCTACTCTCCACCTCTAGTAGGAGACCATTCCAGACATTTATCACCATTTGGTTAAACCAGTGTGCCCTATGTGTAGTATTATATTATTCCCCTATAAGTTGGAGAATGGGGGCCCTGGTGTTATAATGCTGTTACCTAAGCCCTAGGCACAGACAATCCCACAGATCAGTGTTAGTTAATGCTGGAAAAAGAGGCATATGTTCCTTCTAAATCTTCTGTATTTTAAGGAGTATAACCCTAAAGATTTTAATCTGTCCTCATATGCCAAGTCATTGATTCCAGTTACCATCCTGGTTACATCTGACAAAAAACCTGCTCAGGGATTTGGCTCCCTGCTCAACACCATCAAACAAGATCGCCCTGCTTCCCCTGGTAAACCAGCAAATATCCTGAGGTCTTCATCTCGTCAATCCTGTCTCCTGGTCTGGGTAGAGTGAGTAATCATCAGGGTAGCTCCCTGCAACAGAGCTCAAATCAATGTGTCATCTGATTTAATTGTGTTGGTTGATCATTCTTGAATCCTTGAATGAATTCCGTCTGGTCCAGCCACTTTATTTGTATTTAGCCTATGTAAGCGGGACCTGACATCACTAACTTTCAATTTATATTCCCTGTCACATGCTTTCATAGGAGGTGGGAGCTTGAAATCGGATTTCGTGTTAAAAACAGAACAAAAGTACTTGTTAAGTGCTGTATTCAATTCAATTCAAGTTTATTGCAGGAAAGCTCCATTGAGCAGGCTCATTCACAAGGAGGTCCTGATTATATATAACAGGGCATATACATATAAACAACAAGGGTAGATACAATACATGAGAGCATAAATACAGTGAATTACAGGTAATGTAAAAATACTGAGCAGCTGCAAAACAGCAATAGCAGAGCAATAACGTGTGATGTACGGGGAAAAAATTGGTACCATATATTTGGACTGTCTGTTTTTCATTCCTTATTATGTTACCACTATCTTCCTGGAGGGGGGCCAATCTAGATGTTGTCACCTCTTTTATAATTAATATAACTATAAAATGACTTATAATTATCTGCCACATCCTTAGCTAATCTCTTTTCATATTTCCTTTTGTCTGATCTAATGAGTTTGTTGCAGTTCTTAGCTTTAAGCTTATGTTTATCCCAAGCCATGGACATGTTCGTCTTTCTAGCTTTAGTATAAGCTCGTTTTTTCTTATTGATTGCATTTTTTACTCTTTTGTCCAACTGCTTAGGAATCCTTCCAGTTGTGTTATATTTTATGTGTCCAGGTACATATTTGTTTACTAACTGGTCCAACTTATCTACAATTACCTCCCACATGCCATTATGATCTATATTCATAAAATTTGCCCTCTAATTCCAGGAGCTAAGCTCTTCCCTCATTTTATTGAAGTTAGCTTTGTTAAAGCATTTTATCTTGGTTCCTCCTGTAACCCTAACACTACCTTCATTAATATCAAATCTAACCATATTATGGTCACTATTTCTAATAGGGTGAATAGTTCTTCAGTCAACTAACTGATCATCCATATTACTCAGTACTATGTCCAAGATGTAATCACCCCTTGTGCCAGTGATTGCATATTGTTCCAATGTCACATCACCCACTGCATCTAGGAAATGGCTTTCTGCTGCAGTTCTGCCTTTGAGATTGGACAAGCTATACCAGGCATATTGAAGTCACATCATGAGAATTATTCTATTGTCTGAATCTACTTTATTCATACAATTATAGAACTCTGTGTTGATCTATGGTTTCTGAGTCTGCTGTCTTTACACCACTCCAGTATGTATTTTCCTGCCCCTCTTAGGATACACTGTGACCCAAACTTGCTCTAAGGCTAAAATTACTTCCCATATACATAACCTCTGCCTGTATGGACTTGGAGATATATAGGGCAACTCCTATTCCCACTTTATTAATCCTTTTTTTGCTGTGCAGGTTATACCCTACAATATTCCCCATGTGTCATTAACACGTCACCACCTATCTGTAATAGCACATATTTGGATTCCTTCAGTGATAATAATATGTTCTAGTTCCTCAGTTTTTGTAACCATGCTTCTGGCATTCAAAAGTAAGACTCTCCATCTCTTAACTGTAGTGTCTCTAGCCAGTCTATTCACTGTGGTTTGCTTGTCTCCACCACAGAAGACATTATCCCCAATCCCTTCTCCCTTATCATTTAATTTGAACATTTGCTAATGCTGTCTCCTATTCTATGTGCCAGAAGCATAAATTCCCCCACAGTTTAGGTGTAGGCTGTCTCTACCACACAGGTTTTGGTCACTAAACCTATCCCAGTGTCTTAGAAATTCAAAACCTTCCCTTTGGCACCATCTCTGAAGCCATCCATTCTTATGCTGTAAATCACGAGTTTTTGCAAAATTTGCCCTTGGGACTGGGAGTATTTCAGATATTATAACTTTGCACCTGTTATTTTTTTTAATGTTTCTCCTAGCCACTCAAAATAATTTTGTATCTCTAGATCTTTTCTTCTGCCTATATTGTTGGTGCCAAAGTGTAGGACTGTGATTGGATTGGTCAAGCCCTTATAACCTTAAGATTATTATGTACATAGATACATAGATACATAGACAGTGTCGGCAGATAAGGGCCTATGGCAAACCCAGTCAGCCCATTTGAGCTTGTAAGTTCAGTTTGTTTTCCTAGAAGTCTGTTGCCCCTTACCCCTGACCTCTAGAATTCCTTTATGTCGATCCCATGCATTCTTAAATCCCGTGATTGTTTCAGCCCCCACCACTTCCTCTGGCAGGGTGTTCCACTTGTCCACCGCCCGTTCTGTGAAGAAATTCTTTCTCATGTTTCCTCTGAATCGTCCTCCCTCCAACTTCATCCCATGCCCTCTAGTCCTGGAACATCTTTTTTGCTTAAAAATAGTGTTTTCCTGCACCCTGTTCTTCCCTGTAAGATACTTGTATGTCTCTATCATATCCCCTCTCTCCCTCTTCTCCTCCAGGGAGTACATGTTCAGTTCCTTCAGTACATCATGTATTTTTGCCCCAATAAGGAGGCTACCATTGTAGTTTTTTTTTTGGCCCTTGCAGATTATTGAGTCTATGAATTTAATCATAGAATCGCCTAGGACCATAGCTTTTCTCCCTGCTTGTTCTTTTGCACCTTTTTGCTTTATACTTTCATTCATAACTGTTGCTGCCTCAGCGTTTCCCCCTTCCACATTACTTCTATCACTGACTCCAGATTTATAGTTGTTTCAGGGACAGGCTCTTCTAACACCATCCCATTAGCTTCTGCTTGTTCCATCAGTTCTGCTGATTATTTATTTACTTTGTTTGTATCACACAGCTGTCCCAATATCACACATTTATTTTGTAGTTCACATGAGGTGACTGTCTCCTCTTTTTTGTTTTGTCCTGAACTCAGCAACAGTGATCATCTGTGATGATATTGTCCACTCCATCACTATGTGCTATTCTCTGTTTTCTTTTATCGGTTCCTACATTACTAAATTTTTTTCTTTCATCAGAAGCAGAGGTTACTGTGGGTACTACAGTGTCAAGAATTCTTGTTTCTGCGCTATCAATACATTCTTCAAGAGTCTGGATCTCATACTGTACTTTGAGTCTTTTATCACGCTCCTCAATTTCCCCCCTGCATGTTTGAATTAACAGGTATTTTGCACAAGTAACTTTATCCATTCTTCCCCCTTTTGAGTACATATCACATGACTCACAGTATGATAAATATGTGTCCATTCTAAAAATGTGGAGTTCAGTGCTGATAAGGATAGAGTTTGCACCTATTAGCACTATCAAACCTGCTCAAGTATCTTGCAGACAGTTCTTTAAGGTTAGTATGCCTGACCTCTAATGCAATACAATACTAACCTGGTATAAGACAGTATTTAATTCATGTAGAGTTTCATCCAGATTTCCACCAGTCCCACCGGGCATGCTAGACACATGCAGACACACATGTCTTTGTGTGCATCTCTGTGTGTATGACACGGCACAACTGCCCTGCTCGCTGAGGGGGAATCCGTTTATACAGAATGCCCTGGATGTTAATGCTCAGGGTCACACAGCAACTTGCTCAGCAACTGATATAAAATAAACACTAAAATATAAAGTAAAATACACCTTGAAGTATCAAAGGCTGCCTGCCCTTGCTAAATCCTTGGTGCAAATTATTCCAAAGCTGTTTGTCTATAATTCATAGTTCTGCAGTTGGCCTACAGGCCACAGGTCCCAAACTCCTTCCTGTGTACTGCATATGTTTGCTAGGTGACTGTATACTGGCTAGGGTTACTAAAATTCTCACAGATACACACACTTTTAAAATAATAAAAACTACTTTCTGGTTTAATCGTGCCTATGACTTTTGGCAATCCCACAACTAACACCACACAAGTGAATGAAGCTGCTCACTGAGGGGGTATCTGTTTATACAATATGCCCCAGATGTGAATGCTCGGGGTTACATGGTGACTTGCTTAGCAATTAATTTAAAATAAACACTAACATATATAGTAAAATACCCCTTGAAGTATCCAAGGCTGCCTACCCTTGCTAAATCCTTGGTGCAAATGATTCCAAAGCTGTTTGTCTATAATTCATACTTCTGCAGTTGGTCTATAGACTACAGGTGCAAGGCTCCTTCCTGCATACCCAGTCTGTTGCTAGGTGACTGTATACTGGCTTGGGTTACTAAAATTCTCACAAATACACACACTTTTAAAATAATAAGAATGACTGGTTTAGTCATGCTGTCCCATGGAAAAAACTACACAGGTAAATGAACTCTTGTGCCCTGTTATGTAAACAATCTCAGATAGTAGAGTCAATAATAATAATACTAATAATACAGATTTGTATGTCTTTGGAGTCTGCCAAAAAACATTCATAAACAAGCAAGAGTACTAATAAATGTTTATTAGATTACTTATGGCAGTGTTCTGGAATTTGTTACGTGGAATGTCAAGGGTGCCAGGCAAAAAGTAAAGAGATATAAAATACTAAAACATTTGCAATTGTTAAAGGGCCAGATAATATGTTTACAAGAAACACACTTGCTTGAAAAGGAGCTGAGTGTGCTCAGATGTCAGTTTATTGGTCAGGTGTACGGGGCTGGGTATAATACTGCTGCTAGGGGGGTTGCGCTCCTATTGCATAGGAGTGTGGCTTTTGTGTGTGAGGAAAAGATAGTGGACCCGGTAGGCCATTATATAATCACTATAGGGCTTTTAAACCAAACAAGGTTAGTGCTGGGCAGTGTATATGGTCCTAACGCAGACACCCCTGGTTTCTTTATGGATCTAATGAAAGTCTTAAGTCCGTTTCATCACCTCCCGATAGTGTTGGGGGGATTGGAATTTGCCATTTACTCTGGAATTGGATAAAGATGGTAAGCGAAGTAAGGGTCTCTCACCAGCCCAGAGAGCTATTAGGGATCTGTCTGATAATCTGGGTTTGTGTGATCCGTGGAGGGTTCTGCATCCTTCGTGCAGGGAATATACATTTCTATCGGAAGTTCATAAGTCCAGATCCAGGATTGACTATTTTTTGGTGAGTAGAGGCCTACTCTCAGGATTGGTGCATAGTAACATTACTCCGGGGATCTTTTCGGACCATTCCATGGTTCGCTGTTCCCTTAGTTTGGTCCAAATACTCCCACGCAGACTATTTGGAAGTTAAATAACCAATTACTTCGCTCCACGGGAATAAGGGAGTACATTGGTCGCCGGATTGAACAATATGAGGCAGAGAATAGGCATTTTTCTATTAGAGGGGATTTATGGTGGAGTGCTCTAAAATGCGTGTTGAGGGGAGAGTTTATCCAGGTGGCGGTTGCAAGGAAGAAGAAGAGGAACGACAGGGTTAGGTTTTTGTTGGTACAAATTAGGGACATAGAGAGGGCCTTGTCAAGGAATACGCCAGAGGAGACCAGGGAGCTGTTGATTAAACTGCGTCATGAGTACAAAGAGATACTAGGAGAGAGGGCAGAGTATGCGATGAATAAAACAAAAGCATTCTATTTGAACCAAGGTGAGAAATCAGGTAGGCTCTTGGCAATGCGGTTGAGGGCTGTAGAGGCATCTAGAATAGTCCAAAGTATCACGTCTCGGTAGATGGGTCGGTTAAAACTTACACTGGAAATCGTTAGGAATTTGAGGATTATTATAAGGTATTATATAGTCCAATGATTCCTAGACCCAGTAAGGAAGAAGTTGAAGATTATCTAGGTACTTGTAGTCTGCCCCAGGTGACAGAGGCTCAAAGGAGGGAGCTCTCATTTCCCATCTCTGATGAAGAGATTTTGGAGGCAATCCGAATGCTTTCCAATGATAAGGCACCTGGCCCAGATAGTTTTTCACCCAATTTTTATAAATGTTTTGTGACTCTGTTATGTCCGGCCTTAAAAGATTATTTCAGAGTATCTTGACCTTAGATGCAGTGGATGGCTATTTATTTGAGGCCCTAATAGTGCTTATTCAAAGAAGGGAAGGAATTAGATAAAGTTACAAGCTATAGGCCTATCTCCCTGATTAATTGCGATGTTAAGATCCTGGGCAAGGTTCTAGCGAATCGGTTGTCCAAGGTCATGCCTAGTCTAATTCATCACGATCAGGTTGGTTTATGAAGGGCAGGTCGGCTTGGACCACCTCATGAAAGCTATCTCATGTCTTCTCTGCATCCAGGGACTGTAATTCTCCATGTGTTTTGATGTCGGTGGATGCAGAGAAGGCATTTGATAGAGTGGATTGGAAGTTTTTGTCCGTTGCTATGGAGAAATTTGGCTTCCCGGCTCAGTTTATCAGTCACGTGTTTGCTCTGTATAAGGATCTCAAAGCTAAAATATATTGTAACGGAGTATTTTCTACAAGTTTTCCTCTTAACTCTGGTACTAGGCAGGGCTGCCCTCTGTCGCCTCTTCTATTTAATTTATACTTAGAGCCTCTCCTCGCCAAAATGAGGTTAGACCCTAGGGTCATGGGTGTTAGAGTGGGATCACAGGAGCTTAAAATCTCAGCATTTGCAGATGATATCTTATTGCATGTTTCTCAACCAGGTGATTCAATTCAGGCAGTTATGGGTATCATTGAAGAATATAGTAGATTGTCCAATTACAAAATTAATGTTGAGAAAACTCAGATTTTTCTGCTGAACATGAGGGTGCATAGGTCTGAGGTGCTGGAACTGGGCATGCAATGGACTCCGCATAGCCTGAAGTATTTGGGTATTTACTTGGCTAGATCTGATCTGAAATTAATCAAGCTTAATCTGGATGCCACTAGGAATACTATTAAGCAGGACTTAAAAAGGTGGAGTGGTTTACTGCTCTCTCTCTGGGGATGGATCAATATAATTAAGATGAACGTCCTGCCCAGGATTTTTTATCCACCAATATGCTCAATGTATCGCTCCCCAAAGGTGGTTCAGTGAGTTACAGTCAGTAATCTCAGAGTTTATCTGAGGGGAAAAATGCCTCAGAGGGCCTATGGTAGCTGGCAGCCCCCAGGAAAGAGCAGGTCTGAGACTTCACATTTTGGTATATATTACTGGGCTAGTAGCCTTTGCAAATATCTGAAATGGATAGTACACACCAGGAGGTTGGAGTCCTTGCCTTATGTTCCTCATGGTTAGACTGGAAATAGAGGCGATTAAGGAGGTGGGGATAGACCCAAAGCCTTGCTTTATTCCATTCCTAAGATATTACCCCTAAGTTGATTGCTACCCCAATAGCAAAATTTGTGCGTATTCATAGACAGATATGTGCCAAGTTAGGTTATATTCCAGATAGGGACAAGTATCAGCGATCTGCTAAAATCCCAACTTGAAGATTGGGGGAAAATGATATCGGTGGATGGCTTCCCAACTTGAGGGATTACGAATTGAGGATTTAGTGGTGGATCGTCAGATACTGCCTATAAAAGAGATCCTGGCAAAGTATAACATTGAGTCCAAGCAAGTCTTTAAAGTTTACCAAATCACTCATTTATTAACCCAGATGTTGATTAAGCTTCGAGTAGAGCGTAAAAATGGGAAATGGCTTGAGTCATTGGAGCCAATTGTGTGGGAACCACATGCGGTGTCCAGAGTATACAAGGCACTCCTCGATCAAGCTCTTGTGGATATTGATTATAAGCCTAGATATTGGTCTAGTTGTTTGGGAGAGCAGGAACGGGATTGGGAGGGTGTATGGAGACATGTGTATAGGTATCTTAAACAGGATAGACTGAGGGTGATGCAGTTTCACTTTTTGAATAACTTGTTTTGGACCCCTTCCAAACTACATAAAGTAGGTCGTAGGCTTAACCAAAACTGTTTCCGGTGCCGTCAGGCAGTTGGAGATTTGTATCACATTTTTTGGGAGTGCCCGCCGATAAAGCAGTTATGGATACAGATTAAACAGAAAGTAGATCCATTGTTGGGTATTGATCAGTATTTTACCCCAGAAGTATGCTTGATAGGGGATTATTCTGGTATTAGGTTTAAGGAGCGCAGATTCTATATGGCTCTGATCTCAGGTTTGCTTAAAAAGGTAGTTTTACGACATTGGATGATGGACTCCTCAATCACGTATGTGGAGTGGCTGCAGGAGATGTTATTTAACTTAAATATGGAAAAATTGAGTGCAGGAAGGGATAATCAGCTCCAATTATATGAAAAGGTATGGAGTCGTCTTCAGACGTTATACCTTCCTCAGGTGCAGTCAGATTTAGTAAGGTAACGCCAGAAGTGATTGTGGATGAGCAGATCTTCCTTGAAGATATTTAGTACTATGGGGGATAGGTAGGGGGAAGGGTTGTGTGTGTGTGTTTTTTTTGTTTGTTTTTCTTTTGGGGGGAGAAAACTGTTTAACGGCTCTAATGTATGTCAATTGTTATGAAGGAACAAAATCTTTTATGTATGTATATTGTTATGGTGTTGATGACTTCAATAAAAATTTTGAATTAAAAAAAGATTACTTATGGCAAGCATGTGACAAAGAAAATCACAAGGGAGATGGGTTTCTCACCACTCTCCTGAAGAATGTACATAATCTCCAGGATTGTAGGATCTCAGGTTTTCCAAGATCTTGTTCTCTCTCCCCACTTTCCAGCTGTCATGGAGCTACAGTAGGTTGCAGATGGCTATATACTACAGATAACAACATAGCATCAGAGATTACCTCATAGTTACAGATATGAGAAACAATATGTATTGTATAATGACTTAGGAGACAATTACTAATGAGTATCATATGAGACAGAATATGCTTCCATTAGCATTATAACTTGGACAAAAGAAATGCTGACTGGGCTCTATTACATGTGGCATTTCTTGCTTATGTATAATATAAGACATAACAAAGGATTCCTCTCTAAAGAGACAAAGAGAAGTGCTGACTGGCTCTATTACATGTGGCATATCTGCCTGAGTGTAAAACACACACTACATGCAATTATATGATAATATAAGTATACAATAATCACTGATGTTCCCTCAGAGTAATCTTATCAGTGATTAGGTAGTTTAAATATGGAATATATGTAAAAGACAAACATAATGCATTATAGTGAGGTATAATAGTCATGCATGTTCTAATCCTATGAAAGGATGTAAACATTACCAAATACTAGCAGCAAAGCACATTCCTGGCACTCATGCTTATATGATTGGTGTCTGTATCTATATGTTAGTGCAAAATAGCAGTATCACAGTACAATAGACCAGGAATACAGTGTGAGGTGTATGTGGGATGACTGGGGGCATAGCCCAGGTGTAACAGTCCCCTCTTTGTTGCCCTAATTGCAAAAGTGGCAACACAACAAAAAGACAGTGGTTAGGCACCATTCATCTACAGGCCCCAGGCACGAGCCTGATAGAGGAATCTTAACTGGTCATAGTGGTGTTTCAGGGTTTTCCTTAAACAACAAAATGTAATTATAAGGGAAAATGTTAGTAAACCTTGTATTACTATAAACATTTGGAATAAAACTTCACAGCAGGGTTTTCCAATATCAAAACAATCAGTGAATACTGATATGTATCAGGTGTGTATCTGTCCTACTGGGAAGAAATTGAAGAGACAAACTTAAGTTGCCTGCATGGATATTAAAAATAAGTAAAAATTGAGACAGAGCATCAAGATAGTTAGGATTAGACTTAATGGTATATGGTTCTGGGATGGGAACAGGTGTGATTACCATATAGCCCATTAGCTGTTACCTGTTTATTGAGTAAAAATAGAAGTTAGAATAGTTCACTTTGCATAACTTTTAGTCCATATCAGAAGAATGTATAGTTGGTCACCACACAACGTTCCACATCAGCAGAATGTACCACCTTGGAGGATGGCATTTGCAAGTTGATAAGTTGAACAGGACATGAAATGTCAATGTTCACAAGCCATAAACTATGAACAATTCCAGGGATAAATCCAGGGTTTCTTCAAGTATTAGATGAAGATTCATAGTTCGAATTTGTTGCATGCATATTTTCCAAAGGTAGATCAAAATGTTCAGGAGGCAGCAGTATTTTCAGAGGCCTCAGTTGGGGTATATTAGATTGCACATTGAGTTTTACAATGGAACAACAACAGTGTTCAGTGGAAGATGATCACACAGATGCACAAAGTGTAAAAGTTTATGATAGTACTCAGTTTGTATGAGGTGCTAGCCAGGCTTGGAAAACAAGCAGTGAAGAAAATGGATTTATTGATTGTAGATCAAATGAAGAAGAGTCTTCTTGCTGAACTTAGGGGATTGCCCCCACCCCAGACATTCTTCGTAGTATGCATAACAGTGAGCTTGATTGTAGAATCTTAATTGGCTGGACCGAATACAGTTTATTTGAAAGTTCACAAGTGGAAGCCCAGTTTCAGTTATTAGGCCTCTATTCACAAGTTGGTAAGACAAGTTGGAAGATGTCACATCTGCATTAAAGATTATGTTTCTTTCAGGTACGACATTCAATATTCAGAGTCAGTCATGATTCCAAGACCTCATAATAAACAAGGAAAGGCGGTAGTTTCAACCTGTTCACGATAAAAGTTACCATCAAGTTGACCAATAGAATGGTCAGTTGCCAGACAATCAGAGATGGATGTTGCCAGATGAAAATGTGGCAATGACATGTGAGAGTCACAAACATGGTTTCCTAGATTGTGCAGGAATAAGTTTTGAAACATGGATCAATACTGGTGTGTGTGGTGACATATCCAAGGTTCCTAGCCATTGACAAGGGAATAGTGCTCGATTCAAATAAACATTTGTTAACACATGCAATAGAAGGGCAAAATGTGGCAATGCCACTGACCCATACATCTGTCATGTATAAGGTCAAGGATATATCCTAATTCCAGATCCCAGAAGAGATAACCAAAGGGTTGTAAGAACATAATAGCTATAGGCAGTGCAAAGGACTTTACTAGCTATGTGATGCTCATCTGCTTCCTTTATGTGAGCAGAAATTAATTCATTAATATCAATATTTGTCAGGTCAAACCTCTTCACAATATCCTTAATACTGTAAGTGTAAATCACTCTTTATGAGCAAAATCATGTATACCATGCGGGGGGGGGGTATGATATTATATTTCATACTGTCATGAACCTTTAACATATGTGCTTGAATAATGGCTATATCAGCCCTATTTCAAATAGACGTGTCAGAGCCAAGAGCCAAAGAGGCCTGAGTCTAAACCTGTGATTTTTTAAATAAATAAAAAACAAAACAAAATGCCTAGTGCATTTGGGTAGGTTTACTATTATAAGATGTACCACTAGCAGTCAGGATGTGAAAATCCTAAGTGTGTGTATGTGTGGTGCTATCAATACCTATACAGGGAGTCATTAATGAGTACCTGGTATACTGCCAGGGTATCCAATCATATTATTTAAAAACAAAAGTGGTAAATGTTTGTTGTGAAACATAAAGCAAATCATTCCAAGTTCCAAAGGGTGAGATTTAAAAATCACTGGGATGTGCATGAACTGCACATTTATTAACTAGGGTACCTGGTTTGGAAGTGGCTATTAGACCACTGAGTGGGCCAGGGTTCTATTTTGGGCACTCAGTGTTAAGTGTCACAAATTATGAGGCATCAAAGGGGTTAAAATCTTAAGGTCTAATGGCTTTTATTGGCATATAAATTTGGATGTAACATTCCTGATTATCAATAAAATGTGAACAGGAGTCCAGATCAAGCCTAGCTGCTAGAATTGATCCAAAGCAATGCTCATAACATTCAATAGGGCTTCACTGCCCTCCTGGATGATGAACATGTCTTTTAGGACTTTAGTGTGAATTCCACAGGATGCAATTAAATCATGTAGGCTTGTGAGGTACTCTGCCTCAACAGTCTTTTTAGGATTAGGTCACTGGTTCTTATCGGCAATAAGATGTGCAGTTTGGGCTTTTAAGAAGACCCATGCTTTAAAAAAAAAAAGAATGATAAGCATAAACGCAAGCATCTCTTTCTCTGGAACCTAAAAGGAAAGAGAAAAGAAAAATATGGTTTAGTACTTTTCCACCCATTGGGGTATGGAAAAGTAATTTAATCTCCTTTAATCAGGTTCATTTGATTGGCATGTAGCCATTTATGAATGACTGTTATGGTGAGTCAGTCTAACTTGGTAGACTGCTGGACTGAGTTTGTTTACAATGGAATAGGGCCTGTTGTAGGGCCTTGTCCATATATTGTGAAGTAAACGAGTGTACCTTTTGGATGTCTTGTTTGAGATATTTAACATATTTATCTACTGATGCTCCATCAGCAGTGGCAGAACACAGGTCCAGAATTAAGTGTTCTGGTAGTCTCATGGACCTTCCACTCATGATTTCAAAAATGGGGTACACTATGTACTTGCTGAGGGTGCCCCTCTTATTGCCATAATGAGTAAAGGCAATAATGAATTCCAGTCTTTTAGGGTTTTCTGAGCAAGTTTGGATAACATAACTTTGACCTGCCTGTTAGCCCATTCCACCTGTCCTGATGACTGTGGGTTGTAAGGGATATGAAACTTTTGTTTTACCCATAACAAATCCAGAATTTCCTGTATTACTTTGGCTATAAAGCCAGATCCCTGTAATCAGAATTTACCTTTAGGGGTAACCACCGCCTGTTAAATAGCAGGTTTATCAATACATTTGCAGTCACTTTGACTGTGTTGCTGTATTAGGTTGGTGATCACTAGTGAAAACTAATTGTTCTTAGTCGTTGGCATAAGGCCAATGTAGTCGATCTGGATGTTGTTCTAGGGGCCTGATTGCCTCTGGGGTAACAATGTATTTTTCCTAGCTGGTATAGGATTGTTCTATGCACAGATCAAACAGTTACTGATGCAGTGTTCCACATCATTTCTCATGTGTGGCCACAAGACAGAGGATTTCAGTCTGTCTAGTGTTTTATTGACTCCCTGGTGTCCACCAGTTGGAGTATCATGTACTTGGTACAGTAGATAAAATCTACTCTTGGGTGTTTAAGAATTACATGTAACGTTTCATGAGTGTTACAGCAGTGATGTTCCAAATGAGTAGGCCATCACTAGATTGTTGAATGGCATTTTCACTTTCTTATAATACAATACAATTGGGGTATAAGGGCTTATTTCTGGAAGTTATTCCCCAGTTCCTTTATTAAGGAACCTATACACTGCCCTCAAATGAGGGTCCTTCTTTTGGAGCATAAAGTTCACATTTAAAATATGCTTGAACCTTATGAATGTACAGTTTGTATTTATACTGGTTAGGGTTGTGTTGTACACAAGTCTTTGTATTTCACAGAGGTAATGTCATAGAATTGGAACAGAAGTTTGTTCTCTTCCAAATAAATACAGTCAGATAGAAACAGACCCAATTAGAATCTATAATAAAAACATAGTATCTGCAGTGCTTTCTGTAATTATCTCAAGGACATTTCTTGAAGCGGGCAGAACTTAACCCTCTCATAGAGTGCTAGTATCATTTTACATAAGGAAAAATCTTTGTATTCCTCTCTTAGCACAAGTTGTGTATTTCTCAAGGACTTACCTGCTAACTAAACCATCCACAAATATTTGTGGTAATAAGGAGACTCCTCACCTACCTGCTTTTCATTTTATTTGCCAGGCATGTTTTAACAATGCCTGTGAATCATACATATACGATGATGCAATTACTAGCCATGCACACTCTGTCATCTCCAGAATGTAAAATAATTCCACACCCTGCTATCTGACCCTCGTTGGTATGTGTGGCTGAGTCATCAGTCAAAACATGACACACAGTGGTGTCTTTTAACACTTTCTTGGGTTCTGTCAGAAAGGGCCCGGGGATAGGTAGGTGAGGGGCTTGGAGTGAATAATCACGGGTCTCTCCTGTAAATTGTAGGCCATGAGCCAAAAAGGATGAAGTTTTGATAGGAAGGATAGTGATGTCATAATCCTGTAAAATGAGAGCCCAGTGTGTAAGTCTGGCATTGGTTACAGAGTCATCTTTTACTCTGTCTGACAACAGAAAGTTAGTTGGCAAATGATTGGAATGCAGTACAATGGGTGCATATCCAATGATGTACATAAAGTATCTCACTGCCCAGTATGTAGCCAAAAGATTCATTTCACAAAGGTTGTTTTTCAGCTCCACTGGGGCAAGCATCTGGGATGCATAAGCAATGGGTCTGATGTGTCCATTGTATTTTTGGGATAAAACTGCTGAGATTGCTAAATCTGATGTAGCAGTTTCAATATACCCTAAAACTATGTTAGGATTAACCAATGCTGGGACCATGATCAGTGATTCCAAAAGAAAAGACAGTGATATCAGTATTAGGATACCTTGTACCTTCTTGCTAGAAGAGCCTGCCATTGTATGTGCTGGGAATAACCCAGACTGTTCCTGGCTTGTGTCTGCTGTTGCAGCCACAATATGGGATGATTCAGGTGTCACTGACGGAGGAGGTTCTGCATCATGTGCAGGCAGTGCTGGCGCTATCAGGGGTGCCTGCACAGTGGAGAAAAGTGGTGTGCAAGTTTCACATAGTTCTCCAGCTATGGATTGTGGTTCAGTAGCCATCAGGGGTGGAGATAGTAGTACTGAAAAAGCTGTCATCCCAGGTTCAGAAATCAAACCTGTAACCTTCCCCCCCAACGTGGCCTGTGATGCTGAAAATATCACAGTGACGGGGCTTTCAGAATCAGAGTTGTCCCCTCCCCCATCAAATGTAAAGTGGGTTTCCCCACTGGAAGGTTGTTGGATGGTACAGTAGCAACATTGTTCTTAATGTTGCAGCTTAAGGTATTAATGTACTGCATAGGAAAAGCAGTATGCTCAGTATTCTCAGGGAAAGCTGATGTTAAATTGTATAGGGAAGAATCACATTTCATGTAATTAACTGCAATGTGTTCCTTAACCAAGGTGGTTCTGATATAGTAAACACTGTCAACAACAACAGCTGTTTCTGCAGCATCAGACACTGACTTCATGACAGATTGCATATCAGCCTCATTCAAAAGTACGTCAACATCATTTTTAATGAGAATCTTCTGTCCCTCAGAAACACTAGTCTTACTGATAACATTATTAATCATGCCAAAAACCTCTGGTATGTTTTGTTCAGTTATGGTAGCAATCACAGGTCCCTGTGACTGCTTGATCCAACCTCTGTGATGTGGTAGTCGGCCATTTTGAATTACCTCATGGGCATCATGGGTTACTGTGTTATGACCATCATCACATGACCATGAGTGGCCATCTTGGGGATGGTATGGGGATGCAACCTGGTGACGTGTGTCCACTATTTTGAGAATTTAACCATTCTCCATTTTGTGAATCACAGCAAAACAAGTGGCTAGTCTTTGTTCTAGTCCTCCCCCACAGCATATTGTGAGTGTTCAAAATCAAAGTCTTCAACATGAGAAGAGGCAAGGTCTTTGGGCATTAAGTAAGTATGCCCTGCCAATACCTGTGGCTGACAGTGCAAGTTTGCCATATCTGACTTTTTACACCTACATTCTAACTGCTCAGGTGCAGGAGTTAGTGCACTGTAAAGTGCATTGTTTTCAGATGGCAAGACATTTCCATCTTGTTAAACAATCCTGTTATCAACAGAAGATGTGTAACAGTTTAGATTCAAAACATTGATTTCAAGTCTGCTGTAATGAAAACATACTGAATCACGCTGTTCAGTCAAGGTCTGGTGGTGAAATACCAGCACGTTAACTCTTTCAGTAATTACTTCAGACTTTTCATCCCTAAGTTCCTTGTTTTCAAAACGTAAGGAATCGGTGTTACTACCCAGAACCCCATTTGTTTGAAAAACTTTTTTTCTAACACGTTTTGTCTTTTCAGTGTTATCTCTTAAGGCATGTAGGTCTTTGCTGCTTCTCTCATTAAAGAGAGACTCATTTTCTAGATGGAGAGACTGCAGTTGAAACTGAAGTCCATCTATCCTTTCTTTATGAGAAGCCTTTTTCAGACTAATTTCCTGCTTGCAAGCAACAGTCTCCATTTTGCAAGCAACATATTCAGATTCCAAAACAGATAGTTTATTTAAAACAGCATCTAAACATTTAAACAATGTTGCAATCAATAATCCTTCAGGATCATTGGTACCATTTTTCAATTCCCCATAATGGGCAATGATTTCCCTGAAAGGGCTACTATTGGATTCTGCTACCTCAGCAAAATCAGACCAACCACCGTAAGCAGTTTGGTATGTTAAGGCATCCAACCTCAACTCAGTACTGATATTTTCAGACATGTCATAAGATAAGAAACCCTTAGCTGTCTGTGAATCAAAAACCTTGTTTGCAACCAAAGTTCATGACAGGACACAGACAGCATTTGGCGTAATGTGGACTCCTACATGAGTAAAAAAAATAGGATTTGAAACTGCAAATGAAAGCAGTCTGTCTGTCTGTTAGGATCTCTTTACAGCTGTGTGTTCCAACAGAGAAAAAATAGGGGAAAAAAATAAAAATAAAACAACTCATTACACAGAGATTGAATATCTGCCAAGAGATTGTTTTTCTGCCCTGTAGAACACACAACAGAGTGAAAATGTAAACAGAAGACACTTTCAGCTGCTTGTTACTGGAGATTTCTCACCCAGTGTTTTAATTTTCAGAGGATTTTAAAATGAAACTTGGAAAACACCCAGACTCCATTCATGGCCGCCATTTATGTTACGTAAACAATCTCATATAGCAGAGTAAATAATAATAATAATAATGATACAGATTCTTATGTGTTCGGAGTCTGCCAATAAACATTCGTAAACAAGCAAGAATACTAATAAATGTTTATTAGACTACTTACTCAAAGCATGTGACAAAGAAAATCACAAGGGAGATGGGTTTCTCACCACTCTCCTGAACAATGTACATAATCTCCAGGATTGTAGGATCTCAGGTTCTCCAAGATCTTGTTCTCTCTCTCCCCGCTCTCCAGCTCTCATGGAACTACAGTAGGTTGCAGATGGCAATATACTACAGATAACAGCATAGCAACAGAGATTACCTCATAGTTACAGATATGAAAAACAATATGTATTGGATAATGACTTAGGAGACAAAATTACTAATGAGTATCATATGAGACAGAATATGCTTCCATTAGCATTTTAACTTGGACAAAAGAAATGCTGACTGGGCTCTATTACATGTGGCATTTCTTGCTTATGTATAATATAAGACATAAAGGATTTCTCTCTAAAGAGACAAAGAGAAGTGCTGACTGGGCTCTGTTACACGTGGCATATCTACCTGAGTGTAAAATACACACTACATATAATAATTATATGAGAATATAAGTATACAGTAATCACTGATGATCCCTCAGAGTCATCTTATCAGTGATTAGGTAGATTATATATGGAATATACAGTATGTAAAAGACAAACATAATGCATTATAGTGAGGTATAATAGTCATGCAAGTTCTAATCATATGAAAGAATGTAAACATTACCAGATATTAGCAGCAAAGCACATTCCTGGCACTCATGCTTATATGATGGGTGCCTGTATGTATATGTTAGTGCAAAATAGCAGTATTACAGTACAATAGACCAGGAATACAATGTGAGGTGTATTGTGGGATGATTGGGGGCATAACCCAGGTGTAACAGCCCATGCCATGGCAGTGACCATCTCTATGGATCCCAGGTCCTGCTTGTGCCTGTCAACCTTCACAGTGGACACCCAGCATAAGCTGGCTGATTTCCCTTTCCTGACCACCAGCTTCTGTGGCCCTGGGGTGGGAGGACACCTCCCCCATATTGAGAAATCCAGTGCCACCCTTGACTCTGTGGCATCATTCCAGAAGGACCACAAGAAAAAACCTATGAAACAGGATTTTCAGTAGGTTCTTTTAGCCACTGCCTTCCCAGCAGCAGCCTCAATGGGGCAATACCAGGCCTCACATCCAAAATCCAATTTCAGTGGCCAGAGCCATAAGAAATTTGGGGTAGGGGTGGTGGTTCCCTCCAATTGCATGGCCGGTGCCCCTGCCAAAGCTGCATAGTGACAGGATGGGGGGCAGACAAGTCTGAGCTGGTACCCTTGCAGGTGATCAAGTTAATGGGGGCAGAACTAGTCTCCCTGCATGCCAAGGCCCACCTCCCTGTAGACCAGGCACTGGATCTTGCCTCCTTTGCCTGATCATTTCAGGTTAGGCTCTTGCACCCTGCTTAGGATTTCTTGTTGCCACTGGGGTACATGGCACCCTGCACCAGCATGGTCCATTGGGCCTGCTGGCAGGTGCACCACCTGCACTGAGAGTTGGGCTGTTTGTGGTCCCAGCACCTAAGTCACCTGGACCAGCGGGTCATAGTGACCCAGCCAGTGTAGGATGCCATCAAGTGGTGGCTGGTCCTTGAACATCTGGAGGAAGGAATCACATTTGTCCACCCAGAACCAACCATTACACTTATGACAGACATGTCTCTGGTGGGGTGAGGAGTACACCTGGAAAACTGCAGAACTCATGGGCTCACTTTACCCAGGGAGTCACATCACCACATAATCCTGCTGGAACTCTGTGCAGTGCGGCTTGCTCTGACAGAATTTGCTCCTCTAGTCAAGGATCAGGTCATTTAGGTCCAGACAGGCAATGCCACAACCATGTTCTACTTGAGTAGGTAGGGTAGCACACACTCCCTTCCCTTGTGTTGGGAGTTGCACAGCACCTGGGCCATTCTGTGAAGCCTGTGTGCAGATCTCTTGACAATCCATGTCACCAGAGAGAACAATCAGCCGAGAGACATTCTCAGCTGGGTTGAACAGTTGTTGCATGAATGGTCCACCTGTTCTTCCTGTAGGGTACTCCTCTGGTGGATTTCCTCTGGTAGATCTATTTGCCATCTGGGAGAACACCAAAGTGAGGCTGTTTTGTGCCCACCCCCATAGTCTGTTACACTGCTGGGGTATGCCTTCATGAGGCTCTGGACCCAGGCCTCATGTATACCTTCCCTCCCTTTCTCCTGATACACAAGGTGGTGGTCAAGGCTGAGAAGGAGAAGGCGTGGATGATCCTGTTAGCTTCAGACTGGCCAATGCAATTCTGGTATCTGGATCTCCTCAGCCTCAGCTGCAGACCTCTGTGGTGGCTGCCTCTTTGCCTGGATCTGCTGACCAGGCAACAAGAGATGGTTCTGCACCCAGAACTTTGGTCCCTCCACCTCTCAGCCTGGTTCCTAAGCAGCTAGAATTCCAGGTCTGTTGGAAGACATGCTCCACACTGTGGAGGCCTCCCGAAAAAAGTTGACTCATTGATGCTATGCATTGAAGTGGAAGAGATTATCCATTTGGTGCCAGGGCAAGGAGCTTGCTCCCCTTGCCTGCCCTGTTGAGAGCATCCTGAATATTTCTGGTCCCTCTCTCAGTTGGGACTGTGATCAAGGACCCATAAGGTGCACCTGGCAGCCATTTCTGCTTACTAAGTGTGGGCTGGTAGGCTGATGGTGGCCCAGAAGAAGGTAGCCAGATGCTTTTTCAAGAGCCTGGACCACCTGTCCCCACTGGTGCATGAACCACCACCATCATCATCAAGGGACTTACTGCTGGTGCTAGTTATGCTCATGGGCAAGCCATTTGAGCCAGTGCACAGGCGTGAGCTGTCACACCTGTCATGGAAAATGGCCTTCTTGGTGGCCATAACATCAGCGAGAATAATTAGTGAGCTACAAGTGCTCTCGGTGGAGACTTCTGGACCTGAATGACCTGATCTTTGACTAGAGGAGCAAATTCTGTCAGAGCAAGCCGCACTGCACATAGTTCCAGCAGGATTATGTGGTGATGTGACTCCCTTGGTAAACTGAGACTCGGTGGAGACTCCTTATCTGGTCTTCCACAAGAACACGGTCGGTCTTCTTCCCCACCCAAAGTTCATCCCAAAGGTAGTATCGGAGTTTCACCTTAAAGGCACACATTCAGCCTTCTTTGTATCATACTATTTCTAACTAAAAAAAACATTTTATAATTGCTTACATTCTCTGAAATTTGTTGATGTTGCTGGTTGTTTAATCTGCCTCCTTACTTAGTAGAACTGAAATGCATGGTAATGTATAGTTATAACTGTTTTAGATCCTGGATTTATTCTTATTGCATACTTCCTGAACATTAGAAACACCCCCAAACAGTGCACGTATGGATGCAGTAATCTCCTCAACTCCCACTGCATAATGAGTGGCTAGACTTTGTTGAGAGTGTTCCCAATTCCAGGATAGATGCAGTGGGAGCTGATCAAGGAATGTAAGCAAATATGCAAACCAGGTTAGGAAATACCCTTGACCTTGTGCTGGCAAATGGGGACTTTGTGAGAGAACTTACAGTGGAGGAACCACTGTCAGGGAGTGACCACAGCTCAGTATGGCTCACATTGGATATGGGCAAGGAAGGAGTGGAATCTGGCACAATAGTGCTGGACTTCAGGAGGGATGATTTTGGGAGGATGGGGGAAGTAGTAAAAGGGTACCTGGCCAGAATTCAGTCTAGTATGGATACTAACCAGAGGTGGGAGCTTATAAAGCTGGGGATAGTGGAGGTAACCAAAACCTGCTGCAAAGCCCAGAGCAAGAAGGCTAGGGCTAAGAAACCGATCTGGTTGAGCAAGGAGGTCATGGAAAAGGTAAGGAGGAAAAGAGCTGCCTTTCAGAAGTACAAGAAAACAGGGAGGGGGGAGGACAGGGAGGAGTACTTGACAGAATCGAAGGAGGTAACAAGGGCAGTAAGGGGAGCCAAAGCATCTATGGAACTCAGGCTGGCACAAGGCATTAAGAAGGGGGAGAAGGACTTCTTTAAGTACATCAGGGAGAAAAGGAGCTGTAAGGACCACATAGTAAGGATTAGGAAGGAGGGGGGCTGGGTGGAAGCAGGGTGCGATAAGGGAAACACTAAATGAGTACTTCTGCTCAGTATTTACTAAAGAGAAGAGAGGGTGACGACCCAAGGTGGGAGAAATGGCAGAAACGGGGAGGGGAAGTGGTGACAGATGGGGAAATCATGGAGAGTAGCGCTAGAGAGGGTTGAAGGCACTGAGGGTGGACAAGGTGCCAGGCCCAGATGGCATCCACCCCAGGGTACTGAAGGAGCTGGCAGAGGTCCTTGCAGGACCTTTGGCAGACCTATTTAATGCCTCACTACATTCGGGGTATGTACCTCAGGGCTGGAGGATGGCTCATGTGGTGCCCCTCCACAAGAGTGGCCCCAAGGATGAACTGGGAAACTACAGACCAGTGAGCCTCACATCCATCATGGGTAAGCTAATGGAGACTATCCTGAAGGAGAGGCTGGTGGCCCTCCTAGAGGCCAAAGGACTACAGGACAGCAGACAGCATGGCTTCATATTTGGCAGATCCTGCCAAACCAACCTGGTCGAGATCTGTGACTGGGTAACTAGGCAACTGGACAGGGACCATGCAGTGGATGTCCTGTATCTGGACTTCAGTAAGGCATTCGACTCAGTGCCACATGGAAGGCTGGGAAGGAAGTTATTAGGCACAGGGGCGGGTGCAAAGCTGGTGAGATGGGTAGAAAACTGGCTGCAGGGAAGGCAACAGAGGGTGGTGATGGGTGGGGAGCTCTCACACCCAAGGGCAGTGACGAGCGGTGTTCCACAGGGCTCAGTGTTGGGACCAGTGTTGTTTGGGATATTCATTGCAGACATATCATGGGACATCAAGAGCAAGATCAGTCTGTTTGCTGATGATACCAAGGTAGGCGCAGTGGTGGATGACCTAGGGGGATGGCAGGGGTTGCAGGATGATCTGGCAAAGCTTGAAACCTGGTCAGACACCTGGCAACTGGGCTTTAATGCCAAAAAGTACAAGGTGCTGCATTTTGGGATGAAGAACCCAAGGAGGAGTTACCAGCTAGGGGGAGTGCAGCTAGCCCAGACAGAGGAGGAGAAGGATCTGGGTGTGCTCATTACAGGATCAATGAACAACTCGGCACAATGTAGGAAGGCAGCTGCAAAGGCTAACAAAATGCTGGGTTGTATTGCAAGGGGTATATCCTTGAGGAGGGAGGAGGTGATTCTGCCACTGTATAGGTCATTAGTTAGGCCACACCTGGAGTACTGCGTGCAGTACTGGAATCCGTATCTGAAGAGGGACATTAAGTTACTGGAGGGGGTGCAGCACAGAGCGACAAAGATGATCAAGGGGCTGGGGGACTTATCATACGAGAGGAGGTTGAAGGAGTTGAACATGTACTCACTGGAGGAGAGGGAGAACAGGGGTGACATGATTGAAACCTTTAAATACATGAAAGGAATAAACAAGACGGGTATAGAGGGGCTGTTCAAAGTAAGGGAGGGGAGGGCCACCAGGGGCCATGATATGAGACTGGAGCGAGGGAGATGAGGAGACGCTTTTTTAGAGAGGGTGTTGGCTGGGTGGAATGCGTTACCTGCCGAAGTGGTATGCAGTAGAACAGTGGACTGCTTCAAATGAGGATGGGACAGGACAAGGGGGAGGGTTAATGAAGGGGAAGGGTGGAAGGGAGGGGCAGCTGCAGAATAAGGGGTGCTAGCTGCACATTCGTGCAGACTTGATAGACCTCTAGGCCTTTATCTGCTGGCAAATTTCGTATGTTCATATGCTTTTGTGCGGTAACACGAGTATGGTGAGTAGTCTGTTTTCCACTTTTTTTTTTATATTATTTATCTCCTCTCCGGCTGCCCCTTTCAGCCCGACTGCCCCACCCAGCCCCGACATTCTGGAATTACCAGGGCTTACCTTAAGCCCGGCCCAGGAGTGGAGCCTGCAGAGGATTGGGCATCATCCTGCAGCCAGATCTGTTTTTTTTTTTCATTTTTCATTGTCCGCCCATTTTACCCCAGGGCCCCAGGAGTACAGATGCATGCGTATGGAGGCGCGCATGCATACTACAGCCCTGGTGATGGCCCCATCCTCCCACCCATCGGCCTAGCACCTGGTGCTCCTTTTGGCCTGCACTACCCCCAGCCTCCACCATGGGGCAGTCAAGAGCCGAGGGATACCAGCTCCCCTCCCTGGAGAGGAGAGCTGTCTCTCGGTGGTTCCATCCAGGTCCACCCCCCCCATGACCTCTGACGGTCTGTGCTCATTCCAAAGCACAGGTCGTCGGTGTGGTGCAAGGTAAGGCATCCAGCACCTTAGCCCTCAGCACGACCATGCCAGCTGTTTTTCACTTTTTAAAATAAAAAAAAAAAAATCAGTGAGTGGGGGAAAGATGAGTCTATTCAAACTGGGTAGACTGAGTGAGAACAGAAGGAGGGTGGTATACAGCATTGCTCAAGAGGTTGAGGGAAGGGAGACAATTTGTTTTTACACAAACTCCATTAGAAAAGAACTTTCAACTGCAAATTGTTGGCAGAGTGACAACTTCATGTTAGCTACAGATAGCTCAAAGTTTGGCACGTTGTCCTTGATTTATTGGCTAAGTAAAACTTCCCAACACTATTACCAACCACTGCTGAGACATGCAGCAATAATGGTGGCTTCATCATTTGCTCCATTGCTGTGATCAAGCAAATTTGTGTGCTACTAGTTGACTTTTAAAGTCTGTTTTCATATTTATTACCTTTTTTGCCACTTCCTAGCAAAAAGAAACCGTGAACCAAGTTTCCCCAAAACTGGCAGATCAACAGATGCCATGCTGGAATACTCACTTTTGAAAATTGTGTAAAACGCTGTAAATAAATAGCCAAGATATAAGTTGTTGAAAATCATCTACTTAGCCCTAACTATAGTGGCACTACTGCCCCATTATACTTACTACATTTTACATATTAACAGTAATAAGTAGTGTATTAGCTTGGCAGAAGACTCCAGGAGAAAGGACTGCTGTGTGACTGAACTTCTCTGCTGGGACTAAAGTAGAAGAACTTTTGTATTTAGACCTTTAATTTAGGGTAAAAAAACTAACATACAAAACAAAACAAAAAAAAGTGTGTGTTTGGGTTAACTGAACTGAATGGGTAACTGAAAAGTCATCTAGGTGTAAATCTCAGGTGACTGAAAGGACTTAACTGTTGTGAGGTTTAAATTACTTGTAGAAAGATCTGTTAAGTAGGGGGAGTGGCTTAGCTAGAAGGAAGCTACATTTAAAGACTGCCTTAGAAAGATTCTGCTAATAGCTTGGCAGAAGACTCCAGGAGAAAGGACTGCTGTGTGACTGAACTTCTCTACTGGGACTATATTGCCCTCCTTCCCTCCCCCACCCAAAGTTAGTTCTATTTTTATAGGCACAGGATTTGACTGACAATAGGAACTTCCTGTTTAGGGGCAGGAAGTGAGTGATACAGAACCACCAAGGACCCACCATCCTAGAAGGGCAAGAAGTAGCTCTCAGCCCCCTCTAGCTGCTTGAAGTCTGCCTCTGAACAAGTAAGCGGTCTACTGAGAAATATAGAATATTCTTGTCTCAAAACAGGACAATCAGGAGCTTAAAGGGCACACAGGCAGAAAGTAAGGAGAGAGAGAAAAAAAAACAGAGGAAAGAGTAAGGATTGCAAACAGTTAAGGGGCCAGAAATAAGACATGATTGGAGTGGTGCAGTGCAGTGGCTGTGGAGCAGCAGTCTTCCAGGAGATGTTCTGGAGGATGCAGTGTTGTCCCATCTGCAGGCACCCTCTGGGCTGAGGAGGAGGTTGCTCATCTCCAGGCTGAGTTGGCCAGGATTTGTGGGACCTCCTCTTCCATCCAGGGACCACCAGTGCCACTGCCGTTGCCCTCAGAGGTTGCCAAGAAAGAGGAGCGTTGGACCACAGTGGGCCTCAGGGAGGGTGAGGGTGGTGGAACAGAGGCACATCCCTCCAGTTGTACCTCCACAATTCCTATGCCATTCTGGCAAAGTGTGGTTCCTCTATGGAGGCACCTACAGTGGAGACCAAGGAGGATGCTGGGAACCTCCACAAAGGAGACCCACAGGAGGGTGGCAGGGGACCCTGCAGGGGAAGGAAACAACTCCTGGTGGGGGACTCCATTGTTAGGAAGGTAGAACTGGGAAAGGAAGGGAAGAGGGAGGTAGGGTGCCTGCCTGGCGCCATGGCTTGGAGGGACAGGGAGCGAATCCTCAGGATTGCCGGAGCAGCTGCACAGGGGAGGGAGCTGGATGTCATTGTCCACTTAGGGACAAATGACCTGGTGTGAGGGAATTTTTATATATCCTAAAGCTATATTTGCTATTAAATGCCTTGAAGCTATGCTTGCTTTAAAAGCCATGCTGTAACAAAGTAATAATGAATGTAGTAGACATTTCTGAGTTCATGTTTTGTTCTTTTAAGGGTTATAGAATTTGTACTGAGGTTACTTGAAGTACATTTGTAAAAAACAGAAAGCTAGATAAAACTGAGCAGAACTGAGTTGTACCAGCCTGCATGGCAGGCTTGGACAAAATATAAAGATAAGAGCACGTAGTGGCATTGAAGATAAGCTGTACGTTGCTATGGTGTGAGTGAAACTCATTGTCTCTCTCAGGTCAGCTTGACCCAGGCATATGTATCAAGCAGTAATGGGAAAAAATGAATTGCATGTTTTATTTTACATTGCTGAAAACTTGTTATGCTGTCTTATGATTGGCTTATACTGAAATGTTGGTATTTTTCAAGATAAGAAGTGCAAAATCTAGCTTATAAAAAGCTACTGTAATTGTAATCAGGAACTTCCATTGTAGAAGTCCCACATGCATGTGTGAGATATTTGATCAAATAAAGCGACGTTAAGACAAAACCCAGTGGTGTGGTTTTTGCCCCGTGACGACGGGAGTGGTTGCTCAGGTAATACTTACAGTGAGAGAATTTGCGATCACAGTTTTGGCGTAGTCGGCAGGATGAGTTCTTCGGTCCGTGTCACCTCATGATTGGGTTGTTTCCCTTGGACAAAAAGAAGGACATTTTTGTGGAACCCCATCAGGACGTGACGCCTAGGGGCTGGCGACACTCATCATCACTGTAAGTACAAGAATACCTTGGAGCGTGCACTATAAAGGACAGGCCTAGATAATATGGGAAACAAGGGAAAAATAGCTGGGTCCAGAGTTAGTATTATCTGGACCGGCAAATGTATGTTTGACAAGTTTGACTAAACAAATTACAAGGGCAACTGCACTGCCCTTTGTACTTGTAATTTGTGCTTGCTGCAAGTATATACTGTTAGAGCCAATGATGGCTTTTACAGTTCAGGCTGCTTTTAGGAGAAAAGCAGCAGCTGATTAAGTAACGTTAGATAAGCAACATCTAGAGAAAGAAAAATAAACTACTGTGGATGTACACACAGTAGGTGACTACAGACAGGATGATTTGAAAATCCTACCCCCCATGTTGCCTATCTGTATAGTTTCAAGTTTTGTATTAATTTCAAGTTCCTTGCCTCCTATAGAGGCTGAAACATTTGGTCCCAAACCTAAGTACTCAGGACCTCTACCAGATGGATCTCAACCTAGTACTGTTAGAGATTTTTTTGTTTTGTTTTAAAATGCAAACCAGAGCTCTGGAAAAGACTTGGTTTGGCAGGTTACTAAAATGGCCAAAAGAAAATCTTTGAAAGGGTTAATAGCTGCAGTGTTTGGAAATTATCATGAAGGTCCTGCAGTCAGTTTTCTTACTCAGACTTGTGTATTGGAAAGAAGAAGAAAAATACCTTGGCACCGGTAAGTCTGAATTTTTTATTCAAAGTTGTTTTATGTCTGTCTGTTTTATTTCTGTAATACATATACTAAACAAGGTAATGCTCTTTTCTTGTGCATATTTTCTAGTTTATATTTGTGTTCTGTAATTATGTTCTGTTGTCAAGGTTGTGAGACAGGATTGACTGCCTTCAGTGCATAACATGTTACAGTAAAAAGAAAGAGGAAGCTTCTTTGCCTCATATCTGACTGTTTTAATTGGTTTTATTTTTAATGGAACATTTGTGCTGCCTAGATAGGGTCAGTGAAGAACTTTTGTATGTAGTTGGGTGAAGCAGGTAATGTTGAAGGTGAAGAGATATGACGTCATATAGATCGCAATGTGCAGAAAGATTTGCAGTTTGCAAGCAATGTGCCAAGCCACTGCTAGGTGAAGATGTAATGTGTTAACAGCTATAAATGGCTTTATCATACTTCTAGTTATAACCAGAAACTTTTGCAAAATGGCAGGGGTGCCATATTTTGGCTAGGTGCCAAAAGGTGTAACTCATGTTATACAAGATGTGTTCTTACAGATGGTATGCTGTGTTGTGTTTAAAGGTGTTGAAAGGAGTTAGAATGTGTTTAAAAAGTGTTTTGTTCTGGAAAGATTTGGCATGGTGATATGTATAAATGTGTTGATTTAAAATTGTCAGTGTTACAAGACAGGGGAGGCAGCACATATATCTAAAAATGTACAGTTTTCTAATGAAACTATGGGCATTACCTCAGCAAATTGGTGAAACAATGTCAGTCTTATTTTGTGTTAAGTATTTCTTTTGTGTATGTGTATGTGTGTGTACTGTCTTGGCCAGCAGTTTTATTGTAAAGATATTTAATATCAGTAGTGTTCAAGGACACTAAAAAATAAATAACTGGGTTTGAACGACCCTTGCATGCACACTGTGACCTTTGTTATTTGACCTTCTTGTGTTTCAACATTTTATGTTACTACCAGTTCAAACTTGATGTGTATTCCATACCTAAAGCACAACTTTTCACACAAAATGTATGTTTTCATGAAAGCACACCAAGAGTGAACCATGTAATTTGACTTTTATTGCAAAACTAGTATTCTAAGTGAAGAGGAACAAACTTTTCTTCTTATCTCACTGCTTCTGACTTGCAGCCAACACAGGCAATACTCCAGCTGGAAGGGGAGGATTATCATCTCCCCATATTTTTATTATATATATATATATATAGTACGATTTTGAAAAAAGGACTATTATGGCTGTTTTTGAGAGTTTACCATCTACAGTTAAAAACAATGGCTTTTGTTTTTATGTGTGACCATGGTGTAATCATTTTTTTGTCTTTTTGAAATGCATTCTAGAGATACGTACGTACGGTATTACCATCAATATGGATTTTTTTATAAATTCAGCTGACATTTTGTCATGCTTAGGATAAGGGAACCCAGGGACGCTTGGCTTCTTTTATCCTATGGAAATAATCTTGTTTTATTTTTAAACTGGTGTGTGTTTGTTTTTGTTGTTTGTGTTTCTTCTCTTTCTTCTAGAGAAAAAGAAGTTCCCCATCTTTATAGTAAGGTATGAAACTTACTAAACTAATTGTAATATTATCTTGTTATAATTTAAAGTGTAGTAGGTGGGGATCATGTCACCATCCACAGCTAACCTTTTTATTGCTACAGTATTCGAGCTGTCTCTTCCACCAGTAGGAGTTTGGGGGAGGGGTGCTTACCTTTCCTCTATTCCTTCCAGTGTAGTACCCACAAAGGTTGCAAGGTTTGCAAGGTACATCACTGGTCCCCAAAGGTAAATAAAGAAATGTATATTTGCCAATAATTGTTTCTTATTTACAGGTTTAAAAAAAAAAGACCCAAGGTATTTTAACAGCATAACCCAGCCCAAGCCCTTCTGTTTTTCTAGTGCAAACAGTTAAATCTCACACCTATTATTGGTACAAGGGTTTCTGCCCTCAGCAAGTAATCAGTTACGCTGGAGGGTAAAGTTGTGTATGTATGTCCACACATATTCATTCTTTTGATTGTCTTTTCAGTTTTCTTATCCTGTTAAAACAAATGCAAAATAACTTTGTCATTGCCTTACAGCAATGAATGCATTTTTTTCAACCAGTAAATTCATAGTACTCTTAACATTTCTGGACTCTAAGCTAAGTTTACAGTCTATATGTGTTGTTTAAAATGTATTTTATGCATTATGCATTATGCTCAATACTGAAATTGTTCTATTACAAACATGCTTATGTTTCATGTTTATGTTATAACGTTTTGATATACATCTTGCTACACTGTATCATGTGTGTATTCAGAAAAGTGTTCCACATGTATAACGTTTTTAATGCTCATAACCAAACCTAAATACTGGGACCAGCATTGCTGACCCACCCCTACAATATGTTCCAAAGCAAAACCAAAAGTAAAATTAATGATCCGCCTGTCTTATTGCTCACAGGTACCCCTGAAGAATGAGTGTACTCTATGCAGGTTTTGTCATTTTAAATTTTAACAATTATAATATGCAAAATTTAGATTGTACTCCAAACCTATGCTTCAAGCCTTACCCCACTCAGTACTTTGGAGTATTTCACTATACAGGGTAAAAAAGGTAGACCTTTTCACTTGTCACAGGTGCAATAGGCACTGTTATTAAATTGGCATAGGCCAACAACATATGTATTTGTCCCACTAATTGCATTGTGTAAAAGGCATATTGTTATGAACAATATGTTTGAAGCGTGTAACTGCATTAAGCAGGTTAGCAAAAAAAAAAAAAAGTGAAAGCCAAAAAGATAGCATTCAGGCAATACAAAAAGACACAGGCAGAAGGGGATAGAGAGAAGTACCAGGATAAACAAAGGGAGGCAGGAAAGTCAGGAAGGGAAGCCAAAGCTCAGACAGAAGAAAACATTGCAAAATCAGTGGTTAAAGGGGACAAAACCTTTTACAGGTACATAAGTAAAAAAAAAAAAAGACAAAGGGAGGGATAGTGAGACTAAAGGGGGAGGATGGGAGTCGTGTGGAGAATGACAACAGTGGAGCTGACATGTTGAACAGGTGTTTCTGCTCGGTCTTTACTGAGGAAGAGGGGGGTAATGGGTGTAAAGGGAGTACAAGGGGTGAGAAGGGTGAAATAGATTGCATCACAAATCCTATGAAGACAAGTTGAAGGAACTGAACATGTACTCCCTGGAGGAGAAGAGGGAGAGAGAGGATATGATAAGAGACATACAAGTATCTTACAGGGAGAAACAGAGTGCAGGAAAACACTATTTTTAAGTGAAAAAGATGTTCCAGGACTAGAGATCATGGGATGAAGCTGGAGGGAGGACGATTCAGAGGAAACATGAGAAAGAATTTCTTCACAGAACAGGTGGTGGACAAGTGGAACACCCTGCCAGAGGAAGTGGTGGGGGCTGAGACGGTCACTGGATTTGAGGGCATGGGGTGGACATGAAGGAGTTCTGGAGGTCAGGGTAAGGAAAACAGACTTCTGGGAAAACAGGCTGGACTTATGGGCTCAAATGGTGGACTGGATGGGCCATAGGCCCTATCTGCTGACACTGTCTATGTATCTATGTATCTATGTATTGTAACATTACAAGATTTTATAACTCAGGCCTCAGTCAGGCCTGCTTGCAACAGACAGGAAATAATGTTCATCACTGTCATAACTGCTTCTGTAATTTAAAAGCAGGAGGTAACCATAACACTGTCATGATTTACAGATGGTCAAATGGTATAATTGAACCTTGGCCTGCACCCCAGGTGTGCGTGTTAATGTCCATTTTTATTTTTTCTTTCTAAATTGCCAGAATTTAGGCTCTGTCACACCACCTTTACAAAACAAGAAGTTATTGGTTTAAAAGATTGTTATTTATGTGTTTTTTAATTCAGTGTCTAACACACTTTGCAAGTTTGCAGGTTTCCAAGGTGTGGCACACATAAGATCTCCACGTTCAACAGAAGTAATACTTTCATCTAAGTTGCCAAGACCTTCATCTTTTTCCTTAACAAAGAAAAACAACTGCCACAGTTTTGATGTTATCACCATCTTTGTGCCTGACTGGTTCCTAATAAGGACTATTGCATGAATCCGGTTATTATTTACCTCTGCAAGTGTAATGTTTTCAGCAAAATTACACCTATTTGTAGAACTTTAAATCAACTGAAGAAGGTCCAGTCAGTTCAGACTCTGCAATCAAGCTTATTGTTTCTGCTTACTTGAAGTTAAGTCTGGGGAAGGGCACTCCCAACTCCAGCGAAAGATTCTGCTTCAATTGACCTTCAAGCAATACATCTATTTTCTTCGCTGCTGCTTGTTCCAAACATGGCTGGTACTTTCTACAACCCTATTGCTCTGTTATGGACTGTGTTCTTAATGGTTTATTGTCAATTGTTACCTTTTATGGACTGGTAATCTTTATCAAGGGTGTAATCAACTACGACAAAACAAATGCCATGCCAGTGTGTGTGTGTGGCTATTCCATTAAAAAGGACTCAATGCACCCCTGGCCAGTGTGTCTACTACTCAGCCATCCAGCAGCTAGCCACAAAATGAACACTGACTTTTCTACTATGCTGGTGTTTTGTTTTAAATTACTGTCTGCATTGCCCCATATGCCTTGTGGGGTTACCACCATTCTGCAAATGACATTTCATCTGTACTGTAACTACATCAACCTGTGGATACTTATATGAACTTATGAACTGTTAATTTCATGGACTGTTATGTTTATAAGGACTTATCTATCAAGAGACATTATCAACAGATTCTTCAATCAAGCTCCCAGGGTGTGCCACACCTCAACACAAGGTAGCATCTACCTTATTCACTCTCAAAGTGAATTCCATGAACTCTTTTCATCAACAAAATTGTCATGTTATATTGTGTTATATGTGGTGTCACATGTTAGCATTTTCACATATTTCAATTGTGGTGTTGACATCCCTCAATTCTGTATTATGTTTTACAAACTCACGATTTGTGTTCGTCTGTAACCACCCTGTGCCAACTCCAAAACAGGATGCTTTTATAAATGCCTCGACTATCTGTATGCTGGCAACCAGTTTTAAATCATATCCTAGTCACCTAGTCTAACAGTCTAAAAGTAGAAATGTTTAGTTTTTTTGTTTTTTTTGTAACCTTCAGTTATTTACTAATATCTTTACATTTATGTTCAATTTTTTGAGAATGTTCGAGTCCCTCAGGGGCCTCCTATCTTCAGGGTGAAAATTATTAACAGTGGTCAGTGGCCAAGGTTTTAGTAATCAGTGACCAAACTTTTATCAACAATGTGTAGTTGGCTAACCATAAAACTGAGGAAATAAAAAGGTGTAAAATGGCTAGTGTAAATTGCTAAAGGGCTAGTAAAAGGTAAAAATGGTTAGTAAATGACTAAATGATGCCAACATGTAAATTAGTATATCTAGTAGCAAAAGGCTGCAAGTGGAAAATACCACATGTCACTTAATATGTGTGGTAAGACTTTAAAAGGGTTAATTGTAAAATTCTTGCACAATGAGAAAAAAATAGCTAAAAGCATAAAATGAGGGTCGTGGCTGAGGATATGCACAAATCTCAAGCCTTGCATTTTTTCTAAGCTTGCTACACATAAATATGGGACCCATGGTCATAGCTTCAAGCATAGTTGGTGACTGGGGTGTTACTCTTCTCCATTGGGTGACAGTACTTGTAAGTGGTCATATTGGCACTCTGGCTACTGACTGTCCTAATCAAACTTCTCCTACAATGCCTGTGCAACACAATGGTGTCACGGGATCGCCACCCACCTGCCCCCTTGTTACAACCCAAACAAAAGGACCCCATTAAACTGAGGTGTTTTCCATTACAAAATGAGCCAGATTGTGACCAAAATATAAAGCAAAAAAGTAAAAAGGATTGGTTAGTTGATACGAGTATCAAAAGGGGATAGTGTGAGGGATTTTTATATATCCTAAAGCTTATATTTGCTATTAAATGCCTTTGAAGCTATGCTTGCTTTAAAAGCCATGCTGTAACAAAGTAATAATGAATGTAGTAGACATTTCTGAGTTCATGTTTTGTTCTTTTTACGGTTATAGAATTTGTACTGAGGTTACTTGAAGTACATTTGTAAAAACAGAAAGCTAGATAAAACTGAGCAGAACTGAAAGATATGCCTGCATGGCAGGCTTGGACAAAATATAAAGATAAGAGCACGTAGTGGCATTGAAGATAAGCTGTACGTTGCTATGGTGTGAGTGAAACTCATTGTCTCTCTCAGGTCAGCTTGACCCAGGCATATGTATCAAGCAGTAATGGGAAAAAATGAATTGCATGTTTTATTTTACATTGCTGAAAACTTGTTATGCTGTCTTATGATTGGCTTATACTGAAATGTTGGTATTTTCTAAGATAAGAAGTGCAAAATCTAGCTTATAAAAGCTACTGTAAATTGTAATCAGGGAACTTCTCCATTGTAGAAGTCCCACATGCATGTGTGAGATATTTGATCAAATAAAGCGACGTTAAGACAAAACCCAGTGGTGTGGTTTTTGCCCCGTGACGACGGGAGTGGTTGCTCAGGTAATACTTACAGTGAGAGAATTTGCGATCACACTGGCTAAGAAAGGGATTAGAGAAGTGGAGGAAGAGTTTGTGGAATTAGGGCCGGACCTTAGTCAAGTAGCACGCACGGTAACCTTCTCGGAGGTGCTACCCATCTATGGCATAGGAGAGGCTAGGGTGTTCCACCATGGGATTCAATCAGTGGTTGAAAAACTGATGTGGAGCTCAGGGATTTGGCTTCATTGGGACTGGGGTCCACTTGAGTGATGCAAGCTCATACTGGCATGATGGGCTGCATCTTCCGGGAGGGAACCAGGATCCTAGATGATAGGTTTGAATGCTTCATTGGCAAGCTTTTTAAACTAGCCAAGGGAGGAGGCACTGGAAAGGAGCAGGAAAATCCTAGCCCCCCCCAAACAATCACAGTAGTAAGTGTGGCAAACACCAACATGGAGGTGTCGATAGGGAGAAGGGCAGGGGTAAATGGAGAAAGTGACAAAGGCAAGAAGACAGGGATGGGGCAAGCGGGGTAAGGCCATCAGGAAATGGAGGGTAATGAGTACCAATGCCCGTAGTCTGGACAACAAGCTCCTGAGCTGGTGGCCTAATGGAAGAGGGATGCCTGGATATCGTAGCAGTCACAGAAACATGGTACACAGAGGACCATGACTGGGATGTTAACATACCAGGGTACATAACCCATAGGAGAGACAGTAGGGAGAAGAGGGGAGGAGTAGCTCTCATGTAAAGGAAGGGATAAAAGCAACTGAACAAAAGAGTAAACAGGGAGGAGAGGAGGCACTGGGTCACCTTGAGACTGAAAAGTGCACCACAATCCAGGGGTTAGTGTACAGACCCCCATGTCAGGGAAGGAATGGACAAGGATATGATGGAAGATATTCTTAGAATGGCAGAGAAAGGGAGATACTGTTGATGGAGACTGAATATGCCAGATGTTAACTGGAGCACATTTGCTGCAGCAACATCCAAGAGCAGGGCTATTCTGATGCCCTACAGGTGGCAGGTATTAGACAGCTAGTTTTGGAACCCACTCATGAGGGAGCAATCTTAGACCTCGACTTCAAACGGGGGCAGATGAGGATCTCAGATCTAGAAGTGGGTTGCCATCTGGGGACAAGTGACCATGGAAACAGTGTGGTTCACATTAAACTCAGCTATAGAGTCAGCCACAGAAAGTGAGGGTACTGGACTTTAGGAGGGCTGACTTGGCAAGATGGGAGTGCTCAGAAAAGCACTAGCAAACAGGCTAGAAGGAGGTGGAGCAACAATGGGAATTATCAAATTACATCACAGAGGCACAAGCCTTGTGTGAAGCAAATAAACAAATCAAACGAAAGAAAAAGCCACTATGGTTCTCAAGAGAGGTGGCTGAAAGTCAGGAAGAAAAAGATAGCATTCCAGAAGTATAAGGAAACACAGAAGGAGCAGGACAGAAGCTGTACCAGTTAAGGCAGAAAGAAGCAGGAGGGAAGTCAGAATAAGCAAAGGCCCAAACTGAGGAAAAGATAGCTAACTCAGTTAAGAAGGGGATAAACCTTTTATAGGTACATCAGCGAGCGTAGAAAGACAAAGGGAGGGATAGTGAGGCTGAATAGAATAAGCGGTGGTGGGCAGAGGGGACAGTGAAAGCATGGAATACTGGAACGAATATTTCTGCTCAGTATTCACAAAAGAGGAGGGGGAAGTGCCTAATCCAACTAACAGAAGCACTCTTGATAGGGGGGGTCTATCCCAGTCCTTTCACAGAAGAAAGGGTTCTGCAAGAACTCCTGAAACTGAAGGTGGACAAAGCAATGGGGCCTGATGGAATTCACCCCAGAATTCTAAAAGAATTAAGGGGGGAACTAGTGAAACCACTGGCTACACTTTTTAATAAATCATGGAGGATGGTGTGGTACCCGAGGACTGGAGGAAGCTGATGTGATTCTCCGATCAAAAAGTGGGACCAAGACAGAGGCAGGAAACTACAGACCTGTCAGTCTGACTCTGTGGTAGGGAAAGGATGGAGTCACTTAGAAGGAAAGAATAGTTGAGTACCCTAGAGGTCAGTGGAGCACAGGATCCAAGGCAGCATGGGTTCACAGCGGGAAGGTCATGTCAGACGAATCTAATAGATTTTGACTGGGTGACCAAAGTAGTAGACCAGGGAGGAGCTGTGGACATGGCCTGCCTAGACTTTGTAAGGCATTTGACACAGTCCCACACAAAAGATTATTAGTCAAATTAACCAGCCTGGGAGTGGGTCCCAGGATGGTAGCCTGTAAAACATTGGCTGGACAACAGGACACAGAAGGTAATTGTAAATGGAGTCCTCTGAAGAAAGGAAATGTTACTAGTGGGTACATGTAGTTCAGTATTGGGTCCAGTCCTTTTAATGTCTTCACCAGTGGCATTGTAGAGGACTGAAGGAAAGATGCCTTTTGATGATACAAAGATCTGCAACAGGAGGTTGATACAAGGAGCATGGAAAGGATGAAAAGGGACTTGCAAGGTTGGAGGAATGGTCTGAGTGATGGCAGGCTAGGATTCAATGCAAAAAGTGCAAAATAATGCACCTGGGAAACAAGAACCCAGGGAAGAATACACAATGGGTGGGAGGTAGTAACAACAACAAACAGGAAAGGGACCTGGGGTAATCATACTCAGATGACCTTAAGGTTAGCAAACAATGTGAGAAGGCAGTAGGGAGGGCGGGGGTATACTGGGATGTATAGGAGAGGCATCAGCAGAAAACAGGAAGTTGTTATCCTCTGTACAAGACAGTTGGTGAGACCCCATCTGGAATACTGTGTCCAGTTCTGAGACCCCATCTCCGCAAGGACATAGACAGGATAGAGGCAGTCCAGAGGAGGGCAACTAAATGGTGCAGGGTCTGCAAGAGAAGCCGTATGAGGAGAGACTAAAGGAGCTTAATATGTATACCCTTGAGGAAAGAAGGGAGGGGAACATGATAGAAAACTTTCAAGTACCTCAAGGGAATCAACAAAGTCCAAGAGGGTAGCATCTTTCAGAAAAGAGACTTGCAAGAACAAGGGACACAATTTAAAGATAGAAGGAGGGCGGTTCAGGGGCAATGTGAGGAAGTATTATTTCACAGAGAGGGTAGTGGATGCATGGAACAGCCTTCCTGAGGAAGTTGTGGAGTCTAAAACTGTGGGAGAATTCAAGAATGCATGGGACAGACATAAGACAATTCTTGTGGGGGGCAGGAAGATATAGGCTGTTGGTTAAATAGGATCTGCGGCCTATCCTGTAGGTAGGGAAATGGGCAGACTAGATGGGCCTAGCGGTCCTTATCTGCCGTCAAAGTCTATGTTTCTATTATTTATATGTTTAATCCTGCGTTTCAGCCTCCTGAACCATTTCTCCTTCTTCTTTTTCTTGGGTCTTGCTGAGTGCTGTTTGTGACCCCCTTTGGCCCTGTTAGCTGCTCCCCCCACCTTCCCAGCTGGTGGGGATCTATATGGAGCAAGGCCTGAGAGCACAGCAGACTATCATATAGGTTGCTCAATCTACATACAGTACTTTTTGCCCTATTTTTTCTCTTAGGTCCTCCCCTACCCCCCATGACGTGAGTGGTGCCTAAGTTGGCCACAGTGTCCCTGTGTTGAGAGGTGAACTTCCAGGCCCAACCACAGGGGGTCACTATGGTGCTGAAACTTTTGCCAACCCTTGCCCAGTGTGGCTCACTGTGGTGCAACAGTTTCTTTAACCAGACCCATCCCCGATGCAGTAACCCAGATCAGCTCCTGAACCCCCAGTTGCCTGCACAGCAACTGCTGGACCATGGTAGCAGCCCTGTGTGGTCAACATTGTAACTCAAATCCCCTTCTTCTGGACCCATATGTTACTATGCATAATGACAGAATGGTTGCAAAAGTTATACACAGTAGGGTTGCTTGGAATCTAAGTCATGTGATTGAAGTTGTTGGATTCCAACCCAAGTTTCAGAAATAGGATCTTCAAAAATTGTAGTCTAAAAATCTAAATTCTGAAATCAAAAGCTAAGATATCTTTATACATAGAAAATTAAGAATGTTTGCAACACAGTTCCTCCAATGCTAATATACTGTAGTAGCACTCATGTTTTGATCTCTAAGTCTTTATGTGTTTTGAGCTGTTTAAAGACAAACTAAAATTCTCACTGCTTATGCGCTCAGTTTGCTTCCAGGATATGTATTGCCCTTATTGTCTGCCATATCAGTAGTGTGGCAAGGATTATTCTAGCTCATGAATTCAGTGGGGAGAATGATAGACAAAGATATTTTAAATTGTTAGAGATGACATATAAGTCTTAGACCCTTTTGGCTAGAATATAGAAAAGGCCAACACATACTATCAAAAAGTGTTCTAGGCTGGATAATTCTACTATGTTCAAAAATGTATCATTCATATTTACCTTAAATGATGTAATATTCATATATTTGGTATGATGGTTATTACAGGGTGGATTTTATTTTCAGTATGGGGCAGGGGGTACAGGTGCGGTCAGGGTTTCAAGGGACCCTGTGTGTTTCAAGTTCAGCACTTTTTGTTGCCCGAGTGTGAACACAAAAAATGCTGCAGGGACTTTCTGCTTTACCTAGCTGTGGAATGAGTTATAGCCCTAATTCATTTGACCTTAGCAGTCATTCCATATTTTTAAATTAATGCGATCACCAAGATTTATGTCTCGTTTATCATTCTAAAATATTTTTGTCTATCATCTCCCCCCTTGAATTCATTAGATGGAATAATCTCTGCCAGACGACTGATATAGCAGACAGAAAGGGCAGTAAATATCCATGAAGGGAAGTGAGCACAACAGCAATTAGAATTTCAATTTGCCTTTGAATAATTTATAAAAATAAAGACTTATAGATCAAAACTTGAGTGCTATTATACCTGCATTGGAGGAACCTCTGTTTCAAAGACCACTGCATGATTATGCCTTGACATATAACCTGATGGACACCACAACTCAAGTGGGTCATTTCTCTGACCCTGCTCATCTGAGTCAGGGACATTATGAGTATGTCTCATATGAGGTCACCATATCAGTGTCCTCTGATGCAAGTATAACAGGGAGGGTGTAGCAGTCAATCATCTGTTGCATGCCATTTCAGAGAACCACTGGGCCAGAGGCAAGTGTAATTTGGAAACCACAGCACTCTAAGACATGATCAATGCACAGCATTTCTGGAAATGTATGCGTAAAACACTTTTTATTTTGCATACATTGAGCAGCTAAACAAAGTTCTTTATAGACAGAACAAGGTAATCACAGTAAGGAAATACAAAGCATACAGACAAATAGGCCTCAGGATACACTCAGTTATAAATGAGAGACTTTGTGGGCACTTACATGTCTCTAAATAGCACTATGGTTTCTCAGTGAGGTCCTGTTGTTGTACATTTGGGGATGAATATCTCTACAAGTAAAGATGTCTACAAATGAATTCATATTTTATTATAGATTTAAAGGTGAAGTTCACCACCATAGATAATGAGTTATAATAATAAGTTAAACTGATGTCTGAAGAAGTTACTTCCTTAATATCAGGTATGAGAATCAGTTATCATACTACTATTTTTTTTTTTAGTAGCCAAAGAAATGATTTTTATCTTTGAATGTAACACTGCTACATACTTAATAAAATTATAGTATTGATAAACAGATACTAATAGGTCTACTGAAGAAGCACATGTACTGACTGGCAAAACATCAAGGCATAGGATTTTGAAATGTAATAAAGTGTGAGGGCATCAAGCCTTCAAGCTTATCTCTGTTTCCTTTGAATGAACTTGTTATAAGAGAAAGTAGTGAAACAGCCCCATTAATTGCACTCTGTCATCTGTAGCCAAATGCGGGTCTGCTTGCACCTGCTAAAAATCCAATATTGAACTAGCACACAGCTACCTGCAGAACACCAGATCAAGGTACAAGAGGATTCATGTATGTCTGGCCATCAGAATACCACTACACAAGCCTTTCCTTTGGACTATGGCTTCTGATTCTGAGAGAACTGTGAATTGGTTAGAAAGAAAAATGTTTTGGGCATCTTGCAGTGAAGATATTCACACTTAACACCAGAACTCACTCTAGTGACAGAATGGATGATTTTTCTAATATAGGAAACAGCTTCAACCCACTCCCATTCTGCATGTCCTGGCAAGCTGACAGGGATCGTTTAACATAAGAGATTAAAGGAACAGGATTTAACTACCTCTGTGGGGGAAAATGTAAACATGTCACCCAAAGAATACTACAACTCAAATTTAGAGATGGCCACCATGAAGGGCATAGTATTGCACCAGCTCAGTATTTAGAGCATAACAAAATACCTCAGCAGTTGAGGGTACACACTGTATAGAACTAAATATAGGAGTTAGCACTCAAAGTGGAATGGAATAAGCAATGAATGCAGCAACAATGTTATGCTGGCACTAACAGAAGTTATTCTAAGTGAAAGAAATATATTAAAGTAAGAAATCAATAAGGAACAGGAATTTTAAAACAAAACAAACCGCACAGAGATTAATACCCCTTTACAAGACATAAAGAAGAACTGCAAGATTCTGGAGAAAATAAATCAACTAAAGCTAAAAAAATGTCCAAAGGTATACAATAGATAATAGGGTGTATAGTTACAAGAAATTTCCCTACTGTCAGTACAAGACAACTGAACAACCTGAATCAGATAACTCTGATAGTTGTAGTAAGAACACCAAAAGATAAAGGTCAGAACCACAGAAGGGCAGGCATTTTTAGGCCCAAGTGGAAGGAGAGTGAAATAGGACAAGGTGGAGGAACATTCAGTGACTAGCAAGGGATATTCTCTGAGGAGCAGGGTTATTCCACAGCCAGGACAAAAGAAGAATGCAGAAAGGCAGCAGGAGGTTCAGGAGGAAGAGGCAGAGATGATATTGCGAGATGCATGGGCAAACGGGGAAATAATAATATTTAATTTTAGTTTTAAACAACTCAGTGAAGCTCAAACTAGAGTTTTATCTTAAGGGCTTTCATTCTCTCTCACCCTTGAAGTAGATCTACAAAGATTTTCCAGACAGTTAAGATTAAGAGCCCAGTTTGGGGATAGTCAGTCAGACTCAGATGACCTTTATTACAAAACTTGAAGTAATACTGTATATGCAAACAGAATTCAACTATATCCCCTAAAGGGGGAAAATTCCATTCTATCAAAACCTTTGCCAGACTAGTGCACAGTAATTTGGAAACATAGAAAACAAGAAGAGAAACTCAAGGAAAAAGACAACACGACCAGGGCAGAAAGGATTGCCTGGCAAGACTTAAACAAAGATAATTCAGTTGCAGTGAAAGTGGCTGGCAAGGGTGGAGGTATAGTCATTCAATGCTACACCCAATACAGAGACATATGACTGAGATTACTCAGAGACACAGAAAATTACACAGAGTTGGATATAGATCCAACCAAAGGGGTCAAAGACTTAAAGGGAAACGTCCATGTAGGATTAAATTTATCAATACCAGTGGAAATCTGCTTTGCATAAGCTATTGACTAAACCTATAACACTGTTAGGGCCACAATTATAACCCATTTAGTTGCCCCACCCTTTATAGCTGCAGGCATCCATTTTCTGAATCACAGGCACATGAAATTACATCACATCAGGGGAAAACACGTATAGCCAATAAATTGTTTAACCAGGAAAGGCACATTAAGCTGAAGCTTGATTCCAGGTGTGACCTGAGAGCACAAGAAAGTTAAGTGACATGCTCAGGGTCACATGTTAATGCAAGTGGGGACTGTGGGATTCAAAGTCAGGTCTCCAGGTTTGCAGCTCACAGCCTTAAACCATTGCACTGTACTGCCTCCTTGAAGGTAATAGGGAAAGAAAAAAACAGTCCCTGAGGATGTGAACTTGTCTCTAATCCTGAAGGGGTTGGGCAATTTAATGAGCTGTCACAACCAGCCACCTAATAATTTAGTGATTGCGCCTGAGAGCATCAGGGCAGTGGAGAGGTTTTATCTCAAAAAGAAGAAGGTTACTGGAGATTTCCTACTGGAAAGACAGTGAAACAGTTGGAATCATGAAATGGAAAAAAATCTGCAGTTTTTTTTTTCTTTTACTTTGGTGAAAGAAAACTTTCTTCTGGATGGAGTTCAAATAAATGTTTTTTTTAAATTTTGCAACCTTCAGAAGGAGTAGTGTCAAAACATGGTGAAAAGTGAGTGTGTATGTGTGTGTGTGTGGGGGCACTGTAGTAATAACAGATCATGATTGCTTCCATTCTGACATTGCATGCATTAAAGGGGCACTTTGAATGCTCATGGGCAAAAGTGGGGAGTGTCCACCCCCCCACACCTATAGGTTGTGTTACCTTTGTTCAGAAGGGTCCTCTACTGACAGTCATCTATCCTATCATACACCAACACAAAACAATTCTTTTTTAAGACTTATTTATCCAGGATAGTCCAGCTGAGATGTGCCACCTCATTTCCAGTGGGATCCTGCTGCTATTCATTTCTACTGCTAGGTGGACGGGAGCACTGTGAGGTTATGTGACTTACTCAAGGTCACACAGTTAGTATTTGACTTAACTTTACTGAGGTTTGCATCTCTCATCTCCTGAGCTCCAAGCTTGTGCTCTAGCCACTGGATGGCACTCCTACAAATGACAGAACATGATGCCAACAGAAAAAGCAAAACACAACTACTTCAGTGTTAACAAATGCTGGAACTAAATAGGTACAGGAATAAAAATTATTTACAGTGTTACCACACCAGCAGAATATTCTGCAACTCACACAGGCACAAAATATTTCACTAAGCTTCAAGGAGGCAGAATAATGCAGTGGTTTAAGGCTCTGAGCTACTAACCTGCGGACCTGGGTTTGAATCCCACAGTCCTCACCTGAATTATTGTGTGACTCTGAGCAAGTCACTTAACTTTCTTGTGGGTTCAGGTCGCACCTTGACTCAAGCTTCAGCTTAGTGTGCCTTGCCTGGTAAAACAATTTATTGGCTATATGTGTTTTCCCCTGATGTGATGTAATTTCCTGTGCCTGTGATTTAGAAAATGGATAAAAGGAGAGGCAAGTAAATGGGTTATAATTCTGGCCCTAAAAGTGTTATGGGTTCGGTCAATAGCTTATGTAAAGCAGATTTCCATTGGTAACAATCCTGATAAATTTAATCCTACTTGGACATTTCCCTTTAATGACAATGGCAGTGGAAAGACTGATAACTATAAAGTAGCCAAAAGATTGGGAAGGGGGAACTCCTGCAAAATAAGTACTCCAAAATGCCCCTCTTTTACAGCATTCCAAAAGTGCATAAAGATGCCAAGAATCCCTGGAGGAGATCGATAGTCTCTGGTATCAATTCTGTTTTGGAAACAATATACTGGAAGACACTTCCACCTATGCAAGAGATAGCTTTCATATGATTCACCTATTAAAGGATTTGAACAAACTAAATCTGAAAATGGGATATTGTGTTGTCACATGTGACTTAAAGGACTTGTATGCATCAATCACCCATAAAGAGGGAATAGAATCAATGGGAAAGAGACTTGACAGTTGACTGCAGGGTGCCCACTCCGACACAGCTGCATTACAAGAACTTGCACAAATAGTACTACACAAAAACTTTTTCCAGTTTGAAGGCACATATTATGAGCAACAGAGAGGGATAGCCATGGGTAGCAACCTAGCTCCAAGTTACGCAGATGCTTATGTGTACAGTTTTAAAATGGAGCAAATATGGAACATGGCCAATAACTTCTTCCACCAACACATTGTGGTATGGAGGAGGTTTATTGATGACATATTCTATGTGCGGTGGGGCAGTTAGGATAGGTTGCAGGATTTACACAGATTCCTTAATGGCAGAAATGGGAAGATTCAGTTTACTATGTAGTGTAGCAAAACAGAGATACTGCACCTGGATCTTAAAATAAACGTTATCAACAATAACATTGAAATAGAAATCTATAGGGAACAGACAGAGCAATACGCTGCTTCATCATTAAAATTATAACCCTATTAAAGTAAAGAACAGCATACTATATTTATAACTGGTGAGAGTGCAGTGCAGATGCAGTAGAAAAGAAGAAGGTATACACAAGGTAGTAGTAATAAAAATAAAGATTCTTGGACAGAGGGTATCCAAGAGCCATACTTGAAACAGCGAACGAAAGATTAGAAGGAGTAGACAGGAACTGGTTATTGCAGATCAGAAGAAAAGAGGTCAGGCTGGACAAAAGTGCAATTTCAGCTACTACTGTAAATACAGTGACACTATAAAAGAGCTTAAGAAAATCATCAGTAAACAGTGGCTACTTTTACAAGCAGATAGGAACTGGGGTCATCTGTTTGTTTTGTTCCCTCCAAAGGGAACAAAAATATTAAAGTCAAAAGAGTTCACACTATCCCTTTATGACTACAAGAACCCAGTGGACGACTTTCATTGGGCCCAATAAAACCAGGAATGAATAAATGTGGAAGAGGTTTTCTATCTAATCATTAGAGTCAGTGATTTCCAGACATTGCCAGAATTTCTGCATTTTTCCCAGAATTTCATAAAATTGCATAATATATCTGAAATTTCAATTTTGAATCAAATTCCATCTAAAATGCTGCTTTTCACTATTTCGTCTTATTTTATCCATATGTAAAACCATATTACTGTCTATAAGGAAACTTAAATTTTTATGCAGACCTTCAGTACTGATACAGTAGTTGCATTTCTAAGTTATCTAACTCCAGATAAAACCCAGTACTGTTGGTATTTTCTTTACATTGTTGAAAGGCTTTGATGTTAGTGTCCCTGTTAGACAAATTGAAATCACTCCGCGTCTTTACTCAAGTTCTGTTGTTTCTGTTCGGACAGTTTTCTGGTAATCTGGCTTTCTGCACAACTATTTAATACGTCAATAAAAATATCTTCACACAGGAATCAGCTTTTAGAAGAAATGTTTAGGTTCTGTGGAATGCATCTGATGAAGCAGGAAACATACATTTTTCAGCATCTGAATTTTCAGTCTCTCTCTGTCTCTTCCCCCCCAAAAAAAAAACAACTTAACATTCACATATATATTTTAATTGCCATAGTAATCCAGTTTTAACTGGCATGTAGTAACCTGGCCATTGGATTTTTATTCTCTGTGGCACAATGTATTGTTAACCTTCTGTAGCATATTAGATATTGATATGAAACCTGTGGTACTATCAAATCCAGAATTATCCAAAATTACATTTTTTATAATGGAATTTGAAACATTCCATATCCAAAGATCACTGGCTGTAGTAATCATGCATCAAAAAAGATAACATAGATGATCCCAATACAAATAAAAAAAATTAAAAAGCTTTCGACTGCAATACCACAGGGGTAGTATGTATTACAATGCCTCTGTAATCTTTTATATCTGGGTAAAACTATGAGACAGTTAAAGGTATGGATTCAGGAACACAAGGAGGACATCAGGAGGCAAGATGAAAAAGCTCCTGTGGTCAAGTATTTAAGGCTACAGCCCACACGGGGATATCTCTGTATTCCTGGGGCATGGAAAAGCAGAAACCACATCCATGGGGAGGTGATTATAATCACCAGTTTGAATGCTGGGAAATACGATGGAGACATAAATTAAAAGTCCTGAACAAAGGAAGAGGCACGAATGAAGATGCCAACTGACAGGTTTGCTGGAGATAGCATTAATTTAAAAATATAGAATGACTGCTAAGGTTTAATAAATCAAGTCTATAACTGATTCCACAGCTAGGTAAGGCAGAAAGTCCCTGCAGCCTTTTTGTGTTCACACTCAGACAACATAAAGGAAGGAAACAGACACATCTCAGGGAAGTGGCTATTGATTTTCACTGATGTTATTGCTGTTATTGTTTCTTTTGCAGCTTATTGTTGTTTTCAATTGGTATCAGAGTGTTTTCTGACTTAAGTTGGAAAGGTACCTGTTTGGGGGATTTTCAGGAACTGTAGTTATTTTGTGTGTGTGTGGCTAGCCCTGTAGCTTGGGGGAAGGGTGATAATTGTCTGGCCTTGGGCCTCACCAGAGTTACTGCTAACTGAAAGTGGGGCTGAGTCAGAGTGATGGAGCTGGGGAAGGAAGCAGACACATCTCAGGGAAGTATCTGTTGATTTTCACTGATTTTATGCTGTTATTGTTTCTTTTGCAGCTTATTGTTGGTTTCATTCAATACCAGGGTGCTTTCTGACTTAAGTTGGAAAAGTACCTGTTTAGGGGATTTTGGTGGAGCAGCTGAGTGTCTCAGTGAGGGTTTGCTGGGGCAGCTGATTGTCTCTGGTGCTCGGGAGGGACCCAACCCCTAGTGTATCACTTCCTTTATACTCGTAGCCTGTGACATCATACAGTGCCTGCTGACTGCATACACACACTGTTAGCCATTTTATTTCCATATGCAACACAGCCACATACTACAGGGTAGAGGGATTGGAAAATAGGGGAAATAGTGCTGCCAACAGACAGGAGCACGATAGAAAGAAGAGGAACAACGACAGGGAGAATGGAGCAGAAGGAATAAAGAAGAAGAAGGAGTAATGGGACCAGGGTGACAAATTGGGGAAGTCTGGGAAGGGGGCAAGCTAGTGGGGCAGGCCGGAATGAGGGTCTGGAGGGGAGGGGCAAAGGAATCAGGTAAAGGGGGGAAACAAAAATCACAGGGGAGGAAGGATTGTGGGATGTAATAACTGTGGAGGGTCAGTATTCATGGACACCCTGTGGAGAACGGGGGTGCCCAGTCTGTATAAGGTTGGAGAGGCTAGAGAAAGAAGTACCAATGGGGGAAGTGTCAAAGATGATGAAGGGACATATTAGGTCAGGAGGAGAAGGGAATATGGAAAGCACAAAAGACATCCAGGAAAAGAAAAAAGATGAGGGAGATAAGAGAGACTGGGTGGTCAGGACAAGGAGGGGTGACACAGGTACGGAAAATAAATGCATAAGGAGAATAAGAGAAGTAGTACAGGGAGATGGTAACACAGTAAGATCAGATGGGGGCCGACCTCTAACAGAGGCAACAAAGGAGGGGAAGGAGGAAGGGGAAGCGCAGTCCATAGTTACAAAGAACAAAACGGCTGGGGAGGGTGATGGAGAAATAGATGAACTGGGGCAAGAAGAGTTGAGTACAATGGAGAACATGGTGGGAGAAACAGCGACAATAGGAGGGAACATTGTGCAGGAGGAAGAAGGAGAGGAGAAGGGGAAGATGTGGAGGGGAAGAATGGAGGTGTCTTGGTGTTGGGGTACTCAATACTAAGAGGGGTCAGGTGGGGGGCAGCAAAGGGGAGAGACACAGTAGAATATGGGTGGAAGCCATGCCAGAAATGAAGTAAGAAAGGGTGGGGCAATCTGTGCTAAGGTATGCAAGCAGAGGAAGGGAAAGGCCTCACCTAATAATACACCTGGGGATGAATTCCCTGGCTGATGGGACAGTAGGGGAGGTAAAGAAGAGGTTTGAGGAACTTGGACCTCTGTGTGAGGGAGTGGGCAGATCTGTCACCTTTCTGGAGGTACTGCCTATTCCCAGGGCAAGTATAGAAAGAAAAGGGAGAATTCAAGAATTTAATGAATGGCTGGGGGCCTGGTGTCGGGAAAAGGGGTACGGACTGGTAGGAGGTTGGGGGGGAGACCTGGGAGAACAGCAGTCTGTACGCAAAAGATAAACTGCACCCAAATGAAGAGGGAAAAAATGTACTGAAGGCAAGGATAGGAAAGCATATTGAGGAGCATTTAAACTAGGAGGGGGGTTAGCAAGATGGGAAGAGGAGTTCAGAGGCTACTGATGTGAAACCAAATGTGCTTAACCCATGATAGCAAGGTAAGGAGGAAGGCAACTACTAAGGTAGTGGACATAAGGGTAGAGAGGTGGGGGGAGTAGAGACAAGAGTTGGAGGGTGGTAACACTAAATGCTAGGAGTCTGGGGAATAAGGGAGCGGAACTACAGGCTCTCCTGGAGGAGGGAGGAGTGGACGTGGTGGCTGTCACCGAGACATAGGTCACCCAAATCCACGACTAGGACATGACAGTTCCAGGGTGCAGATTACACCGGAAGGATAGGGAAAAGGGGAAGGGGAGAGGGGGTGGTGCTGAACATAAAGGAGGGATTAAAATGTGTAAGGGAGATGAGGGAGATACAGTAGCACTGTGGGTGCAACTACAGGATCCCAAAAATAGATCACCAAGACTGGGGTGGTGTACAGGCCACCCTCTCAATCTGAAAGGATGGACAGGGTACTGGCAGAACAGATCAGGAGGAACTGCCAGAAGGGGGTGTGGTGATAGTAGGGGACTTCAACCTGCCATGGGTGGAGTGGAACACACCTACCACAAAGAACAGCAGGTAGCAGGTAATGCTGGATACCTTCCAGGAAAGCTTTCTAGTACAGTTGGTCATGGAACCAACTAGAGAAAGGAACACCCTTGACCTCATTTTTATGAACGGGGAATGGGTGAGGGATGTGAGGTTGGAGGAACCACTGGGAGGGAGTGACCACTGGACAGTATGGTTCCAGTTACAGATGGCTAAAGAGAGGGGGCATCTAGCACAAGGGTGCTGGATTTCAGGAACGCCAACTTTAGGATGATGAGGGAAGTGGTACAGGGATTCCTGTGCAAAATTCAACCGGGTATGAACACGCAGCAAAGGTGGGAACTGATAAGACAGAGGATAGTGGAGGCAACAGAAACTTGCTGTAGGGCCCAGAGTAAGAAGGCTAGGGGAAAGAAACCCAGCTGGGTAAGCAGAGGAGTGTTAGACAGGGTGAGGAGGAAAAGGGCAGCTTACAGGAGTTACAGAAACTTGGGGAGGGAGGAGGATAGGGGGGAATATCTGCAAGAAGCAAAGGAAGTGACCAGGGAGGTAAGGGCAGCCAAGGCGGCAAGAGAACTCAGGCTTGCACAGGACATAAAAAAAGGGGAAAAAGACTTCTTTAAGTACATCAGGGAGAAAAGAAGCTGTAAGGACCAAATTGTAAGAATTAAGAAGGAGGGGGAATGGGTGGAAAGGGGGAAAAGGCAGAAGTACTCAACGACTACTTCTGTTCAGTCTTTACAAAAGAAATGGAGGGGGCGCTACTCATAGTAGGAGAGAGGATAGAAACAGATGTGGGGTGGATGACGGATGGAGAAATCATAGTGGGAGGGTGGACAAGGCACCAGGACCAGATGGAATACATCCAAGAGTGCTGAAGCAGCTGGCAGAGGTCCTGGTAGGACCCTTGACAGAATTATTTAATTCATCTCTATATACAGGATGCATACCCCATGACTGGAGACTGGCTCACATGGTTCTCCTCCACAAGAGTGGACCCATGGCTGAACCGGAGAATTATAAGCAAGTAAGTCTAACATCCATAGTAGGGAAGCAAATGGAGACCATCCTAAAGGAGAGGCTAGTGGCACTACTGGAGATGAATAGGGTGCAGGACAGGAGGCAGCAAGGCTTCATCAAGGGCAGGTCATGCCAGACCAACCTGGTGAATACTATGACTGGGTGACTAGGCAAATTGACGGGGGTCATGCGGCGGATGTTCTGTACCTAGACTTCAGTTAGGCCTTCGATTCAGTACCGCATGGGAGACTTGGAAGCAAGCTATGGGGCAGAGGGGCAGGAGCAAAACTGGTGGGGTGGGTGGAGAACTGGCTAAAAGATAGGCAGCAGAGGCTGGTGGTAGGTGGTGAATACTCATCCCCTAAGCATGTGACAAGTGATGTTCCACGGGGGTTGGTGTTGGGCCCAGTGCTGTTTGGCATATTTATTGCAGACATCTCAGAGGGCATCAGCAATAAAATCAGACTATTTGCAATGACACCAAGATGGGAGAGGTAGTGGACAAGCAGGTTGGTTGGCGGGGGCTACAGGAGGATCTGGCCAGGCTAGAGGCATGGTTTGACAGATGGCAGCTGGAGTTCAGTGCAAAAAAATGCAAGGTACTGAACTTTGGAACAAAACATCTAAGGAGAAGCGACCATCTGGGGGAGGGTGCTGCTGGATGTAACAGAAGAGGAGAAGGATCTGGAGGTGCTCATCATGGGAGTAATGAACAATTCTGTGCAATGCAGAAAGGCAGCAGTAATGGCCAACAAAATACTGGGGTGCATTGCAAGGGGCATTACCACGAGAAGAAGGGAGGTTATTCTACCATTATACAGATCGTTGGTTAGACCCCACCTGGAATACTGCGTGCAGTACTGGCACCCGTACCTACAAAAGAACATTAGGCTGCTGGAGGGGGTGCAGCATAGGGCAGTGAAGATGATTCAGGGCCGGGGGGAATTGCCATATGGGTTAGACTGAGTTAAACGTGTACACACTGGAGGAGAGGAGGGATGGGGGGACATGATTGAGACCTTCAAATACATGAAGGGGATAATCAAAACAGACACAGAGGGTCTATTCAGGAGGAGGTCGGGGGGCCATGACATGAGATTGAAGGGGGTAGATTCAGGAGGGAGGCGAGGAGGCATTTCTTTACGGAAAGGGTGGTGGCAAAGTGGAATGCACTACCGGCTAAGGTGGTGGCATGTAACACAATGGAACACTTCAAGAAGGGGTGGAAAAGGGCAAAGGTGAGGATAAAAGGAGGGAAGGTGATGGAGCGGGGCAGCTGCTGAATAGGGATCTAAGTGCAATCTTGAGCAGCCTAGATAGACAAGGATGGCCTTTTGCTGCTGGCAACTTTTGTATCTTCATATGTTTGTACTTGGAATACACAGGGTGTCTTGAAACCCTGATTCCACCTGTGCCCTCACCCCATGCTGTAGATAAAACCCTTCCTGCATAAATCGTTATGCCAAATATATGAATATTATGTTATTTAAGGGAAATATGAATTATAGATGTTTGAGCCTAGCAGAATTTTCCAGCCTTGAACACTTTCTGATATATGTGTTAGTCTTTTCTATATCTTAGCCCAAAAGGTCTAAGACGTATATTTCCCCCCTTTTTTTTTTATTTAGTTGTTTAACCAGGTATAGCACACTAAGCTGAAAGCTTTTTTACAGGAGCGACCTGGGAGCACAAGGAGGTTAAGTGACTTGCTTAGGGTCACATAGTATGCAAGTGGAAGCTGTGGGATTTAAACCCAGGTCTGGTCTGCTGGATGTCACCAGATTTGCAGCTCATAGCCTTAGACCACTACGCTATACTGCCTCCTAATATAATTTATAATTATGAAATATATTTTTCTATCATCCCCCCCTCCCGAATTCACAAGATGGATTAATCATGGCCAGATTACTGATATGGCAGACAGGAAGGGCAACAAAAAGCCATGAAGGAAAGCAAGCACAAAAGCAGTTAGAATTTCAGTTTGTCTTTGAACAGTTTAAAAAAATAAAGACTTATAGATCAAAACCTGAGTGCTACTATACCAGCATCAGTGGAACCTTTGTTGCAAAAATCACTGTGCATTTATTTATTTATTTAGCTTTTGTTAACCAGGTAAGTACACTAGACAAGACAATTTGCCTATTTTCAGGTATGACCCGGGAGAGTACAGGAAATTACATACTTACACAGTTGGGACAACATGGTACATAATTAGGAAAAGATTACACGTCATGAGACAACAAGGTACAAGTTAGAAAAAAAACAAACTTGCATGTCACATGTGAACATCATAATGTAGAATACACAAAGTACAAGGCATATGAGGCACATTTAGTTAGAATAGGTAAGGCAGAGTAAGCGGTGTGTGCCAGTTTTGGAGCAGTACAAGGTAAGGATTGGTAGCAGCAAGTACAAAACTATCATCTTAAGGGCCAGCTGTTATGCATGAGTGCTAAGTGCTAACATATGTCATGGGGGTTTTTGGCACCCGCAGGCCGATCTGAGTTTGAGATGGTTCCATAGGGAAGAACGCAGGCTGCCCTGAGAGGGGACAACATGGACCTAGGCTGGGAAGGTGTTCCAAAGTTTGGGGGCACATGCTGCAAAATCCCTTTCACCCATTTGAGTCCGAGTCACAGGTACCTTGAGTGTGGCAGATCCCTGAGACCTAAGGTGATAGGATGAGGGAACAGTTTGGGCCAGCAAACTTGTAACCCCTGGAGGGGTGCCTGTGTTGAGGACCTTTCCTGTGAAGCAACCAAGGACAAAGTCAATGTGCTTTGAGGGCGAGAGCCAGTTTTAACTTATTGTAGAGATCACAGTGTTGAGTAAGCCAGGGGGCCGCTAGGGCAAAGCGGCAGACATTGTTGTAGGCCGTCAGCCTCCTAGAGAGATGGGCCTTAGTGGTGCTGGCAAACAACAGGAGCCCATAACATAGTGAGGGGAGAAGCATACCTCTAGCAAGAGCAATACGCGCAGTCGGCGTGAGGTTATTTTTTGCTCTGTAAGCCAGACCCAGTTTACAGTTGACAGTTTTGCATGTCTTCTGGATATGGTGGCCAAGGTCAAGTTGTGGGTCCAATGTTACACCAAGGTATTTGAAATTGTCCGTGATTGGGACCGGGACGTCTCCCCTACTGGAAACAGAACGGCACAGGAGAGGCCTTAATCTTAGCCTGGGACCCAAAGAGCATGGCCTGGGTTTTTTTTAGATTAAGGAATAGCTTATGGTTCAGGATCCATGTCTGAATGTTTCTTAGGTCATCACTCAGGTGGTCACTTTGCTCTCGAGGTTTAACATAGTTGCCAATAGAACCACTCGAAGGCAAACATAGCGTTGTTAATGACCCCACCTCTGGGGAGTGAGACAGGATGACCATATGATCTGCATAGAGGATTGGTTTACAGTGTGCAGCGGTTGCGGGGAGATTATTAATGAAAATGGAGAAGAGCATTGGTCCAAGAACGGAGCCTTGGGGGACCCCATTGTTACTGGGATGGGACCCGAGAGCTCTTTGCCATATTTAACCCACTGCGTTCTACCATGTAGGTAGTTGGAGAACCAACTGAGAGCGGCAGTGGATAGTCCAATTGATCTAAGCTGTGTTGATAGCATGGTTTGGTTGACCAGGTGAAACACCTTTGAGAGGTCTATAAAGATAGCCCCTGAGAGTTTGCCTTGGTCCATGGTCTCCCTAATCCATGATGAAACAGTAACTAGGGCTGAGGAGGTGCCATGCCCCTTCCTGAATCCATGCTGTACAGGAAACATTATGTCATATGCCTGTAAGTACTCTGAGAGTTGCCCTGCCACAACTTTCTCCAGAAGTTTGCTAACCACGGATAGGATGGATATGGGGCGATAGTTCTCTATCAGTTTAGGGTTCCCCTGTTTAAGGATTGGGACTACCCTGGCAACCTTCCATATGTCTGGGATAACTCCAGTTGACAGGGACAGATTGAAGATGTGTGCCACCAGAGGGGCAAGCCAGGGGGCACCGAAACTGAGGAGCTTTGGTTCCAAGCCATCTTGCCCGGCACTTGAGAAGGGTGAGAGTCCAGCTAGCAGTTTCTGCACCTCTTGAGCCACCACTGCCCTGAACAGAAAGGGCAGGCGGGGTGATAATGGTGCTATGGGCTGGTTGCCACTGACACCACCACCATTGGGGAATGTTGAGGTATACTCGGACAGATCAGAAAAATAATGATTGAAGGAGTTGGCAATGGTTTCCGAGTTGTTGCAGCTGGAACCTTCAATTATCATATCCGTGGACTCAGCACTCTGTGTACCACTCACAACGTGTTTAATATTCCTCCAGAACCACCTTGGATCCCTAGCCGAGTTCAGTAATGCATATTTGCAGAACTCACTCTTGGCGATCCTTATGTTCTTTTTGCACTCATTTCTGAGTTTCCTGTATCTCTGAAAGATAGCCTGGTCAGCCGTGGCCTTAAACTTGGCCCAGCACTTATCTCTGGTGTTGAGGAGGGCCAGGAGACTACCATGAAGCCATTTAGTAGCCATTCCCCTCACCCTCCATCTGATGAGGGGTATGTTTTCTTCCTGCAGGGCCCTTAATCGAGATGAGGGAAGTGACTGTCAGCGGATGTGGAGTCCTGAGCATTCCATACTGCCAACCAGTCAGTGTACTTGATATTATTTTGAAAGGAGGACAGATCAAACCTAGAGTAGTCTCTGATCTGGATAATTTTATGGGGTATTTTCAGAAGTGGGATCTGCCAGACACAGTACACCAGGGAGTGATCAGAGATAGAATCAGGTAGGATACCAGACGAGCTGATCCTGTCAGGTCTATTTGTCAAGATCCAGTCCAGGAGGGAGATCTTACCACCATTTGTAGAGCATCTGGTAGGATCCTTGACAAGCTGTGTCAGTGAGAGACCAGCAAGTGACGGTTCAAAGGCTTTGGTGTTGCCACCCAGCCAATTGAGGTTGAGGTCACCCAGAATGATTAGCTCATTCTGCCGTGTTACTGCACCAACTGTGTCAAGGAGGCCAGTCAGTCCCTCTATGCCTCCCTTTGGAGGATTGTAGGTGTATACAATGTGTATCTTTTTTGTCATCCCTAGTAACAGCACCGTGTGCAATGTCTCATAGGGGGACTGCACTGTCTGTTGATGAGGTAGGGCAGATAGGTTAAGATGGCTAATGTAGTGGACCAGGATACCACCACCTCTCTTTCTTCCCAGACGATCATGATGGATGAGGTCATAACCAGGGGAAGGCACATACAGAGTTTGGGGTAGAAGGTTTCAGCCACGTTTCTGTAATGTCAAGAATGTCTGGACTATGATGAGTTACCCAGACACGAAGTTCTGTCAGGTTTGGCAGCAGACTTCTGATATTAAGATGGGCTACCTTCAGCCCTTTTACTGCCGACCAGCCCGCCAGTGTAGGTGTGGACTGGAGTGATGGTCCTGAGTTTAGTTCTATGTCCCCTGCTAGCACAACGGTCACCAGCAGGAGCCAGAATAGATGCCTTAATGGGGGGAGATCTATCCTTGTTCTGTGACTTCCGGTCATAACGCCTGACCTTTTGGGCAGGTCTCAGAAGGCTCCTCAGGTTAAGACCACCGAGGACCCTGGTCAGGGTTGAGCCGTCTGCTAGAATGTTTGAGAAGGTGAAGTCAGACTCCACCGTCTGGACACACGTATACCAGGGGTCTCTTTCAAGGGGTCACCCTCCCTTGAGATCCTGGGGATCCATGACGCAGTAAGGATCACAGTGGCGATAGTGCCCAGGAGTAACTGGCACAGGACTAGGTTTGATGGGAGCTCAGGAAGTCCCATGATTGCCCCAGTACAGTTGTCTGGCTGAGACAGGAAGGGGATTTCCGCCATAGGTCACCAGTGGACACAGGACAGTGCCAAACGGGTAGTTAGTAGCCTGGCAAATGGCGAGAAATAGATTATTTGTACCTTACTGGCACTTATCTCAAGAACAACTAGTGTATTATGTGATAAAGACAGTTAGCTGACTAGTAGAGCCATAGTGCTAGTATTAATCATATGGGAGACGTCAGTCCTGACATAACCTGATGGACACCACAGCACGTGGGGGTCATTTCTGTGAACCCGTTCACATTGGTCAGAAATGTGTTGAGTGTGATTTAGAATCCACAGCTAAGATATCACCAGTGCACAGCATTTCAGGTGATGTACGTTTAAAGTGATTTTGTGAGCTTTGCCATAGCAAATGGGATTAGTAACCTGTAGGAGTTGTGATTCGATCTCCTACCATTCAAACTGCCAAAAAGTGCTTTTATTTCTGTGCTCTGCTTCATTTGCATAACCCACCCATTTTTTTTCCCCTGCAGTGCTGCAACCCCCAAGCATGACATCATGCAAGGGAAACAAAGTTTATAAGCACTGTTTTGAAACAGAGACCTCTGTTGATCAGTCTTGGTATTGCAGAAATCTACACAACAGACATAGGAGACTATGGGCCAAATATTCAAAACTTTGCCCCGGGGCTAAATTAGCACTGCCCGGCAGGCAAACTTAGCCCGGAGCACAAAACAAGCCATATTCAAAAGGGATAGCCCGGGGCAAACAGCTTCTGAATATAGCATTGGAATGAGGCCGGGCAACTTGGGCTGGGAGTGCAGGGTAAACTTAGCCCTGGAATAAGACAGCTCTGAATATGGCAACCAGGAAGTGCAAACCACAACAGCAACACAGTGCACAGCGATGTGAAGGTAGGTAGAGATGAACTATGTGGCCAATGTGTGTGCCAGCAAATGCGTGGACCCAGTACAGCTGCAGGCAGCAACGTATGTGAAAGTACAGTGTGCAAAACTGTAAATATTCCCCAAACTGTTAGCGCAGCACTAACAAGTTTGCGCAGGTTTAGCGCAGAGCTAAACCGTTAGCCCAGTGCAAACACGTTTGCCCGGTGCTAAACTTTGCCATATTCAAAAGTAACATGCAAATGATCCTACTTAGGCAGTCTGTGGGCAAACAACCAGATTAGCATCTCATTATGCCCTGATTTGCATGCAGTTTGCACCGGGCTAACTGTTTAGCTCTGCGCTAAACATGCGCAAACAGCTTGTAGGATATTATACAGTTTATAATGTATGGTAGAATGCTGTTATGGCCCAAAAATCATCTTTTTTACAGCGTTGTTACACTATCGATGTGACGTCAAGCTCTTGTTATACTATCGACGATGCGTCACATCGATGGTGTAACAGATTCGAACCACCACGCAATGCTATTGCCATCGCCCCCATAACAGCCGAACATGCCTGTGTTTAAAAAGTTTATCAGGTAATTGGTGAGAGAGTCACGGAGCTCTGTCAGAATGCTACCATGCAGTTGGAAGCTTCACCAGAAGTAAAGGTGGTGGTGGTAGAAGTATATTATAGTTCCCAACACTGGCATCATTTTGTTGTTTCTCCACTGACCATACACTATACAAGACAACATATGGTCAGCGGTGTGCAACAATGCTGTTTGCCTTCTCTTGGTTCCCTTGGCAACCCCGTAAACCTCTCGAGCTTCGCTCTCAAGGTTTAACATAGTTGCCAAGAGAACCACTCGAAGGCAAACATAGTGTTGTTACACACCGCTGCCCATATGTTATCCTCTATTGAACACTACTTCCACATGCGCTGCTGCCTGCAGCTGTACTGGGATAACACAGCATAGGCACAGATGGTAGTGGTGCTGCATGCAACTGTCACACTGTAGGTCATGCTACAGTGCACAGCAGACTATACAGTAGCACAGGGGCCAGTAGTGTGTGGACACAACAATGCCTATGGTGTGTAGGGCAGTGATGATGACTGCAATATACACAGTGAGAGGCCCAACCTGCAGGTGTTTACTGACAGTGGACATTACTGTTACACTGTTGTGTGACCCACAGATGTTGCACCTGTGGCATGGGATGCTCACAGTGACATGTACATTTCTTGCTTTGTGTGCTGTGGCAGTTGTACAGCTGTGTGGTATGTGGCCAGGGGGGCATATTATCCGAAAGGCACACTGGTGTTGGGGTATTCCCACTGGCCCATGTGCACTGCATGATGTGTCCCAGCCTTGTGGCCACACCTGATCTGTGGCACAGCCTCGCCACCCATACACGCTCCCCTCAACATCCTCCATGCTCACAGTGCTGCATGTGTGTGCTGGCATCTGTTGGTGTCCACAGAAGTATGGTCTGCAGGTGTATGCTGTATGGCCACACTACCGTGCTGTCCACTGGCGGCAGGGTCACCAATTATTGCCTGGCATGGCTGGGAATGGTGGCAGATGATGGTATCATTGTGATGCCATCAGTTAGCAGCATGCTTCCTCTATGTTTGGCTTTATCTGTGTGTCATATTTATTTGTTAGGGTTGTGCAAAACCCGCGCTAAACCCGCGCAAACACCGCGCAAAGCCATAGTGTCGTGCAAAGCTGATTGCCCAGGGTTAAGACAAGCTTTTCCTGGGTGATAATGTGCACTGCGCTAAGTGTCACGCTAAGTCGTGCAAAACCACTTAGCGCGGCGCTAGTCGCTGAATATAGCATTGCGCCTGTATTCATTTCAGTTTACCCCTTGCATACATTATAATTTTGCCCAGCACTAATGCAGTTTGCCTGCACTATTTGGCCTTTTGAATACAGCAGACCGACGCTAATCCCGTGCTAAACCTGCGCAAACAGTTCTTTGCCCAGCGCAAAGCTTTGAATATCTGGCCCTATATCTCTCAGTAAAGAAATCTAGTCAGCTAAATATATGTACAATGCCTTGTTTGGAAAATAAACATATGAGAGCTTTTATTGTTGAAGCCACTACAGAGATTTGAGACTGCACCTCACAGTAAAGGAATTGGAAAACAATGTCTTATTGTACCCACAATGCCTTGCTATGTATATCTACATATTAAGTGCAATCACCTCCACCAAAATAAGGGACTGCACTTCTAAGTAACAAACCTTTACATCAGCATAATATTTAAATAAGAATTTATTGGTGATTTATATAAAACATTGACAGTTCTCTTACACGACATCATTCTGAGGGTGTGATTACACACAGAAATCTGGAGGATACAGTGCTGATAAAACAGAAATAAAAATAACTATGACAAAAGGTTTTTCACAAAACAAATTGCAGCTTCAGCATCTGAAGTATGGGTAGCAATAGCATGCTGTGTGAAAAAGGCATCTGCGAAAGCTCACAAAACCACTTTAAAGCACTTTTTATTTTGTATATATTATGTAGCTAAATAAAGTTCTTTATAGATAGAGGGCCAGATATTCAAAACTTTGCCCCAGGGCTAAATTAGCACTTCCCTGCAGGTAAACTTAACCTGCAGCACAAAGCAAGCTATATTCAAAAGGAATAGCCCAAGACAAATAGCTTCTGAATATAGCATGGGAATGAGGCCGGGCAAACTGGGCTGGGAGTGCAGGGCAAACATAGCCCTGGAATAAGACAGCTCTGAATACAGCAACCAGGAAGGGGGGAAACCACAACAGCAACACAGTGCACAGTGACATGCAGGTAGGTAGAGGTGAACTATGTGGCCAATGTGTGTGCCAGCAAATGCGTGGACCCAGTACAGCTGCAGGCAGCAGCGTATGTGAAAGAACAATGTTCAAAACTGTATAATATTCCCTGAACTGTTAGTGCAGTGCTAACACGTTTGCGCATCTTTAGCGTGGAGCTAAGCCGTTTGCCCGGTGCTAAACTTTGCCATATTCAAAAGTGACATGCAAATGAGCCTACTTGGGTAGTCTCTGGGCAAACATCCAGATTAGCATCTCATTATGCCCTGATTTGCATGCAGGTTGCCCTGCATTACTGCAGGGGGTCCCACAGCTCCACCTGTAGATCAGTCTGGAAGTACAGGGTCTGGCCAGGTCTGGCCACAGCTCCACCTGTAGGTCAGTCTGACAGTGCACGATGGTAGCTGTAGGCTACATGTATGCAGTACAGCATAGCATTATGTACCCCAGGGGACAACTCAGCATAGGCACAGGTGGAGGTGGTGATGCATGCAACTGTTACACTGTAGGGCATGCTACAGTACACAGCAGACACCACAGTAGCAAGGGGGCCAGTAGTGTGAGGGACACAGCAATGCCTATGCTGTATAGGGTAGTGGTGACCACTGCTCTGTACACAGTGACAAGCCCACCTTGCAGGTGTGTACTGCCAGTGGACATTACTGTCACACTGTTGTGTGACCCACAGATGCTGCATCCCAGGCATGGGATTCTCATAGTGACATAGATGTGGTCGGCTGTGTGTGCTGTGGTGTATGTACAGCTGTGCGGTATGTGACTGGGGGGGCGTATACGATCCGACAGGCACACTGGTATTGGGATATTCCAAATACTGGCCCATGTGCACTGCGTGCTGTGTCCCAGCCTTGTGGCCACACACGGTCTGTGGTGAGGCCTGGCCACCCATACACCCTCCCCTCAACACCCACCATGCCCACAGTGCTTCATTTGTGTGCTGACATCTGTTGGTCACCACAGGCGTATGGTCTGCAGGTGTGTGCTGTATGACCACACTAACCCGGGGGGGCCGGGTCACCACATACTGCCTGGCATGGCTGGGACTGGTGGCAGCAGTTGGCATCATTGTGGTGCCATCAGTGAGCAGCATGTTTCCTCTATGTCTGGCTTTTTCTCTGTGTCATACTCATATGTCAGGGTCATGCAAGGCCGCGCTAAATCCGCGCAAGGCCACAATGTCACGCAAAGCTGTTTGACAGAGTTAAGACCAACTTTTCCTGGGTGATAATTTGTACCACGCAAAGGGTGGCGCTAAGTCACGCTAAACACCTTAGCGCGTTGCTAATCTCTGAATATCTTATAGCATCTGTATTCATGTTCAGTTTGCCCCTTGCACATATTATGGTTTGCCTGGTGCTAATGCGGTTTGTGACTGCTATTTGGCCTTTTGAATATAGCAGACCCACGCTAAACCTGTGCAAACGGTTTACGCACCGTGCAAAGCTTTGAATATCTGGGCCATAATGAGGTAAAGCCCAGTAAGGAAATACAAAGCATGCAGGCAGATGGGCCTCAGCCCATACTCAGAAGTGATAGGCTTTAATTGTGAGCACTTATAAGTTTCACTGAATAGCACTATGGTTTCTAAGTGAGGTGCTGGTGTTATACATTTGGATGTGAATATCTCTATTAGTAAAAGGTGAAGTTCACCACTGCAGGTAATGAGTTAAAATAATAAGTTAACCTCATGACTAAAGCATGTGGTTAATATCAGGTACAAGAATCAGTAATCATAAATATACCAACTATATTATAGAACATGATTTTTGAGTTACTAGCCAAAGAAATAATTTTCATCTGTGAATATAACAATGCTGCAGACTTAATATCATTCTTTTAACAAATACTAATAAGACCTGAAGAAGCCCATGTAGTTATGGATAAAATGTTAGGATAGAGGATATTGAAACTGAATGTAGTACAGTATGTGGACATCAAGCTTGTCTCTTCTTTTTTTTTTTTATTTTGGGTGCACATTTTATAACAAAAAGGTAGCGGAGCAGACCCATTGATTGCACTTTGTCATGTGCAGCCGAACAGGAATCTATTTGCACCCTCTAAAAATCCAAAATTGAACAATCTGTGCATTTACCTGCAACGTACCAGAGCGAGAATGTTGGAGAACCCATGACAGTTTTTGCAAGAGTAGAGGATCATCCCCAGTGTCTCTTCCAATGTTCTTCTTTTTAGAAATACCCCATAACAGTGCAGGCAAGTGTTCATTGGTGTTTAAGTGTTGATGAGTGGAAGCGGTTTTGCTACACATTTACTGTCACTGTGCTATCAGTCTATTCAATTGCTTCTAAAGTACTTTGTTATACAGTGTGTATGAATGGCACTATATGAATGCAAATTAGTATTCTTTTATCCCATTTCCCATTTGGCATATCAATGCAGGTACAATATTATGCCTACAATATATATATAGTTACAGGGGTAGCTAGTGACATGATGCAGAATACAGTATATGGGACATGCCATGGGCTGCCTCAAAATAAATGTATATTTAGTTTTGGGTTACAGTCTCTATAGACCTCACAACTGCCAGGGCCAAGAGTCAGGTAACAGGGTTTTGGAGGCGAATCCCTGAAACTAAAAATACAGGTCCCAATTCTGAAAGAGCCCTTAGATTGCCAGAAATTTCCAGTGATCTATGGCTGCTGGCACACTCCTGTTGTGTCAGGTACCATATTCCCAATTCCAGAACATTGGGGGTTCCTGTGCCACAACACCCAGGAATTGCCACAAAGGCAGGCTAGTGCTGAATGTAGGGTGCACCTGCAGGACCTGCTGCATGGATCCTCCCACCAGGTTCATGACAGTACTGTATGCCAAAAGGGCTCGTGGGGCACAAGTGGAGCAGGGGATGCCATGGGAGTGTCAGGGGGTGGCTGGGTATGCCAGGGGGATGATCGGGCACCCACTGGGGGTGTCCTTGGTAGCATAAGTCACTTACTAGTATATGCTGTGCTATCTGAGAATGGCCCCCCCCAGTGAGATACCCACTTGCTCCCCTACACCTCCATAGTACACCCCTGTCCCATCTGTCCCCAGACCCACATACAGAGCCCCCCTGCTAGCTCCCCACCTTGAGGGGCAATGCTGCAGGGGCTTTAGACCACCTCCTGACTGGTCTAATGTGTCCCCCTTTTTATGACCATGGCTGGGCTTTCAGAATCCCAAGGAAGGGGGATGTTGCAGACCTGCCATGGTGCAAGCCCCCTTGTGACCTGGTGTAGTTGCTTTTGGTTGCAAGGGTGGCACAGTGACCCTTTGTTGCAGCAGCATCCCAGTCTGGTGCAGACCGCATTCTGGAATAGGGATTGCCACAATTTCTGGCATAAGGTGCATTTTGCATCATTGTTGTCTGGAGCAAGCACCTTGCGCTGGCTGTAATGCTTCTGGAATTGGGCCCCCATTGTTTATTTTGAGGCAGTGCATTGCGTGAGTAATTCATACAATGGCATTGCCTGGCTAGGATGATAAGGTGGTCTTGACTATTGAGATGCTACGTAATGTTAGAGGAAAGTGGCAGCATCCATTGTTGAGTAAGCTGGAGTGAAAATGAATAGTTTATTTCCATTTTTGCTCGGTATGCCATGAAAATAAATGCATTTATACAAAGACTGTGTGAATAAAAGTTTGCAAAGAAATGCATTTGTTTTCACGTGTGACAGGACTGAAGTGGAAATAAATCATGTATTTCAATGTTAGGTGGGTTACCAGCATTTATTGCCACTTTAGGTTGGTCACAGGGGAGCTGTTTGTGAATAGGAGAACAGCTTGCACAATGCCTAAAGGCATCACAGTGGAATCTGTTGTAATTAAAAACAGCAGTGAAATCAAACAGAAAGAGTAAAATCTTCATTCAAAGAACTGATCCTGCTTGAGAGGCACTGTCACTGTATAAATGGCATATGCCATGGGCTAGCTAAAAATATTACCTTTATTTTCATTTGCAGGTTTTGACCTCTATAGGACTCTCTCATGGCTCTGCCACTCATGGGGTCATAGAGGTCAGAACCTGAAGATAAAGATAAATGTGATATCTTTAGTCAGTCCATGGCATATGCCATATGTATAGGACAATTTGTATCCTCACAGTTACTGTATAAAAAAGATTTAGCGCAATATATCACAGGAACTCCACAGTCATTTTAGTTGGATTTCCTTTGATGTTTACTGACATATCCAGATAAATAGTGCATGTTGTCACTGGCTACCTCTATACTAAGAATGGGCAGGTTGCTCATCAGCTTGCAAGTATTAAAAAGGAAAATGAACAAAGATATGTTAAGTCATTGGCCTTTACAGCATGCAGATACTTGTCTGAAACTAAGATCCAAAGTCACAGTGAACTTCTACATTTCTTACTGCTTTCATTCTGAAGGTCTTAATTGAATGGACTAATAATTAAATGATGAGTCATACATTTTTATTCTTACTTGTATACATGATATTGGTTAAAGAAAACTTTAAAGAAGCAGCTGGTTCCTAGTGGTCACTGTTTATTTGACTTTGCCACACTTGATGAAGTGTCTTGTGCTTGAGCAGTTTAAAATGAGCTCAGTCATTCCTTTCAGCTTGGTGCTGAGTAGCATGTTAAATGCCCAGCCATCTACCCTTAGTGGAGGCCAGAGCACTTGGAAGTGTTACCCTTAAGCAGTGGTGCTCCCAAAATATTTAAGAAACAAAATCTCAAAGGTTTTTGGAAAACCATAGCATAGCATTACCAGGGGGGGATCAGGGAAGTTCTAGACAGGTTTTTCCAAAAGTATCTTTGTGTCCAAAGATATCTTTATGCTGCTTCCTTTTCAGGGTGAGAAATATAAAAGTAACTCTTAGCCTAAATATTCTGTTTAGTTTTAGTTGCACATATATTGTATGAGTGACAGTTGATTAGCTGCCATAGGAGTCTAGACCTTGTCCACTGATTCTGCTTCTATACATGATGTGGTTAACTGCCACCTAAAGGGCAGCATTAGACCTGCTTATGTTTAATCAGGACATTCTTAGGGACATTGGGCAGAGCAACTATTACACTGAGAAATGCAGTATGAATCTTGGTTTACAACAACTGACCTCTGGTTCATGGGTGCTGAACTTCGAGAAAGCAGAATGAAAGTCGGGGGAGAAAATACAGGAAAGATTTCAGGACTTCCATGAGGTCAAAGGGGTGACAGAAAGTGCATGTTATTAAAGGAAGCTATTGCAGAGACCACTCAAGACTATATAATGACCGTAAAAAGGTGCAGAAAATATAGACATCCCATATGATTACATGGGCAAGCAAAGCAGAGTATTAGGGACAAAGAGTGAACATAGAAACATAGAATTTGACGGCAGATAAGGGCCGCTTGGCCCAACCAGTCTTCCCATTTCCCTACCTACTGGATAAGCTGCAGATCCTAGTTAACCAGCAGCCTACTTCTTCTTACCCCCAACCCCCAGAATTGCCTTATGACTGTCCCATGCATGCTTGAATTCCACCACTGATTTTGACTCCACAACCTCCTCCGGAAGGCCGTTCCATGCATCCACAACCCTCTGTCAAAAATACTTCCTTAAATTACCTCTGAGCCGCCCCCTCTATCTTCAAATTGTGCCCTCTTGTTCTTGCACACCTCTTTTTTTGAAAGATGCTACCCTCTTGGACTTTGTTGATTCCCTTGAGGTACTTGAAAGTTTCTATCATGTCCCCCCTCTCCCTCCTTTCCTCGAGGCTATACATATTAAGCTCCTTAAGTCTCTCTTCATGTCTTCTGGTGCAGCCCCTGCACCATTTTAGTTGCCCTCCTCTGGACAGCTTCCATCCTGTCTATGTCTTTGAGAAGATTGGGTCTCCAGAACTGCACACGGTACTCCAGATGGGGTCTCACCAGCTGTCTGTACAGAGGGATAATAACTTCCTGTTTTCTACTGGTGATGCCTCTCCCTGTGCATCCCAGTAACCCCCCAGCCCTCCTTGCTGCCCTCTCACATTGCTTGCCCACCTTTAGGTCATCTGATATGACTACCCCCAGGTCCCTTTCCATTTTTGTTGTTAGTATCTCACCCCCCATTGTGTACTCTTCCCCTGGGTTTTTGTTTCCCAGGTGCATTACCTTGCACTTCTTAGCATTGAATCTAAGCTGCCATACATTTGACCATTCTCTAACCTTGCCAAGTCCTTCTCATCCTTTCCACCCCACCCTGTGCATCAACTCTGTTGCAGATCTTAGTGTCATCTGCAAAGAGACATACTTTTCCTTCCAGTCCTTCTGCAATGTAGCTTATAAAGACATTGAAGAGGACGATCCTAATACTGAACCCTCACGGTACCCCACTAGTAACCCTCCTTTCTTCTGAGTGGACTCCATTTACTATTACTCTCTGTGTCCTATTCTCCAGCCAATTCTTTACCCAGGCTGTCATCTTGGGACCCACTCCCAGGCTGGCTAACTTGTATATTAATCTTTTGTGTGGGACTGTGTCAAATGCCTTGCTAAAGTCTAGGTAGGCCATGTCCACAGCCCCTCCCTGATCTACTACTTTGGTCACCCAGTCAAAGTGATCTATCAGATTTGTCTGGCATGACCTTCCCGCTGTGAATCCATGCTGCCTAGGGTCCTGTGCCCCTCTGGCCTCTAGATACTCGACAGTTCTTTCCTTCAGAAGTGATTCCATCATTTTCCCTATCACTGAGGTTAAACTAACAGGTCTGTAGTTTCCTGCTTCTGCCTTGCTCCCACTTTTGTGAAGGGGAATCACATCTGCCCTCCTCCAGTCCTCGGGTACCACCCCATCCTCCCATGATTTGTTAAAAGGGTAGTCAGTGGTGTCACTAGTTCTACCCTTAGCTCTTTTAGAATTCTGGGATGAATCCCATCAGGCCTCATTGCTTTGTCCACCTTCAGTTTTAAGAGTTCTTTCAGAACCCTTTCTTCTGTAAATGGGCTGGTATCAACTTCTGCATCCAGAGTGTTACTACTGTTTGTTTTATGTACCTCCCCCTCTTCATTTGTAAATACTGAGCAAAAATATTTGTTTAGTATCTCTGCCTTTCACAGTCTCCCTCTGCCCACCCTCCCTCCCTTTATTAAGCCTCACTATCCCTCCTTGGTCTTCCTTTGCTCCCTGATGTACCTATATCCCCCTTCTTAACTGAGTTGGCTATCTTTTCCTCGGTTTGGGCCTTTGCTGTTCTGACTGCCTTCCCAGCCTCCTTTTGCTTTAACTGATACAGTTCTCTGTCCTGCTCCTTCTGCAATTCCTTGTACTTCCTGAATGCTTTCTTTTTCTCTTGAACCTTTACTGCCACTTCCTTTGAGAACCATAGTGGTTTCTTACATCGTCTTGTTTTGTTTATTTGCTTCACACAAAGGCTTGTTACCTCTATGATGGCAGTTTTATTATTCCCCATTGTTCTTTCACCTCCTTCCTGCCCATTTGCTAGTGCATTCCTTAGGCACCCACCATTTTGGCAAGTCAGCCCTCCTAAAGTCCAGTACTTTTGTCTTTGTATGGCTTGACTCTATTGCTGTGTTTATTGTGAACCATACTGTTCTATGGTCGCTAGTTCCCAGATGGCTACTCACTTCTACATCTGTGATCCTCTCTCCCATCTCCATTTGAGAGAATCAAGTCTAATATTGCTCCCTCTCGAGTGGGCTCCAGTACTAGTTGTCTAAGGCATGCCCCCTGTAGGGCATCTAGAATAACTGCACTCTTTGAAGTGGCAGCTGCAACTGCACTCCAGTTAACATCTGGTATATTCAGATCACCCATCAGCAATATCTCCCCTTTTTCTTCCATTCTAAGTATACTTTCTATCATTTCCCTGTCCATTTCCTCCCCCTGAGAAGGGGGTCTGTATACAACCCCTATGTGTATTGTGGTGCCATTGCCTGTCTCCAAATTTACCCACAGTGCTTCTCTCTCCCTGTTTACCCTTTTGTTCTGTTGCTTTTATTCCTTCCCTTATGTAAAGAACTACTCCTCCTCCTCCTCCTTTTACCCTCCCTGTCCCTCCTGTAGACAGTGTATCCTGGTATGTTTATGTCCCAGTCATGGTTTTGTGTGTACCATGTTTCTGTGACTGCCACGATATCCAGATGTTCCTCCTCCATCAAGGCCACTAATTCAGAAAGCTTGTGACCCAGACTACGGGCATCAGTACTCATTGCTCTCCATTTTTTGATGGCTTTACCTTCTGTTGCAGCATCCCCCACTGACCGTTCTACCTCAGTCTTTTTCTCATTTAGTACCCTGTTTTGTAGGGAGAGGCTGGGATTTTCCTGCTGCTTGTCAGTGCCTCCCCCTTTGACTAGTTTAAAAGCTTGCCAATGAAGCATTTAAACCGATTGCTCAAAAGACTTGTTCCCTTCCTGGACAGCTGCAGACCATCCTGCCAGTATAGGCTGGTGTCCCTCCAGGTGGAACCCCAGTTCCAATGAAGCCAAACCCCTGTGCTCCACACCATTTTTTCAACCATTCATTAAACTGCATGGTGCCAATTACCATCGCCTCCCCCATGCTTTTGACAGGCAGCACCTCTGAGAAGGATACTGTGTGTGCTACTTGTCTTAGGTCCCTCTCCAACTCTGCAATGTCCTCCTGCACTGCTCTAATCTCATGATGAGCCAAGTCATTTAGGACTTACAAGACGGAATAGAGTAAGACAAACAGTGAGAAATATAAGGAGAAACTGTGCATAAGTAAAAAGCTTATCGGAGAGGCAAAGGCAACATTAAGGTTATTGGAAAGGGTCAAAGAGAATGGCATCCTTCTTTAGATTATTAAGAGAAAGGAAAAAGATGAGGGAAAATAGAGAAAGGATCAGGATGGGGTGAGTGTAGGGGATGATGGGAAAAAGGCAGGTATACTGAATGAGTACTTTTGTTTGGAGTTCACAGTCAAGGAGGCAGGCCCACTCCCAGACAGCAGAAGATCTGAGTTGAGAGGGATTGCAAGGAGATCTGAAGTTTTGGGGAATGTCTTACGAAATCACTGGCAGGGAAGAGGGAGTGGAGGAACAATGGGAGAATCTTAAGGGAGCCATAGCCGAGGCAACAAGCCATTGCATTAGGCAAGTAAGCAAAACAGAGAGAAAGAAAAAAACACTATGATTCTCAAAGGAAGTGGCTGAGAAGGTAAGGGCAAAAAGGGTGGCATTCAGGAGGTACAGAGAACTGTATCTGGAAAAGCAGAGGGAGGTGGGGAAAGCAGTCAGGACAGCAAAGGTGCAAACAGGAGAAAAAATTGCCCAGGCAATAACAAAAGGGGGCAAGAGTTTTTTCAGAAAGAAAAAAGACTAATAGTGGGATTGTGAGACTAAAAAGGGAAGGAGAGAAGTGTGCAGAGAGGATCAAGAAAATGCAGAAATCCTGAACAAGCATTTTTGTTCAGTATTCACAAAAGAAGGGGAAGAGGAAGGGGCGGGACCTAGATTAGGAGACAGAAGCACCACTGGGAGGTAGGTGGACACCAGTCCATTTAAGGAGGAAAAAGTCTTAAAGAACTCACTAATCTGAAAGTGGGCAAGGCAATGGAGCTGGAGGGGATACATCTCAGAATATTAAGAGGACTCAGAGAGGTGGTGGCAGCACCACTGACAGCCCTGTTCAACAGTTTACTGGAAACAGGTGTGATACGAAAGGACTGGAGGAGGGTAAATGTAGTCCCTCTCCACAAAAGTAGGAGCAGGGAGGAGGCTGGCAATTATAGGCCAGTCAGCCTGACCTCCATGGAGGGGTAACTAATGGAATCACTACTAAAATAAAGGTTTATAATATATCTCGAATCCTGTGGAGCACAGGATCCAAGGCAGCATGGATTCACAGCGGGAAGATCTTGTCAAACAAATCTGATAGATTTCTTTGGGTGGCTAGGGAGGTGGATCAGGGAGGGACAGTGGATGTGGCTTACCTGGATTTCAGCAAGGTCTTCAACACCGTCCCACATAGGAGGCTAGAAAATAAGCTGGGCAGCCTGGGAGTAGGTCAAAGGGTGGTAAACTGGGTCAAAAATTGGCTCAGTGATAGGACACAGAGGATGGTAGTGAATGGAGTTCAATCTGAAAAGAGGGGATGACCAGTGGGGTCCCACAGGGATCAGTTCTTGGGCCAGTCCTCTTTAATGTCTTCATAAGCAACATTGCAGAAGGGCTAGAAGGGAAGATGTATCTCTTTGTAGATGACAAAAATATCTGCAAAAGGGTTGACACTCCAGAAATGGTAGAGAAAATGAGAAAGAACCTGAGCAAGCTTGAGGAACAGGCAAGGGTGTGGCAGCTAAGATTCAATGCAAAGAAGTGCAAAATCATGCACTTGGGGCAGAAATGTGGGGGAGGAGTACATGATGGAGGAGGAGGTACTGATGGCCACCAAACAAGAAAGGGGCCTGGTAGTAATCATATCTGATGATCTAAAGGTTACCAAATAATGTGAGAAGGCTGTTAGGAGAGCCAGTGGAATGCCAGTGTGCATACGGAGAGGTATCTCCAGCAGAGGGAAGGAGGTGGTGATGCCACTGTATAAAACATTAGTGAGACCTCATCTGGAGTACTGTGTCCAGCTCTGAGACAGAGTAGAAGTGGTTAAGAGAAGGGCAACAAAAATGGTGCAGAGGCTGCATCAAAAGTCATATAAGGGGAGACTGGAGGATTTCAATATGTATTCCCTGGAAGAGAGGCAAGAGAGGAGGGATATGATAGAGACTTTCAAATACCTCAAAGGTGTAAATAAGGTACAAGAGTATAGAATCTGTCATAAAAAAAGATGTTCAAGAACAAGGGGCCATGATATGAAAATAGAGATGGGGGAGTTGACTTAGGGGTAACATGAGAAAGTATTTCTTCATGGAAAGGGTGGTGGATCAGTGGAACAGCCTCCCGGCAGAAATTGTAGGGGTAAAAATGGTAGGGGAACTTAAAACCATATGGGACAGATATAAAGGAACTCTAGCAACAGGAAAGACAGGGTAAGCCGTAGATCATTTAGGATCTGCGGTATATGAAACAGGTAGGGAAAATGGTCAGACTAAGTGGGCCAAGTGGCCCTTATCTGCTGTAAAGTTCTATGTTTCTATGTAAAAAAAATAAATAAATTTGCCAGGACCAGATGTGATTTACCCTAGGGTGCTGAAGGAAATAAGGCAGGTGCTAGCAGAACTTCTGGCAGTTCTCTAAAGAAATATAGAAACATAGATAGTGACAGCAGAAGAGGACTATACGGCCCATCTAGTCTGCCTATAAGCCTACCCCTTTCCCTTAGCTGCTGTTCGGCATTATGGTGCCCTTGTACCTATCGCAAGCATTTTTGAAAGTTCCCACAGTTTTTGCCTCCACCACTCCCTGTAGAAGGCTATTTCATTCATCCACCATCTTCTTGGTAAAGAAGGACTTGCATGCGTTGCCACTCAATCTGTCGCCCTCCAGTTTCATGTTGTGCCCCCTGGTTCTTGAGTGAGTTTTTTACTGAACAAGTCATGAACCTGCACCTTGTTTATTCCTTTTAGAAACTTGAAGGTCTCAATGATGTCTCCCCTCTCCCTCCTCTGCTCAAGGGAATATATGTTCAGATCCCGTATACACTCATCATATGTTTTGTTGTGCAGTCCTTGTATAATTTTTATAGCTCTCCTTTGCATTGTCTCTAGTATGTTAATATCCTTTCTAAGGTGCGCTCTCCAGAACTGAACGCTGTACTCTATAGAGAATCAGTATTAATGGGTGTAATGCCTGAGGACTGACTGGTGGGAAATGTGGTTCTCTTGCAGAAGGGAGGCAGCAGTGAAAGTCATAGACACTATAGGCAGGTGAGCCTGACACCAGTAGTGGGAAAATGTCTAGAGACAGTTACTGAGGAGGTGATTGTTGCATTCTTAGAGGAAAAGGGCTTAATTGATGGGAAACATCATGGGTTCATCAGAGATCAGTCATATCAGATTAACTTAATGTATTTTTTTAATGCAGTAACACAGATGGTGGATGGGGGCAAGGCATTGGACTGCTGTACCTGGATTTTAGCAAGGCCTTTGATTCAGTACTGCATAAAAAACTGGTTAAGAAGGTGAGTGACCTAGAACTAGGGAAACACATAACTGTTTGGATCAAAAACTGGCTGGCAGATAGAACCCAGAGTTTGTTTTTTTATGTTAAAGTCTCTGAGGATAGGACAGTGACTAGTAGGGTACCTCAAGGGGTTGGTCCTAGGCCCATTCCAATGCATTTCCTACAACAGCGCTTTTAGAAGTCTGAACATTTGCTTACCATTGACATAAAATGGCTATCTCAGAGGGGTTGAGTTAATACTATATTTATATCTGTGATATAAGAGATGGCATATAGGGCAAAATGAGTCTGTTCTCAGATGATATCAAGCTCTGTGGGAGAACTGACAGTGAAGAAGGGATAAACATTATGAGACAGGATATGAGGAGACTGGAACAGTGGTCCAGTATTTGGCAGTTGAAATTCAATGCCAAGAAGTACAAGGTAATGCACATAGGGAGGAAAAGTCCTGGAACAGTGTGCTGTTTTGATGGGACACAAGAAGAAAGCACTGAGGAGGGGAGAGAGAGACCTGGGGGTGGTGATTATCAGCAATCTAAAGCCATCTGCTCAGAGTAGCAGGGTACAGAATATGGGAAGGCTAACAGAATGCTAGTGTGCATAGGGAGTGGTATTATAAACAGAAGGAGGGAACAGATATTGCCTCTATATAGATCACTGGTGAGACTGCATCTAGAATACTGTATCCAGATCTGGGATTCACACCTAAAGAAGGATAGGGATAGATGAGAGACAGTGCAACAAAAAGCAACTAAGATTATTCATGGCCAGAAGGTCAAGGTGTACAATGAGAGACTGAAAAGTTTCAACATTTATAACCAGGAGGACAAAAGGTGGTGGGATACATGATAGAGACTTAAAAAATCTTCTTTGAGGATATCTCAACAGAGCCATAATACATTGGATTGTAAGCCATCAGTGTCAGGGCCTCACGAGATAAATTTGCATAGTAGGGTTGTCCATGTTGATGTGCCTAAATGCATATCGGCAGCACACAGCATCATCTATATAATGTGGGCATGTCCCAACAACTGCAGTATTTTTTCTGCTGCCATCAAAAGAGTGAATGCTGGACCAGTGGAAGTTGTTTTTCTGCTGCATTTTTGTGAACAACATGTATTTTTATCTGGTAACTACTCCTTTGGGAATCATTGATCACAGGTATATGCCATCATGGAGTAAAGTGCCTTTGCACCATTGTCACTGTCGAAACCAGATTTACCAAGAGGATGCCTAAGAGTTGTGTGTGTGTGTGTGTAATTTGGGCCAGCCCCATGATGTGAAAAACTGTAAAGTTTGCCAGGGTTTCAACCAGGCTACATGAAGACCCAGGTAACATGTTTGGGAATGCTTTTGTTGATAAAAACTGGACAAGACTGATGCAGTACCTTTCAAGTCACTGAATCTAACACTGACACCAGCAAAGCAGAATTCATCAAAATGGAGCATCAAAGTCACCAAATATATAGATGCTGCAATAACTAATGATGTCTGTCACCAGACTGAGGTCTTCACTGCCATTAGTGGAGAGCCGCTGGGACCAGATGGAGTTTGGCCACTTGTCGAGGGTTCAGAGTTGCTCCCCCACCTATCAGCATAACAGATCTCAGCTCTTTTAAGGGAATGGTAAATCAAAATATATGTTCAGTATATTCTCAGGATCATTCACAACTTTCTTTGCACAGGGCCCTGCAAGAGCAGCTCAAAGCATAAGTTCATGTATAACTTTGCTTGCTCAAGGGAGATGGAGGGCATTAGAGTTGAGAAACCCAAGGAACACTGCACCACTGATTCATCAAGACTCCTAAGACTGCAGTCCCTAATGTTTCCATTTCCTTACTTTGTGCTGTATGCATTCTTCAACCCTAATGTGTGCATTAATATAGTTTTGCAAATGAATTTCCTTTCTTTTCATTATATTGGAAACATATCCTCTTTCATACGTAAAGAAATAGAATAAACAGAATATTTTACATATAGTATTTCAAGCCTTGTATCATCAATTACCTTTATACCAGGATGCATAGGGCCTTCTGGGCACCTCTGTGCCATGCACCAAGTAAAGGTCCAATTGGCTATGAGCAGGGCCCTGCAGGCCCTACACACAAGCTGAAAACAAAGACCACCTTGCTGGGATGCACACAGGCTTCTGAGACTGCACCAGTAAAAGGATCCCTGTACCAAGTGAAGAATATGAAGGGCTATGGAAGTGCAGGGCCCAAAGAGGCCTACGCTTCCATGGAGCTATGGGTGCAGACTGGAAAATGCCAGGAAAATGGTCTGTCTGGTCTGCACCTAGAGAAGAATCTGTCAGGCTGTGGTTCCATTGTGCTATTGGTGCACATGTAGGGCCCTCTAGCCTTGTGCCAAAGGAAGACTCCATACAGTGATGAATTCAGACTTGCAGGGCCTTCTGGGCCTTGTGCCAAGAGAAGAGTCCATGGGGATACAAAAGTACAGGGCCTGGAGTGGCCCAAGGGGTGCAGATGCACAGGACCCAAGGGAAGACTCTGTGATGCTTCAGAAGCATTTCCATGTATCAGACTATGTAGATGAACTGGGTTCTCTGAGCCGTGCATCAAGAGAAGAGAAGAGTCCATGGGCCTGTGGAATCAAAATGCAAAAAGCAAAATGCCTATAAGAAAGCAGTTTGAAGTATCACAAAAGCTATGTTCACAAAACTATGACTACCATTTTGCTTTTGTTATTTGATAATTTGCAAATTTTCATTTTTGGTCAAAATAAATACCATATTTTGATCAAATGTATGTTAGAAAATGGAAAACAACAGTTTAAATGTCAGTCCTTCAAGTTAGGACCAGGAAACCCATATAACTTGAGTTTTCAGCTTGTTGTATCAAGAAAGAAACAGTATTTTCACCAAGAAAGATGAAACCATCCTTACTATATGAAAACATTCCTCAGTAAAGCTATTTTCAGGAAACCAAGAAATGTGAAACCATCTTCATCATATGCAAGCATATCAAACTGGTTTTGTGAAAATATATCTATGCTCAGAATGTTCATTTTTGCTACTGAACATGCACGAAAAACATCCCATAAGCTAGAAACATAAACATTATAAAAGTGTGAACCATGGGGCAATCTCTATAAAGCCTCAAAGACTCAGGTTTCTAATCAAAACTGTTTATTTTTTTAACTCAATATGCTATATTGAAATGTTAAAAAGAAAAGTGTCTCAATACAAAGAAAACTAAATACACAAATAGGCATATGTAACATCACATCCAACAATAGGCCTTCATACATATAGTTAACAAACTACAATTCACAGGACAGGTACATAGTCTAACCATTAAATCAAACATTCCCAACTAAAGAAGTAAATCCCACTAAAAGGTCTCCTGAACATTCCCCTTCCCCTTGCACCCTCACTCCCCATCAATGCAGGCAAAGATTTAACCAAAATATATCTCCCCTGGAGACTCTGAGCAGACAAAACAAGACTCGTACACTGTGGAATTCTTAAAAGCAAATACCATCTAAAAAAGAATCAAATATCACCGGGAGGCAAAAGAAAGGAGAAAAGAGGTAAAACTAACTCCAAGGCGTGAAGGAAAGAAATGGCCCCCAGCAAGTTTAAAACGTATGTAATGCTTGAGTTGCATGAAACTGTTTTATTGGTGAGCAAAAAAAGTCTTAATTTTGGTGCATTAATGTGCTTTTGCTTTCTATAACTCCCCCCAACTGGTTTTGCCTTAAATAAGTCCCTCCGTCTAAAGCAATTCACACAAGATTGACAAGGTCCAGGGGACCTGGCACTGACTCCATGCTTGCCAAGTTTCAGGCTAATTGGTCAAACAATGGCAGCACTATTAAGATGCAAAATGTAGAGTTTAACATCGAAATATTTATTCAACCCTATTATACAGGTGCAGCAGGAATCCCATAGCAACTATTGCTACTGTAACACATTTTTTAATTGTTTTTGATTCTGGCTTTCAGATGATAAGCAATAGCTTGCACTGTCTATCTGTCTCTTCTAGTTAAGCTTACTCTGTTGTGCAGATTTTAGCAGTTATTTGTACTTTTATTGTATGTGTGTAAGCTGGCTATCATGAGATCTAAATGGTGTTATGGCTAGCAGAATGTAATGCCATTTGAAATATTTCCTACTCTTATGATGGTTTGCATTGGGTTTTATGCTTTAGAATTCATGCATATGTCTGGGAGAGATTTACATTACAAATATCACATAAGCAAAACACTTAACACATCAAATAACAGAGCTAGGTCATAGTGGAAGCTTTTGACAAGAGGGATTGAAATGTTCTCTTATGGCATTTAGACCAGAGCCATTATGTGGAGGGATATACAGTACTAGTCCAGGAAAATATTCACTGGTCTACCCTAATAATTAAAAAAACAAGCATTTGTCAATGCCGAAAGTTTGACGTATGCACTGGTGCCATTTTGGGGGGTGGGGGGGAGGTTATGAGCCGGCGTTGGCAAATTTCAACATGGGTTCATAACTTCATTGTTTTTAAATATTTTTACAACACATTTTCAACATAGCTATCTTATTACACCACCTCATGAAGAAAGGAAGAGTACAATTCAACTCCTGTCTGAAAGGTACTTTCACACAGTGGCTGTGAAATCACCTTTTGGGATGCAAAAAAATATTTTGCCCAGGATCTAAAAAATGACAGCTATCACATTGATGAGGTACAGTGAAGAGATGGCTATGATGAAAATTTGAGGTCTAAACATTGAAAAGTACCAAAGGTACAAGCCTGCGTTTGTTAATTTAAGTGCATGCTCGTAACTTTGTTGTTAATATTTTCACACCAAATTTTCAGTGTTGCATTCTTATGACCCCACCTCATGAAAAGTGACAGTGCCATTTCATTCACTCATCCCGAAAGGTGATTTCACAGAGCCACCACACCATTCTGCACCCCAGGTGCAAAAACATGTTTCAGGCAGGATATGACAAATGACAGCTATACTGTTCATAAGGAGGTGTGAAATGGCAGCAATGTTGAAAATCTGGAGTGAAAATATTAAAAACTGGCGAAGTTAGGAGCGTGCATAGAAACTGCACAATGCATACTCATAACACAGTCATTTTTTGGAATTTTTTCACCAAATTTGCAACATTTTGGGACCCCACCTCGTGACCAGTGTCATTGTCCTTTCATTAATCAGTCCCGAAAGGTGATTCTGCACAGGAATCATGAAATCACCTTTTGGGACAGAGTAACAAAATGACAGTGACAGTGTTCAGGAGGAGGGATCCCAAGAACCCCATGTTGAAAAGCTGGGGCCAAAATTCCTAAAAATGGCTGTGATATCAACCTAAGTTGAACCCCCCCCATTGATTCCCATTATATGGCCTACCTTGAAATCAGCACTTTGCCGGTCGGCTTTGAAGAGTTCAGATGTGCTCCTGGTCCACAGAAGATCATTGCTCCCAACCTTCGGAGGTAAGTATGGGTATGGGGGGATGTGGGGAAGTGGGTGCGCAGTGGTAGGGTCAGGATGGGGGAGGGGGATGGGGAGACAATGATGGGCCATTTTTTTATTTCAGGTTTAAAGAAATAAAGACACCGGATGGTTTTCCTTTTTTATGTTGGCTCGCGCTTGCGCAGCCAACATATTGCGATTAGTAGCAGATTTGGAGACACAGTCACTGTTGGGCGAATGCAAGGCACGCATCAGAAGGTGTGTCCCGCATTCCCCAGTCAGACAGCAGGAGGCACTGACCTCATGCATGCCTAATGTGCCATCACAATGAACATTAGGTCCGCTGCACGAGAGCCGGCCTCATGCAGCGCGTGACCATCACATGCCTCCCGTGACGCAGGCAACATGGCTGCAGTGACTGCTGCCGCTGCTGCTTGTCACAATGCTGACAGGGGAGCCCACTCCCCATTGGCATAATGTGTCTCCCCCCTTTTGTTGATTGCCGAGGGGGGTGCCCAATCCCCCTCGGCATCATGCGTCCCCCTTCCCAACAGCTTTTCTTTGCCGACGGGGGAGCACACTCCCAGTCGGCATCATGCACCCTCCCCTCCCCTCCATTTGTTATGTGTTGATGGGGGTGCCCAATCCCCCATCGGCGAAAGCACCCACCCAGCCACCCACCAACACTGAGGCTGCACGCTGGGGAAGTCCCACCTGAAAAATGGAAACCGTCCTCGATGTTTTTTTTTTTTTTAACCCTGTAAAACAAAAACTGTCCTTCGCCATCTCCTTGCCCCCCTCCCACAACCTGCACTCACCCACTGAACACCCTGCCTACCCACACCCATCCCCACCCCATACTTACCTCCTGATTCTGGCGTGATGATCTTTGGTGGACCAGGAACACCTCTGCACTCTTCAAAGCTGACTGCGAACTGAGGAAATGCCAGTAAGCTGTATAATGGAATAAATAGGGTTTTTTCAACTTTGATGCATATCTCAGGCATTTTTTGGGATTTTGGCACCAAATTTTCAACATGGGGTTTTTGGGACCCCTCCTTATGAATTCTGTCACTGTCATGGTGTTAATCGGTCCTGAAAGATGATTTCACAGTCACTGTGCAGAATCACCTTTCAGGGCAGCTTAACACCATGACAGTGCCAGAATTCATGAGGTGGGCTCTCTAAAAACCTATGTTGCAAATTTGGTGGAGCAATTCAAAAAAAAATGATTGTTTTACGAGCTTGCGTTGCACAGTTTCCACTCACGCTCGTAACTTAGCAAATCTGCAATATTTTGATGCTATATTTTTAACAGTGGCATTTTTCCACACCTCCTTGTGAACAGTACAGCTGTCATTTGTCACATCCTGGCTGAAATGTGTTTTCGCACTCCCAGCATGGAATAGCGTGGTCACTGTGGGAATTCAATGTTTGGGACAGATTATGAAAATGACAGTGGCACTGTTCATGAGCTGAGGTCCTAAAATGCCTATGTTGAAAATTTGGCAACGATTCTCCATAAAATGACTGTGTTACGAGCGTGCGTTGTGCAGTTTGCATGCATGCTCGTAAGTTCACAAATTTATAATATTTTCACTCCAGATTTCCAACATTGCCATTGTTCGGTACCTCCTTATGAACAGTACAGCTGTCATTTTTCATCTCCTGGCCGAAATGTGTTTTCACACTTCCGGCACAGAATAGCACGGTCACTGTGGGAAATCCATCTTCGAGTCACATTATGAAAATGACAGTGACACTGTTCATTAGCAGAGGTCCTAAAATGCCTAAGTTGAAAATTTGGTGATGAACGTCCATAAAATGAGTGTTTCCCGGGTGTGCGTTGCACAGTTCGCATGCACGCTCGTAACTTTGTGAATCTGTAATATGTTCACTCCAGATTTTCACAATTGGCATTTTTCTACACCTCCTTATGAACAGTACAGCTGTCATTTTACATATCCTGCTGAAATGTATTTTCGCATGTCCAGTGCAGAAGTGCACGATCACTGTGCGAAATCAGTTTTCAGGACAGTGTGAAGAAACCACAGTGACACTGTTCATGAGCAGAGGTTCTACAATGCCTATGTTGAAAATTTGCTGCTGAAAGTCCATAAAATGACTGTGTTGCAAGCATGCATTGAGCAGTTTCCATGCACCCTTGTAACTTCGCAAATTTGCAATATTTTCATGCCAGATTTTCAACACTGGCATTTTTTCACACCTCCTTATCAACAGTACAGCTGTCATTTTCCACATCCTGCCCAAAATGTGTTTCCACACCTGTGGCCCACAATGGTGTGGTCGCTGTGGGAAATCAACTTTTTGGACTGATTAACAAAATCACAGTGTCACTGTTCATGAGGGGAGGTCCCAAAATGCCTATGTTAAAAATGTGGCTAACAAGCTCCCACAAATAATTGGGTTACAGCTGTGTGTTGCACGTTTTCTATGCATGCTAATGATTTCACCACTTTCTCACATTTTCACTCCAGATTTTCAACATTGTCATTTTTTACGCTTCCTCATGAACAATACAGTTGCCATTCTCCATATCCTGCCCAAAATGTGTTTTTGCCCCTGTGTCACCAAATGGCATAGCTGCTGTGCAAAACCACCTTTCAGCTCACAAACTGATTGTGTCACTTCTCTTGAGGTGGCCTCTCAAACAGCCCATGTTGAAAATCTGGAGTGAAAATACCACCGTTACAAATTCACAAAGTTACACCTACGGTGTTAGGGTTTCTAACTGTAGCACCCCGCCCAGTACAGACTGACAGGTGCCAGGGCTGTGACTTGGGATCACTGGATGTAATGCTAATGCCATTGCACCCCCACCCCCACCCTGCAGCCACTGACAGGCATTGTGGTGTGTCTTGCACTGTTCGGCCACAAAATTCACCCCATTCTCCTATACTGCACCCACGTTAGCGTATTTCCTTATGGAATGGGGTAAATATAATTCCCATAGACCCCAAAGCACACCATGACACTTGTCAGTGTCTACAGGGTAGGGTGATGTACAATGGCATGAGCGTTATAGCTGACGACCTAAAGGCACACCCCACTTCAATACTTCACTGCCATTCCTATTATGCATCTCTACCTCTGGCACTACCAAAGCCAATGCCAGCGAGACAACATTCGGCATTGACAAAAGCTTGATTTTTTATAGGGAAAGGGCGTGAGCATTTCTGGACACTGAGTGTGCTCCCCAGTGTCGAGGGGGAATGGAGGGTGCGAGGAGGAAAACAGCAGTGGGAAGGAGAGGAGAATTTGCTGTGTGTGTGTGTGTGTGGATTCAAACAGAATGTGGGTGTGGGGAGGACAGCAGCAGTTGCAGGAAGCGAGAGGAAGTGATTTGCTGGCAGGGGACCTCCAACAGAATGTAGGTGCGGGGAGGATAGCTGCAGTGGGAAGAAGCAGGAGGGAAAGATTTGCAGGTGGGGGGGGCCTCCAACAGCACATGGGTATGGGGAGGATAGCAGCAGAGGGAGGGAGTGATTTGCTGGTGGGGGGGGCTTGAACGGGAATGCAAGGAAGACAGGAGCAGTGGGCAGACTCAGTGCATTCACACTGCCATAGTGCTTACAGTGTGAACACACAGTCAGGAAGTCAGTGTAATGCAGGGCTTTACACATCAATGGACCGAGCCGTGCCACTATTGGTGCGGTGCTGCCCTTTGAAAAGCTGGCCAACTCTGCCCCAAGAACAGAAACTGAATCATCCCCAACCTGCCGACCCACTTGCCTGCCTCTTGCTCCGGAGCTTTCCATTGGGCGCCCCCCTCGCACCCCTGTACAGCACCTCTCATGTTAATGAGTTTGTATGCGCCTGCGCACATGACAAACTCAAAAATACAAATCTTTAAATTCAGACAGATTCAAACACAATTGTTAAGGTAAACATACAACTTTCCACAGCATTCAGTGAAATGTTTTTGATGAATGACTTAAAGTTCTAGTTTAAAAAAAAATAATTTCTCACACTCGGGACAGACAGAAATTCATTTTTCCTTTGCTGTGTCTTCAGATTTCAGTTCCTGTGATCTGCCCAGTCTCTACCAACTCCATCCAGCCAATAATTATTTTAAAGGGCCAAGATACAAGATAGTAGGTACAGGACCCAAGATGAGTAGCATTTTCAGACCTTGGACAAAACTAGGGCTAGAGCTGGCACTGCATCTCTGGCTTATGTTCCAAACGGTAGTGCCATAAAAACCTAACAAAGTTATAGCAGCCTAGGTAATAATAATCGATGTGCTGAACTGATTCAAAATGAATAATTGTTACTGGAGTTTGATGATACGAGGGTTTTACAAGTTGGGCTTCTGTAGCTCAGAATGTTGCATTCTAGCAATATTAAAAACTACTGTATATTGAGTACAGTATAACAGAGAGACAGTAGAAAACCCTTGTAAGCCTCACAGTAACATTGCAATCACTCTTGAAGAAATGAGAGCCATGTTTTGCTGCTGAGGGCTTTCGAGAATTTCTGATTGCCTAATGATTATACATTGGGCATACTTGTGGTGTTTAACAGCAGCAGTGTCAGTGGCTCAGTAGGTAGCACACTCGCCTCTGAGGCCAGGAGATCAGAGGGCTGTGGGTTCAGTTCCCACATCTGGCTCTTGGGTTAATATCCCACTACTGACACTGTAGTGCAGCATGAGAGGGGTGCTGCACTTCTGAGATGCTGTCTTTCGGATGAGATGTTAAACCGAGGTCTCATCTGCCTGGATTGGTGGTAGTTCAGGTGGATGTTAAAGATCCCATGGCACTTATCGAAAAGAGCAGGGGAATTTCCCTGGTGTCCTGGCCAAATTTCCCTCATTCGCTAAAAATACCACCAACACCTTAATCTGGTTCAAAGTCAGTTGGCATTCATCTGTATCCCCCTCCCCTGGGTCGTGCCTGAAAATAGGCAGGATTTGTCTAGTGCACTTACCCGGTCAACAAAAACTAAATTAAAAAATAAATAAATAACAGTTTATCCATGAACTCTAAGCACTTCTGAGCTAGCTCAGATTCGTTTGAGAGGGTAGTCAGAACCTTTGAGTCAGTATGTCAGCCGAGTGTATCCCTGCTCTTATATGGTAGGGTTGCAGTGAAACTACTTTATATGTGTAATAATTATGAGCAATTTGCTAAAAAGGAGAGTGCCTTTAATTATTCAGTAAGTGCTCTAGTGCCCTTCTTTGCTTCTGATCTGGTAGCAAAGAAGGGTACTTCAACACATATAGAATAACTAATCACCAAGTGTTAGAAAGCAGCTAATTCTTAACACTGTGGGTTCTGTTTCTGATGTTTAGATCCGAGTCTGTTTTTATCTGTGTATAGGAGAAGGGGGAATGTCAGGACCATGCTGAGAGAAAGCAGCAAACAAGTAAGGAGACTCAGTGTGAGGGTGTTTCAGCTGTGATTTGAGATTGTACAGCTGTGCATGTCTATGCTGCAATTCATTTGATTACCAGAGTTTAGGGTTAAAACTCATACTTAATGTTTTGCTGTTGAGTATGAGCTTTTGCAACCACTACAAAAATGAGGTAAATAGCATAATGGGAAACAGAACAATGTCAGATCCCCAAACTGGCAGGTACATGAACTTATTTATTCATTCATTCATGTATCTTTGTATGTATGTATGTATGCATGTATGTATTTTTTTATTTCAAAAGTTTGACCAGAAAATATATACATAGCTAAAATAGTTCATTTCCAGATGCATTCTGGGAGAACAGGAAACGAGGAGAGTACAACAATAAGTTAAAGCAGTTGCTTACACAAATAAAAACAAATATAAAAAATATAAGTTAAGAAAATTAGGTAGCAACAGAATGAAAAAATATGAGTTAGGCAGAGCAGCCGAAGAGCAACAAGTAATACAAGTGAAAACCGGATCACAGTTGGAGTATGAACAGGGCACTGCTAAGAACTGCATTAACGTGCAGATGGCAGCAATTTGAAAAGTGAATGAAGTGCTATTGGTGCTTTGTTCAGAGGGAAGGATGGAGAAAACTAGTGGAGGCAGGAGAAAATGAGTTATGAGAAGAGCAAAGGCAGTGGGAGGCAGGGAGGGAATTGTAAGGCAGCAAAATACAGCACAGGATCAGAGACAACGGCAGAAGGGGTAGTGAAATCATGGAGGATAGAGCTGAGTGAGAGGGAGGAAGGAGCAGTACAAATGGTGATGGGAAGACAGCCCATAGTCTGGGGAAATGGAAAGAGAATGCAGCTTGACCAGTGCAGGATTTTATGGAGGAGGGCACCGGAGAGCAAGGTTCAGAGTTGTGAAGGGATTAGTAGGTAGAAGCAGGGATTGAGGAGGGAGGAAAGGTAAGGGGGAAAGGACCCAAACCAGAATTTGGAGATGAAGTAGCATGCGTGAGACATGAGACATCAAAGGAGGGAAAGAGGACAGAAGAGTAAAGGGAGTAGTGAGTTCAAGAGGGCCAGTCAAGGGAGAAGCAGAAGAAAAAGTGAAACAGTGGGTCCAGTCTGGCTAGGTTGGATTTAGGAGCAGCACAGTAAATGAAGTCACTGTAGTTGAAGATAAGAGTATTTTCAGGATGATCTCATTGCAGGCAGGAAGTGGTATACTCACTTTATTCCTGAAAAGCACACTCAGTTTGGGGTGAAGCTTCTAGTGTATGGCATCCATTTGAACATAGAAATTGAGGTGAGGATCAAGCCAGCCCCTGAGGAATTTAAAAGAGGAAACATCCTCAATTGCATCACAATCAAGGGTATGGAAAGAGGGGAGGAGGGTGCCTAGCTAGCCTCTAACTTGTGCAGTCATGGAGACCATTTTGTTGCCATTGAGGGATAGCTGGTTAGCCTAGAAATAGTGCTGGATGTTGGTGAAGTTCAGCTGGGGCTGGGCCTTGAGGTCAGAGGTACAGGGTCAAGAGGCATAGAGAACCATGTCAACTGCATACATGTGAATGGACACAGAGGAACAGGCAGAGGGAAGGTTGTTCAGCAATATGAAGAATGGGATAGAGCCAAGTATGGCTCCTTGGGATATGCCAGAGCAGATATAGAGAGGCTAAGGTATCACCAGTACAGAAAACCTGAGACCTGCATTCAAGGTAGAAGCAGAACCACACAACTAAGTAAACAGAGAGCACCTGTGCATTTAGCTTGTCCAGAAGAAATGTGTTGGCAACAATGTCAAAGGCTTTGGCCAGGTCAACAAGAATGGATGAGGTGACCAAGCCCTGATCCATACCAGATTAAAAGAAGCCAGTGAGATACAGGATGGACATGGACGTGGAGTAGAACTTCTTAAAACCAGACTAGTAGGGGTGAAGAAAGAGGAGCAAGGCCACTGATTTTTGGTTTTTACTGGAAAACCTGGTAAAATTCCAGAATTTGGACTGTCTGCCTACCGGTAAAAACAAAGATTTTCATGGGATTTGGCTTTTTATATCACAACTGTAAATCTACAGAACTTGTATTTTTCTTAAAATTGCTTCCTATACTATTTTTAGTTTGCTTCATTTAATGCTCTGTATATTGAGCCATCTTTTATTCTGATTATTTATACGCATACTAAAAGAATTAGAGTACAATCCCAGTCAAATCCAGAAGTTAGACTTAAAATCAGCTGTGCAACTCCCAGAATTTTAAAGAGCAGGTGTTTACTTCTTACACTCTGTCCCCCACCAAACATATATGGCAGCTTGCCAGTGCCCAACTCAAGTGGTACCCAAAGTCTCTTTTGTCCAATTTAAAAAGTAGCATCACTCGTAAAATCACTGTTTGCTGCCTGCTGGTAAAATGCTCCAATTTTCTTAGTCCGAGACTTGCCCCCACGCTGGCACATTTTGTGATAACTGTTCAAGAAGAGCATGGGTATGCGTGCTGTAGACTATATTGGGGGCAATTTTTAAGCATGTTTTTTAATAGATTTGCTTGCCGATTTTGACAAAGGAATGGCACTGCCTGACTAACAAGGACCTTGTTAGTCGAGCAGTGGCATTCCTTTGTCAAAATCGGCAAGCAAATCTATTAAAAAACATGTTTAAAAACTGCCCCCATTATAGTCTATGGAGCATGCCCCGGCACTCTTCTTGAACAGTAATCACAAAATGTGCCAGTGTGGGGGCATGTCTACATCTAAGGAAATTTGAGCATTTTACCAGCACACTGCAAACAATGATTTTACGAGTGATGCTACTTTTTAAATTGGAATAAAAAAGAAACTTTGGGTACCACTCTAGTTGGGCACTGGTAAGCTGCCATATATGTTTGTGGGGAGACAGAGTGTAAGAAGTAAACACCTGCTCTTTAAGTCTTGAAAACAGAATTTCTTTACTTTAAGCACCGTACATCAGTGGCCTTGAAGAGGAGGAATCAAGGAAAGGAAAAGATTGGGAGAGAACAAGGTGTTCCTGTAGTTTAGCCAGAGTAGGTAGGAGGATGATAGGGTTGTCTGTAAGGAGTTTGGGGTCAAGGCTACCAGGGCTCCCACTTTTGGGAGGGTTTAGAACCAAGGGGGCTTTAAGAGAAACAGAGGGTGTGGTGAAGGAGAAGGGAAGTGGGGGGCGGGATGGAGAAGGGGCTGAGGCAGGAGAGGAAGAGTAGAAGAGGTAGTGGAGGAGGAAGAGGAAGAAAGGAGGAAAAGGACACAGGAGGTAAGCAAGGAGTTGAAAGATGAGGCAGAAGTGGCGGGGTCTCAGAATGCAACACATGCACATATGATATTGTGTGGGCAATGTATTTGGGGTAATTGAGGTTAGAAAACTGGTACTCTGAAAAGTCTGGCATCTGAACCAAAACTCCTACTCTAATAAGCCTGTTAGTATGCCCCTACATTATATTATATGTAGCTTCTTGCATGGAAGGCGACGTCATCAGTCATTTGGCAATCATATAGTAATGTAAATGAAACCTAAGCTATCAAAATATAAAGTTGTGGTTGTACCTTCTTTATTTAATCTGAGCCAAAATGTTATTAGTTCTGCTAGTGTAATTATAGAATGTCAAGCCCAGTCTCCTGTTCTAGCCTAACGAAACAGCTAGGAATGGAATCTGGAAATGCATACTTTCAGCTGTGATTAGTAATTCCTAGAGGGAAACATACTTCTTTAGGAATGTAGTGGTTTCCAACCAGAAATCCTGGAACATGTATTTTAATTTTTTCAATATATTGCCCAGGATATCAGCATCTCATTTTCAGTGGTGTTACACTTTTATCCATTTATCCCAGCTGAAATGCAATATACTGTTTTTAGCAGGGTCTTCCTTTTACCTGTTTTTACAGCTTTGTGAACTGTCACAATCACACAGTAAGTGGCTGTTTTGAGATTTGAACCTGGATCTCAAGTCTGGGAGCTCTAGTCATTAGACCCTGCTGACTCCTTTTACAGCTGGAGGGTCTGAAGCCCAGGGAAAGGTCAGGGCCTTTTGTTACCATGTTAGAAGTAGAGGCATCCCTTAAACAGGCAAACACATTGGCTCCTAATGATAATACAGTTGCTGTACCAATTCTTGATAAATTTAAACTTTTGCCTTCAGGCATTCTTAACATTTTGTTGAAGTATCAAAATCATTTTGTGGTAGTCAGTTTCTGGTACCAACCAGATGAGGTTTTTGTTGGCAAGTTCTCTGCTATAGTAGACTTTGGGGAAATACAAAAATTATGGTTATTCACAGCCTTCTGTCTCTTTTCCTCCAAGCAGCTATCCAACAGAATCCAGTGTGCTACATTTTTTATCTTCATGGGTCATTTTGAGGTTATCTGCTGCATAGCTAAAGTGGTTTCTCTGCCGGCTGTTCATTCAGGTTATGTTTTTCAAACTTCAGGATCACTTTTCAGGGATCTCACTTGTACCCATCCCCAGCCACATGGTGTGAGGCTAAGACTGTCCGATGGTACATGTGCACAGTCTGTATGACCGTCAGGTGACTGGTGTCTGGGCTTGATTGTTATTGGAGTTTATTCTAAAGTGGAACAGGACCTCTAACCGTGGCTGTCCTTTTGACAAGTTGCTGCCAGGGCACTGCCCCACAGGAAATTATTGCAACCTCCACTCTCAATGACAGGGAACCTTTATACTTATGCACAAAAAAAACAAACATATGCCCTATACATGCACAATAAGCAAACTCAATAATATACTGAAACACAGTAAATTCAGTTCAAAACAAGGGGTATTTATTAGGGGATAGGAATAGACTCCGAGTGGGGAAAAGGAAAGCATTAAATGCAGCCAATAAACATTAATCACAGCATGCTCGTCCCACAAATCCCACCACCTTCTGGTGAGCACCCCACATTATGTACTGTACCCCTATTGGTGAACTAGTACCCCAAAGTCCCTTGGGAGCTCCCCAAACAGTCTATTAACGTGTATATATATATACTGTATAAATGTATCTTATTTGCGGTAAAATAAATGTGTAAGATAAAAGATATTATCCATGCTTGTAGACAGCTGACTGGCACGATAATATGCTGTTTTCCCCCACAAACGTGGTATCTTGCATATGTCATATTGTCAAGTTGTGATGTCCCAAACTCAAAGAGAAAAATGAGATACCATAACTCAGACATCACATAACTAGAACAAAGCTAAGCTATTTATCTGTGATGGAATGCCATTCTGAATGGTACTGCACCTAGCACTCATGACCTTGCCACTCATTCCTAGGCAGCACTGAGAATGGTATTCCGTAACTTATCTCTGTCCGGGTGATTTGATATCTCCTATAAAGCTGGGTTTTGTGTCCTTTACAAAAATATTTAATCTAGCAATCTGGTTTTACCCAAATCAGTTTAACTCCCCAGTGGTGATTTCTAAATTTTATATGAGTATGGTGCATTTGCCTTTAGCTGCAGAAATATAAATACAAACATAAGTTTTGGATGGAATAATGATGTTCCTGAAACAGCACCAAAGAATGCTATGTTACTTACACTAGTGTCTCTTTCATATTACTCTCCAGCCCTCACAAGCCTACAATAGAAGGAAAAAATATGAATGCACTAGAGTCAGTATACTGCAGTGTTTATCACAGATTTTTTGTTTCTTTAAACAAATGATATTCTTCAGGGTATCTCAATCATCAAGTAGTAGTAGTAAAAACATTATTCTTATTCATAACAATATGAACAAAAATAGGATAAACTCCATTGAGTAAAAGAACTCATTTCCAAGGAGGTCCAGCCTAAAAACTCTAGTACAAACATTTTGAGACAAACAAGCAATCACAGTTTGATATTGTATGAAACAGACCAGACAAACAACATGGACAAGTTACTCTAATTACATAAAATATCCATGAACATACAGTAAATTGTACTGTAGCTATAATTTATACAAATATAATTATTTGGTTCTAGCTATTAAACAAGGCACAGACCACCCAGCAGTAAAATACAATATCAGGATTTCCCTTCATTCTTTTTTAGAAAGTGCCTTAGCTAAGATCCAGGTCACACAATCTATCCCTTTCTTCCCACATCCTTCCCTCTCACCCACCTCCTTCCCCTTCCCTCATTCACCTCCCCCCCTTCACTTTTGACCTGCTATACCTTCCTGCCCGTAGTAAGCTAGCTATTACCTGACTCAGGCATACCTTGCACCGTTGTTTAAATGAATTGTGCTCTCTGTTTGGAGTGTATTCATTTAAAACCCCTTGTTTCCGTCCTTTACCCATCCCAATGTGTCTAGTCCCACCTCAGTTGTAATCTGTATTTTTTCAGCAAACCTACGGCTTTTGTTGTATTCTACCTAGATGTATTCAGGCCTGGTGACACTTGCAATGTACCTGTTATTGTAATTATTATCATGATGATGTTTTTCTTTTGATGTGGTACCTATGTAAAGAGCTGTTGCTCAAAGGTATTAATCCAAGAGTTCAATAAATAAATAAATAAAAATGAATAAACACTGTAGGAACTCCATTATCAATAAAGCAGGATCCACATGGAAGATTTTCCAGCAGTACCAACGGGGCTGCCCATGCCGATGTCACCTGCCAACATCACCAACCCTATGAAGGCATAAGTGGCCCTGCTCTCTCCTCAGTTCTTTTCCACCATTGACTCTGTTTGCATGGGTCTCCGTGGAAGCTCCAATGCAGTTTTGCACCGTTTTTGCCTTCGACTTTTATTTACTTAGTTTTTTAGAATCTCTTTTTAATAAGAGATTCCTTTAGTAAACAAAAAAGCCGCAACAAGGTAGAATGGGGCTCAGTGACATAAGAAATAAACAGGACAAAAAGTCACAGCACTCACCAGGCACACAAAAGTTCAAGTTCCACACAGGTGTTCAGCCTTTTAAAAGTCCATTTATTTAAATCAGCAGCAAGTACAAATTGACCCTCCTGGGTCCGGGAGACAAACAAACAAAAAAAAACTCTGACTTTTCACCCAGTCTCAGGCTTTTTCAAAGACGAAAAAAAAAAGCCTGTGACCAGGTGTGACATCAGAGGTTTTTTTTGTTCATTTGTCTCCCTGACCCAGGAGGTTCAATTTGTCCTTGCTTCTGCTGTTTGAAATAAATGGACTTTTAAAAGGCTGAACACCTGTGTGGAACTTGAACATGTGTGTGCCTGGTGAGTGCTGTGTCTTTTTGTACAAGAGATTCTTTTACTTTGTTTATGTCAAGAGGCAGTCCCTCAGCTTCTCTTTTCCACTGCTGCGGAGAGAAGAGTGCCTCTTCAGACAACCATATCCTCTGTATCTGCTGTCTTGGGCCTGACCACAATGTCTTAGACTGTGAGCTCTCCCAGAAATTCAATCAAAACACCCTTATGCAATGCAAAAAGGCTAGCAACAAATTCCTGATGGAACAGCAGGTAGCCAGTTCTGTGCAGGGGTCCTCGGGGCTCCCTCCTTCCCAGTCCCTGGTGGGTTCGTCGTGATCCCAGGCCGTAAAGGCCCAAGACAAATCCTCTGGAAAAGTCACAAAAAAGACTGTGAATGGGACTGCTTCCCCCAGCGGCATTCCTGATCCCCAATGGCCTCTTCATCTTCCTGCGGGATACTTCATTGGCTGAGGCTGCACCAATGCCCACTGCTGTCCAGGCCTCTGCTCCTCCCAGGCTTATAACGACAGCATCCTCCCCTGCTTCTGAGGCCGTTAACCCTTGGGTCATCAGCCCCCAGTTTGTCAACCCTTGGGTCATCGAAGGCAGACCTTCCTTTGTAGTCTGATACCTCTCCAGGCCCGCAGCCATCGGGCTCGTCAGATTCCTTGGCCCTGACAGATGGGTCATTGTGCCCTTCGCTGATTACCCCTTTTCTGTCGACACACCAGTCTCTTGCTGTCGACCACAATGATATCCTGACCCAGTTCACTACAATCCTGGTCCACCAATTGAGCTCTTATAGACCTGGGTCCCCTGCACCATTGATGGCCCCATCATAGTCATGGTCACTTCAGCCTCCTTGGGCAGTTCCCCATGAGCCACCATTGGTCTTTCCTTCATCAGACCTTGAGTCAGAGCAGGTTGAAGCTGAGGAAGAGTACCATCCTGAACTCAACCTACCTCAGGAAGAGGAGGAAGAGGAAGAACCTCTTTTCTCTGATAGGTCCATGCCTCTTCAGTGAGTGAGGACTTTATCAAACATACTCCCGGATCTCCTTCTGAGGACCCTACTTTCTTTAATGTTATGAAGCTGCTGTCCACAGCAATGACCTTCCATACTGAGGAAGAGGATGCCACCAGGTGGAAACTGGTGACTTTCTGGAGATTCCAGAATCTCCTCCAAAGGTCATTCCTCCTATCCTCCCAGCCTTGAGGAATGCCGCTACTGCTGCCTGGCATAGGTCTGACATAGTCCCTGCCATACCCCACCAGGTGGAAAAGTTGTATTGTGCCCCTCAGGGCCTACCCTACTATGCTGCCCAACCCGAGACCAATTCTGTGGTCATTAAGGCAACACATGACAGGTCCAAGGTACCCAAGCACCTCAACTCCCTCCCCTGACGGGGAATTTAGGTGGATTGACCTTTGGGGTAAGAGGGTATACACCTCCTCTACCCTGGGGCTGTGAATTACTAATTACCTCTTGCATATGGTTAAATACCAAAATAGCATCTGAAAGAAGGGCAAGGCAACTGCCCAGGCCCTTCCAGAGTGCTGCCAGAAACAGAAGGTTCTCAAATGTTTACAGACCGCTGAGGATATTAGTAAACATCTCCTCAGGGCCTTGTATGATATCTCTGACACTGGTGCCAGGGATTCTGCCACAGGCATCTATCTTCATAGGCAATCTTGGCTGAGGGTCTAAGGTTTTGCTGCAGATGTCTAGCAGAAGGTGCTCAACACCCCTTTTAACACAATTTGGAACCTGCAGAGATACCTCTAGAGACTCCACCTGTACCCTACACCTGCCCCCCGGCCCATCTAACAGTTCTCTGGGAAGAGGTACAGTCCCTTCTGTGGAAAAAAGCCATTGAGCCAGTGCCTGGGCCCCAAAGGAAAAAGGGTTGCCATTCCAGGTTCTTTCTGGTCCCCAAAAGTAGTGGAGATTTGAGGCCTATTCTAGATCTCAAGGACCTCAGCCTTTATATCCAGTACAAGAAATTCCACAGGGTCACTCTGCGAGGCCTGCTACCCTTACTCAAGCAGGGTGACTGGCTGTGCTCCCTGGATATGCAGGATGCTTACCTGCACATCTCAGTGTGTCCTCTGTACAGGAGATTTTTCCAGTTTCTTTTTGAGGGCAAGCACTACCAATTCAGAGTATTGCCCTTCGGCTTATCCTCCACGCTGTGGGTCTTTACAAAGTGTTTAGCAATGGTAGCTGCATCTCACTGGAGGTAGGGACTGTACATTTTCCCCTACCTGGACAACTGGCTCTTAAAGGCTCAGTCTAGAGAACAGCTTCTCCAGACCCTGGAGAGAACCCTTCAGCTGTTTCTTTTCCTAGGCATCACTGTCAGTCTGCCCAAGTCCATCCTGATTTCGTCCCAGAGGTTGCAGTATGTAGGGGCAGTCCTGGAGTCAGTGCAGGGCAGCCTTCCTGCCTCTTAACAGGGTGGAGTTCCTTATTGCTCAGGCTCAAGAGGTCACCCATAGCTGTTATGTTCCTGTGAGGGTGTATCTGAGGCTATTGGGTCTGATGGCTATGGCCATTGCCACGTTGTCTTGGTCAGATTGCACATACGAGTCCTTCAGTGGGCACTCAGTGTGCAATGGGACTAAAGCATGGACAACTTAGATCAGTTAGTGTTGGTCTCCTCCCCAGTCTGCAAGGTGTTCCAGTGCTGGATGAACTCACAGAATGTGTTATGAGAGATCTCATTCCAGGTCTCCTCCCCCTAGCAGATCCTCACCATGGATGTTTCCGTTTGTGTTGGGGAGCGTACTTGGGTCCCTTTCAAACTCAGCGAATGTGGTCCCAGATCGAAACTTATCCTGCATATTAATGTTCTGGAGATGTGGGCAGTCCTGTATGCCATGCGGACCTTTGAGAACCGTCTCCTCCCAGGTCAGCTATTGATCCATTCTGACAATCTCAGTGTTGTCTACTAAATCAACAAGTTGGGGGGGATGCATTTGTAACCCCTGTGCAGGGAGGCCATGAGAGTATGGTACTGGGCACTAGACCACAGCCTCATCCTCTCAGCAGTCCATGTCCCAGGTGTGCTAAACACCCTGGCAGACAGCCTCAGCTGGACACATTCCAGCAAGTATGAGTAGGAACTTCTTTCATCCATTGCAGAAGATGTGTTTGCCAGATGGGGTCATCCAGAGTTGGACCTTTTTGTGTCCCCACTCAATGCAAAACCACCCAATTTCTGCTCGCTGTATCCAGGGCCTGGAGTTTTCTGGTGAGATGCAGTGTCCCTCTCCTGGAACAGTAGGTTTCTTTACACCTTCCCACCATTTCCTCTGATTCAGAAGGTGCTAATCAAACTGCAGATGGAATGGGCCAGCATGATCCTGGTCACACCTTTCTGGCCACGGCAGATATGGTTCCCATTACTGCAATAGTCAGTGGAGGAACCTCCAGTCCCTCTGCAACTCTGCAGGGATCTGCTGATGCAGGCTCAGGGGGCCCTGGTCCATCCCAGTCTTAAGTCCCTTCATATGCATGCCTGGCTCCTGAGGAAATAGCCATCCCCTGGTTTGGGATGTCACCAAGAGTGGTGGATGTCCTCATGGCAGCTTAGAAGTCCTCCACTAGAGCCACATATGCCATGAAATGGAAGAGGTCTGCCATCTGGCTGCCAAGCATCATCTGGACCCTTTCATTTGTCCAGTGAGCCACATTCTTGGCTACCTCATTTCGCTGTCAGACTCAGGTCTCCAGTACTCCTCCCACAAGGTGTACCTTCGGCTATCTCTGCCTTTCAGGAGCCCATGGGCAGTCACACTGTGACTCCGTTAGATAATTCCCATATCTTTCTCAGTGGCATCTTACATATGAAACCTCCAACCTGTTCCTCTGTCCCAGCTTGGGATTTGAATTTTGTTTTGAAGAAGTTGACCCTATCACTGATTGAGCCAGTTGCGACTTGCAAGCTATGCTTTTTCTCTTGAAAAGCATTATTTTTGGTTGCTATTACTACTGCTCAAAGAATTTCTGAGCTTCAGGCTGTCTGGTGTGAGGAGCCTTATTTGATTTTTCACAAAGACAGGGTGTCTTTGCATATGAATCCTAAGTTTTTCCCCAAGGTGGTATCTTTTTTTTTTTTTTTAACCAGGAGAGACACACTAAGCTGAATCTTGTTTACATGTGTGCCTGGAAACACAAGGAAGTTAAGTGACTTGCTCAGGGTCACACAGTATGCAAGTGGGGGCTGTGGGATTCAAACCCAGGTCTCCAGGTTTGCAGCTCAGAGCCTTAAACCACTGCGCTATAGTGCCTCCTCCTGGTATGTGATTTTACCCTGAACCAATCTATCCACTTATCTGTTCATCTTCCTGAGCGTGCCAATCCAGGGAAAGCACTGCTCCATATGTTAGACATGCACAGAGTTTTGAAGTACTATCTGCTCTGAACTAAGGACTGCAGAAAGTCAAAGCAGCTATTTGTTTCTTTTGCCCCAGAAAGAGTGGGCGTTCAGATATCTAAACAATGTTTGTCCAAATGATTGGCATATTGCATTGTGTTCTGCTACAACAAGCATGGCAAAGAGTTGCCAGGGGCAGTGAAAGCCCACTCCACTAGGGGCATGACTACTTCTGTGACCTGTTTCAAAGGGGTCTTAGCCACTGACATCTGTGCTGCTGCCACCTGGAATACTGTTCATACCTTCACAAAGTACTACAGTCTGAACATTGCCTCTAGAGCCCAAGCAGGCTTCGGCTGGGCTGTCTTGCAGGGTCTCCTGTGCTAGACTTTGGTTGTTCTTCCTCCCAGACTGTCTTGCTGCACCTGTAACTGCTTGGCACTCATTCCTACAATGTGACCTGATGACTGAGATACCCCTGAAGAAGATAGGACAGTTATGTAAGACTTTACCGTAAAAGTAGATCTTCAAGGGGATCTCAGTTATCAGATCTGCCTTCCCTCCCACCATCCTCCTCTTATGAGGTTTTATTCTCAGAACTGGCTTACTAGTTTATCCAGCCTTTTACTTTTGGCCTGGACACCTCACTCTCTCTGGTCCCCCATGGCATGGATTTGCTCCCTAGTCTCCGGGGGAAAGAACTGAGGAGGCAACAGGACTGCTCATGCCTTTACATGGTTGGTGATGTCAGCGTGGGTGGCCCCAGTGGTACTGCTGGGAAATCTTCTGTGTGGATCCTGCTTCACTGACCATGAAGTTCCTATGGTGTGACCTGATGACTGAGATCCCCTCGAAGCTCTACTGTTACGGTAAGTTCTTATGTGACTGTTCTTTTCCTATCCGTATTATTGAAAAATAAGTATTATACCTACTGAGCTTCCTAGCTCTGAAGTCATGGGGCAGGGTGCTGAAAGCTGTCATCCTTCGCCTATGTATAATGACATATTTACACTAGTAACTACTCCATTTCTGCACCCTTTTTGTGAGAACGTGTGCAAGGCTGAAATCAGGCATTAGAATTTCTGAATACTGTTGTGATTCAGAGCACGTGTAGATTAATTTCCTTTTCTGATCTAGCGCATGCATGGTACCAGTATTTTTGTGCTCTGAAATGTTTTTCTAATCTGGGAGCTGTGCTGAAATAGTGCCCTGAAAAGGTATGGTATCAGCTGAATCCCTATTGGCAAATTGTGATTATATTAATTTTTACTTGCACTGCTATGCTATGCTAGACTTACCGTAGTTATTGGATTTAGATCCAAGAGTGATCTTATCTAATATTACTGCATGGTGGATTAGCACCAAGGACCTGTGACTTACTAATCACTTTGGTCCAGATTCAACTTTCCTGTGTAAGTAGCTCTCTTATTTTTGTATTTACAGAACTGCATCAGGTTGCAATTTTTTTTCTTCTGTTTGAAGTTTCGCCCCTCTCTGCTGTTTTTTTTAGGCATATACCCTTTTCATCCTCTATGAGCCTTCCTGGAGATGGCTGGGAGTGTCTCCTGCGCTGTTGTTCTCTCCAGTCCCACCCTCCATCCCAGTGACGTGGGCCATACCTCTATTGGTCTTGACATCACTGCATCTTTACAGCAAGAGGCACATTCCCTGGCCCAGCTTGTAGAGATTGATGTGGTGCTGGAACCCACCATTAACCCATCTTAGTTGAGGCACTCTGTCATGCAGCAGCTACCTCAGCCAGGTCCACCTCCTGATGTGGCAGCCCAGCTCCGTTCCCAAAACCAGATCGCCAGTGTAGCAGCGCAGTGTGCTGCTGCTGGGCCATTGGGGTAGCCCTTCAGGTTGCAATTTGTATCTTTTGTATTATTAAACTGGGCACTGAAACAGCCACCTGACCCACTAGGATGCCCACCCAACACACAGCAATTCCTACTCATCCACCAAAATGGCCACCTGATCTTTGTGAGTCAGTGGCTTTGCAAATTGTCGTGCCCCTGGAAGTTTGTTCTTGGTTGTCCAGTGCCCCTTCCCATTTACTTCTTCTTTACCAAAATACTTTAATGTGCTGATAAAATGTGATTAATTCAAAAAATAGGCTGCCATCTTGTATTAAATTATACCAACAAATAGAGGTTCATGCTCCAATATGTGGGTTTTGAAAGATCTTTTTGTTTTGCTTATGTAGTACAGCTCACGTGGACAATTTGTGGCATATATTACCCCTGAAAAAATAACATAGTATGCTTACCATTCACATCATTATAAAATACAATACAGCTTTATTTTAGATATGGTCATTCATACAGGCAGTAGTATGTCAATAGGCTTTACAGGCAAGTGCAATAAACAAGATAGTAACATCACTTGGTATTGTCCAGTGAACAAGTCAACAATAGAAATAAATTACCCATTCCATACAGCACATAGAAAATAATGGATAGATAAGTGTGTGTTATGGATTTTTTTACACAACCGAGGTGTGTGATGACCCATAAACCTTGAGAGTGAAGAAATTACTAGTAAGGTTTCAAAACAGCATTATCTCTCCCACCCCAATTTACAAGGAGATTGAATAATTGTTTTAAAGTCCCATTCTTAGAAATCACCTCAATTGAATGATAGGTGTGAATGATCTCAGCCTTTTGCCCATCAGACACTTATTCAGTCTTCATTCAAACAAATATTGTCAACTTTGTTACAAAACCTGAAACACAAATAGTTTTTAAAGCAATGTTTACTGACTGGTGCTGCCTGTTTTACTTGTGAAAACCACTGCACATGATCTTTACAACTTTGGAGAAACAAGTTCTGTAAGCTTCCTGACAGGAAATACTAGACTATGAGTCCCCTAGATGACATCACCAGCAGCTCTTCACTGAAACAGACTTTTTTGAACAGGTAGTGGAATCAGGGTTACAAAATAGCTCATAACTTTAAAATGAAGTAACGTAGAAATCTAGTTTTTGGGAGGAGATTTACTGGGGTTATGCTTATTCTAATTCTGCAATGTAGCACTTTTGTCCAGATGGTGTCAGTCGCTCTTTAAGACCCTGAGTATATCTGATGTGTCATGTATATGTGTTAGAAGGGATTTAGCAACTGGACCCAAATGTGTATCAATTAGTTTAGATAATGGTTCTGGGAGACTCCCTTGTGACAGGGTTGAATAAGGCCCTGTCCCATTTGTTACCCAAAAAGAGTTAAAAGCAAGGATCTGTTCTATCCTTTCTTTTTCTGTCTCTTGTGTCTGATTGTGCAGTTGAATTTTCTTGTGAGACTTAATAACTGGTCATTCTGACATCTCTTGACCCTCCCCTTGCCTTCACTTTCTGTTTCTTGCTGTTTCTATGTTTTCTTTACCCTTGCATATCTGTGAGTATAAAAATATATGTGAATCTGGGATCCCTTTGTTGGCTAATGTATGTAGTTATACTGTAGAAATGAATGCAAAAAGCTTTGGAATGCAGTTTGATCACCACAAACTCTTTTGAAGAGCTGTCAACGGGAGGTCTGTTTTGGGACACCATATTATATTTTGTTGCACCTGCAAGGAAAGAAATTGCTGAAGTTCTGGTACATTTTAGGAGAAACAGTATGTCTGTTGATTAGATCAGGCTGCAGCAATGAATTGCTAGACAAAGACATATTATAAAAAGAGCAGCAATCTTTTGTTGGAGGGAGAGACTGAAACTGAGAATTAGAGATACCTTCAGATGAAGGCCTTCATTTTTTGTTTGTACTACCTTTGTAAACAGTTATACTGAACAATTTTATTTTATTTTTTATTTTACTGTTATTGATAATAAAATGCTACTTGAGAATTCTATAACTACTCTTGGTTTTCCTATGTTTCCTGACCTATGCCTCAATTGCATCCCTCTGCTGGATCCAAGGATTTATGTATTTCGGGCAATAGGTAAAAAACATGTCTTACTTTGATGCTCCTTCCTGAGAAATTCTAAAACCTGTGGACGGAATATGTTATTTTGCTTTAGATCATCAATATATTCATCAATCTGTTTTTTTTAAACCACCAGTGGGGTCAGATGATAGTCAGATGTAATAATCCTTGTCAGAGAGTTTTCTCTGAACCCACTGTATCATAGCCGGTCACATCCATGACTACCACTGAGTGTAAGCACTTGAGTATAAATGTTTGATAACTATACTAGTTTAACTGTTGTATTCAGACAAGAATACAAAAAAATAAGAAACTTAAGCTTTAAGAAGAGAATCTTATTGTTTATCCAAACAAATTAGTAGCTGAAATTATCTCATACATACTGTATTTATTCTTGCTTTGGAATACTAGAATATAATACATGTGAATGCTAAAAAAATCGGATTTAAATAAATTAGATATGATTTATAATAAGTTGGCAAGGGTTGTGCTAAATTGTGGATTCAGAACTCACCATTGCCAGCTTTACCAAAATTTAAAGTGACAGCTGGTAGAAGTAAAGAGGGAAGAAATTGGTCAATGGTGGTGTATAAGATTTTAAAGATGGGTTTTTATCACACATTGTATCATACATTTGGCTTACATGCATATTTCTTATCCAAGTACATCCTGAGAGAACTCAAACTGGGTTTAGAAATCCCCCAAAGCACTACAAGATTTAGAAAAAGGACTTTAAAATGCAAAGCTGCAAAGATTTGGAACAAACTGTCTTTGGAAACAGGTACTAAACAAGTACTAAACCTTTTTCTTTTAATTTGTAAAAGCTATTTTGAATGAAATAAATAATATTTGTAATTGTTTTTGAGATTTTTTTTAACAGGACTGGTGCTACGGTAATGTACATGTATGTACTCTTTATAATGTTAACCTATGGGCCATTTTATGTTGTATGTTTAGAATCACACATGCCCACACAATGCAAAGCATCATGGGCTGCATATGCAAATCACCACACAATGTTATGCTGGTTCAACCTTAAGCAGAATTGCATGGTGCCGAAAAGCCTCTCACACAGTTTGCAAAGGGTGCTAACAGATGACATAGACATGTGTTTCGTCCTACCAGGACTCATCAGTATGCCTCGTCTGTTTGACACCCCAGTGGAATGGACCAGCTACCCTAAGACAGTGTGTCTTGGATATGTTGTGGTGAACCCATTAAAATAAAAACTATTTAAAAGACAAGGAACCTCTGTGCACAAACACTGAGGCAAGGGTTACCCCAAAGGGCATTTGGCTGGGAAGCCAAGTTTCAAGAAAATACTAAATCACACATGCCCACACAATGCAAAACATCATGGGCTGCATATGAAAATCACCACAGAATGTTATGCTGGTTCAACTCAGCCCATGATGCTTTGCATTGTGTGGGCATGTGTGATTTAGTATTTTCTTGAAACTTGGCTTCCCAGTCAAATGCCCTTTGGGGTAACCCTTGCCTCAGTGTTTGTGCACAGAGGTTTCTTGTCTTTTAAATAGTTTTTTTATTTTAATGGGTTCACCACAACATATCCAAGACACACTGTCTTAGGGTAGCTGGTCCATTCCACTGGGGTGTCAAACAGACGAGGCATGCTGATGAGTCCTAGTAGGACAAAACACGTGTCTATGTATCTGTTAGCACCTTTTGTAAACTGTGTGAGAGGCCTTTTGGCATCATGCAATTCTGCTTAAAGTTGAACCAGCATAACATTCTGTGGTGATTTGCATATGCAGCCCATGATGCTTTGCATTGTGTGGGCATGTGTGATTTAGTATTTTCGTGAAACTTGGCTTCCCAGCCAAATGCCCTTTGGGGTAACCCCTGCCTCAGTGTTTGTGCACAGAGGTTCCTTGTATGTTTATAATGACTACACTTGAAAATAGGACTTTGTGTTCTAATATGTAGTTTACTTATATAAAAATTTCTTTGCAAAAAAACCCCTTTAGTGCATCAGTTAGGGTGATTACCACAGCGACAAAAGCAGGGAAATGAGGCGTTAGGGTTTCCAACCTTAACGCCCCACAGGGTTCCCAACCCTACTACTCTACCCCTATCCCCCACCCAACTCTTACCCCATTCCACATGTAAACAACCATACATGCTACAGTATAGGGCAATGGGGTGAGAGTTAGGCCTGATGACCCAATGGCACACCCCAGTGTCTGTTGATGTGTGGAGGGTGGGGGGATGGGGGTAGAGTGGTAGAAGTGGGAACCCTGGGGGTTGGAAATGCTAACGCCTTATTTCCCTGCATTTGTTGCTGTGGTATTCACCCTAACTGATGCTTTAACAGAGTTTTGTGTAAAGAATGTCCCTTCTTTTTCAGATAGTATAATTGTATCCTTATTTTACTGTGGGAGCGCAGGGTCCACATCCCTCTATACAGAGAGTACAACAGTGTCCAGACATGACAGTGGGAGCACAGAGTCCTTCAGACCCTGCACTCCCATCCCTCCACAGATGCACCTATATATGTAGCTGTGGAAACACATAAAGTTACCGGCAGGCATACAGCGATAGCAACAAATAGTTATAACTGTGCCATCTGATAAGATTTTCGCTCTAAATGTTCAACCCAACCTTCTTCGCACCTCACCACATGTACCCAGTACAGCAAACTTTCAAATCCCCATCAAAATGTCATTCCGTGCAACTGCAACATAGTTTTTGCGCCACAGTTGTGGGAAAACATTTTTAGTAGGATTTGAAAAATGACAGCTGTACTGTTCATGAGGTGGTGTGAAAAAATGACAATGTTAAAAATCTGGAGTGAAAACAGGAAAAAGTGGCAAAGTTACAAGTGTGCATAGAAACTGCTCAATGCACGCCCATAATGTGGACATTTTCTGGAATTTCTTTTGCCAAACTTTCAGCATCAGCATTTTGGGACCTCCCCTCATGAACAATGCAACTGTTATTTTGTTAATCCATCCCAAAAGTTGATTTCGCACAGCAATCATGCCATTCTGCAACACAGGTGCAAAAACATGTTCTGGCAGGATGTGCAAAATGACAGCTGTACTGTTCATAAGGAGGTGAGAAAAAAAGGCATTGCTGAAAATATGAAGTGAAAATATAAAAAATTGGCAAAGTTACGAGCATGTGTAGAAACTGCGCAATGCACACTCGTAACACAGTCATTTTTGGGAATTTTTTTACCAGATTTGCAGCATGGGCTTTTTGTGACACCACCTCGTGAACAGTAGCACTGTCATTTTGTGACTCAATCCTGAAAGGTGATTCCATGCAGTGACCGTGAAATCACTGTTCAGGACCGAGAAACAAAATGACAGTGCCAGTGTTCATGAGGTGGGGTTCCAAGAACCCCATGTTAAAAATCTGGTGCAAAAATTCCTACAGTTGGCCACAGTATTAACATAAGTTGAAAGCCCCCCATTGACTCCCATTATGCATCTTACCTTGATTCCTCAGATCGCAGTTCAGCTGTAAAAAGTGCAGATGTGTCCTCGGTCCAGAGAAGATTACCGATCCTGACAACTACAGGGTAAGTATGGGTGAGGGGGTGAGGAGATGGGTGTGCAGAGGGAAGGTGAGGATGGGAAGGTGGGAGTGGGGAGACAGTGAGGGACTGTTTTCTTTTTCACAGACTTCGGGGGATGGTTTTCTTCATTTACAAGTTTACCTGTAAAAAGAATAAATGGATTTGGGCACACTAGGAGTGGGATCCCAGTGTGCCACATGAGTTTGGGGGGGGCTGGGCCATAGATGATGCCAACAGGGGATTGAGCACCCCTATTGGCAATGGAAGTGGACTAGGGAGAGATATCTGACACCGGGAGTAGGCATCCTGGTGTTGGAAAGATTAAAAAAAAGAAAACATTAATCTGGGCATACTGGGGTGGGCTCCCAGTGTGCCACATGAGTTTGGAGTGGGGGCATACTTGATGCTGACAGGGGGATTGGGCACCCCCATCAGCAATGAAACTAGGTTGGGGGGTGCATCCGACACCAGGAGTGGGCATCCTGGTGTCGGCAAGTTTAAAATAATTTTCATTTTTTGGGGCACACTGGGGTGGGCTCCCAGTGTGCCAGATGAGTTGAGGGGAGATACATCATGCTGACAGGGGGATTGGGCACTCCCATTGGCAGTGTAAGTGAGCCTGGGACATCCGACACCGGGAGTGGGCATCCCGGTGTTGGAAAGATTCTTAAATAAAACAAAAATATGGGTACACTAGGATGGGCTCCCAGTGTGCCACAATAGTTGGGGGGGGATACACACCGACATGAGGATTGGGCACCCTGATGTTAGTGCCAAAAATAGGAATTTTTTTTTGGGGGGGGCAGGATCCTGCATCAAAGTTATGTAAATTTCGATGCTGGATTCTGCATAAAAAAAAAAAAAAAACACTTGCAAAGGTCAGATTTTTTTTTTTTATTTAGTTGTTTAACCAGGTATAGCACACTAAGCTGAAAGCTTTTTTACAGGAGCGACCTGGGAGCACAAGGAGGTTAAGTGACTTGTTCAGGGTCACACAGTATGCAAGTGGAAGCTGTGGGATTCAAACCCAGGTCTGGTCTGCTGGATATCACCAAATTTGCAGCTCAGAGCCTTAGACTACTGCGCTATACTGCCTCCTCATACCAGAACACTTGCAAAAGTCTTATTTTTGCACCTTGACCATGCAAAAGTCACATTTTTGCATTTTTCCCTAATTTGCAGAAATCTTACTTTTGTGTTAAACAAACTTTTCCCATAGGAAATAATGGGAAATTAAAAACTTTAATAACTTTTGAATGGATTAGTATTTCTTCACCAAACCTTCAAAAGGCACATCTGTGACCCAAGGGCTTTCTACCTTGAAAATTTCACCCACAACATAAAGCCATTTCTGAGATCCAGCCGTAGAAAGAAAATGTAAAACAAAAATAATTGTTATGTTTTTTCAACACTTTATGTCTTAGAAACCACTTGACGGAGTCCCAAGAAATTTGACAGGTCAAGAGACATACTGCTAGAGATTATGCATGCCAAATTGCATGTAAAGCTGTTGAAAACCATGCAAAGTTATTAACCTTTAAAGTTTGGACTTTACCATAGAAGTGCAGTTTCACCCTAACTATACTGGCGCGACCGCACCAGTATAATAAATTATTGTTATTAGCAAGAGTGTTCATTAATTGGACTGATACTCATTTCAAATGTCTGATTAACCAGGTTCTATCCATACTACACAGCCTGGTAATATACATGGGTGTTAGTCACAACATCAGCATTCTGTGCAGAACCTTTTTCTTTCACAACAGCTCTCAGTACACAAGCCATAATACCTCTCCCACAATTACCATACAGAATGAAACGCAGTACAGTTGAAAATCCAATCCGTTTGTTTAGCAAAATACCATAGATTGCTTTTCGTGCTATATGTCCATCAGCACCAGACATCCAGAGCAGGATTTACAAAATGGCTGAAATACTCGCAGCTGTGGACAAACCTGGCACAAGTGGATTGCTATTTGCAGATCCAAAGGTTTCCGCAATTGTCCTGCAGCTATGGGTATTCACAAAGGTGAAGCCATATTATGACTGGCTCCACAATTTATGACAGCTTGTGGTTCGTGTTGCCAGGAAATCTCTGCAGCTATGGAGACCTGTTATGATGGGTAGGACAAGCTGAACATCATCGGCAACAACTGTGCTGTGCATAGCAATCTCTGTAGCTGTGGAGATTTCAGTCTGCAAAGGGAGTTGCAGCATGGGACTTAGTCACAGAAAGCTTTGTAAATCCATCCGAAAAGCTGAAGTCTCTCCTCTCACCCCCAATTTATACAAAAAGTACCTCTTTGTAAGCAAAACTTGTGGGTTTGTAACTGATGAATATGAATAAAAAATGGACTGTAGCAGTGAAGTGCTTGTCAGTGCTGTAGTCAGAGTTTCACACTGCACATGCATCTTCAGCAATCATCCAACCAGAAGCCCCCCCATGTGCCACTACACTCCCCACCCCCAATTCCTAAATAAGTTGATACACTTAAGAGCAACTTGTGGTACTCAATAAATTACATTTTAAAGTGAAACCAGCATTGTATCATTAAAACTGAGGAAGATTTTCGGCATCATAAAACAAGGAACGTGAACGCCATCATTTTTAAATGCAGAGCATGCTGAGATTGAAACATGCTGTGAGAAACCTTATCTGGTGCGGATCACTTATGTACATTATAAATATGAAGTAAACAATCATAAATGTGAGCAAAAAAACATCTTTCTCTACATATGTACACAGAAGAAAGATCAACATTTTTTCCTTTTATGTGCTGTACTGTTCCACTGAAAGCCGCACATCTCATTCTCCCCTCTGTGAGAACTGTTTTTTTTTTTTTTAAGTTTTTGAACCAGCAATTATGTAATAAAAAAACCCACAAAACTATGGGGTCTTGTTATTACTCAGTGTGTGATACCAGGTTGTTTCACACACCTCAAGTGTGTAAAAAAACTCATAATGTAGAACATTTCATACATTATTCTATACTACTACTTGCCTACTTGCCGCTACATTGCATTATATAGTTATAGACAGGACGTACAGTTTTGGAGAAAACACTAGCACCTACCCACTGCTGCAGCTCTCGTGCTGCACTCCAAGCAAGTCTCTGCTTCATGAAGGAGCTCTCACAGTCACCTCCTATTTTACATAGCATATGTTGGGCCACATCTCGACTATGCGAGTCAATTTTGGAATCCATACCGCATAGCAGACATAAAGCAAATAGAAAGAGTCCAAAGAGCTGCAAAAAAAAAAACCCAACATAATATTAAGGAATAAAAACTACAAAGATAAACTACAGGAACTTAATTTAATTACCCTAGAAACTAAGAGGAAGAGAGGTGATTTATTACTGTTGTACAGCATGAGTCATGATACAAGACTGTTTTGTGATATAAATCTAGAGTTCAAGCAAAATCACAGTGATACTAGAGGCTGCCCACTTCAGTTAACAGTGAACCATTTTAAAACCATGAGTGTCAGATTTTATTTCACACAAAGGGTAAATATTATAAGGAATTCACTCCTAATGAATATAATCAGTAAATCACAAGATGAATTCAAACCAAAATTAGATAAACATATACTAAATGGATTCCAACTGAATTGTTATATATATTAATACATAACACAGAGTCACTCATTGCAGGATAAGAGATGTTTCACGTGTGTTCTGCTCCAGCGAGAGCAGCAAAGTAAAGCTGGGCTGTTCTGTCTGGAAGAGAATGCAAGTGAAACCACTCTTATCTTGCAATGAGTGGCGATGGAGGATGTATTAAAATATTATAGATTTAGGGAGCTGCTGGTGTTATGTAAAAAAAAAAAATCTGGGAATGTGCCTGTTTCCAGGGCATCTGCATGTGAGACACTCTTCACAGAATAAAAGTGTCTCACGATCAGGGGAAAGGAGCACTCTGATTGGTTGGGAGTACTCCCTCAATTTATAATATGAATTACTAGGAGCTATTTATGGGCAACTTGCCCTTTCAGATCCAAAATCACCATAGTATGAACCACAGACACTGAAATATTGGAAGAATTCAAAAAAGCATGTGATCTAGGCATTTTTGTGAACATTGGTAATTTTAACATACCAGATATTAATTGGAAGTCAAAACACACAAAAAGTAGATCAACATAGAGGATTGTGTATGATCGCTCATACACAACAAGGGTATTTTTCACTCGAGAGGTTTCCATGGTAACTGGAGACCTCGAGGCGCCTTCGAGGTCTCATTACCATGGAAACCTCGAGAGTTGAAAATACCCTAATTGTGTATGAGCGATCATACACAGTCTTTTATAGTGCATGGTTGCTCATTAAAAGACTGCCCTTACTTTTCTTCAGATTCTGGTGTGGTTTTCTGTTACTCCGGCCTGTTTCACCGCCGTAGCCGTTGTTGGCGCATCGCCAGTCGCCCAGTCACGCATGCGCACCCCGCTTCCATGCATGCACACCCACCTTCTTGGTGTTATGCTGCACTAGCTATGTAGCTAGTGCAGCACAACAGCTACTATGACGTAGCTAGTGCAGCACAACAACGCTGTTGAGAGCATGGATTTCCATGCTCAACAGCATTCTACCATACACTATAAAATAATTCATGGACACTTGTGTACAGTTAAATTTATAACAAATGGTTAGTAAGGCAACAAGGAAAGAAAATATACTCAACCTGTTTCTATAATCTGAAGCCATTAATATATCTAAATGTTCATTTGGAGCACCTGTTGCAGAAAGTTACCACAACACTGTCTATTTTACCATTAGAAACATAGAAGTTGATGGCACATAAGGACCACAAGGCCCATCCAGTCTGCCCATTTCTTTTTCTGCCTTATGAATGGGCCATTGGCCTTTGCTCTGTCAATGGCCTATCTATTCATACTCATCTGTATTGCTCCCTTATGCCTATCCCAGTCTGTTAGCCCTGCACTGTATTCATATCTACCACTTCCTGAGGTAGGCCATTCCATGCATCCACCACCCTTTCTGTGAAAAAGAACTTCCTAACATTACCCCTTAATCGGCCTCCCTCTAATCTCATGCTGTGTCCTCTTGTCCTGCTATTTTTCTTATATTGAAACATGTTAGACTCTTTCACCTTGTTAATGCCCTTTAGGTGTTTGAATGTTTCGATCATATGACTTCTCTCCCTCCTTTGCTGTAATGTATACATATTGAGCTTCGTTAATTTGTCCTCATAAGTTTTCTGATGCAGTCCCTGCACCATTTTGGTTGCCCTTCTCTGGACTGCCTCAATTTGGTTAATGTCCATTTGAAGGTGTGGCCTCCAGTACTGCACACAGTACTCCAGATGGGGCGTAACCAGTGTCTTGTAAAGAGGGATTATTACCTCCCTCTTACAACTTGAGATACCCCTACTAATACACCCCAACATCCCTCTAGCCTTACCCACTGCTTTAGTGGTCTGCTTGGATGATTTCGGGTCCGGGTAACAGACATAACAGACGTTTATTTTTATCATGCTGCAAAAAATAAATAAATTCAGAAACAAATGAACAAAGTAAATTGGGAAAAGGAACTGAATAAATTATCGGTTGAGGAAACATGGTGCAAGAGCTAAACTAACTTTTTATTTATTTATTTATTTACTTTTTATTTTAGTTTTTTTTGACTGGGTAAGGGCACTAGGAAGATTCTGCAACATCTGTGACAAAAATATAAAAAAATGTCAAGAAATATAATAATCGAGGCCTAAAACCAAAATGGCATAACAAACCAATTAAAAGAATGATTAAAAAAAATAAAAAAAACTATACAACAAGTACTTGAAATCAAAATCAAGCAAGGACTGGTAAAAATGCAAGTACTCAAACAGAGTAAAAAACAAATTAAAAAAGGTTGAACTTGAATTGGCCAGAAATGTAAACGAAAATAACTCAAAACAATTTTACAGTTATATAAACTCATTAACAAAGAATGAGAAGACCCAATTAATAAAAACAGTACTATTCTAACAAATTCAAAACAGTTGACTGATGAATTTAATCATTATTTTGTACAATCTTTACAAAATACAATGGACAATTTGCTATCATAAATGAAAAATTGGATCAACAAATTATCAAACAAGTGAATGAAATTGAATCAAAAGTAAAGAAGTTAAATGACCACAGCTCTCCAGGCCTGGATAAAATGTAATCCACAATGTTTAAAATCATGGGCAAAGTATTCTAAATCCCTTAACCATACTATATAACAAATCTTTCAACCCAGGTGAAGTCCCAAAAGGCTGGAGATTAGTGGAATTTATTCCTTTCTTCAAAAATGGCAGTAAATGTGATATCCAAAATCACCATCCTGAAAGTCTGACCTCCGTGCCTGTAAAATTAGGAATCTATTTTGGCTGACAGGATAAAAAAGCACATAAACAACACATATATAATGACTATGAACCGCATTGATTTAAATTTGGGAGATCTTGCCTAACTAACCTCTTTTGTTTCTATGAAAAGTGAACAGTGCCCTTGACAATAACATCCCAGTGAATATTATATATATAGACTTTTGTCTGACATTTGACTGCATGCCACACTGGGCCATTACAGACAACATGGTAAGACTGCAAATAAACACAGAAATCATCAACTAAGTTATACACTGGCTTAACACTAGAACACAAGTGGTGTCTATTAAAGGTCATCGTTCAGCAAGGGGGAGTGTTACAAGTGGGGTCTCACAGGCATCCGTATTAGGTCCAATAATATTTTTACTTGTTCATTTCAGATATGAATTCAGAGGTACATCATTGGACATCAAAATCAGAAGATGATAGTAAACCGGAAGGTCCTTGCAGTAACAACCAACAATATAGCTCATTACAAAAAGACTTGGATAAAATCACTCTATGGGCATATAGATTGGGGATGTCATTTAATTTAAATAAATGCAACGTAATGCATCTGGGCAAAAACAACCACCACCAACAATATATTCTGAGTAACACTGCCCTTAAATCTGTATTACAAGAAAAGCACTTGGGAATCATGATCTCCAACTATTTCAAGTTTAAAGAGTACCTTCCCCAGTCCTTTTGACATGGATGCATAAATTCCCCCTTCTTGCATCGATTCTTGCTTTGTATTTATTTAATGTTCTCAGCAGTTTGGTTTTGCAGTCTGAGCTGCTGAAAATTGCATGCTGTACCAGTGCTTCTGCTTCTGTTGCTGTACACCTGCGGCTGTGCTGCTGACATCATTATATGGAGCAGGGCTGAGTCACACTGTGTGTTACAGTGAAAGACCAAGGGTTTTGCAAGGGGAAAAATGCCATATATACAGTAGTATAAAATGACACAATTGTTCCCCTTTCCACTCACAAAACACCCTGTTATGAATAAAGTATGTTAACTCCAGCTGCCAAGTCATCTCTTCTCTGTATGTAATTTTTTTCAAATGGGTTGTTTGCCGTGACATTGAATGACAGTGTGAATTGATACCAGACACTGTCAGCTTTATAATCAGCGTTAGTGCCCTTGTAAGCTTTCATTCATAATTGTCTCTATTTAGTTTGAGCAGCATGTGTGTGTGTGTGCATTATGAAATATATCTATTGCAAAAATAATAATACTGTCAATTAGCCCGATTGAAAGTTATGATCTGCTCCATTCCCGCACGTCCCCAGCATACAGTATAGAAATATAGAAACTTAGAAATTGTCGGCAGATAAGGACCGCTAGACCCATCCAGTCTGCCCGTCGGCCCTATACATTGTATGTGGCCACTGACCCTATGTGATCAATGGCTTTTCATTACTCCCTCCTCTCTCAAGCTTCACTTGGGCCTGTCTTGTCCCACTACCTCCTGTGGCAGACTATTCCAAGTATTGACTACCCTTTCTGTGTAGAAAAACGTCTTCACATTACCTCTTAATCTACCGTCTTCCAATTTTATATTGTGCCCCCTTGTTCTAGTACTTGGTCCCTCACCTGCACCTTGTTTATGCCCTTGAGGTACTTGAAAGTTTCAATCATGTCCCCCCGCTGTCTGCTGTCCTCCAGTGAGTACATATTGAGGTCCCTTAGCCTCTCCTCATATGTTTTGTGGTGTAAGCCCTGCGCCATCTTTGTTGTCCTTCTCTGGATAGTCTCCACCTTATCTATGTCCTGCGCAGGTGTGGCCTCCAGAACTGCATGCAGTACTCCAGGTGAAGCCTTACCAATGTTTTATACAATGGCATCACCACATCCCACCTCCTGCTAGTGATACCCCTGCCTATGCACCCCAGCATGCCACTGGTCCTCCCTGCTGCCTTTGTGCACTGCTTTGATACTTTAAGTTCAGCAGAGTTGATAACCCCTAGGTCCCTTTCCTCTTTGGTGACAGTCAACTCCCCCCCAACCTCTAGCTCTCCCCAGGATTCCCACTACCCAGGTGCATTATTTTGCACTTCTTTGCATTGAACCTCAGTTGTCACATCTCTGACCATCTTTCAAGCTTCTCCAGGTCCCTCTTCATTTTCTGCACCCCTTCTGGAGTATCCACCCTATTGCAGATGTTGGTGTCATCTGCAAACAGGCAGACCTTTCCTTCCAGCCCTTCTGCAATGTCACTAATGAAGACATTGAACAAGACTGGTCCTAGCACTCTCCCTGTGGTACCCCACTAGTCACCCCCCTCTCCCCAGATTGTACCCCATTTACCACCACCCTCTGTCTCCTGTGTGGTAACCAGTTCCTAACCCAGTTCACCACCTTGTCTTCCATGCCCAGACTACCCATCTTGTTAATCAGCCTTCTTTGTGGGACGGTGTCGAAGGCTTTGCTGAAATCTAGGTAGGCGACGTCTACTGCCCCTCCCTGATTTATTTCCCCAGTCACCCAATCAAAAAAATCTAGTAGATTCGATTGACATTACCTTCCTGCTGTGAATCCATGTTGCCTCAGATCCTGAGCACCTCTGTATTCCATATGTGCCACTATCCTTTCTTTCAGCAGTGTCTCCATGATCTTTCTGACCACTGAGGTGAGGCTGACTGGCCTGTAGTTCCCCGCCTCCTCCCTACTGCCACTTTTGTGCAGTGGAACTACATGTGCCCTCCTCCAGTCCTCTGGAATGGCACCTGTGTTGAGTGACTCTATGAACATGGCTGCCAGAGGCGCTGCTAGTTCCCTTCACAGCTCCTTTAATATCCTTGGGTGGATGTTATTTGGCCCCATGGCCTTATCCACCTTCAGCTTTGTGAGTTCTTCCAGAACTCTGTCCACTGTGAATGGACTGGTGTCCACTTCTCCTCCCCCCCATTCCTCTGGAACCCAACTGTGGTCCTTGACCCACCCCTCATTAGTGAATACTGAGCAGAAGTATTTGTTCCATATTTCTGCCTTGTTCAGATTCCCCCTCCTTACACGCTCCCTTCTCTCCTTTGAGCCTCACAATCCCCCCCCTCTGGTTTTTCACTGTGAGAAGCCAAACTTGTGCATGAATGAGTTTGTCGATTTTGGTGCATGTACAAAAAACCTGTCGCTGAATATTCCCATATGTATATATGCCCACTATGTGCATGGTTTGTAAAACCAAGGGCTATTAAATAGCATAATTCTTGTTTGAAAAGTGAAACTGGGACTCCATGCATGCGCAGAGTCCTGGTTTCACTTTTCAAACACAAATTACGCTAGTTAATAGCACTCCATTTTATACACCTTGTCCATAGTGGGCATATACACATATGGGAAAATTCAGCAATAGGTTTTTTGTACATGCCACCAAAATTGCCATACTCGTTCACGCATGAGTTCCATTTTTCACAGTGACATATTATATGTTGGGGATGTGTGGGAATGGAGCAGACCACGCCTTTCTATCAGGCTGATTGATAGTATTATTATTATTTTTGCAAGAAATATATTTCATAATGCACACACACACATACTGCTCAAACTGAACGGGGACCATTATGAACAAAAGTTTACAAGGGCGGTAACACTGATTGCAAAGCTGACAGTGTCCGGTATCAATTCACACAGTCATTCAATGTTACGGCAGACAACCCATTTGAAAAAATCACATAAGGAGAAGAGATGATTTGGCAGATGGAGTTAGCATACTTTATCCATAACAGGGTGTCTTGTGAGGGGAAGGGGGGGACAATTATGTCATTTTATACTACTGTATATATGGCATTTTTGCAATGCAAAACCGCTGCACTTTCATTGTAACACAGTGTGACTCAGCTTTGCTCCATATAATGACGTCAGTGGGTAGGAGCAGTCAGGCAGCTGAACAGCCAAGACAAGAGCAGCAGGGATAAATCGTGGCTACAAAACAGCTCAAAATATGGAAAAATGGGAACACCTTTGACAAAAATTACAAATGCACACAACGTTTGAGGTATAGTGCTTTATTAATTGATTGCAAGAAGTTACTGTTTGAACCATCAGGGAAGGTGCTCTTTAATAAACAAAATACACCAATCATTTCCAAAGCTATCAAAAAACATATAAACAGCCAAGAACCTGAGATAATGTTACAGATCTACAGATCATATTTATGGCCCCATCTGGATTATGCAAGCTAAGTATGGAACCCTTTTACCTGCAAATATAGCAATAGGATTGAGCGACTTCAATGTAGAGCAACTAAAACCATTAAGGGATTAGAAAACCTCCCTTAACCAGATAGGTGAGACACTCTCAAATGAATGCCATTACACATAAGGCGGCGAAGTGAGACCTACTAACTTTATATGACATCCTAAAAGATCCTTATCCCATTTCTGAGATGAATTTCACTTTTAAACAATGTGACATAAAAACAGGAGGCTGCCCTTTGCAGTTAAAAGGGCAGATTTTTAAAAGCACAGCTAGTAAACATTTTTTTTACCAAGAGAGTGATAGACTACTGGAATCAACTGCCACAAAATATAGTCATAAGCATCACCAACAATTAATTCAAGCAAAGATTAGATGAATATCTTATGTGTAACCATCAAATTGTTTACAGAGAAATATATGAAGCTACTTATGGGCCTCGGCCTTCTCAGCTTGTTAAAGTCCTAGTATGAATCCTTGTATGAAAATCCTAAACTCCAATGAATAAGTGTCGAGCCATCCCAATTAGCTTAATTCCCTGACCTATGCAGCTAGATGAGTTCCCTTCTCTGTGCCCTTTCCTTATCATCAGTGTCCCCTGTCAGATATGCTAACCAGGCCTGAAGGCAGTATTCCAAGTGGGGCCTCACATATGTTGTACAGTATATAGGGTACCAATACCAAGATTCTTATTCGATGTGTTACACAAGTGAATTTCCAACTCTAGCAGGCCCTTTGACCTAGTGCACATTATTTTAGACTGCTGCTTGGCTGTCTTTAGGAGTCTTGCACATGTCTGTGTCTTCAGTTTATAAAGTAGCAGTTTTATATTGCCGTAGGCATGATTTTGAAAGAACCTTACTGCTATAGCTAGCTCAGACCTTGCATGATGTTTGTCAATTTTTGGAAAGCTAAGGCATGTAATATACAGGCATCAAATTCATTTCTACCAAATTCTGGCCTTATATCTTTACTGCTGAGGAAAGTAATATAATTAAAGTTTTCCCAAACTTAGCCGGCCCACCAGCCCAGTGGTTGGATTTCTGCTTGTGACGCTGGTGACCCGGGTTCAGGAGTGGACTCGGGTCACTGGAGGGCCAGTTGGGGAAGAAGGTTGGAGCATCCCATGACTGCTTACCTTCTCTGGGGGAAGGAAGGGACCAAAGCCCTCAGCTTGCCTGACCCCAAATGGAGGCTCAGGGTACAACAAGTCCTGCAGTTGCAGGAGGGGCAGGTCGCAATGTGTGGTGGACGTCGGCACTTAGCGTCATTATGTCAGGGTTCTGACCACACGTAGGGGAGTAATGGAGGAAAATAGCCTGCCATCATCAGGGAGATGGAGTTCCGGAGACATGCCCTCAACGTGCCTTGGCCCACCCGACATCCACAGACTGACAAAATGTAAGTAATTGGGGGTGCTCTGGGCCCCCACCTTGTCCCCGCTCAGGGGGTAAGCCATGGCTCCATGGGGATCTGGAGGTCGTTCGGTTAGTGTGAGAGGCAGAGGTATGTCTGCCTAGGCTCTCCTGATGGGTTGGGGATGGCAGGCTGGAAAGGAGGAGAAAAAGCAATTTAAAAAAAAAAAGAAGTTTGCCCAAGCTTGCCTAGGAACCAGAACTTTGAGAATATAGTGTCCAGGAACCTGAACCCTGTGACTATATTGGGCGTCCTAAAGGAGGAAAAATATTTTTGTCTGGACTTAACATGAAAGCCTATACCCTAAAGGAGAAAAAATATTTTTGTCCGGGCTTAACGTGAAAGGCTATATAGCCTTTTGTAGCCGGGTGGAATCTAATTCATTTTGCTTGCAGGCTTTTTTAATCATAGTTAATTTTATATTTGTCTCTGTTTTTTTGTTATATTTTTGATATTCAATTGTTTACTGCTTATTGGCACAATTTACTTACCATGGTACCAACAAGCTACACTAAGTATACAGATACAGAAAGTAAGACTATGGATATTCAGACTGTTAAAAGTAATGAGCAAAAACAACTTGGTTGAGAATAGGAAAGGGGAAAGACGAACCCACCAAAACTGACAGAACTTCAAAAAACTAATACCTGTGCTCTACCGTGCCAAGTGGTTTGCTGTATAGGATTGCAAATTCTCGAATAAATGTTCAAAGAACAGTGCTCCACAGAAAAAAAGGACAAACTCTGGAAACTGTTCTGCTTAGTACTTATAGCGGTACTTCTATTTTTATTCAAAGTGAAGAATTCACCCTGCACTGACAGATGGCTGTTAATAAGAAGTGAAAAGCTTTCAAAGACAAACCCTGATTCTAATGTTGGTTCACATCCTCTAGCTGGAGTGCATATTGATGCTGACGAGGAGTTTCAGACCCATGTCAGACAAATCTGGTTGATTTCTTCGACTGGGTGACAAAGGAAGTACATCAGGGTGGGGCAGTGGACAACGCTTACCTTGATTTCAGCAAAGCCTTTGACACCGTCCCACATAGGAGGCTGATAAACAAGCTTGGTAGGCTGGGAATGGGGGACAGGGTGGTAATCTGGGTTACAAACTGACTAGCAGACAGGAGGCAGAGGGTGGTGGTAAATGGTTGTAAATGGTGGTAAATGGGGTGCAGTCTGGGGAGTGGGGGGTGACCAGTGGGGTGCCTCAGGGATCAATCCTGGGGTCAGTCTTGTTCAATGTCTTTATTAGCAAAGGAGGAGACATGATAGAAACATTCAAGTACCTCAGGGGTATAAACAAGGTGCAGGGGGAGACATTTTCCAATACAGGAGGAGCACAAGAATGAGGAGGCATGACATGAAATTGGAAGGTAGGAGATTAAGAGGGAATGTGAGGAAGTTCTTCTTCACAGAGAGGGTGGTGGATGCATGGAATGATCTGCCTCAGGAGGAGGTGGGAGCGAGCACTGTGGATGGATTCAAGCATGCTTGGGACAGGCATAGGGAAAACCATAGAGGTACAGCAGCGTGTGTGCTGGAAGCAGTAATCCAGTACATGGGCTTACAGGCAGACTAGATGGGCCAGGTGGTCCTTATCTGCCAACAATTTCTATGTTTGTGTGTTAAGGGAGTTGTGGATGTCCCTGTTTTCGGGTGAACCCGCCTCTAGGCTGACTTAGCAAATGTTGTCTACTTTCATGGACGAACCTTTAGTAGCGGTATCTATTCAAATTCCCCCTTCCCCCAGCAATGGTACCAGTAATAGTACTATCCTGAAGCCTAAGGAAATCACACATATATGAAATATGAAAGATAAAAGGTTTTTTTTTTTTTACTTATTCTTTTTCCTCCTACCTTCCACTGTGACCCCTCTTTTTGGGGTCCCCAATGCACCCCACAGCTAGCACCTAAGGGGGGGTCTGGGCAGCATCGGTTACCTAATGAGTGCCCGCTCTCCTGTTTCTTCTCGAGCCTCCATTGTTTTTGTGCCCTCCAGCTGGGTGGAGTAGTCTCCCCTTCCCCCTCCATCCTTCAGGGGAGAGCGTGCACCAAGAGCCGAAGCCACCACAACCCTCCGGCCAGCACAGGGGCTTATCTACAGGCACCGCTGAGGAGTTTTTCCCTGTTCTCCCTGCCCCCAGATGTGCGCGTGTGGAGGACCAATGAGCTGGAGGTGTGCGGAGACACACCTCTGCTCCAGTCCTCGGCAGACATCTGCCCCTCCCTAATTTCCTGCCTCCTCTGCTGCACTGTCACCACCCAAGTTCTTCCCGGTGGTGGCTGTTATCGTGGCGACGAGTGCTGCCCTCCCCACCCGGGGAAGGAGAGAGGCCCATCGGGCACTCAACCCTCTTCCCCCCGGCAGGTTCTCTGACGACCCAGGCTTACCAACGAACCTGGGTCGATGGTGTCGCAGGTGGTAGTGCTGCCACTGCGCCAACGGGCCGGCAAAGATGAAAGTTTAAATGGAGTTTCTCAAATGGAGTGTCTCATCTGAATGTCTGTCGGTTTGAATGTACTCATAATATTCCATCTGAAATTGAGACAGGCAATGAGCACAAGTTCTACAAAAATGGTAATCTAATGGATTTAAATGTGGATCTAAATAAGGAAATAATTCAGCATAATAATATGGATATCATTTTCTTATGTGGCCCTGTAACCCCCATTATTCTGGCCTCAGTATTGGACTTTCTAAAAATACAATACAAGCCTTGAAGTCCCTGACTCCTCACTTTCAACCAAGAGCACTCCCTGTGTCTGATGAAAAGTCAATACTGGTTAGGATGTGAGGTTTCCTATTAAGTTGAGGACAGTCCCCTTAGAAATGCACCAAAGGAAGACACTAAACAGATTCCCTGACTTTTTCTGCAGCTTCCATGTTAGAATACAAATTAGTAGCATTAAGGAGAGGTTTATTACTAGCTATGAATGATCAACATACAGCGAACACTATTCTTTAAGAACAGCTATCACTAATCAGAGAAGAGACTGAACTCTTTAGAGCACAACTACTGCCACTATGGTGTAAGATATTGCACAGTCCTGCAGAAGTGATATGTTGTTGAGGTGGACAGAATAGTTGAGGCATTAAAAATACTGAAGAGAGGATTACTCAGTCTGCAAATCCAATAAGGCTAAATTTTTCATTAATTCATACTAAGTCAGATACATTTATCCCACCTGTTTTAAGAAAAAAGAAACAAAATGAGAACACAAAGAAAGGACAGGTTAAATCTGTTCAGACCTCTGAAAGAGTGATTCATACTCAGATTCAGGTAAATAATCCAATACCAGATTTGAATGAAATTATTGTAATTTCTTCCCACGACCCATGTATTAGGAATGATAACATATAAGTTATAGAGGCTTCTCCCCAGAAACCTTCAGATTACAAAATGCTACAGGCTACAGAGTCAGTTGAAGCTAAGATAAGAAGACTAGGTAGCAGATATATACATCACAATTTTTCTTAATTGTCCAAATCCCAAGATTTAGGTAAAACATTTAACATTACACAGAGAGATCAGGAAACAGAAGAGACGTTGTTGGGTATGTTAAAATGCTTGTTTTTTAGTAAATTGAAAATACGCACTCAAGAGAATGATCTGTTGTATTGTTCAAGAATTATAGGTTTCCCAGAGGATGGAGCTGTCTTGTTATATCTTGCATCCACTGATTTTACAGAAGAAATTTTTTAGGAGAATCATGCTTTAGTAAATCTAAGGATATCTGTGTCTTTGCACCTTATAGCTCCTTCAGAGGAAAATGCTCATCCTCTGGTAGATCAGGGTGAAACGTTAGAAACACACCTAAAAAGAATAGTTGATTATGGGTCAGATGAAGGTCATACTGACGAAGATCTCCAAGACAAGCAGGTCTATGTAACGTGATCATTTTTTGGTCTTTCAAAAGCAAGGAATGAAATAGATCAATTTCAAAGGCAGATCATTTTGCTCCTGAAAAATTTTCTAAAAATAAATCTAGGAAAAGGTATAATTGCAGCTAATAGGATTAGAGAAACAGATTCAAATGAAGACCAGGGGAACTAGATCAAAACCACACCGACTGAAAGAGCAAAAATGGTTCCATGTCATAAAAGCGATCGCCGTTACAGCAAGTGTACATCACTGAAAAGCAAAATGGCGATGTACACTCCCCGGCTAGCCCAACAACAGCGACCACAAAACAAAATGATATCTATGCGGGGGGACTGCGCCTCCCCCAGGGTTACCCCACCGCTTCTCCCAAAATTAAGATTCTCAACTTCAGGGGGTGCATGTCGGGAGGGGAAAAACTGGGAACGAAAAGAAATTAAGTCCCACACACCAATAACAAAATAAAATAACACCCCTGGACCTCCCTTACTACAGGCCGCCACTCTCATCAGCACACCAGAACGCCAGCTCAGCAGCACACCACCAAACCACAGCCCACATACCTCTGCTTCCTGCTTGGACCCTCCTCTTCCTGTCTTTCACCCTGTTACTTCTTCACCCTTTTTTCCCCTACCTCATTGCTATAACCACTCTCGTTACCCTTTCAGGGTAGCTCAAATCACAAGCGCTCAAACTGAATCACACAAAATCGAGTCGCTATTATAATGTGCTACTGTGAAAACAGAATTTTGGATGGCAATTGTACCAGAATTTCTGTAAAAGGTTCTAAAGTTCAATACAGAATTCATTTTGGGAGGAGTTCCCCTAACAAATTATGTGTAAAACATTATAAAATTCATTCCTGTGGAGTTTTATTCATTATTTTATATGGAGTAAATCAGACGACTCAGAGTACAGCTTCCGCATACAACCTCAGACTCCACATAAATTAACTATTACAACTCCAAGGGGGACAAATTTCCAAATGCTTTCAACAGAATTCATTAGGGAACATCCTCCCAAAAGGAATTCTATATTGAACTTTAGAACTTTTTACAGAAACTCCTGTAGAATCGCTGTCCAAAGTTCCATTTTTGCTCTTTCAGTCGGAGCAATTTTGACCGGATACCAAGACCAGGTAGATATTTTGTTAAGGGATACATTGTTGGCAGAAGCAATTATGAAGGAAGCAGAGAACTTAGATCCATTAGGAATCCATTTTTATAATTACTGTGCTTTATGGAAATCCCCTGATGAAATGTCAAGTACTCTTAGAGCTACCTTGTGACAGCCATAGTTTAATATTTAACAAAATGGCCCATGGCCCATGGTATACCCACTTTTTCAATTTCAGTTACTAATAGCTATTTATCCTTACAAGACCAGCCCCAATAATGACTTCATAGGCCAGCTGATGATCACGTTCCCATCTCAAAATATATTTGTGTTGGTTTGAATTCTGATCAGAACCTGCAGTTTCTGGCTTGTCCACAAAGATCCTTGATTAAGAATTTGTAAATGCTATTGAAGATCCACATATAGGGCCTGATTCTCAAAACTCAGTGCAAGCTGCGTCAAAGTTGAATTGTGCCGATTGCCAGTGCTCCAGGGACCCTGCACTCGATTTTCTATTGGGTAGGGTCCCGGTGGCAAAGTCCTGCAGCTTGAGGCAACTGTGGCCATGTGCCACACAGACGCTGAATCTGGAGGAGTTGCTGCAAACTGTGGGGTGGCTGTGCACCACTCTAAGATGGCCCTGGTAGTCTAGTGGACCTCCACCCCACAGCTCAGATCCCCATGTTATAAATAGTAATCCCATATCTGGTGGTCTAGCAGAACCCCCCCACCATGATCTGCCTGAATAATACAATATTCATTCCACTCCACTCCCCCATCCCATCATCGAGCCAATGACTAGCACAATCCATCTCTCACCACCATGGCCAGCCACTGACTGAACTGCAAGGAGTGAGTACTGTATACAGTACACACTTATTGATTAACAGAGCTGTCCATCAAAGGGCATGTACTATATACAGTACGCGCTCTTGCTGTTCAATCAGCAGCTGACCATGGTAGTGAGTGGTGGGCTGTGCCAGTTGCCAGCTCGGGGATGGGATGGGGAAGTGAGATGGTGGGGCACTGCCTGCCGAGGTGAGGGGTTGGGGGTTCAGTAGACCACCAGGGAAAACAATATGTGTAAATATACATATATATATGTATATAGGCAGATCGGGAATAGGGAGGGGGGGTCTGCTAGACAACCAGGAAAAGAATATTCTATTACTCAGGTAGATGAAGGTTGGGGGGTCCTCACGATTACTAGGAATCTGATTATTTTAATGATAAGGGACTGGGCTGGGGGTTGGGTTTGCTAGACCACCAGGGACCTGATTATGTTAATGATAAGGGGATCAGGCTGGGGGGGGTCTGCTAGACCACCAGAGACATGAATATTTTAATAAAAGGGGGATCGGGGCTGGGGAGGGAGGGCCAACAGCACATTGGCACAAATCGCTAAACCCTCCCAGAGGGCAAATTCCTAAGTACCCTTAGACCAACCTTGGCTGGTCTAACAGTACTTAGAAATTTGCCCTCTGGGAGAGTTTTGAGACTCCCAAATTAGGGGATTTGGCAGTCTGCATCTGCCACAAGCCCCCTAGCACCATGCCACAGCCCACATTGTGCCACAAGGACAGTGCAAGCCCCCTTTGGTGCACACAGCCTGTGGTTGATGCAGGCTGTGTTTGTGAATTGCTCCCTGTACATCTTTTGGTGCAAGGGGCACTTTGCGCCATTCCTTGTAGTGCAAGCCCCTTGCTCCATTCTGGGAGTTTTGAGAATTGGGCCCGTAATCTGTTTTCAAGAGACATGTGCACCTAGCTATGATAATTTGATGTACTGAACTCCAGCCAGGAAAGAGAAATCCAAGTACAGATTTCTTGGGGGGGGGCTTATGATCTTAGTCAAAATCATGGAACAGTTAATGGTTAAACATTATAGAATTATAAATCATAATATGATGGTTGTTGATCTGGATGTTAATGGTTCTTATTTGTGTAACCCTTTTCTCCCGGTGACTAGGGGTATCCGGATGGTAAAAGTGGTGCGAGGGAGGCAATCCACAACCTAAGTAAGTGCAGTCCAAAGACTTTGAAACAGAGATAGCTCGTTACATGGTTCAATGATGATAGTGACTGGGACTCACACTAACAGGGGAACTGGGAGTCACAGTAACAGGGGAAGAAAGTCTGCCGCTTGGTGTTCCAACGGTTGCAGGGGGAATATTGGTTAGCAGACAAACATGCACAGTCACATTGATTAAGTTTATTGTCCACTCCAGAATCAAAGTGCAAAAACGATTAAATTTGAAACAGTAACAACCACTCCATGGAGCGTAGGGGACATTATGTACGGTGGGTTTCCTACACAGACATAGCTGAAAAATCTACTGCAACAGTCTCCTGAGCTAACAGACTAGTTAATTTCATGCAGATCTCCTTTAAGCCATGAGGGCTAAATTCCTGGCAGCACTTCAGGGTCCGAAAAGGCCACCACCTGAGGTAGCTTGATACTGATACACTCTGTCAACTCATATCTCCTTTCTTGGCTTTATTTCTCCGGCAGGTACATCTCTTTTCCATCAGGCTCTCTTCTGTTAATTCGATTCCTATACCTTCACACTGGGCTCGTGACAGCATGACATGTTTCTGCAGTCCCAAACCCTTTTACTCTTTCCAGTTCCTTCCCATCTTCCTGGTCTCACACCTTCTTCACCCGGGGCTAATACATATGAGGCTACCCGTTCTTTTTTCCAAATGGTCTTAATTCAGTAAACTTCATTTGCTGTTCCATTAGCAAGAACCGAACCACCAGAACCCTTTCAGGCATCCAATTGCTGATGCCAATACATGGCAGCTGGGCCTTATTCCGGGCCATCTTGAATGCTCCCAGCCTTGATCCCAGTAATTCCTGGCATTTTCCACTTATGCAGCAATTCCAACCTCTGAACTGACTCATCAGGTGGGCTTCTGCCAGTGCCACACTGGATCACCCGATGGACTGCCATCCCACCGGGGTCTCAAACATCACTCCCCCAAATGGACTTTCCTCACCTTCAAAGGCTGTCAACTAGGGAGTCCCAACTCTGTGGTGGCCTCCAACCTAGGTATCAGGGGTAACTCTGCCACCATTACACCCTCAACTGCTCAGGCTGCCACCTCCAAGCCACGCCCCAGGCCCCATTGCCATACCGGGTCCGCCCACAGGAAACCTTCCAACCCACTGCTGAACTAACCCACAGGCAATCTTTCTTTGGGCTTTAGACTCCATTGGTGCTTACCCTACCCAGGTGCCGAAGGTCACTTGGCGGGCCTCCATTTTTCTTTCTTCTCCCCGGGCTCCGGCTCCCGGTTGTAGACAGGCCCCTTTTCTTTGCTGCAGTGCTTCCCTTCTATGCCAGCCTGAACCGTTGCTTTCCACTTCATGGGTCTTCAAGGGAGGAGGGCCAGGGCAGCAAGCAGGCCACCCCAGCCCCACCATGACCCTCTAGCCAAACTTGTGGGCTGAACCCCCACTTTTTCTCTTCTGGTCTTCCTCCTGGGTCTCTCTAATGGTGCCAAAACCTTCCCTTTTATACCCTTAATGGAGGGGGGCCCCTGCTGGCAGCAAGCAGGCCCTACCTCGAGACTCACCGACACCACAGTTACAATATTCCTCCCTAACTACACTGATCCCTCAGAAATTAATCTAGTAAGTACCCAAAGGGTGCTTACACTACATTCTACTGAATACCTATATTCCTGCTTGTAATTTGCTTTATGATGATATTTCAAAATGTATTTATTTTATTTTTGTTAGCTGAGTAAGTACAGTGGCCGCATATAGACACCTTTTTCAAGTGTGACCCAGGCACTGATATAGTATAAATTGCAAGAACATATACATAAGTTCACAGTGAAAAGTCAAACTGTCACAGTGATAATTCATACAGTAGATTTGTAAAATTATAGAGGCTTAAAACAGTTACAAGCTATACAACCACAAACATTGGCCAAAACAAACTTGGGAGGATTAATGTAATTTAATATATGGATTCTCAGTTTAATAGTATTGTAAAGTATGCAAAAAATTTCTGGTAATAGTATCACTCCCAAAGTGATAATACCACACTCCGAGAGTGATAATACCATCGTTCAGACCCTGTAATAGTATCGTTCGGGATCTGAATGATGGTATTGTCACAGAAGCTCAATAGCACAAGCGCCAGTCTCTCTGCCCACGTCTCCCAAGCATGCCTTTCAATTGGCCGGTTTTCCTGTTTAGGTGGGCCAAAATAGTTTTAAAAACATGGCGGCCAGTCTCTCGCTAACCAAGAGAGTTTCTAGTCCACAACACTTCGCTTCCAAAATGAAACTGCCTGGTTGATCCTACATCAGAAGAACAGAACAAAGGTAGGATTCAACCAGAAAACACACAACAAACTGTTTTTTTTGACAGGTAACAGAGCTGATGGGGAGCGGTAGAGAGGGGGCATGACGCCCACAGGTTCTGACACACTGCAGCAGTCAGCCAGCATGGAGAGATTCCTTCAGTTCAGTGGCCAACCACCCACAACATCCACAAAATGAAAAAAAAAACAAAAAAAACAAGATCCAACTTGGATCCATATATTAAAAAAAAAAAACAATGGATAGCCAAGCATGTATTACCAGTGAGCTTCAGCATCTCAAGGTTCTGGACACTCAGAGACCTCTCGAGCTTCGCTCTCGAGGTAACTGAGTGTCCAGAACCTCTTGATGCTATTACTCACTGGTAATACCTACTTGGCTATCCATTATTCTCTATATTATTGGTAAGATTACTGATAATAGTAATTCTAAATTGCTGATTATGGGTGATCTGAATGTATAGATTGGGTAGTTCAATAATATACAAGATTCTGGGCCAGGAGGGCATAAGTTCCAGTTCTGCACTGGGATTGGACTCATACCAGAAACACTTTCACCTGAGTGCAGTACTAAGGGGATACTGTACTGCTGGAACTAGATCAAAAGCTCATTTCAATGAGAGCATGATCAAAATCCACACAGGGAACACAGTGGGAGAAATAACAAGTCAAGTCAGACTTTATTTTTAAAAAGCGCTTTTCAAATGCCAAAGCACTTGTACATAATAAAAACATAGAAGTTCACAATTAAAACATACAAATTAAAACAGGCAGTGCAATAACTTATCATTTAAGCAGTATCTGCAAAAGCTAAATCAAATAAATAAGTTTTCAGTGTGGACTTAAAAGTCTCAGTGAACAGGCACTCTCTGATCCGATGAGGTAGAGAATTCCACAGGGTCAGGGCCTCAAAAGAAAAGGCTCTGGCCCCAGAGATCTGTAAACAGACCCTGGGAATCTCTATCAATCCCTCATTGGAGGAATGGAGGGGGCAGTAGGGTCGGAGGAGGTCTTGCAGTAACGTGATCCCTGTCTATATAGGGCCTTATAGGTCAGCAAAGCGACCTTGAAGGTGATCCTCCACTGCACAGGCAGCCAGTGCAGTTTGCAGAACACAGATGAGACATGGCTAGATCTCGACAAACCCATCAACAACCTGGCTGCTGCATTCTGCACCAGCTGCAGATGATGGATGTCCACCCCCAGTAGCCCTAGATATAGAGCATTGCAGTAGTCAAGGTGGGAGGTCACAAAGGTGTGGACCAGCATTAGAAGATCATCAGGCGAAACAAGGTGCTTTATCCGGGTGATGTTCTTCAGATGGTAAAAAGAGGACTTGACGACGGCTGACACCTGAAATTTAAGATTCAGCTTGCCATGAAGCACAATGCCCAGATTCTGTATCCATTCAGAGGATCTCAAGCTCTGATCAAAAACAGCAATGGTACAGACAGTGCTGTGACCAGCGGTGGGTGAATTTTGGGGGGTGGGCAGGTTCAAGAATGGTAGTGGGAGGTGCACGGTACTAGGAAGGGAGGCATATCTGTGTGGGAGACATCAATTCAGGTGGGTGCACAAAAGAAATAGAGGAACTGCTTGAAAAACATAACTGGGGTGGGGCACTCCCATGCACGGGGCTTTGCCCCCACACCTCCTGTACTATAAATATACATCCTTTATGACCGCACACATTTACACACAATTAAAACATTAGTAGGGAGATATATTCGGTGAAAATAAAAGTCGTAATGTAAGACTTCTATGCTGGACCCAAACCACGGTCAGGCATACCTCATAAACGCACAGCTTATTCCTCTAACCACCACACCACGAAGCCAGCACACTGACACTGCACACGCTCATTGGCCTATCCTGCTTGGCGCAAGTGAAAACAGTTACAGGTGGAGCGCTATAATGTCCGTGCTATTATTCACCCATAGCTGTTGTCACTTACACTCTTTTCTCTGTGCAGTTTTTACCATGCTCTTATTGAAACATGCTTTTGATCAGCTGCCTGTGTGGAACTGTTGGGGTATGATGTCCTTCAGATGAGACATGAAACCAAGGTCCCTTTTGCCTGTTCTGGTGGTGGCTCTGGAGGATGTTAAAGATTCCATGGCATTTCTCAAAAAGATTAGGGGACTTCCCCTGTGTCATAGCCAAATTTCCCATTTCCACTAAAATACCACCAACAGCTCCATCTGGTTCACTTTCAGTTGATTTGTATTTGCCCCCACAACTGGGATGAGGCTGAAAGTAGGCAGGATTGCCTAGCCCTCCTTTCCCAGTCTACAAAAACTATATAAAATAAAGAAATATCCCAGATATTTCACATTCTAGCTATGAAAGATCTAGTATTATATTTGCTTGTTAATAGAAGTGGTAGAGTTTATTCAGTTTATGGAGGAATATGGTTTAACAATTTTCAGTGGTGGATTCCCTTCAGATTGGAAGGCTGCCTTGTCCTTTTATTCACATACAGTAGTCTAAGGAATTCCTCTCAGGTTCAAATTTGGACGTGCCTTTTAACTACTGTATTAAAAGATCAATGTGTTATCATAAAAATAAAGTTAAACTGGGATTGTCTTGTGGAGGCTGCAATTTCCAATGATGTGGGAAATTTCTTTTTTAGATTATATCAGAATTCCTTTAAATCAGAAATCTGTCCTCAAATAAATATAACATCTTACAGTCAGTATTTCAGAAAATTATTTCTTGTCTTTATAAACCTATAAGGAGCCAATAGGCGCCTAAAACCAGGTTTAATCAAACCTGCAAGTTGGGAAAAAGGAACTTAAATTCATGGATTAGGAGAACCGGGAGAAATCCTTCAAGTCAAAATGTGTTGACCCTAAATAGAACCAGAAAACAGTATAAGTTTATTCTTCAAGAACAGCAAAGAATGTATACTGAAAATAAGTAGTGAAAGGTGCAAGAAGCAACTGAATCAAACAGTAGTGTTTCTTTTTGGATTTACATTTCTAAAGGCATGAGTAAATATTTTAAAGACTTAGGGCTAGATATTCAAAGGTGTTGGGCCTGGAGCAACTGAGTTGCGCCGGCACAACCTAATGTCACGCCCAGGGCAATATTCAAAGGGGACTCGCAGCTCAAGTCCCAATGCGCTGGGGTGCAACGTTAATGTATGCGGCGCATCTGAAGGAGGTGTGCCCATGCATATACGGTACAGCCCAATATTCAGCCTGGGTTGTGCGGTGCATCTGCTGGCACAACCCCTATATGCGCTGCATACTGGAGCACAAATCTGAGCCCGAAAAAATGGCTCAAATGCTGGCCACCCACAGGCGGGCTGCTGTACTGCATGGCACAGCACAGCAGCCGCCAGCCATGGGTGGCCACCTGCGCACCCAGATGTTCCCTGGTAGTCTAGTGGTACCCCCCCCGTCCTCGTAGCCATGATCACCGGTAGAAAGTAAAAATAGAAATCCCTGGTAGTCTAGTGGTATCCCCCTCCCTCCCCATAGCCACAATCGTTGGTAGAAGATAAAGTAATAAATCCATGGTAGTCTAGTGGCACCCCCTACCCCCCCAACCACACAGGACCCCTGCTACCCAGCTCCCCTCCATCATCGGTGGGCAGCTGCAACTCAGCGCGATATCACCCGCTACCGGCTGAATGACAGCTTACAGTATGAGCTGTAAGCCCATTGATCCACACTGCGGATCAATGGGCTTGCAGGGCATACTGGACTTCATTCACATATTTGTGACTGTCTAGTACAGTATGCCTTGCAAGCTCATAATGTAAGCTGTCATTCAGCGGGCAGCCAGGTGATATGCGGGCAGGTTGCAGCTGCCTGCCAGGTGATGGGGGGGGGAGCTGGGTGGGCAGGGGGTCCAATCTGGGTGGGGGTGCCACTAGACTACCATGGATTTATTATTTTATTTTCTGCTGGCAATCGTAGCTATGGAGAGGGAGGGGTACCACTAGACTACCTGGGATTTATTTCATAATTGTCTACCAGCGATTGCGGCTATGGGGAGGGAGGGAGTACCACTAGATCACCAGGGATTTATTTCATAATTGTCTACCGGTGATTGCAGATAGGGGGAGGGAGGGGGTACCACTAGACTACAAGGGATTTATTTCATAATTGTCTACCAGCAATCGTGGCTTCGAGGCGGGGGGTACCCAGGACCCCCTCTGTCTGCACCACATGCTGTGCAGGGCGCCAGGTGCATTTTGCCAGGCTGCCCTGCTCAACTTATGCAAATGGGGCCATAATGACATGTAAATGGCCCCATTTGTGCCTTACATACATCTAGACCCTACAGTACAAGCCTATATTTCAACAGATATTTACCTACAGCACTAGAAAATAATATTTTATTATCCTGAAGAACAGGCTTACTATTTTTTCTCATCTGTTACTTTAGAAAATGGAGACATTTTTCCATTTACTGTAGAACAGATTCAGTATGCAGTAAACTCCCTAAATAGGCAAAGCTCCAGGCATTGATCAAATTCTTGTGGAATTCTATGCAAGAATATAAATTGGTGGTCTCCTCTTGTGTTAAAAATCTTAAACTCCTACCTTCTTTGTAATTTTGTTTCAGATTCATAGATACATTGAGGTTAATAGTATAAAAAAGGCTTTTGGCCCCTGTATAGTCTGCCCACTTTATCTAACTACAGTGGGACCTGCTTATAACAGACACATTCGTGTGCCCCTAGCCCACTATAACAAGTGTCCATTATATCCTTGTGCACTGATTATACAGTTCTGCTTGGCCATGGTGTGCATTCCCTCGAGTAGTAATGCTTTGCTATGCTTTTACATCTGTTTACAATTCGTATATGAGAGAGGAACTGAGAAATCAGCAATAAGTACGGCTATACATACCTTCCCACATTACAGCTGCTTCACTGCTGCCTCGTAAGATCTTTGCACAGCCTGTACTGTATTACACTACCATCTTCCAAAACACACATTTGATTAATAATTTCACCTTCTGCAGTATGGGTAAATCTCTGCTCAGTCTGCCTGTTGATTGTGCAATTGGGGCATACAATGAGAAATCCGGAGTTTGCGGCTCTCTCTCCACAGCACTGTCTCTGTCCGCTACTCACTCTGTTCAATATTTAAACAAAAAAAAGCGAGTAAGTGTGAGGTTGTGAGAGAGAGGGGCTGCTCTATCTTCACTGAGGAATCAGGGTTTTGGAACTGAGGTGGCTGTCTCTTCTTGCTATTCTTGGGAGCGCAGGAAAGGGAAAGTGGCTGCTCTATTCACAAATCAGCAAACCTTGGAGACCGCTGAATGGATAACAGGTAAGACTGTATGTATGTATGTGTGTGTGTGTGTGGGGTGCTATTCGCGGCTGTTCACAGTTATTTAACCATTCAGGGCCACTTGACCAGACTGTTCATGACTATTCACAGCCATTCAGATCCACTTAACACTACTGTACCTGTATGACTCTGCAACAGACAAAGGGAAACCAGTTAGCACCTGGCAGCTGGCTGCTGTGTCGAGTATAAATGGAGCATGCAGTTTGTTACATCCAGCATTTTTTAAACAGAGCCCTACATAACCGGCTTTTGGTTTTAACAATGTGTCCAGCTTAAGTATATTCATTATAAGTGGACTGCAGTGTATTATGCTGTGCCCTAGTGGCATTCCTCCCCTTTGTTACTGTCCCCCCTTTTCTAATTAAACCTACATGCTGATCAGCTCCACACTTGAAGCTGCTGATTGGTTTTGCCTGTATAGCTTATCCCACTTGTTGCCACTCTTTCTGTAAAGAAGCGCTTACAGCACCCTTTTTGAATCTCTACCCTGCCAGCTTTAGTGAAGTCCCAGTATTTGAACCAGGGGTCGATCTTAACATTGTTTTACTAGCCCAAACACTAGTGCAAATTGACCAGGGCTAGAGCAGCTAACTCTTTACTTGCCCACCTTGACTAGTGTAGATTTTCAAGGCTGTTAATGAAGTTAAAAAAGTCTCTACTTTAGCAGGCTCTAGTCCTCATGCTAATCTCTCTCAATGTTCCAGATGGCCTGGTGTGATTAACAGCTCATTAAGAGCTGCAATTATCTGGCAGTTTAAGAGGGGGATCCCACAAAAGGCTCAATGTGAGTCATTATTGTAACATCCTGTTGTAATTTCTCTACTTCTGCCTAGTCACTTAGCTTGCCCTCGTCCCCTGAGCCTATTATCTCTCACCATCCTTCCTTCCTTAACCCACATCCTCTGTTCTCGTAACCCTAACCATCCTCGCTTCTCCTCTCTTCCCTTCCCACTTTAGCCATCCCTCCTGTACCTTTTTTACTGTCCTTACCCTCTCCTTCTCCTGCCCTTCGCTCCTCCTGTTCCCTGCCTACACTCCCCTCTAGCCGACCTCTACTCTCCTCTCTGCCGTCTTTCCGGTTCCACCGTCCGGCTGCAGGTTGTAACCTTGTACCGCTAAGCCGTTCACGCCTCCTTTCTGATCCACCTCTCACTTTCTGCCCCTCCACTGCCATCTTTTCCCTCCTTCTTTCATTCTTTCCTTCATCTCCCTTTGTACTGTCCTCACCCTCCCTCTCCCTTATCATCTCTTCCACCTGTCTGCGTCCTGCCGTGACTTCCCGATCCCCCTTTCTCCGCCGTCTCTTAGTTCCACCGGTTCGGCGCAGGTTGTTACCCTGTGCCGCTAAAGCCGTATCGCCGCCTTACTTCTGTGTTCTTCTCCCTCCTTTGTGCCGCCTCGCCTACTAGAGCACTCCATTTAACCTCCTTACTGGCTTCATTTATTCCATGCCCATCATCCCCAATCCCTTATATACCCTGCACTTCCCACCCTGCACTGCCTTCTACCTTCCTGTCCTCCCCCATCCCCAGTTGAAATCCCTCTATACCCTTGCACACGGTCCCACCACTCTCCTCTCCTGCACATTACCTTCCCTATCTTTTGCACCCATTGTAACTCTCCCCTGCTCACCGACCTCTCCTTCTCTCCTGCTGACTCCCGGTTCCACCAACCCGGCTGCAGGTGGTAACCTTCTTCCGCTAATGCCGCACTCACCGCCTCCCTTCTGCTTTAACCTTCCCTCATGCCCTACCCTTTTTCTCACTGTTTGCTCTACTCCCCCCTTTTCTCTCTCTCCCGCTTTACCCATCCACCTGTCCACTACCACCTCACCCCCTAGTTATCAACAATGAATACATGTATGATGATTCTCAATTGTTATGCTTTGACTACACTGTATGACTTTGTCCTTTCCCAATGTATCTTGCTTTTGTGTAATTTTTATGTATCACTGTGTTCTGTAACTGTACCTCCCGGGTCGTGCCTGAAAATAGTCACATGATGGCTAGTGCACTTACCCGGTCAACAAAAACTAAATAATAAAATAAATTATCATTCCACTGTTAGGACTTTTAGCAATTGTCCAGGGTGTGATCAAGGGTAGAGTGCTGTTAAGTCACTAGCTTCCAGTTTTCTGAATGTGTCTCTAACAATTTGACCCACATTATTAAGACCAGTGCCTCTCATTCCCCTACATTTTGAGTGCCTGTATCCAACATTTCAGTGACAAAATGCAAAGAGGTATACAGGGTTGGCACTGCAGGTGGTGGGTTTTATCCCAGCCTCACAATAACTTCCCTCTCCCCTCCAAATCCCCTAACTCTGTTCTTTCCCTGGACACCACTGCAGACCATACTCCGAAATGACCATCCACAGATCCATAGATGCTATTACTGGCAAGTGTTGGGGGTCCCCAGCTCTTCTAAATGGACCATGGCAGCCATCACCATCCATACAATCCCACCCTTATCCCACCCAGCATGTCCTTTCATCCTAAAAACAAAGCTTTGGATCATGTATGGTACAAAACTGAACCTTAATAAAATACATAGTTTGCAAGCTTTAAATAGATTTTCCAATATAGAACTAGAGATAGTATAGCAGTATGCCTGTGTACTTTCTTCCCTGTGTTGATGAAAGGACAATGTTAAGGGAAAATCTGTTATTGTTGGGGCAGAGCATATAAAATCAATGCTTTTAAAAATAAAAATGTCATAGTTTTCTATTTCCCAAGCCCCTTAGGTTTGTGTAGCCCCCACCCCAAAGAAATCTTAGATGTGCTCCTGGCTCACTCGAGACTGTACGTAAACCTCCAGAAGTGCAGATCTCCACTTGACTATAGGATGGGGGCTGAGAGTATCTTTCTCTGTCTGACTCTGTTCATTGCTATGTGTGTGGGTGGTGGTGACAGTGTTGTGAGGTGCATGATGATGTCGGCTGTTAAGTATGCAGAGCTGGGACTGCTTCACTGAATATTTGCTGTTGTGATGTCCTCTGGTTTGGTGGGGCAGGGGGGTGGCAGAAAGAGGAAGAGAGGAGGCCATGGTACAAAAAATGGGGGGTGGGAGAAGCAATGTGGGAACAGTATAAATGTGCAATAATTAGAGTATCTCTTGGCTTGCATTGTGTCCTGTATAAGTGATCAAAATTTACCATTATAGTTGAGGGCTAGTGCAACCATCTGCAGGCTAGTGCAATTCTGAATCAACTTGCCCTGCTGGCTAGTGCAAAAAAAGGTTAAGTTGACCCCTGATTTGAACTTAAGGAGAAGGCTTCCTTGGTGTCCTCTCTATTTATCCCCTGCAGGTACTTGTGTGCCTCAGTTATGCCATCCGCCCCCCCCCTTCTCAAGGGTGTACATGTTTAAAGGAGACAGGAAATTATTTTTACATAGTTAGCTGCCCTTCCATCTTCCTTTCCATGCCAGTTATGTATTCTGATATGCTTTGATGATTTTTGATAAATAAATAATCTAGCTGTCTGGTGCCCTCAGATATGCATAGAGTTCCACTCTCCTCACCAGCTAGTGCTATTTCTTTTCATATCTCTAAGACATTCTGTGACATCAATAACACCATTCCATGCTATTTATTTGAATGGCCTGGAATGGTGTTATTGATGTAACCCCCCCTGCAAATGGGGGTTCCCAAAAGACTTCCAGGAGCTTGCTTGAATGCTCCAAGCCTGAATGGTGTTTGCGTTTAGCCATTTATCAGTGAGTGTTTTTAGAGCCTCTGGTACTGTCTCTTTAAGAGCTGTCTGCTTGCAGACATAATTAGTTTGTATGGGGACTGTGTGCTTCTCTGCTTGAGTACCACTCGAGCTGCTGCAATTCACTCCATTTTGCAGTCACTAGAGTGCAAAGGAACCTATCTGAAAGATGTAACTGTTTGCCAGAAATCATTTAGAGTAATAATGAAAATACAGTTTGTCTAACCTGCTTTCTTTGCAGTCAGAACTGTGTTTGCCTAGTTCCCCATTCTAGTTTTGAACTGCTGAACTGGACCAATCAGTGTGGGTTAAGGTAGCTCTAAAATGGTGCCTTGGACGAATCAGAACTTGGACTCGTAATCTGAGCCAGCCACAAGAGGATTGTATGGGCAGTGACTCTGGGAGATGTAGTTTGGACTTCGGCGCCTTTTTGGACCAACAGGGGCAGTCTATTGTGAGTGACAGCCAATCCAGCCAAGAACTGGGAGGAACTCAAAGGAAGTGCCTGGTTTTGTCTGCTGGAGTTTCAGCTGAGCTCTGGCAGTGAAGAGGGAAGGAGCCCTGTGCTTTTTCGGTGTGCAGTTTTAGTCGGGAAACGTGTGTAAGGCCCAGAGTTCCGGTCTGCAGCTTGTGTAACTGCTTGTTAGGACTGAATCCATCCTGTGAAGAGAATCAAAGGATATCTGAAGATTAGAAACCAGGCTCACCCTGTAGAAGACTGGAGAAATTGCTGAATTGTGCTCGGTCTGTCAGGAACTGAATCTGTTGTGTGTTCTCCCGGGTATTGTGCAGTAATTGCGATCGGGATAGAGAAGCAGCCTGCCTGGTATAGTACTTTCTTTTTACCATATAAATGTGTGAGGAGGCTTGTGTAGTTCAAGTGAATCCTGCTGCCATTAAAGGACTTTCGCCTGTTACTGTTTACCATATAAATGTGTGAGGAGGCTTGTGTAGCTCAAGTGATTCCTGCTGCCATTAAAGGACTTTTGCCTGTTGCAGTTTGTCATATAAATGTGTGAGGAGTCTCATGGAGCTCAAGAGTAGCCCCTGATGATGTGAAGGACCCTATCTTGTTTGGAGGTTGTGAGTACTAATTCAGGGTTGCTCCTCGTTGAATTGCCATTGAATCCAAATGGAATTATTGTACTGCTGACTGTTTAACTAATTTTTCTTTCTCTATGTGAAAGGGCCCTCACCAGCTGCCACGGTTTGACCAGCCACTCAGGGCTTGGGTACCCAGTGACAATAACTGTTAGGATAGGCCTGCACAGAGCCATAGGTAGATGAGTAAAGTGATAAGCTAATTAACCTGATTTCCTGTCCTTGTTATATCCCTAAATAAATCAGAGCTGCTTGTTTCAGCAAAGTTATATTGCCTGGAGGTATTTGTCTATGTTAAAGTATTGTACTGTGATTGTTGCACTGTATCTTATTTTACAGGGGTCCCAGTGCCTGAACCAGTCCTGGGGGTAAGTGTATACTGTGAAGGTAATTTGATATATGTGTGGGCCACTAGTGGGAAGAAAGGGGGGTTGCAGTGTCCCAGAGGGCTGTGACCAAGTTAGTTTAACTATTGCAAACCCTGACCTCTGGGTGGAGGCACCCGCCATTGGATCCAGGCCCCTCAACCTGTTAGTGGCAAATCAGGCAGGGGTAGTAGCCCCTGGGATAGCGCCATCTAGGGGTTACATTGATGTCGCAGAATGTTCAGGCAGTATGAAATAGAGAGCAGAAATTGCTGAAGAGAGAGGGGACAGGTTAGTTACAAAGGCAACAAAATTAGATCATTAATTTAACAAAAAAGGTCAACAATCTATCAGAATATTGAATTAGTCACTGAAAGGACAACAGGAGGGCATCTAGAGGTATAAAAACAGTTTCCTATCACCTTTAAATCCTGCAGCCTCTACTCGTACATCATTTCCCCAAGCCCATGGCCCAGTGTAGTTGCCCTGCACTGTACTGCCTCCACCTTATTGAAGTCTTTCCTCTAGAGTGGGCTAGATCACTGCAGAGGGAATGCTGTTGTTCCTATTCACAAAAGAGATCATCAGTACAATCTTGCCTCTTGTTGTCCTGTCAGCTTAATAGATATGCAGTATCTGATAAGAGTTTTATAAAAAATTGTTTAAAAAGTCAGAGAAGTGGGTTGCAGAACAAAAATGATTTCCAATTTACAGGCAGGCTTTAGGTTAGGTTACTCCACAACTGATCATTGTTTCACCGACCACATCATTTTTAAGTATGCCCAGATTCTGTCTCAGATTCTACAGCTGGCCAAGCTGCCTTCTCATTCCCCTTCCCTAAACTTTGGGGCTCTCTCCCGCCTTCCATTTGGTCTGCTCCTTCCTTTCCTGCTCTTAAATCTCTCCTCTGTGATTTCTCTGTTTACTTGCAGACAGTACCAAGTTGGGGGGCATTGTAGACATAGAGACAAATATAAAATGCATGAAGAATGATCTGGACGATATGGTAAAATGGGCTGAAAATAAGATGCAATTCAATCTCGAGAAATGTGTGGTCAGTCAACCACTTTGGTAAGAACAACAGGATGCAGGATTACTTTATTCATGGAGTAAAATTGAAAGTGGTAAATAGAGAAAGGGACCGCAGCATTTTAGTTAGTAATGATCTCAAGAGTGGTGCCCACTGTAGCCAAGTGGCTAACAAAAATGGATACCTATATAATTGTAATCTGTTTTCAGAAGATCTGAGTCAGTGCTTCTACCTATATGCTAAACTTATATCAGGCCACATACAGATTACAGCTCACAACATTGGAGTCCATATTTAAAAAGGACATAAACATCATGGAGAGAACACAAAGAGGGTTTACCAAACTTATACCAAGGTGTAGGAACAAGCCATACGAGGATAGGCTTGTTGACTTAGGCCTTTGGCCACTGACCTTGAGAAGGACCGGGGTGATATGCTACTATTTTATACACAAGAAATGGAAAGAAAAACATTCCAGATGTGGTTAGCTCACACTTGCATAATGTGGCACAAAACTGACACTTAGAACATTTCTTTATTTAAAATTGTTATTCAGTCTCAAGGCTAGAGGCAAGGCCAAGTGTCAGAGTGTCACAGAGATGCTATTGATCATTCAGACCTGTAAAATCCTGGTACTTCATGTGTTATACAGGAGACACAACAGGTTTCAAAGCAGATATTTTTTTGTTACCCAAATAAAAAGCTTAAAAACACTAGAGTTACACTCATTATGTTTTAGCTTTATTGCTTTTTTAATTATTTGTTTTTTTTAAAATGTCCATCTGCTGCTGGTCTATTAAATACTGTAGATAATGCAGCAGTTATTTCATTGAATCTTTCAAAATGAATCTGACGCTCCCCTGCTAACCACATAATTGCTGTTCTGGCATCCCAGTCTGTTGCCATGGTGAGCACTATTGTGTCATAAACCAAGGGACTGTGAGGTTAACAGGGGAGAGGCAAATGTTTATCAAATGTTTTCTGTATAGACATTTTAGATGGACTATCAAGATGTGCTGTAAACCATGGAAGGAAACATCGAAAATGAAAAAAATGTAGTATTTAGTAAACTGTAGCAGCCGAAACATCTTATTTATGAAAACACATGCTGAAGTGCTGGGTTACTTTTTAAGGGCTCAACACAAAATACTGGGGACTCTGTTCCTGATTATCCACCACTTGCAATCCCTAGGGATATCCTCATCAAAGCACGGACTCCCAACAGTAAGTCCATGCTGTATCTGGAAAAAAATAGAGCAATAAGTTAAGAAACTCAATCCAAAAGTTAGAAAACATACACAAGGGCTGGGTAATTATTACTTATGAAAAATAGTTCCATATATTTATAGAAGCATTCCAAAGCATGACAGAACCCCAACTCTATCCCCTGGAACAACTGTTAAAAAGCCAAAGAACCACTGAAATATTCAAAAGCTACATTCTGTTTACTTAAAAACAAAAATAAATAAATGTGTGTGGGGTGGATCATTCCTTGAGAAATTAAATGTATAGAAATAGAATTAATTCCAACTTGTCATTCAACCCTGGTGGGTCTGTAGCTCCCATGGAGAAATCCAGTACTGTTCCCTTTTCAAAAGAACCCTGTCATAGCGCCCCCCATGGAACACATACAAACAGCGGTGAGAAAGAAGTAAGTGCCTCAGCTGGAACTTGAACTCAGGCCGCCTGGAATACCATTCTGATTGTGCTAACCAGCTGTGCCACTGAGACAACTGGAACCTGGGCTGTCCCTGAGCACATTACTCTTTCTCAAATGCACAACCCAATGGCAGCACAAATATTTACATGTAACAATCACACATGAGTGTGGTGTGCATATTTGTGGAACACATACAGAGGTGAGAAAGAAGTAAGTGCCTCAGCTGGGACTTGAACCCAGGCTGCACGGAATACCATTCCAGTTGCACTAACCAGCTATGCCACTGAGACAACTGGAACCAGGGCTGTCCCCAAGCACATTACTCTTTCTCAAATACACAACCCAATGGCAACACAAATATTTGTGTTTGTATGTGATCCATAAATATGCACAATGCACTCCTGTGTGATTGTTACAAGTAAATATTTGTGTTGCCATTGGGGTGTGTGTGTGTGTGTGTGTGTGCATGTGTGTTATATATATATATATATATATATACAGGGCCAGATATTCAAAAGGGTTGTGCCATGCGCAGTAGGGTTGCACCTGCGCAAGTCCGAACTTGCTCCATTCTGCGATATTCAGCAGGAGGCAGTTGCACCACAGAAAACATGCTGAGCAACAGCGCAATGCAAATGAATGCATGCTGAACTGGAGGGGGAGGAACCATGCATAAACTGCACAGCCCGATATTCAGCGGGCTGTGCAGAAGTTCTGCAGGCGCACCGCCAACCTGCGCCTGCACAACTTTGAGCCAAAAAGGATTAAGTGAGGGCCACCCACAGATGAGCTGCTGCATTGCAAGGCACAACACAGCAGCTGCCACCTGTGGCTGGCCCTCAACCCACTCTGTCCCCCCTCACCAGCCCGATCGCGGGCAGCAATGTCCTCCCCAACACATCCCTGGTGGTCCAGTGGACCAATAAGCCCGATCGCGGGCTGAAGCAATGAAACACCCCACCTCCCGAATATATCCCTGGTGGTCAGTGGACCGATAAGCCCGATCGTGGGCTGGTAATGAAACACCCCCACCTCCCGATCATATCCCTGGTGGTCCAGTGGACGAAAATCCCGATCGCGGGATGTGTTGTCAAACCCCGAACACATCCCTGGTGACCTGTGTCCCCCACCCCACTCACCAACGAAGCCCCTGACCCCCTCTCCCCCAGCGGCGGGGCGGCAGTATCCCCTGCCTGCTGCCCGCCGCCCGCCGCTTGACTGCCCGGTGAGAGGCTGCATGCCCATTGGTGCAGGCAAGAGCCAATGGGCATGCAGCCACTCTGACCTGAACAGTTCAGTTTTGTGAATGAAATTCATTCACAAAACTGGACTGTCTGGTACGGTTCGGAGTGCACGGGCTGCACGCCCATTGGCTCTTGCTCTGCACCACGGGCGGCAGCCCTACTGGGCAGTCAGTCGGCGGGCGCGGGCAGTGGTTGGTAGGGATGCTGCCGCCCGCTGGCTGTGGGGAGCGGGTGGTGGGGCTTCATGGGTAGGTGGGGTGGGGACACTAGGTCACCAGGGATGTTTTCAGGGGTTTGACAACTACATCCCGCAATCAGGATTTTCAGTCCACTGGACCACCAGGGATATGGATCGGGAGGTGGGGGTGTTTCATTACTCAGCCCACGATCGGGCTTATCGGTCCACTGGACCACCAGGGCTATGTTTGGGGGTTTAATGATTACATCCCACGATTGGGATCTACAGTCCACTGGACCACCAGGGATGTGTTCAGGAGGGAGACACATTGCTGCCCGCGATCGGACTGGTGGAGGGGGTTGTTTTAAACTTATGCAGCCTGCGGTTGGGCTGGTGGAGGGGTTGTTTTTAAACTTATGCAGCCTGCGGTGGGGCTGGTGGGGGGGGACATTTCTGCTGTTGCTGGCGATCGGGCCAGTGGGGGGTGGTGGTGGGGATTTTCACTCTTTTGCCCGCAATCGGGCTGCAGGGGGCGTCGGTCCCTGACGGCTGCTGCCTGGCAGGGCGCCAGGTGCAAGTCCTCGGGGATCGGTGCACCTGCATGCTAATGGCATGCTAATGGGGCAATAATCAGATGCAAATGGCCCCCCGCGTCCTTGCATGAATTATGGCCCCATTTGCATGTCACCTTTTGAATATCAGGATTTTGGCCATGGCGCAATGGTACTTGCGCCACCGCAAGTTGAATGCTCCACTCTGACAACTTGCGGTGGCACAAGTTCCGCTGCGCCATGCACAGTGGCTGTGGTCGGGGGGTGATATTCAAAGGAGTTGCTCAATAGCGCAACTCCTTTGAATATCACCTGGGCCACACCCCTGTGCAACTATTTTGCACAGTGCAAGGGCTTGCGCCTAAGAAGAGCACAGTTTGAATATCTGGCCCACAGTATATATGTATTTCCCTGGTGGTAGTGGACCTTCGGACCCTGTGCTTCCACAGTAAAATGAGGGTACAATTATACTATCTGAAAAAGAAGGGAAATTCTTTGCAAAAAACTTCATTAATGCATCACTTAGGGTGGATACCACAGCAACAAAGCAGAAATGAGGCATTAGGGTTTCAACTCAATGCCCACCCCATTCATTTCCTTTCACACACCAACAGTATGCCACAAGGTCATAAGGCTCAACCTCTCACCCCATTGTCTTATACTGTAGCATGTAAGCATGTTTACACGTGGAATGGGGTGAGAATGGACTCTTGTGACCCCATGGCACACTCTGACATCTGTTGGTGTATGGAGGGTGGGGATGGGGTGGGGTGATAGGGTTGGGAACCCTTTGGGTGAGGCATTAAGGTTTGAAACCCTAATGCCTCATTTCTCTGCTTTTGTTGCTGTGGTATCTACCCTAACTGATATATACAGTGTATATATGTATTTCCCTGGTGGTAGTGGTCCCCCCACCGATTGCCTGACTAATGTTAACATATATCTTTCCCTGGTGTCTAGTGGTCCCCCCCAACCCAATCACCTGCCCAATGCCATACAACATATTCCCCGGTGGCCAGTGGTCCATGCCCACACCCAATCACTTGCCTGATGTCATACAACATATTCCCCGGTGGCCAATGGTCTCACCCCTCCATCCTGATCACCTGTATAAGGAAAGAACACCATTCTCTGGTATCTAGTGGACCCCTTCCCTATCCCTGATCCCCTGTAAATGAACTGTCAACCAGTCCCTGGCATCTAGCGGACTCCCACTCCTCCCTATCTCTGATCCCCTGTCATAGAACTGTTAAGCATTCTTTGGCATCTAGTGGACCTGAACCCCCCACCCCCTACACTGGCTGGTAGTGCCACACCACCCCGCTTCTCTCCATCCTGACCCCAAACCAGCAACCAGCACAGCCCTCCATTCTCCACCATGTCTGGTCACCGACTGAGCTGTCAATGAGCACATACTCTTACAGGCTATACTCTGTCCAGGAAAGATAGGGTTGGAAGGAAAAGAGGGGGTGGTGCTTTATGTGAGGGGAAGCATAAAAACAATGGAGATATAGGGATTACGGAGGAGGGGGCAGAGGTACTGTGGCTCACCCTGGAGGCTGGGAACGGAGCCACTATTCACACTGATGTGATCTACAGACCTCCAGTACAGGGGGAGGAGTTATATAAGGTGCTGGTGGAAGCCATTGGCAAAATGGCAGAAAAGGAGGAGGTGCTGCTGTTGGGGGACTTCATTCTGCCAATTGAGATTGGCGCCTCTCAGGTGCAGCTTAATCTAGAAGCATGGACATCCTGGACTCCCTACAGAGGGTGTTCCTCATGTAACTACTCATTGAACTCCCTCATAATGGGACAATACTGGACTTGGTACTCACTAACAGGGACAGTGTTGCAGACATCAAGGTGGGAGGCCACCCAGGGACCAGAGATCACTGTACAGTGTGTTGCAATGTAAGGACAGCTGTGGAATCAAACCACACAAATATGAGGGTCCTGGACTTCAGGAGGGCAGATTTTATAAAGATGTGTGAATGCCTCAGGAGGACTTGGCTGGGGGGGGTGTAGACCTGGGGGTTGGGGAATAATGTGTGAAGCTAAAAGGGGGTATAGTTAACACAATAAATCTCTGTGTCAAGTAAGTGAGCAAAAGCAAGAGAAAAAAGAGACCGCTGTGGTTGTCGAAAGAGGTGGCAGAAAAATTAAAGGCTGTAAAGGTAGCATTCAAAAGGTATAAGGAGACTCAGAGGAAGGAGGATAGAAAGGTGTATCAGTGGAAACAGAGGGAAGCAGGGAAAGCAGCAAGGAGCTTGAAGGCACAAAGGGAAGAGAGAATAGCCGAGTCAGTAACAAAAAGGGACAAGACATTTTTAGGTATGTAAGCGAAAAGAGGTTAACCAGAGGAGGGAATGTAAGGTTAAAAAGGGAAGGAGGCAACTGTGCAGTGGGAGACCAGGAAAAGGCAGACATCCTGAACAAATACTTCTTCCCAGTGTTCACAGATGAAGATGAAGGGGAAGGGTCACAAAAAAATAACAGGAGCTTTGGAGGTGGGAGGTGGACACTAGTCCTTTTTGTAGGACAGAGTCATGAATAGATTTGCAAATCTGAAAGGCGACTGAGCAATAGGGCCAGACAGGGTGCATCCAAGGGTACTGGGGAGCTCATTGAGGTACTAGCTGCACCTCTGAAGTGCTCTTTAACAGCTCACTGGAAACAGGAGTGGGTCTGGAGGACTGGAGGAGGGCAGATGTAGTCCCACTTCACAAATGTGGTAGCAGGGAGGAGGCTGGCAATTATTGGCTAGTCAGTCTAACACTGGTGGTGGGAAAGTTAATGGAAACACTGCTGAATGAAAGGATTGAGGAATATCTTGAATACAGTGGGTTGCAAGACACAAGGCAGAATGGATTTGTGTGAGGAGGTCATGTCAAACAAATCAGGTAAATTTCTTTGACTGTATTATCAAAGAATTAGATCAGGGTGGAGCAGTGGAGGTAGACTGCCTAGTTCTCAAGAAGGCTTTCAAAACTATTCTACATAGGAGACTAGTAAGCATGCTTCAAAACAGAAAGGTGACAGAGGTACAGCTACACTTACAACCACAAGTTAGACACCTTTGGAACTGCACTCTTGCAGAGTAAAAAAGGGGAGAGAGACCAAAAACAATACCCCCCCCCAAAAATCGAAAGTCAACAGTAGTCATATTGGGAGTGGTGCAATGCAGTGGCTGTGGGGTGGCAGTCTTCAGGGAGATGTTCTGGAGACTGCAGAGCTGCCCCATCTGCAGGCACCTCTCTGGATTGACGGAGAAGGTTGCTCGTCTCTGGGCCGAGTTGGTTAGGGTGCGGGAGGCCTCCTCTCCCATCCAGGGATCATCAAATCCACACCCGCTGCTTCAAAGGATGCAAGGAATGAGAGGTGGTTGGACAAAGTTGGGTTCAGGGAGGGTGAGGGAGGAGGGGAAGAGGCGAATCCAACTTGAGGTTCCAATCCACAACTCCTATGCTGTTCTGGCAGGGTGGGACTGTCTCAATGAGACACGCGCAGTGGTGGACAAGGTGGATGTGGGGATCCTCCACAGTGGAGACCCCCAGGGGGATGGCACGAGATTCCAGAAGAGAAGGAAGCAATTCCTAGTCGGGTACCCTATTATTAGGGGGATAGTCCTGGGGATGGGAAACAGGGAAGGCCGGTGTCTACCAGGCACCACAGCTTGGAGAGATTGGAAGTGAATCCAAAGGATTGCTGGTGCAGCAGGATGGGAGGGCAAGCTAGATGTCATTGTCCACCTGAGGACGAATGACCTGGCTGGGAACGAGGTGAGGGCAGTGCAAAAGGAGTTCACAGAGTTGGGGAAGGGTCTTAGAAAGATGGCATGCACGGTAACTTTCTTGGAAGTGCTAACTATATACAACATGGGGGAGGCCAGGGTACTTCACGCTAGGGGATTCAACAAATGGCCGAAGAGCTGGTGCAGAGCTGAGGGATTTGGCTTCATTTGTGACTGAAGGGATGACCTGGAGAGATGCGGGCTTGTATGGGAGGGACTGCCTGCATCCATTGGGGGGGGACTGAGATCCTTACTGAGAGGTTTAAATGTTTTACTGGCAAACATATAAACTAGCCATGGGGGGGGTGACAGAATTAAGCAAGCAAATACCAGCACCCCCTCCCCACAGGTAAGGTAGACAAACAGACAGATACTAGAGACTAGAAAGGAATATTTAAACAAGCCAAGGTGGATGGCAGAATTAATCAAGGAAAAACAACTGCCCCTCCCACAGGGTGAGGTAGACAAACATACTGATTCCAGGGCTGTGGAAGCAACAAAAGGAAACACAAAGGAAGGAAATGGGGGAGGCATGGAGGGAGGACATAGGGATCGGAATGGGGGGAACTGGTACAGGCGGGGGGGCACCAAAATATGGAAAGTCATTTATGTGAATGTCCAGAGCCTGACAAACAAGATCCTAGACCTAGTGGCCTTGATGGTGGAGGAAGACCTAGCCATTGTTGCAGTCACTGAAACATGATACACAAGAAACCATGACTGGGATGTTACTATACCAGGGTACACAATCTTCAGGAAAGACAGAAAAAGCAAAAAGAGGGAGGGGTGGATATGTACATCAGAGAGGGGATCATGGCAATGGAGATAGGTGGAAGACAGGAAGGGGAAGAGGCCTTATGGGTCACATTAGAGATGGAAAATGGAACCACCATCCGCACTGGAATTGTCTACAGACCTCCAGCACAAGAGGAAGAAATAGACAGAGTATCAGTGGAAACCATACACAAAATGGCAGAAAAAGGGGAGGTGTTGCTGGTGGGGGACCTAAACATGCCAGATGTTAACTGGAACACATATGCAGCAGCCACTACCAGGAGCAGAGATATCTTGGATGCCCTGGAAGGGGTGTGCTTCAGACAGTTGGTGAAGGAGCCCACATGGAAGGGAGCAATACTAGACCTGGTTCTCACAAATGGTGACAGAACAACAGATCTACCAGTGGGCAGCCATCTAGGGACCAGCGATCACCATACAGTGTGGTTTAAGGTGAAGACAGTAGTAGAGTCAAGCCACTCAAAAGTAAAGATCCCATACTTCAAGAGGGCAGACTTTGCAAAAATGGGGGAACACCTCCAGAAAATCCTGGAAAAGGAGAGGGAAAGGGAGAAGTGGAGGAACAGTGGTAGAAACTTAAAGGAGTCATAGCACCAACAACAGGCTTCTGTGTAAAGCTAATAAAGCAAAAAGAAAGAAAAAAAAATACGGTTTTTCAAAAGTGGTATCAGGGAAGGTTAGGGAAAAAAAAAAACAGGCATTCAGAAAGTGCAGGAAACACAGAGGGAGGGAGACAGGGAAGTGTACCAGGCAAAACAGAAGGAGGTGGGGAAGGCAGTCGGGCATGCAAAGGCACAGATTGAAGAAAGGATAGCAAAAGCCAGTAAATGAATGTGACAAAACCTTCTTTAGGTGTATCAGGGAAAGGAAGAAGACAAATACTTCTGCTCAGTATTTGAAAAGGAAGGGGAAAGGGAGGAACCAAAATTAGAGGGTAGAAACATGCATGGGGGGGAGGAGTTGGACACCAGTTCATTCACAGAGGAGAGCCCTAAAGGAACTCTCAAAACTAAAAGTGGACAAGGCAATGGGACCAGATGGGATGCATCCCAGAATACTGAAATAACTCAGGGAGGTACTAGGGGCACCACTGACAGCCCTGTTTAACAAATTACTGGAGGAGGGAGTGGTGCTGGAGGACTGGAGGAGGGTGAATGTAGTACCCCTATACAAAAGTGGGAGCAAGGTGGAGGCTGGAAATTACAGGCCGGTTAGCTTGACCTAAGTGGTGGGGAAAATCATGGAATTCATGTTAAAGTAAAGGATTGTGGCATATCTAGAGGCTTGTGTGGTACAAGACCCAAGGCAACACGGATTCACAGCAGGGAGATCTTGTCAAACAAGTCTGATAGATTTCTTTGACTGGGTAACCAGGGTGGTGGATCAGGGAGGGGCAGTGGACATGGCCTAACTAGATTTTAGCAAGCCATTTGAAACCATCCCACACAGGAGGCTAGTAAAAAGTTGTGCAGTCTGGGAGTAGGTCCCAAGGTGGTACAATGGGTCAGAAATTGGTTGAGCAACAGGATACAGAGGGTAATGGTGAATGGAGTACAATCCCAGGAGAGGGAGGTGACCAGTGGGATGCGACAAGGCTCAGTTCTGGGGCCAGTCCTCTTCAATGTCTTCATTAGTGACATTGCAGAGGGGCTGGAAGGTAACGTGTGCCTCTGTATGGATGACACCAAGATCTGCATTGGGATAGCAACTCTAGACGGGGTGGAAAAAATGAGAAGAGACCTAGGCAAATTGGACAAGTGGTCAGGAGAGTGGCAGCTTAAATTCAATACAAAAAAGTGCAAAGTCATGCACTTGGGCCTCAGGAATCCAGGAGAGGAATACAAAATGGGGGAAGGGGATACTAACAACAACAAAACTGGAAAAGGACCTGGGGGTAGACATCACAAATGACCTAAAGGTGGTCAAGCAATGTGAAAAGGCAGTGGGGAGGGTCGGAGAGATGCTGGGGTGCATAGGGAGGGGCATCACCAGTAGAAAACGGGAGGTGGTGATGCCACTGTACAGACAATTGGTTAGGTCACATCTGGAATACTGTGCAGGGTTTTAAATAATTGATTAGCAGTTTTTTCCTTCGGACAATACTAACTGTACAGAAAGCATTTATATAGGTTTTCTAGAATTGTTATGTTTGTTAAACACAGTGAGGCAAGTGCTATGCATTTTCACAATGTTTTACAACTTTTATGAGCAAAACACCAATCAATTTTTAGAGTTAAATAAAACCCTGCTGTGTTCAGTTCTGGAGACTGCACCTCAGGAAGAACATTGACAGAATAGAGGTGGTCCAGAGAAGGGTAACAAAAATGGTGAAAGGACTGCACCAGAAAACATATGAGGAAAGACTGAAAGACCTTAATATGTATACCCTGGAGGAAAGGAGGGAGAGGAGGGGCATATGATAGAGACATTCAAGTGCCTCAGGGGAATCATCAAGGTCTAAGAGGGCAGCATCTTTCCAAAAAAGAGATGTGCAAGAACAAGGGGTCACAATATGAGGCTGGGGGGAACTCAGGGGAAATGTGAGGAAGTATTTTTTCACAGAAAGAGTGGTGGATGCATGGAACAACCTCCCAGCAGAGGTCATACAGGCTAAAACGATTGATGAGTTCAAGAATGCATGGGATAGACAGAAGGCAACCCTAGTGGTAGGAAAGAGAGGGTATGCTGCTGATCATTTAGGATCAGGAGTTAATTAGGTAGAGAAATGGGCAGACTAGGTGGGCCAGGCAGTCCTTATCTGCCGTCAAAATCTATGTTTCTATGCTGGGTAGCCTAGGAGTGGGTCCGAAGGTGTTAGACTAGCTAAGAAATTGGTTAGGGGCTAGACAACAGACGGTGGTGGTAAATGGAGTTCACTCCAAGGAAAGGACTGTGAACAGTGGGGTGCCTTAGTGATCAGTGCTGGGACCAGTCCTCTTTAATGTCTTTTTAAGTGACATTGCAGAGGAGCTGGAAAAAAAGGTCCCTCTTAGCTGATGACACCAAATTCTACAATATGGTGGATACTCCAGCGGGGCTGGAAATGATGAACAGAGACCTGAGAATACTCAAGGAGTGGTCAAGAGTATGGCAGCTGGGTTTCAGTTTAAAAAAAAGTGCAGAATAATGCACTTAGGGCACAGAAACCTGGGGACACAATACAAAATGTGTGGAATGGTATTGATGACTGCCAAGCAGAGAAGAATCGGGGGTAATCATGTTGGATGACCTAAAGGTGGTCAGACAGTATGATAAGGCATTTGGGAGGAATAGTGGGATGCAGGGGTGCATAGGGAGGGGCATCTCTAGCAGAAAGAGGGAGGTGGTATTGCACCTATATAGATCACTGGTAAGACCCCACCTTGAGTACTCTGTCCAGTTCTGGAGACCATATCTCCTGAAGAACATAGAGTGGAGGCAGTCACTACTGCTCCCTCCCACATTCGTCCCATCCTTTATCGCTGTTCATGTTCCTTTCACTTCGCTAAAACCACATTGCGCTATTCTTTCATGATTGCTATTCTTACAGGCAATCGAATTGAGTCGCTCAATTTGACTCGCCCATATCACGGGTTACTTGTAGCAACAACAATCAATTAGGCCAGTAAAGGGTGGGTAGGTTGAATACAGGGCTGAGAATCAACTTGTCAGTGTTCCAGTGGAGGGGCATATGCAGGGGAAAACAATTCTGGTTGTCACACACTCCTGGGGTCAGATCCTCTGCTCCCACAGTGCCCATCCTCGAAGTGCAATATGTGGACAGGGGACAAATAGGGACACCCTCCTGTCTGTTTTGGGTCCGAGCAACAACCAGTCTTGAGTCCTGGGGTCAAATATGAACCCTTTTTAGCTAGCACGCCAAGGTAACAGGTCCAAATATCACACCCTCTTCAGGGAAAGTAGTGCAACACTTGATCCCAGCTAGCATACAACCAACCTGGTTCACAATCCCCCTTCTGACTCAGTTGAGACCTAGGTATTTCCTTACCTGTCTGGAGCTTTTCACAGGTACTTGTTTATGTGGCTGCACATGGTAACACACAAATCACTTTAACAGTTATGTCAGAATTATCAATACTGTTCCAGCATTCACACTCAAAATGAGAAAATGTCTCAGGTAGGATTAAGGAAACCAACAAGTTTACTGACATGAAAAAATTAGTAAATAAATACAAAACACAGAACATATACACATTAATGTTTACAGTCAGAAAGAAATGGAAATTACAGAACAAAATGCCTTGTAACTGAATTACTAGTTCTAACTCAGTTTTCAGTTGTGTGTTACCTATCTTGACAGAAGTGCCTCTAAGTCCAGGACACAAATGTGTCAGTTCTCTCAAAGGTTGGACCAAGAGTGTCTCAGTCCCTTCCAGCTGGCTATCTCAAAGTTAAAGTCTCAACCTCCTTGTGATGTCACAACACATGAGGTCACTTTTAGCCCTGTAATTAATTTGTAATCTGACCAAGTATAACCAAATGCTTCAGCTGACTGCCTGTTTGAAAACTGCAAAGATAGCAATATTTTAATTATAAACAAGGCAGTCTATTTCCTCATCAGAGCATAGTTTAACAGCATTCCCCCTTTGATCTTCAGAAAAACATCCTGAAAAACACTTCTCTTAGCTGTGCGAATTTTCACAGGTATCCATCAGAACTGGCTTACCTTCTGATGTTGTAAAATGCAATATTTTATGACCGGTTTCCTAGGTTCAAAGCAGTGGCTGGTCGTAACCTGTTTTTTATAGCAGCTACATAGGCTCTGACAGGTAGGTGTCAAAAAAGTAAGCTCTTAATTAGCTTATCCTCTCTTTTAAAATCCAAGGTCCCATGAGGCTCTGCTGCTTGGCCTGTTTCCTAAGCAGGACTGCCATGTTTTTACAAGCAGAATTCTAAAACATATATTTATATCAAAATTATATACATATAACTAGTAGATTGCTATTCCGTTACATTCCTCCCTCCTAGACTGAACTTGGGGGAATTTATTCCTAGGCATGGGATGAGTTCCTCAAATTTAGTTCACTACTCTAACTGTTGGGATAACCCATCTGCGTTCGTGTTTGCCTCCTCTGCCCTATGAGTGACAGTCATGTCGTAATCCTGCAAGACAAGGCTCCATCTTAAAAGCCTACCATTTGTTTTACCCATTTGTGCCAGCCAAACCAGGGGCTTATAATCCATCTGTACCTCAAAGTGCCACCCGTATAGGTATGGCTGTAATTTCATTAGTGCCCACACCATTGCAAGGCATTCTTTCTCCACTGTAGAATAAGCCTGCTCCCTGGGAAGTAATTTCTTACTGAGATACACTATTGGGTGATCTTTCTCTTGGTTAGCAGTCTGGCTAAGTATTGCCCCAATACCCATGTCTGAGGCATTTGTCTGAACTACAGATGGTTTACTGTAGTCTGGACTGGCTAACATAGGAGCACCAGACAGTGCCTCCTTTAGCCATGTAAAGGCTCATTCACAGGCTGGCTCCCAGTTTACCTTTTTAGGCATTCTTTTCTTTAGCAGGCCAGATAGAGGAGATGCCAGGGTACTGTAGTTTGATACAAATTTTCTATAGTACCCTGTGGTCCCTAGAAAACTCCAAACCTGCTTCTGTGTTTCAGGTCTGGGCCACACCTAGATTGCCTCAATCTTTGCTTGATTAGGATGGAGCTGTCCCTGCCCTACTACATGCCCTAGGTATGCCACATCGGCCATGGCCACCTGGCACTTTTCAGCTTTCACAGTGAGCCCAACCCTCTGTATCCTGGCCAACACTTCCATAAGGTGGGACAGGTGTTCCTTCCAGCTAGCACTGAAGATGGCAATATTGTCCAGGTACACCACGGCGTACTCTTCAGTACCATGTACCACCTGGTTCACCAACATTTGGAAGGTGGCAGGGGCGTTCTTCATTCTGAAAGGCATTACCTTAAACTCAAATAACCCTATTGGAGTGATGAAGGCTGACCTCTCCCTAGTTCAGGCAGTTAACTCCAGCTGCCAATACCCTTTCATCAGGTCAATAGTGGTAAGGTATGTCGCCCCTCTCAACTTCTCCAGTAGTTCATCTGTCTGTGGCATTGGATGGGCATCTGAATTCATGACTGTGTTGATTCCACAACAGTCCACACAAAAATGAATAAGAGCCATCCGGCTTGGGAATGAGGACTATGGGGGAGGCCCAGGGGCTGTGGGATTTCTGGATTACCCCTAAATTCAGCATTTCCTCCACCTCCCTCCTAATGTCCTTTTGGCTGACCTCTGACACCCGATAGGCTGTCCACCGTATGGGTGCTTGTGTCCCCATCTCTACATTGTGCGTAGCTAATGGGGTTAGTCCAGGCTTGACATTAAACAATAGGGCAAAGTCTGCTAAAACCTCCCTTACTTCCTTGATCTGATCTGGGGTCAACTGGGGTGACATTTTGATTGCCTCCACAGAGGATTCCCGCTTGCTTTCTTCCAGAAAGTCCAGAAGGGGGTCTTCCTCATCCCCTCCCCAGGACCACACACTGCAAAGACCATGTCAGCCCTATTTGCATATGGCTTCATCATGTTGACATGGTATATCCTTTGGGTATGTCTCCTGTCAGGCAGTTCTACAATGTAATTTACATCATTCACTTGTCTGACTGCTTTCTATGGTCCTGTCCACTCGGCCTGCTGTTTATCTTTCTGGACTGGGATTAGGATCATGACCTCCTGACCCACAGTGTACAAGCGAGCTCTGGCTCTGCGGTCATACCAGACCTTTTGCTTCTGCTGGGTGGCTGTCAGGTTGCTCTGAGCTGTTCCCATAAGCTCCTTCAGCTTTTCCATAAACTTAAGGACATAATCCACTATGGGAGTTCCCTGGGTGGTATTCTTGCCTTCCTAGTCCTTCCGGATCGTCTAGGGGCCCACGCAACCTGCGTCCATATAAGAGCTTGAAGGGGGGAAACCATGTTGACTTTTGGGGCACCTCCCTGTATGCGAACAACAGGTGGGAAGGTATTTCTCCCAGTCCCTCCCATGCTGCTCAGCAAACGCCTGGAGCATTAACTTTAGGGTACCATTGAGTCTTTCCACAAGCCCATTGGCTTGCAGGTGATAAGGTGTCATTTGTCTCTGCACCACCTCACACTTCTCCCATAAACACTTCATCAGGTCCAACATGAAGGAACCCCCTCAATTGGTGATAACCTCCTGTGGGAATCCAACATGGGAGAAAACCCTTAGCAAGGCATCTGACTTTGTCTGTCCTCAGTGAGGATAGGGCGACTGCCTCTGGGTACCGGGTGGCATAATCTACCACGGTTAGGATAAATCTCTTCCTGGAAGAGCTGGAGGTATTCAAAGGCCCCACAATATCCATTCCTACCCTCTGGAATGGCTCCTCCACTATGGGCAAGGGAAGTAGGGTGGTTTGGGTTTTACTACCCGCCGTTCCCATTTCTTGGCACCAGTGACAAGACATGCAATATTCCTTCACCTGCTGGATGAAGTTGAGCCAATAGAAACTCTGGTCCAATTGCTGCGTAGTGTGTGCAATTCCCAGATGTCCAGACATGGGGATATCATGAGCAGTCTTGAGCAACCGCTTATGGTACCCCTGGGGAACAACAAACTGCCTGCCCATCACCTCTCTCTCTGTCCTTATGTCCTGCTTATACAGCAGTCCATTGTCCCAATACACTCAGTGTCTCCCATCACCTCCCTGTGTCCCATAAGATTCTGCCCAAGCCCTCAGCCTCTCTAAACTAGGGTCATTTTTCTGAGCAGCTGTAAAATCTTTACACATTCCCAAGGCATGGGACAGGACCCCTTCAGTTTCTAAATTAGGGTCCCTAACTCTAGCATCAGGGCATTCAGGGTCACTGCCATCCCTAACCCTCTGACAATTGGCTACCCCTTCCTCCTCAGAGTAACCATTTGTAGCTGTTTTGTTAACTGCTACCTGGGGAATTTATACTCACCTTTCACTATTCTCCATATCAGGAGACACAGGCTGGGGAACCAGCTTCCCAGTGTTTTCCACAGAAGCTTCTATGGAGTCCAGGGAGCCACAATTGGCCTTTGCCATCTGGCTGTAGGTAACTACACACACCACCCCATTTTGGCAATTGTTCCCTATAATCACATTCAGGGCAAGATTTTCTGCCACTGCAACTTTTTGCACAGTCTCTCCTATCTCACTCCAGTCTAGGAGAACACTAGCAAGTGACAGAGTTTTCTCCTTCCCAGTGAATCCCTGTACTGTAACAAACTGATTAGGTATAAGCTGTTCAGGCTCAGCCAAATCCCCTTTTACCAAAGTAAAGGATTCCCCCGTGTCCCTAACCCATGGGTTTGCATCACATTCACAGTAACTGGGTGTACAGTATGTGCTCTCTCATGTTTACTGGCATGCTTTCAGGGATACACTAAAAAAAAAAACACCTCTTTCCCAACACCACTTTGTGTACTCTGTGCCTTTTTAGGACACTGTCTTGCAATATGCCCAGGTTGTTTGCAAAACCAATATTCATCATTTCTTTTATCAGGCAAATCCTTTCTTTGTAACCTGGGGCTGCCCACTTTCTGGGGAGGCAGAGAGGGTTTTAGCTGCCCTGAAGGTGCGCTTTTCCTTTTCTGTGCTGCCACATCTGCCCCACTCCCTTTCAGAGCAGGCCTGCTCCTGGCATAGCGGTCCGAGAGCTCAGCAGCCTCCTGCACTGTTTTTAGATCTCTTTCCTCTAGCCAGGTTTTTGGCTCTGCTGGGCAAGCCCAAAAGAATTGCTCCAAAAGTACCACATCCTCAGTTTTCTCTACAGAGTCTGCTTTGGTCCCCTCCCACTAACATTTCAAAAACTGATGTTGTTTTGTGGCTAGTTCCTCATAGCTCATGTCAGGGCTTCTCCTGAGCTTATAGAACTTAACTCTGTACGCTTCAGCTATCAAGTCATACTTGTTTAGCAATGCAGTTTTAAGTTTGCCATAATCATTACTGTCCTGATTGTGCATTTGACCTAACGCATCACAAGCTTTCCTGGTAAGCAGTGGGGATAGCTGGAAGCTCCAGGACTCTTGGGAATTTTTGCCTGAATGCATACCTTTTCAAATGAATTTAAAAATGTATCCATATCCACCCCTTCTTTAAATTCAGCTGTCAATTTAGAATTTAATTTGTAACCCAGTCCTGGAGATCCAGGTTCACCCATGCCGTTTACCTGCTCTGGGGCTGGTCTCTGGAGTTGTAGCTTCTCCAGTTCAAATTTCTTCTGGCACTCTCTCTCCTCTCGCTTGGCCTCTCACTGATCTTGCTTCTCCTCTGTCTCTCTCTCTTTCTTTCTCTCCATCTCCATCTGGAACTTCCTCTGCTCAAATTCCAGCTCCATTCTCCTCAACTCTGTCTGCAGCCTGATCCCTTCTGACTTCAGTGTTGTGATGACCTTCCCTTGCTGCTGTGGCTCTTGGTTTACACGGGTCCCGCTGTCCTCCTCCCGGGGACTGGACACTGCAGTGGACCCTGGCCCCTCCACACCCAAAGTCTGGTCCTTTCCAGTCACTGACTGTGACTTGAGGTCTTAGGCAGTTGCTTGTACATCAATTGCCACAAGAGCCTCCACAAGGTGCTCTTTGTTTCACCTCTCACTCCAGAATCTTTCCTGGCACAACTGCCAAAGTTGGTCCACAGTGTATTTGCTGTAGCTGGAAGCCATCTTTTTTCCTAATCTGCAGCTACTGTAGCTTGCACCCCAAAAAATAAAACAGGTAAGGAACTTTGACTGTAACAAACATGATACATTTCTTTTTTAAATCTCTGCCTTGTTTGTGTGTGAACTGTTACGGTTTATCAATCCGACACACTGTACTGTTAGTGCTCGTATCACCATACAGTATCTTTTAGATCGCAGCACTGCAAACTAGATGTTTTAGATCCCACCACTGCCAACCAAATCTGTCACAAACTCCTGGACTCCTGGGGTCAGATCCTCTTCTCCCACAGTGCCCAACCTTGAAGTGCAATATGTGAACAGGGGACAAACAGGGACACCCTCCTGTCTGTTTTGGGTCAGAGCAACTATCAGATTTGAATCCTGGGGTCAAATATGAACCCTTTTTAGCTAGCATGCCCAGATAACATGTCCAAATTTCACACCCTCTTTGGGGAAAGCAGCGCAATACTTGATCCCAGCTGGCATACAACCAACCTGGTTCATAATCCCCCTTCTGACTCAATTGAGACCTAGGTATTTCCTTACCTGGCTGGAGCATTACACAGTTGCTGTTCGTGTGGCTTCATATGGTGACACACTAAGCACTTTAACAGTTATGCCAGAATTATCAATACTGTTCCAGCATTCACACTCGAAACGAGAAAATGCATCAGGCAGGATTAGGGAAACCAACAAGTTTACTGAAATTGAAAAAATAATAAATAAATACAAAACACAGAACATGTATACATTAATGCTTAGTCAGAAAGAAATGGAAATTACAAACAAAACACCTTGTAACTGAATTACTAGTTCTAACTCAGTTTTCAGTTGTGTGTTACCTATCTTGACAGAAGCGCCTCTAAGTCCAGAACACAAATATGTCAGTTCTTTCAAAGGTTGGAACAAGAGTGTCTCAATCCCTTCCAGCTGGCTATCTCAAAGTTAAAGTCCCAACCTCCTTGTGATGTCTCAACACATGAGGTCACTTTTAGCTCTGTAATTAATTTGTAATCTGACCAAGTATAACCAAATGCTTCAGCTGACTGCCTGCTTGAAAACTGCAAAGATAGCAATATTTTAATTATAAACAAGACAGTCTATTTCCTCATTAGAGCATAGTTTAACAGCATCCCCCCTTTGATCTTCAGAAAAACATCCTGAAAAACACTTCTCTTAGCTGTCTGAATTTTCACAGGTGTCCATCAGAACTGCTTTCCCTCCTGATGTTGTAAAATGCAATATTTTTATGACCGGTTTCCTAGGTTCAAAGCAGTGGCTGGTCATAACCTGTTTTTTTATAGCAGCTACATAGGCTCTGACAGGTAGGTGTCAAAAAAGTAAGCTCTTAATTAGCTTATCCTCTCTTTTAAAATCCAAGGTCCCCTGAAGCTCTGCTGCTTGACCTGTTACATAAGCAAGACTGCCATGTTTCCACAAGCAGAATTCTAAAACATATTTATATCAAAATTATATACACGTAACTAGTAGATGGTTATTCCGTTACATTGGTCACACATGAAAGCTGAGGTTACCCCCAAACTCCAGACACCATTCCAGATTGCATTTTCCCCTGCTTGATATGGTAGATTTATGCAGCCCTGCCATGAGCAGAAAGTCTTGGCAGTTCTCAGTGACTAGGGGCAAGATGGACAATCTAAACCTTGGACCAGATAGGGTTATGGGGAGTGGGGGTCAAAAAAGTGCAACCAAATAATATAGAAATGGAATCTAGCATGAGAACATGGTTGAAAAACTATCTCCCTCCATCCATGGAGAAACTGTGGAGCACATAGATGAGATTTGTCGGCTGGAAAAACTGAAACATGTGAAACTGCAGGAGGATGCTATTGACAATGCATGAACAGGATAAGGGAATGAATCACTTCAGGGTTATTAATGTTATTCCTTAAAGAGATGCCTTGGAATATGGAAGAATTTTAGGGAGATATGTAAAGCTGGATAAGATATAGGCATAAGAAATAAAAATTAGGTTAGTCTTTGTCTTGTTAAATTTACTGTTGTACTGTTCAATGTATTGGCAAATGTAGCTTTGAAACTTTGTATAGAAACATAGAAATTGATAGCAGATAAGAACTGCTAGGCCCATCTAGCCTGCCTGTATTCCCTATCTGTATCAGTGGCTGCTGACCCTACTTGGTCCTCGGCTTTAGCCTGACCTTCCCACTTCTAGGGTTCCTTTATTCCTATCCCATGCATGTTTGAATCCCCCACTGTGCTAGTTCCCAGCACCTCCTGGGGTAGGCTATTCCATGCATCCACCACCCTTTCCATGAAAAAAACTTCCTCACATTCCCCTTCATCCTGCCCCCTTCCAATCTCATATCGTGCCTTCTTGTTCTTGTACATCCCCTATACTGTAGGATGTCATCCACTTGCACTTTGTTTATGCCCTTAAAATATGTGAAGGTTTGCATCATATCTTCCCTCTCTCCTCTCTTCCTGTGTACATATATTGAGGTATTTTAATCTTTCCTCATATGCCTTCTGGTGCAAGCCCTGCACCATCTTAGGCACCCTTCTCTCTGAACTGCCTCCACCCTATCTATGTCCTTATGAAGATGCAGCCTCCAGAACTGTACACTGTACTCTAGATGAGGTCTCACCAGTGTTTTGTACAGTGATCTCTCCACCTGCCTTTTTCTGCTAGTGATACCCCTTCCTATGCACACCAACATGCCACTGGCCCTCCCCACAGTCGTTGTACCATGTTTGGTCACCTTTAGGTCATCTGAGATGATTATCCCTAAATCCTTCTTCCCTGGTGACCATCAGCAACTCCCCCAGCCTGTAAGTCTCCGCAGGGTTTCTGTGCCCCAGGTGCATGATTTTCCACTTCTTGGCATTACTCTGGAGTGTCTACCCTTTTGCAGATCTTCATGTCCTCTGCCAATAGGCAGACCTTGCTGTCTCAGATCCTGTGCTCCACTGGATTCCAAGTGTTCCACAATCCTTTCCTTAAGCAGTGCCTCCCTAATCTTACCCACCACTGAGGAGAGGCTGAACAGCCTATAGTTACCTGCTTCCTCCCTGCTTCCACTCTTGTGAAGAGGGACTACATGTGCCCTCCTCCAGTCCTCCAGAACCACTCCAGTATTAAGCGACTCACTAAACAGAGCTGCCAGCAGTAATGCTAGCACCATCCATAGTTCCTTTAATACCCCAGGGTGTATACCATCTGGTCCCATTGCTTTGTCCACCCTCAGTTTTGTGAGTTCCTCTAGTATTCTCTCTTCTGTAAACAAACTTGTGTTCGCTTCCCTCCTCCTTTGTTTCCGATGCCTATTTGTGGACCTTGTCCCTATTCCTCTTCAGTAAATACTAAACAGAAGTATTTATTCAATATTGATGCTTTTTCTAGGTCTCCCTCCACACACTCCCCCTCATCCCCTCTGAGCCTTACAATCCCACCCCTTGCCTTCCTTCTTTCACTAATGTACCTATAGAATGTCTTGTCCCCTTTCTTTACTCTCTGTGCTAATCTTTTTTTCTGTATGCATCTTTGTGCTCCTTACTGCTTTCCCTGCTTCCCCCTGACTATTTAGGTACACTGCCCTATCCCTTCCTTGTGTGACTCCTTGTATTTTCTGAAAGCCACCTTTTTGGCCCTTACTTTCTCTGCCACCTCCTTTGAGAACCATAGTGGTTTATTCCTTCTCTTGCCCATGTCCAGAAGAGACCGAGGTGCAAAAGGGGGGGAGGAGTGGCCCTGTATGTCAATGAAAATATCAAAGCTACAGAAATTCAGAATACACATAAGGAGCCAGAAGAACTGTGGGTCACCCTGGAAACAGGAAATGGGACAGCCATAAGAACTAGGGTTGTCTACAGGCCCCCAGACCAGGGGGAGGACATAGACACATTACTGTTAGAGGATATACAAAATATGACAGCTAAAGGGGAGGTTCTGATAATGGGAGACTTCAACATGCCGGATACAGATTGGTCAATACCAGCAGGAACATCTGCCAGAACTAGACACATAGTGGATTCCCTGCAGGGGGAGGGCCTCAAACAACTGGTACAAAACCCACAAGAGACAGGGCTATCCTAGATCTAGTACTGACTAACAGGGAAGGGATCACAGATCTCCAGGTAGAAGGTCACCTGGGGGCCAGTGACCATCACATGGTATGGTTCAATTTGGCTACTACATCTAAATCATCCCATTCCAAGGCAAAAATATGGGACTTCAGAGGAGCTGACTTTGATAAGATGGTCAACAGAGTTAAGCTAGCCCTGGCAAAAGACACATAGGTAAGGGGTACAGGCAAAGTGGGCGAGCATTAGATGCAGTACTTGAAGCAACATCCCATTGTGTTAGACAGAAAAGGAAGTGCAAAGAAGAAGGAAACCACTTTGGTTCTCAAATACAGTAGCAGAAAAGGTCAGAGCCAAAAGGCTGGCCTTCAGGAAATATAAGGGAACACAGCGGGATGAAGATAGGGAGGCATACCAAACTGCCCTAAGGGAAGCAGGGAAGGCAGTAAGGCAGGCAAAGTCCCAAACTGAGGAAACACTAGCACAAACAGTAAAAGAAGGTGACAAGACTTTCTATAGATACATAAGTGAAAGGAGAAAGTCCAGAGGGGGTATTGCTAAGCTTAATGGAGAAAAGGGAGCATGTGAGGAGGAGGACCATGTAAAAGCATCTATCCTAAATAGAGACTTTTGCTCAGTATTTACTGAAGAGAAGGTAGGGCAGGGCCCACAGCTCAGCACCATGGACATAGGGGGGAGGGAGGTGAGCACTACTCCCTTCACAAAAGAAAGGGTCCTACAAGAGCTTGCTAAGCTCAGGGTGGATAAGGCAATGGGACCTGATGGCATACATCCCAGGGTACTTAAGGAGCTAAAGGTGGAACTGGCAGAGTCATTAGCAGAACTGTTTAGTGAGTCTCTGAGCACAGGAGAGGTCCCAGAAGACTGAAGAAGGGCTCATGTAATCCCGCTCCACAAGAGTGGTAGCAGGGAGGAGGCAGGAACTACAGACCAGTCAGTCTTACCTCAGTAGTGGGCAAGATTATGGAGGCACTCCTTAAGGAAAGGATAGTGCAACACCTGGAATCCATAGGGCACAGGATCCAGGACAGCATGGGTTTACAAAGGAAGGTCCTGTCAAACTAATCTCATAGATTTCTTTGACTGGGTAACCAGAATGGTGGACCAAGGGGGAGCAGTTGATGTCGCCTACCTTGACTTCAGCAAAGCTTTTGACATTGTTCCACATAGAAGATTGATAAATAAGCTGGGTAGGCTCAGGGTGGGTCAGAAGTTGGTCAACTGGGTGGAAAACTGGTTGACAAGCAGAAAACAGAGAGTGGTGGTAAATGGTATACAGTCAGAAGAGATGCAAGTCACAAGTGGGGTACATCAGGGATCAGTCCTGGGGCCAGTCCTCTTCAACATCTTCATTAGTGACCTTGCAGATGGACTAGAGGGTAAGGCTTGTCTGTTTGCAGATGACACCAAGATCTGCAACAGAGTAGATGATCCAGATGGGGTGGGCAGAATGAGAAGAGATCTGGATAAACTAGCAAAATGGTCAGAAGAGTGGCAACTGGGATTTAATGCAAAGAAGTGCAATGTCATGCACATAGGGAAGAGAAACCCCGAAGCCACCTATAGGCTGGGAGGGGAGTTGCTAGCAGTCACAAAGGAAGAAAAAGACTTGGGCATCATCACTGATGACCTGAAATCATCCAAGCAGACTCTAAAGCAGTAGGTAAGGCTAGGGGGGTGTTAGGGTGTATTAGTAGGGGTATCACAAGTTGTAAGAGGGAGGTCATAATCCCTCTTTACAAGACACTGGTTAGGCCCCATCTGGAATACTGCTTGCAGTGTTGGAGGCCACACCTTCACAAGGACATTAACCAAATTGAGGCAGTCCAGAGAAGGGCAACCAAAATGGTGCAGGGACTGCATCAGATGACATATGAGGACAGATTAACAGAGCTCAATATGTATACCCTTGAGCAAAGGAGGGAGAGAGGTGATATGATCGAGGCATTCAAACACCTTAAGGGCATTAACAAGGTGAAAGAGTCTAACATGTTTAAATATAAGAAAATAGCAGGACAAGAGGACACAGCATGAGATTAGAGGGGGCCGATTAAGGGGAATGTGAGGAAATTCTTTTCACAGAAAGGTGGTGGATGCATGGAATAGCCTACCTCAAGAAGTGGTGGCTATGAATACAGTGCAGGACTTCAAACAGGCATGGGATAGGCATAAGGGAGCAATACAAATGAGTATGAATAGATAGGCCACTGACAGAGCAAAGGCCGATGGCACATTTATAAGGTAGAAAAAGAAATGGGCAGACTGGATGGGCCATGCGGTCCTTATCTGCCGTCAACTTCTATGTTTCTGTGTCTCTCAGCCTAATGCACTGATTTTTCACCTCCACTATGACTCCTTTTAGGTATGCCCACTGTTCCTCAATCCACCCCCCCTTGCATCTTTCCTCACCAGGGCTTCTTTGATAGATATCCCCATCCTAGCAAAGTCTGCCCTCCTGAAATCCAAGACCCTCACCTTTGTGTGGCTTGGCTGCATCACTGTACCTACAGTGGCGTCCCACAGGATGAAACCCAATTCTGCAGCACGCTGCTGAATGCTGCAGCAGATCTACTGAATAAAGCAATATAATTTCCATGACAATTAGTCCCTATTGTCATTCAGGAAAATGGGACAGTGCCAGGATGAAGTGAATGCCACAGTTTCCTGCATGACAAAGGGGACTAATTGCCATTGAAATTACATTGCTTTATTCAGTAGGTCTGTTGCAGCATACCGCAGAGTGCTTTAAAAGTGGGTTTCATCCTGGGGTTGCCACTGTATATTAAACCACACTGTACATAACCGGGAAAGTTTTGGAAAAAAGGGCACTTGATGTCCAACAGCTGTGTCCTGTCAATAAATAAATAAATAAAGATTATTTACTTTACATACTTAAAACAAGCCCTAATCATCTGTGTAAAGCATTTCTTCTGACATGAGAATGTCAGTAATGTAAACTGATTTAAAACTTGTTCACCGTACCTAAGTATTTTATCTGATGAAACATGCCATAAAAGCATGTAAGTGCCAAGAAAGTTAAAACATTGTAGTCTTTGATTTTTAGTTTACTTTTAGTAATAAACCAGGCTATGTTATCACTACCGAGTCTGTACCCAACTTCTGTCTGTAGAGTTCATCCTCATTGTTAAATATTCAATCAAGAACTGCATCAACTTGCAGGAATATGATCTGCCAGCATTAGCTTTATCAAAGTGCAAATTTTCTGTAGGGTATCACGGTAAGGTTATGTCATTCAACGAGTCTTTGGTTATCATATTACCAATGAGAGATGTAATGAAAAAATAAGGAAAACAAAAATGAATTCACAAAAAAAGACTGTAACAAATAATGAGGATGGTTGGTGAAAAAAGATGCCTTCAAAAGAAGTCAAAAAGTGAAAAGCTGAGGCCAGCCCTCCAGTGCAGCAGTTGGATTTCTGCTTGCAATGCCAGCGACCCGGGTTCAGGAATGAGCCCAGGAAGCTGGAGGGCCGGCTGGGGGAGAAGGCTTGAGTGTCCCTAGGACAGCTTGCCTTCTCCAGGGAGGGAGGAGGGGTCGACATCCCGGTGCAAGACTGGCCCTAGGCAGAGGTCTGGGGCACAGCATGCACCGAGATGCAGCTAGGAGAGGACATTGCGGTCATCAGCGCTATGCGCCTTGACGTCAGGGTTCATGCGACAGCCACAGAAACACAGAGGAGGAAAAATCTCTCCAGACTCTGGGTAGACAGAGTCCCGGAGCAGACCCCTCATGGCTCACACCTGCCTGGCCGATCTCAGAGCCTGACAAAACAGGTTAAGCTCGGGGTGTAAGGGCCCCACCTTGTCCCCGCCTGGGGGGGTAAACCAAGGCTGCATGGGGGTTCACAGACGGCACAGGTAGGTGGCAGAAGCAGGGGCAAGACTTCACTGGAGACTCCCGAAGAAACGGAGCCTAGGGAGGGGAGGGGAGGAGGGTAAAAAGAAAGTAAAAAAAAAAGTGAAAAGCATTTTAGTGGTCCTTATTGGACATGACAAGATGTGGATGCTGTGGGTGTGAATGAGTCCCAATATTCTTAATCATTTCAGGGTTTACATTCCAGCCCCTATTATTCATAGAAACATAGATTTTGTCAGCAGAAAAAGGCACAAAGGTCCATCCAGTCTACCCGTTTCCCTGCATAGGACCGACGACCCCAATGCGCACCCCAATGCCGGTTGGGGGTGGGCTGGGGTCCAAGGGCTTTCAACCCTAACACCGAATTTACTCACTTTGTCACTGTGGAACAACCCTAACTAATGCATTAAATGGAGTTTTTGCCTCTTATTTCCCTTCTTTTGAGAATGATAATGAGAAATAGTGAATGTAATGCAGCGGCAGGAGTCTGAGCCTAACAGGAACAACAAGCACAGAGCGCTAACAGTGGTGCACAGCAAGGTAGCATAAGTGCGAATGAGAACAGAAAGGGTAACACACACGGTGGCGTAGATGGGAACTGGTCTGCCACGTGATGTGTTGTCACATAGTAACATGGTGCCTGCAAATGGAAATGTCAGTGGGCATGGTGACGCAAAGTGAAACAGAAAGAGAAACAGTACTGTAGACACAAATGGCAAAAAATAACAGAAACGCAAGCGCAAATGAAAACACAAAGGATAACGCACATGGTGGCATAGACGTCAACGGTAAGTGAAACTGGTACGGAACCGCAAGCGGAAAGGGCAACGGTAACAGTAATGTAAGTGCACAGGCTGGTTTTCCCCAAAAGCTGCATAGAGAAAGACAGTGAGTACAAAGAATGTATGCATAATAATGGGTATCGGAGCAGAAAGTGAGGACTTGGAATACTAAATAGGTTATATCTCAGGAAGCGTACGACGTAGAAAAAAAAATTAAAAGTCATATGATTTACGACTGTCCTGGCTAGATTTATGGGGGCTAAGCATTTTTCCAACGAAAAGTCTGTATCTCGCACCGTTTCCGAGATACGGGCCCTGAAAGGCACTGCAAACGCCGTAATGTTATCATATGGGAAAAAAAGAGAAGTTCAGAGTGCCATAACTTTGCCTCCCTGTAATATTTTTACACCAAACCACTGAAAGGCACATCTGTGGGCTGTTGGCTGTCTTCCCTCCAAATTTCAGGAAAAAGACCAAACTGTTATTTTGCAGCAGGGTGCCAAAGGATTCCTGTAATGTGTCGCGTGCCGTAATGTTATCCTATGGGAAAAAACATCAACTTTAGAGTGACATAACTTTGCCACCGTGTAATATTTTTTCAACACAACACTGAAAGGCACATCTGTGAGATGTCGGCTGCGTTTCTTCCAAATTTCAGCCCAAAACTCCCAACCGTTCTTTTGCAGCGGGGTGCCAAAGAATTGCTGTAATTTCCCCACAGCCTAGAAAAGCACTGTCGCAATTTGCGAAAGCTTTTGCAAAAATTTGCGACACTTTCATGAGCATGAAAGTACTTTGTGAAAGTACTTTTTCCAGAAATTTGAAAAACATATTTCTGGGGTGTTTTACCCCAAAATAAAGACATGGCTAGCATCCTCAGGCTCCGACTAGGTGAATACAAAAATAATTAGATTGCTAGATGGTCCCAAATTTAAATGGCAAGCATTTTTCTGATCACTAACTGAAAACAAGATGGCAGATTTTGCGAAGTAAGAGGGCCATTTATGATAAAAATGCATTGCGACACTGTCGAACTTTTTTGTTGCCGTTTCCATTGACTAATAATGGAAATTGTTTTTGAATAACTTTGAACCGATTAATATTTTTCACGAAATCTTCAAAAGGCACATGGGACCCGGCGCATGTTCCCTGAAGATTTTGGGCTGGTCGCTTCAAACCGTGCGACCTGTAGGCAACGATCGTAGAATTCCAGAAAAGCGTAAATGCATGCGCAGATCACGCTTAATAACTCCGCAGCCGTGTATCTGACCGATATGAAACTTGGCAGATCCCAAGGCATATGGGTCTTGATTGTGTATTCCAGATTTCAGGCAAATCCATCAAATAGTTCCAAAGTTATTAAGGTGCAAAATTTTGGGTTTAACATGTAAATGGCTCCTCTACCATAATACACACATATATATATATATATAAACAGTGGCTCGGTAGTGCCACTATAGTTAGGGTTGAATACCCCATTTAAGGTTAAAGTGTGAAATTTTGCACCTTGATAACTTGCCACCATTTGATGTATTTGCCTGAAATTTGGCAGGCACAGAGCAGTAGCATAGATCTTGATATCTGCCAAGTTTCGTATTGGTCAGATATACGGTTGCGGAGTTATAAAGCAACATTCTGTAGTGCATTTACGCTTTTTTGCGCATTCTTTGCTCGCACCTACAGGTCACACAGTTTGCGCGACCAGTCCAAACACTTCAGGGAACATGCAGCCAGGGTCTCCAATGTGCCTTTCAAAGATTTCTTGAAAAAATTGAACGGTTCAAAAGTTATTTAAAACAAGTTTCCATTATAGTCAATGAGAAAAGTTAACAAATGTTCGACAGTGTCGCAAATGCAATTTTTAGTGTCGCAATGACCCTGTAGTGTCGTGAGTCAGCCATTTTTTAGTTACTGATCACAGAAATGCTTGGCATTTAAAATTGGGACCCCTAGAGGACACAATTATTTTTGTGTTTACCTAGTCGAGCCCTGAGGATGCTAGCCATGTTCTATTTTGGGGTTAAACACCCCAGAAATATGTTTTGAAATTTTTGGGAAAAGTAATGTTGCAAAGTAGTGTCGCACCTGCGACACTTTCGTGATTTTATTTGCGAAAGTGTCGTGTTTTGCAACACTACTTTGCGACACTATGGCCAAAATAACAGGAATTCTTTGCCACCCTGCTGCAAAACACTGGTTTGCTCTATTGGGCTGAAATTTGGAGGGAAGAATGCCAACATCCAACAGATGTGCCTTTTGGTGATTTGGTGACAAAATATTTGCAGGGATGCAAAGTTACAGTACTCCGAGGTTGACGCTTTTCCCCATAGACTAACATTGCGGCATCTGCCGCACCTTTCGGGGCCCGTATCTCAGAAACGGTTCGAGATACAGACTTTTCATCAGAAAAATGCTTAGCCCCCCCAAGTGCAAAACTAGCCAGCAAAGTAATAAATAATACGACATTTTAATTTTTTTTCTACGTTGTACGGTTCCTGAGATATGAGCAATTTAGTATTCCAAGTGCTCATTTTCTGCTCCGAGGCCCATTATTATGTATACATTCTTTGTACTCACTGTGTTTCTCTATGGAGCTGTTGGGGAAAACCAGGGTGTGCGCTTCCATTGCTGTTACAGTTAGCGTTTCCACTTGCGTTTCCATACCGTTTGCGTTAGCTTTCCCGTGTATGCCACCGTGTGCGTTAACCTTTGCATTTTCGTTTGCGCTTGCGTTTGTGTTACTGTTACCATTTGCGTTTCCAGTACTGTACCTGTTTGTGTTTCGATTTACGTCACTGTGTGCATTTCCATTTGCGTTTGCAGCTGCCCTTCCATTTGCATTTCTTTTTTGTTTGGCATCATCGTTGCTGTTACCATTACCATTTGTGTTTCCAGTTGCGTTACCATCACTTTGCATGTTACGGTTTCCGTACGCACTTGCATTTCCATTTCTGTTTCCTTTGGTGTTATTGTTGCTGTTACCATTAGCATTTGCATTTCCAATTGCAGTACCATGACCATGCGCACTACCATTTGCATTTCCGTACGCACTTGCATTTCCATTTGTGTTACTGTTTGCTTTGCTGTCATCATTGCTGTTACTGTAACTGTTTGTGTTTCCAATTCCATTACCAATACTGTTTGCATCTTCATCACCGTTTGCGTTTCTGTTGCCCTTAGCATTTGCGTTTTTGGTTGTGTTTCCATTGTCAATTACATTAATGTTCCCTTCTCCAGTGCCATAGCCTTAACTGTTTGCATTTCTGTTTGCCTTTCTGTTATCATTTGCATTTCTTTTACCATTTGTGTTTCCATTGGCGTTACCATTTACGTTACTGTTTTCGTTAACGTTTGCGTTTCTGTCGCCGATACCGTTTGCGTTATCATTTCTGTTTTCATTAATGTTTGCGCTTGCATTTCTCTTACCATTTGTGTTACCATTTGCGCTTGTGTTTGCGTTACAGTTACCGTTACTATGTGACAAAAAATCACTTCCCACCACCACATTCCATTCACTATTTATAGTCCTCATTCTCAAAAAGAGGGGAAATGCATGGCAAAAAACTCGTTTAATGCATCAGTTAGGGTTGTTCCACAGCGACAAAAGTGAGGAAATTCGATATTAGGGTTGCCACCCCCTTGCACCCCACCCCACCCTGCCCCCACCAACAGGCATCGAGGTGTGCATTGGGGTCGCCAGTCCCAACCTCACCCCATTCTCCACACTGCATCACCTCAGCTTGCTTACACATGGCATGGGGTAAGAGTTAGACCGATGACCCCAGCGCACACCCCGATGCCTGTTGGTGGGGGTGGGTGGGTGCAAGGGGTGGCAACCCTAACATCAATTTCCTCACTTTTGTCGCTGTGGAACAACCCTAACTGATGCATTAAACAGAGTTTTTGCCATTAAAAATATATATATATATATATATATATATATATATATATATATACACAGTATTTATAAAATGGGTAAGACGTAAGGAATCATCTAGTTGGTCGAAACACATCACATGGCCATGTGTATATCAGAGTGCGACCACACACCTGCACTTTCAGCCCCCTTCCAAATCAATTCTACCATTTTATAAGATAGATAACACACTCTAGGGTGTGCAGTTGTGCTCTGATATCCGCACGCCTTGGGTAGTTGACCCACACCAAGGCATGCATATATCGGAGCATGACCACACACCCTAGAGTGAGTTATCTATTACATATATAAGAGATATGCAATGGAAGCAAGTGTAATAAATGATTTATCTGCACAAGAGCAGTTTGACCTTGGGTAACCTCATGATTGGCGTAAGCCACGAATGAGGTGTCCAAGGTCAAACTGCTTGAGTGCAAATAAATCATTTATTACATGAGTTTTCCATTGCATATTCCATTTATGCAATTCTTTTGTTTTTGCTTTTATAGGGGGCATTTGTTAGTCAAAAAAGTGAATAAAAATTGAATTTTCTGCCAGTTTTTGCTGATTATAGAAAATGTAAAAGGAATCTAGACATGAAACACCTCTCATTTTGTAGATATTTTTAAGCTGAACAACTTTTGTGCTCAAAGTACCATACTGTCATTTTTTGTTTTTAAATTATTTGCATTTGTTTGATGAAAAAGTGCACAAAAATTAAATTTTCTGCTGTTTTTTGCTAATTCTGAAAAAAAAACTAAAAATTATCTATAAATGAAACACCACTCATTTTGTAGATATTTCATGCTGAATAAACTTTGTGCTCACAGTACCATGCTATCATTTTTCATTTTAAAGTTATTCACATTTGTTTGTGACAAAATGAAAAAAAAAATACAAATTTTCTGGTGTGTTTTTGCTAATTATCAAAAAATCTAAAACGTATCAATAAATAAAACACTACTCATTTTGTAGATATTTCCGTGCTGAACAACTTTTATGTTCACAATACCATGCTATAATTTTTTGTTTTAAAGTTATTCGCATTTGAATATGGTTAATACTGTTACTGAGGCCAAACATTCTAAATGGCATAAGCACTGTATAGATAAATGGCTGATGACATAAGCACTGTGTGGATAAATGGCTTATGACATAAGCACTGTATACATAAATGAAATTTATGTACACCGTTACTCAGATAAATGGATTTATCACACTCTGTTTATCTCCACCCATTGTAAAATATATATATATATATATATATATATATATATATATATATATATATATATATATATATATCTGTAATAGATAAACCACTTGAGGTGTGCGGTCACGCCTGATATACGCACGCCTGGTGCGTCATTCACCTACATGCAGATATCAGAGTGCCAATCAAGACACCCCGAGTGGTTTATCTAGCTTATAAAATGTCAAAATAGTTTTGGAGGGGGGTAAAAGTGCAGGTGTGTGGTCACGCTCTGATATACGCACGGCCATGTGATGTGTTTTATACAATCAGAAGTTTGGATCTGGATCACTCCTTTTTATCCATTTTATAAATATATATATATTATAGTGGCACGGTAGTGCCACTATAGTTAGGGTTGAGTACCCTATTTAAGGTTAAAGTGTGGAATTTGGCAGCTTAATAACTTTGCTACCATATGACAGATTTGCCTGAAATTTTGTATGCATAGAGCAGTACCATAGATCTCTGGATCTGCCAAGTTTCGTAATGGTCGGATATACAATTATGGAGCCACATAGCGCCGTAGAATGTGGTATTTACGCTTTTTTGCTCATTCTTTGCTCATGCCTACAGGTTGCACGGTTTGCCCGTCTGGTCCAAAACCTTCAGGGAACATGTGGCTGGGGTCTCTGATGTGCCTTTCAAAGATTTTGTGAAAAAATATTAAATGGCTCAAATGTTATTCAAAAAACAAGTTTCCCATTATAGTCAATGGGAAAAGTTAACAAAAAGTTTGACAGTGTTGCAAATGCAGTTTTTAGTGTTGCAAATGACTCCTGTAGTGTCACAAATCTGCCATCTTGTTTTCAGTTGGTGGTCACAGAAATGCTTGGCATTTAAATTTGGGGCCCTCTAGGGACACAGTTCTTGCTGCATTCACTGTCTCGAGCCCTGAGGATGCTAGCCATATCTTTTTTGGGGGGTTAAACATCCCAGAAATACTAACATACTATTTGCCAGCAGATTAGGCCTTACGGTCTATCGAGTCTGCTCGAACCTTAGATCCTTAGTTGGGTGCTGAGGCCCTCCCATCCCTTGTGCTCCAGAAACCCCTATCATCCATCCCCACCCCTTGGGACAGGCCATCATCTGATACATCCACTTTCTGTGTCTGTCCCACCCTCTCTTGAAGCCCTCCACTGTGGATCTCTGAACCAGCTCACCAGGCAGTGCATTCCAAGGGTCCACCACCCTCTCAGTGAAAAACCTCCTCCTTCCTCACCCCTTCCACCTTCCAACTTCAAACCATGTCCTCTGGTGATACCTCCCTGCTTTAGTCTAAAGATCCCTCCATGTTTACCCTATTTATTCCCTTGAGGCACTTGAAGACCTCAATCATGCCCCCCCGGCTCTCCTCTCCTCCAATGAAAACAGGCAGAGCTCCTCAAGTCTGTCCTCATACGTCAAATCCCCTAGCCCTCGTATCATCTTAGTTGCCCTCCTCTGTACCCTCTCCAGGAGCTGTATGACCCTTTAAAGTGTGGTCTCCAGTACTGTACACAGTACTCAAGGTGTGGTCTAACCAGCCCATTGTACAAATATGTTTTTGATATTTTTATAAACAGTAGTGTCGAAAAGTAGTGTCGCACTTTTGACACTTTTGTGCTTTTGTTTGCGAAAGTGTCGCAAATCACGACACTACTTTGCGACACTATGCTGAAAAGAATAGGAAATCTTTCCCACCCTGCTGCAAAAGAACAGTTTGGTCTTTTGGGCTGAAAGTTGGAGGGAAGAAAGCCAAGATCCCACAGATGTGCCTTTTGGTGGTTTGGTGACAAAATATTAGAGGGATGCAAAGTTACAGCACTCTGAATTTGACAATCTTTCCCATAGGCTAACATTACGGCATCCGCTGCTCGTTTTGGGGCCCGTATCTCAGAAACGCTTCGAGATATGGACTTTTCGTTAGGAAAATATTTAGCCCCCCACTAGAGGGCTAAGCACAAAACTAGCCAGGAAAGTCATAAATTATATGAGATTTTAATTTTTTTCTACATCGACGGTTCCTGAGATATAAGCAATTTAGTATTCCAAGTGTTAATTTTTTGCTCCGAGGCCCATTATTATGCATACATTCTTTGTATTCACTGTGTTTCTCAATGCAGCTTTTGGGGGAAAAAAAAGTGTGTATGTTTTCGTTACTGTTACAGTTAGCGTTTCCACTTGCGTTTCCGTAACTGTTTGAGTTAGCATTCCCATCAACGCCACCGTGTGAGTTATCCTTTGTTCTTGCACTTACATTACTGTTAACATTTGCATTTCCATTACTGTTTTTGTTTGCATTTCCTTTTGCGTCACCTTGTGCATTTCCATTTGCATTTGTGTATGCATTTCCGTTTGCGTTTCTGTTTGTGTTCCTTTGGTGTCATCATTGCTGTTACCGTAAGCAGTTGCATTTCCAATTGCGTTACCACGACCATTCGCATTACAATTTGCATTTCCGTATGCGCTTGCATTTGCGTTTCTGTTTTCATTAAAGTTTGTGCTTGTGTTTCTATTACTGCTTGTAGTTATCGTTTATGTTTGCATCACCATGCATGACTACTTTCGCTGCGCTATGCATTACATGTATTTCATTATTATTATAGGGCACATTCTCAAAAAGAAGGGAATTTATGGCAAAAACCCATTTAATGCATCTTTTAGGGTTGTTCCACAGCAAAAAAGTGAGGAAATTCAGTGTTAGGGTTGAAAACCCTAACTGCACACCCCCCCACCCCCACCACACATACATACATGCAAGTAGGGGAAGGACCAAGGCAACACAACCAATCACACACAACCAGCAGCAGGTAACAGGAATAACATACAGCTATCTAAACCATGAAACCACACACCCATGCTCCCATCGGGCTGTGGTATGGGGTTGTCACTGCTAACTGTCATCCTGGACAGTCCATGCACTGCTAAACACACATCATGATATGACACTTTCGTGTTTGCAAAAGTATTTTGTGAAAGTATGCTCCTAATGACTGCACATCTTTGCCATCATCCTGCAAGCAAACGGTTGGGTCCTTTGGGCTGACATTTGCAGGGTGGCAAGACCTGGTCCACAGATGTGCTTTTTCCTGCTATTGTTCTAAAATACTTAAGAATTACAAAGTTACAGTGTTCCAAAATTGAGCAATTTGCCATAGACTCACATTGTGGCACCCATGATGCCTTTCGCCACCCATATGTTGAAAACGAAGCGAGGTATACCATTTTCGCTACTGCCAGCTTGATTCACCTTTATGTGAACTAACCTTGAAGAACAACTTTGTAACTAATGTATCATATCTGAAGTTGGATTTCTCCACTTCCTACAGTGACACATATATACATCTTCTGCTGGATGTGTATGATTGGTTGTGTTGCCTTGGTCCTTCCCCTACTTGCATGTATGTGTGTGTGTGTTTGGTGGTGGGGCGGGGGAATGCGCAGTTAGGGTTTTCAACCCTAAAACTGAATTTCCTTGCTTTTGTCGCTGTGGAACAACCCTAACTGATGCATTAAACTGAGTTTTTTTGCCATGAATATATATATATATATATATATATATATATAGTATATTATGCATATAGTGTGCTGCATTTTTTGATGACTCCACATTGCTTTGTTATTCTCTGCTACTTTATGTATTGTACATTTTACTCTGTAATGTTTACTGACTTCAAATTGCTGTTTCATTGCTGACTTATGTGTACCATACCGAGTTCCACCTTGTAAATGAGTTATTCTCAATGGTACTTTGCCTGTTAAAATAAAGACTGCTTGATTGATTGAAATCCCTTTCTTGTACATCCTGTGGTGAGATAAGGCCATACCTTATTATTTTGGGCATGTTTTATATATTTGTTTATGTGAGAAATGTATCAGATGCCAGGGTGGTCCAATGTAGGTGCAAGGGATCATGGGTACAGACCATGGGCCCTGTAGACCGATGTGATTTTCTTGTTACTACAGAAAAAAACTGTTTTAAGCTAGCAGAGGCTAGAGTTAATGAAATTATGTAAAAGGAAACAAAAGAAATAATTAACCAGATTTGGCCAGCTGGCAGGTCCATTTGTGTCTCAAAGGACCCCAGCACATTTGGTGCCTCCTTGTCTACCTTTCCTTTGTTTTTAGAGGGCTACTTCAGCTCATCTTGTTACCAGTTGAATGGGATACCATTTATGTAGATAGCTGCATTTAGTGTTGATTAACGACAGCTATCTCTCAGCAGGAAGGCTGGGATGTTCCCCCAGAATTCTGGTTCCAGCGGGTTGACCCCTGAGTTTTTTTTATTCTTACTTATTCAGAACTGCATATCTCTGTGTTATAATAAAATACTGAAATCAGATTGATTGGGTAACCATAGACACAGAATACTAGCCAGTTGCAGGGCAACCACTATCCATTGGACCTGCCCTTTGTAAACCTCTTAAAACCAGGATGCAGAGGTCTCTGATCCTTTTTAGTTTTCAAGCTTATAGCCTTTTGCATTTTGGAACCCTGCCTGTCTGTCTGCTTAGCAGAGCAGAGACAATTTCTTTTCAAGAACATTCTCCTGGACTACCATGAAACAAGATCTTCAGCTGCCACTTCTAAGGACTTTTCACTTCAAACTTCATCACTAAGGACTTGACATAGACTTTAAATCTCAGAGATTTAAAGTGTAGGTTTTTATGTATATTTTCCATTTTATTTTCAATGCCTTGTGTGATGTTCTGCCACCTGCTTACTGTTATATTGTATGATATTTGTATTATAAATAAATGGTACATGTATGTGATTGTCTGCCTAGGACACAAATCAGCCCGTATATGAGAGACTTGACATTTGACCTCAAAAGTGTCAGTGTGAGTGAAGCAGCAGGCTGTCATGACACTGGCCAGGGAAACCACTAATTAAAGACTTTCTTCCAGAGGGACAGTTTATTACCCCATATAACCTGTTCCTGCTTTTGAAGCTGGAAACTAAATATGAATTTTATGATCCTAGCAGGAAGAGAAGTCATTTGGCTGATCCTTTATGGTTTTCTCACCTAGTAGAGAACTAGTTACAGATTGTGGGGTTATGAAACATCAAAGGGAATGTTTTGATCAAAGAGACTCGTATTTTGGGAAATTGCTAGTTGCTGATTTTCACAGTAATAACCTACATCCTTGTGGATATCCATACTCAGATTACTGATTTATCACAGATCTAACAGTGACCTCATGGGTGATGTCAACAGGAGGTGGAGAAAACTGACTTTTGAATATTGCCTGCATTTGAGATTTTATTGCAGAAGGACTCAAATCAAAGACACATAATCTGTGGACTGGTAACTAGGCACTTTAGAAAGATTTAATTCAGCTGGAACTTTTAAGTATTTTGGTAGGTGTCTTTGTGTTCTGTTACTTCCCAATTATTTTATTGGCTGTAAGTTATTAATATATTTGTTCTGTGTTTGATATTTTACCTATTTTACAATTTTTAGTAAACAATATTTTCCTTGAAATACTGCCTGTGGCTTCTCAGTTTCTCTTGCATGTGAATGCTGAACCAGTGTTTAATTTTGACAGCTGTTAAGGGCTTAAATGTGTTACCAATCTTGCTAAAGGTAAGAATAGACCTAGGTCTCATATTGAGTCAAAAGGGTACATTTTGAAAACCTGGCTGGGTGCCCCTGGGTGAAGGATTATATTGCATTTCCCCAAAGAGAGTATATATATCTGAGCCTGTTAACTGGGTACATTAGCAGAAGGTTTACATTTGACCCCCAGGACTCAAGGCTGGTAGGTGATTCAGACCCAAAACAGACAGGAGGGCTACTCTGTTTGTCTCCTGTTCACACTATTGCACTTCAAGGTTGGCACTGTGGGAGTAGAGGGTCTGACCTGCGGACCACGTTTGTGACAGGTTTGGTTGGAGCTGTGCGATTTGAAAGCATTTGGTAACATGAGCATTAACAGTTCAGTATGTCAGATTAATACTGTACAGCTCACATGCAAAATAAGGCGGTGATTTTTAAAAAAGTAAACAGAACTATATCATTGTGCTTACAGTCTAAGTTCCCTATCTGTTTTTTTTTCTGGTGAAAGTTAGTGTAGCTGTAGTTAGGGAAGAAGATGGCTTCCAACTACAGCGAGCACACTGCAGACTACCTGAGGCAGTTGTGCCAAGAGAGAGGAGCCCAGCACTAGGGCAGAACCAAAAAGCACCTCATAGAGGCTGTTGTGGCAGTCGATGCTCAAAGCCTCGAGTCACAATCTGCGACTGAAAAGGCCAAACCTTGGGCATGGAGGGGTCATGGTCTAGTGCAGTGTCCAGATCCAGTGAGGAGGACAGCAGGACCAGTGCAAGCCAAGGGCCACAGCAGCAGGGGAAGGTCACCACCATTCTGGAGCCAGAAGGGATCAGGATGCAGATGGATTTGCAGAGAATGGAGCTGGAGTTCGAGAGGGAAGAGAAGTGAGAGTAGCGACAGGCTGAGGAAGAGTAGTGAGAAGCTGAGTGACAGCAGTGAGAGGCTGAGCGAAAAGAGCATGAGCGACAGAGGCAACATGAACTGGAGAAGCTACGACTCCAAACACCAGCACCAGAGCAGATAAGTGGCCTGGGGTTAACTGGAACTCCAGGACTGGGTTACAAATTAAATTCTAAATTGATAGCTGAATTTAAAGAGGGGGATGATATGGATGCCTTTTTAAATTCCTTTGAAAAAGTATGAATTCAGGCAAATATTCCTAGAGGGTCCTGGACCTTCCAGTTATCCTCGCTACTTACCAGAAAAGTTCAGGATGCATTGTGTCAAATAGACAATGAGGACAGTAATGATTACAGTAAACTTAAAGCTGCACTTTTAAAAAATATGAGCTAACAGCAGAGGCATATAGAGCTAAATTCCATAAGCTCAGGAGAAGCCCTGACATGAGCTACGAGGAGCTAGCCACAAAACAACCTCAGTTTTTAAAACATTGCTGGGAAGGAATTGAAGCAGACTCTGTAGACAAAAATTTAAAATATTTTACTGTTAGAGCAGTTTTTTGGGGTATATCCAGCAAAGCTAAAAACCTGGCTACAGGACCGAGATCCAAAAACAGTGCAAGAGACTGCTGAACTCTCGGACCGCTATGCCAGGAGCAGACATGTTCTGAGAGGAAATGAGGCTGACATGGCAGTGCAGAAAGGGAAAAGTGCACCTTCATGGCAGCTAAAACCCTTCCTGCCTCCACCAAAACCAGGTAGCCCCGCGTTACAAAGAAAAGATTTACCTGAGCAAAGAAATGAATGTTGGGTTTGCAAAAAATGGACATATTACCCTGCACTTGGGGCTCAAGCCCCCACCCTGTCTAACAGGCTCCCTGTTGGGCACAGTTATTTAGTCTGTTTCTGTGTGTATCTGACTGTGTTTACTTATTCTAGTTTTAGTTTTCCTGTATTTTTTGCATTCCTTTGTTTAAAAACCAAATGTACCTAAATGTTCTCATTCTAATTCTGTTGCCTAGTTTGTCTCAGTCCTCTGTATAATCACCTACTGGTTCTAAATGTACTAATGTGGAACCTATGTAAAGAGCTCTGAGCTCCAATGGTTAATCCGAGATCAGAAATAAATAAATAAATATTGCAAGGCAGTGTCCCAAAAGGACACACAGTGCACAGAGTGGTGCTAATAAAGAAGTCGGTTGTTTGTGTGTCCCTGAAAGCATGCCAGGAAACATGAGGGAACAAATGCACCCAGTCACTGTGAATGGTGTAGACACATGGGTTAAGGGACACAGGGGCGTCCCTGACATTGGTAAAAGGGGATTTGATAGAACCTGATCAGCTTATAACCAATCAATTTGTGACTGTATGGAGATTCACTGGGGAGGAGAAAATATTGCCACTCACTAGTGTCCTCCTAGACTGGGGTGAGATGGGGGGACTGTGCAAAAGATTGCCGTAGCAGAAACTTTGGCTATCGATGTAATTATTGGTAACAATCTCAAACAGGGGATGCTGTGTGCAGTTACATGCAGCCAAGCAGCAAAGGAAAATTGTAGTTCCCTGGACCCCATAGAAGCCCCTGTAGAAACCACTGGGAGGCTGGTTCCCCAGCCTGTGTCTCCTGATATGGAGAATAATGAAAGAGGGGTAGAAATTCCCCATGTAGCAGTTAACAGAACAGCTATGGAGGGTTACCCTAAGGAGGAAGGTGTGACCCATAGTCAGAGGTTTAGGGATGGTAGTGATCCTGAATGCCCTGATGCTAGAGCTAGGGACCCTAGTGTAGACACTGAAGGGGACCTGACCCATGCCTTGAGAATGTGTGAGGAATTTGCAGCTGCTCAGAAAAGTGACTAATTTAGAGAAGCTGAGGGCTTGGGCAGACTCTGACGGGGCACAGGGAGGTGTTGGGAAACATAAAGTTTATTGCGACAATGGACTGATGTATACACAGGATGTAAAGACAGAGGGAGGGGTGATGGGCAGGCAGCTTGTTGTTCCCCAGGGGTACCGTGAGCAGTTGATCAACACTGCACATGATATTCCCATGTCTGGTCATCTGGGAATCATGCGCACTACGCAGCGGTTGGCCCAGAATTTCTACTGGCCAAACTTCACCCAGCAGGTGAAGGAGTATTGCAGGTCTTGTCACTGATGCCAAGAAATAGGGAAGGTGGGTAAGAAAACCCAAGCCACCTTAATTCCTTTACCCATAGTGGAGGAGCCATTCCAGAGGGTGGGAATGGATATTGTGGAGCCTTTAAATACCACCAGCTCCTCTGGGAAGAGGTTCATCTTAACTGTGGTGGATTGTGCCACCCGGTACCCAAAGGCAGTTGCCCTATCCTCACTGAGGGCAGACAAAGTGGCAGATGCCTTGCTAGGGATTTTCTCCCATGTTGGGTTTCCACAGGAGGTTATCATTGATCTAGGCGGTTCCTTCATGTCGGACCTGATAAAATGTTTGTGGGAGAAGTGTGGGGTGGTGCAGAGAGGCGTGACACCTTATCACCCACAAGGCAATGGGCTTTTGGAAAGATTTAATGTTACCCTTAAATCAATGCTCCAAGTGTTTGCTGAACAGCATGGGAGGGACTGGGAGAAATACCTTCCCCACCTGTTGTTTGCATATGGGGAGGTGCCCCAAGTGTTGACAGGGTTTTCCCCCCCTTTGAGCTCTTATATGGACGCAGGGTACGTGGGCCCCTAGACTTGATCCGGGAGGACTGGGAAGGCAAGCACGCCACCCAGGGAGCTCCCATAGTGGATTATATCCTTAGGTTTAGGGAAAGGCTGAAGGAGCTTATGGGGACAGCCCAGAGCAACCTGGCAGCTGCCCAACAAAAACAAAAGGTGTGGTATGACCGCAGAGCCAGAGCTCACTTCGTACATTGTGGGTCAGGAAGTCATGGTCCTAATCTCGGTCTGGAAAGACAAGCTGCAGGCCAAGTGGGCAGGACTGTACAAAGTAGTCAGACAGGTAAATGACATAAACTACATTATAGAGTTACCTGACAGAAGACATACACAAAGAATGTACCATGTCAACATAATGAAGCTATATGCTATTAGGGCTAACATGGTGTTTGCAGTGTGTGGTTCTGGGGAAGGGACAGATGAAGGAGATCCCATTCTGGATTTGTTGTAAGAAAGCAAGAGGGAGTCCTCTGTGGAGGCAATTAAAATGTTGCCCCAGTTGACCCTGGACCAGATCCGGGAAGTAAGGGAGGTTTTTAGCAGGCTTTGCCCCACTGTTTAGCACCAAGCCTGGACTAACCCACTTAGTGATGCACGATGTGGAGACAGGGATACAGGCACCCAGGCACCCATACAGCGGAGAGCATATTGGGTGTCAGAGGCTGTCCAAAAGGACATTAGGAGGGAGATGGAGGAAATGCTGGATTTAGGGGAATCCAGAAATGCCACAGCCCCTGGGCCTCACCCGTAGTCCTTGTTCCTAAGCCAGATGGCTCCACTCATTTTTGTGTGGACTATCGTGGACTCAGTGTAGTCCCGAAGTCAGATGCCCACCTAATGCCACAGATGGATGCACTCCTAGACAAGTTGGGAGGGGCAACATGCCTTACAACTATTGACCTGACAAAGGGATATTGGCAGGTAGAGTTAACGGCCAGGGCTAGGGAGAGGTCGGCCTTCATAACTCCGATAGGGTTATTTGAATTTAAAGTAATGCCTTTTGGAATGAAGAATGCCCCGGCCACTTTCCAAAGGTTGGTGAACCAGGTATTAAATGGTGCTGAGGAGTGTGCCGTGGTGTACCTGGATGACATTGCCATCTTTAGTGCCAGCTGGGAGGAACACCTGTCCCACCTTAGGGAAGTGCTGGGCAGGATACAGAGGGCCAGACTTATTGTCAAAGCTGAGAAGTGCCAGGTGGCCATGGCTGAGGTGGCGTACCTCAGACACGTTGTAGGCCAGGAACAACTCCATCCTAACCAAGTGAAAATAGAGGCAGACAAGGCATGGCCCAGACCAGAAACACAGAAGCAGGTCAGGAGTTTTCTGGGGACAGCCGGATACTATAGGAAATTTGTACCAAATTACAGTGCCCTGGCCGCTCCCCTATCCGGCATGTTAAAGAAAAGGATGCCTAAGAAAGTTACTTGGGAACCAGCCTGTGAACAAGCCTTTATCAGACTGAAGGAGACACTGTGCAGTGCTCCTGTATTGACAAGTCCAGACAATAGCAGACCCTTAGTAGTCCAGACTGATGCCTCAGATGTGGGTATTGGGACAGTGCTAAGTCAGACATCCAAACAAGGGAAAGATCACCTCATAGTTAGTGGTGGGCAAACTGGCCAAAATTCGCTCTGTGATGTGATTCACAGAGCAACACGGAATCCGAAAAGTAGCCGAAATGCGAAGAGGAGTACTTTGCATCATAATGGGGAATGTGAAGTCCATTGAAAACAATGACTTCACATTATTCCACCTTCTCCAAACCACTTCTCCACCAATTGTAAGGCAAAGTACTTTGAAATCAATGTACTTCGCCTCACTTCACCTTGCTTTTGAGCCCAAAAGTGAATTTTGCAGTGCTTCATGGGATTGCAGGTCACATGGCCTCTATATTGTTCTGCACAGCCTCAGTTCTGTGTAGTGTGTGGTAGTGGAAGATGGAGACAGTTTCCTCTCAGAGCTCTGTGATTCAAATCCTCTAAAAGCTGTTAAAAAAGCCTTTTTGAGCTATTTTGTTTGCTCACAATTTAGTACATCGATTGTAGGAAACCCTCCTGTGCTCATATCATCGAGTGTTTGTTTGTGTGTGGATTTTGAATGTCAATTTAGAACAGTCAGTCTGTGTACTGTGAAGTATGCTTTGTGGGAGGGGCGTATCTGTGGTGTGTTAGATTAACTTGGAGAAAAAGGCAGTCTTTCTGTTTTGGTTATATTTTTCTTGTATAACTGTGTTACTGTACACACAGTAATATTTTCAGTAATTCTTGACATTCATTTGCTGATTGTTGTGGTGCAGCAGTGTATAATTGCAGTTTGTTTAAAACATTTGGTTATATTACTAAAGATTTTCAATTTGCTACACATTATTTGTAGTGTGTGTGAGTGTGTGTGCGATGCGTGCCATTAAATCAGACACCTTTTATTGTGCCACTGAGTAATTGCAGCAGTGTGAACCTGCTATCCACCACACCTGCATGAATTTTTTATACTGCTTTGTGGTATCTTTACTGATAGTGGACTGTTACTGCAGTGCACTACCTTCCCCCCAACCAGCAAAAGGTATTCTTTTCCAGATTTGGATTTGTGACTTGTGAGCACTGGTTAGGTGTTGTTGTGCCTTTTTTTTTTTTTTTTTTTTTGTGCAATCTTAATCTGTCTGTACATTTGCAGTACACCATTAATTCTGGGAGACTTTGCATTTCTTGTTACACTCTTATTTCACTTCGTCAGCACTGAGGAATTTTCTGGACAAAAGACAGTAGCATTTTGGGGATGCACATTAATTCTGGTGACTGTGTGTGACTGCTGCGCATATGACTGAGTGCACCATTAATTCTAGGAGACTTTGCATTTCTTGTTACACTCTCATTTCACTTCATCAGCACTGGGGAATTTTTTGGACACAAGACAGTAGCATTTTGGGGATACACATTAATTCTGGTGACTGTGGTGACAACTGTGTGCATGACAGAGTGCACCATTAATTCTGGGAGACTTTGCATTTCTTGTTACACTCTCTCTTCACTTTGTCAGCACTGGGGAATTTTCTGGAGACAAGACAGTAGCATTTTGGGGATGCAGATTAATTCTGGTGCCTGTGTGTGACCACTGTGTGCATGACTGAGTGCGCCATTAATTCTAGGAGACTTCACATTTCTTGTTATGCTCTCATTTCACTTCATCAGCACTGGGGAATTTTCTGGACACAAGACAGCATTTTAGGAATGCACATTAATTCTGGTGACTGTGTGTGACTACTGCATGCTTGACATCTGAGTGAGGCATTAATTCAGGAGACCTTGCATTTCTTGTGCTCTCATTTCATTTTGTCAGCACTGGGGGAGTTTTCTGGACACAAGACATGAGCATTTTGGGATGCACATTAATTCTGGTGACTGTGCATGTGAAGGGCTGCCAATATTGTTGTCATTTCGCCTTACTTTGCATTAAGGTGGAATGACAACGCAAAGTAATAATTTCAAGGTGAAATGAGCCTTTTGCATTGGCCACTTTGCGTAGCAGAGTGACAATGCGAAGTGCTCACTTCGTGAGCAGACTTTAAATTTGCTGCTTCTCTATTCATAGTGTGCCTCAGTAAAAGTTACTTCCCAGGGAGCAGGCTTACTCTACTGTGGAAAAAGAGTGTCTTGCCATGGTGTGGGCACTAAAGAAGTTAGGGCCATACCTATATGGACAGCATTTTGAGGTACAAGCTGACCACAACCCCCCTGGTTTAGCTGGCACAAATGGGTAAAATGAATGGCAGATTATTAAGATGTGGCCTTGCCTTGCAAAGTTATGACATGACTGTCTCACACAGGGCTAGGGCAGCCAATGAAAATGCAGATGGACTGCTGTGTAGGTTTGAGCAATGAACAGACCTTGGGGAGCTCATCACATGCTGGGATTGAGCCCCCCAAATTCAGTGTAGGTGGGGAGGACTGTGATGCTCTGCCACCTGCTTATTGTTATATTGTATGATATTTGTATTATAAATAAATGGTATGTATATGTGATTGTCTGCCTAGGACACAAGTCAGCCAGTGTGTGAGAGACTTGACCTTTGACCTCAAAAGTGTCTGTGTGAGTGAAGCAGAAGGCTGTCATGACACTGGCCAGGGAAACCTCTAATTAAAGACTTTCTTCCAGAAGGACATATTATCACCCCTTATAACCTGTTCCTGCTTTTGAAGCTGAAAACTAAATATGAATTTTATGACCTTAGCAGGAAGGGAAGTAATTTGACTGATCCTTTATGGTTTTCTTACCTAGCAGAGAACTAGTGACAGATCATGGGGTTATGAAACATCAAAGGGAATGTTTTGTTCAAAGAGACTTATATTTTGGGAAATTGCTAGTTGTTGATTTTCACAGTAATAACCTACATCCTTGTGGATATCCATACTCAGATTACAGATTTATCACAAATCTAACAGTGACCTCATGGGTGACATCACCAGGAGGTGGAGAAAACTGACTTTTGAATATTGTCAGCATCTGAGATTTTATTGCAGAAGGACTCTCTGAAAATCAAAGACACATAATCTGTGGACTGGTAACTAGGCACTTTAGAAAGATTTAATTCAGCTGGAGCTTTTAAGTATTTTGGTTGGCATCTTTGTGTTGTATAACTTCCCAATTATTTTATTGACTGTAAGTTATTAATATATTTGTTCTGTGTTCAATATTTTACCTATTTTACAATTTTTAGTAAACAGTATTTTCCTTGAAATACTGCCTGTGGCTTCTCAGTTTCTCTTGCATGTGAATGCTGAACCAGTGTTTAATTCTGACAGCTGTTAAGGGCTTGAATGTGTTACCAATCTTGCTATAGGTAAGAATAGACCTAGGTCTCATATTGAGTCATAAGGGTACATTTTGAAAACCTGGCTGGGTGCCACGGGTGAAGAATTATATTGCATTTCCCGAAAGAGACTATATATATCTGAACCTGTTAACTGGGTACGTTAGCAGGAGGTTCACATTTGACCCTCAGGACTTGAGGCTGGTAGGTGATTTGGACCCAAAACAGACAGGAGGGTTACCCTGTTTGTCTCCTGTTCACACTATTGCGCTTCGAGGTTGGCACTGTGGAAGCAGTGGGCCTGATCTGCATAATGCATCTGAGACACCTTGTAACCAGTGCTAAAATTATTTGTCTTTTTGCTATTTACTGCATTTATTAATTTAACTAGTAAAGCTTTTGGCTTATTTAAAAAAATAATAATTCTGCCTATGTCTGTTGTGTGGGTTGCCTTGGTAAGAGTTGTTCAAATGATACCACACCTGTGTGGCTGTTTTAAGGCCTAACACTACCAAAAGTGAAGTGTCACTAGTGACTTCATGATGAAAGGAGGGAGGAGGAAAAATGAAGGGTCTCAAGAGGAACCTGTGGGAGGGTTTGAACTGAGCGCTACATTTCTGGGGAAAGACACAGTAATAGGGTGTGTAGGACCCCCTGAAGCCTATACATGCCTGTGGCTTTCTGGTTCATGGTGCAGTGGCCAAGAGAGGTCTACCCCAGGAACACAGACTCGAGACTGTATCTATATACCCTCACACAGAGAAAGGGCAGAATTTCCTGCCCCATGGGAGTGGAATTGTGACACATCCCAGCATCCTCTTTGTCTTCCCTTACATTTTGTTGCAATGAGCAGTGGACATGAAGCTAATAATGACCTCCAGCTCTCTCTCCTCACTTGTCTGGACTGCCCTTAATCCCACTACCCAGTAGTCCATCCATATTAGAGTCCTTTCTACCAATCTGCATCACTTTTTTTATTTCTTTGCTTTGTACTTTAGTTGTCATAATCTGGATGACTTTTTCCATTTTTTCCAGGTCTCTATTCATTTCTCAGTTTCCACTTTGCCGCACACATTAGTGTCATCAGCAGAGAGACACCTCATTCTGTAGTTCCTCTCTTATATCACAAATGAAGATATTGAAGAACAGCAGTCCCGGAACTGCTCCCTATGGTTCCCGCTCGTGTCTCTCATGGGCTCTAAGTGCATCCCACTGATGACCACCCTCTGCATTTTACCTACCAGTCAGTTTTTTATCTACTTGGTCACTTTGTCCCTACCCCTAATTGTCCAGCTTTTTTTAATCAGCCTACTGTGTGAAATGGAATTTAAGGCCTTGCTAAAGCTGAGGTTCAAGATGTTGGAGAAAAAAACAAAAGATGAGTGCACCCAAGAATAATTAAAGCAAATACTGTACTTAAAGTTATTATAAACTGCCAGGCACAATACCCCAGAACTTAGAGGTGTTCTGCCTTTTTGTCCGGAAGTGTAGCTTGTAAAGGAAATCTTCCACGTAGATAGAAAGATAGATAGATAGATAGATAGATAGATAGATAGATAGATAGATAGATAGATGGAAATTTTATTTATAATGTGCCCCTCCCCGGAGGCTTGGAGCACTGTACACATATTTAAAACACACCTTCAATAAATAGAAACAAACCTTACAGCAACACCCTACAGAGGAATTAACAATTTTAAAAATCTATCTATCGGTCACATATTGCTATGCCCTCTTGTTATGCACTTAATTACAATTGTCAATTATCGTGTTGCAAATAATGTACAGTTTAGTCTTTTTTCTAAATTACCCTGATAAACTGATTTGTTTTAGTTTAATAAGCTTGTACGCCTCTCCTTGTTTCTGCTTCCTTACTATGTAAATTTCTTTTTTTCATTCACTATCCACCAGTGATGTCTGTATTTTTCACTATGTAACTTTGTACTGTATTTTGCTATGTAATTTACACTACCCACCAGTGATTGTATGTATTCTTCACTCAGTTGTACTCACTGTATTGTACATTTCATCTTTCTGTAATGCCACCTGTTGTGGCCCAGGTCATGCCTGAAAACGGTCCCTCGGATCAGTGCACTTACTTGGTTACCAAAGACTTAAATAAATAAAAAAGATAAAATATAACATAAAACATGACAGTCAGTATTCCAGGTCAAAAGCAAGATTAAATAAAAAAGTTTGTAACCCTTTTTTAAAGGTTTCCACTGAGGGTGCCTTCCTTAAATAAACTGGTAGTGAATTCCACAGGACTGGTGCAGCACGGAGAAAGCATAATCTCCAAACTGCTGCAACCTAGCCCTGGGAACCACAAGGAGGCAACCCTCAGAGGAATGAAGAGCATGAGCTGAGTGGTGAGGAACTAGAAGGTCATGCAGATCGTCTGGTACCCGGCCGTGCAGGCCTTTGTAGGTCAGTTATCTGACCTTGAAGGCAATCCTCCACCTTATCGGCAACCAGTGCAGTCCACGGAGGACTGGCATGATATGGTCAAGTCTCAAAATCCCAGTCAACAGCCTGGCCATCACATTCTGCACTAGCTGCAGATGGCGGAGATTGCCTCCAGGTAGCCCTAGGTACAGAGCATTGCAATAATCCAACCTAGATATGATGAAGGCATGCACTAGAGTGGTAAGGTCATCAGCTGGTACCAGGGCCTGGATCTGGGCAATGTTCCTAAGATGGTAAAACGCACTTTGGACAACGGCCGACACTTGAGCACCAAGTGTCAGGCCATCGTTCTGGACCACACCCAAATCCCGAACCTGGGTGGAGGGGTCAAGGGAACACCTCCCAGCATCAGACCAGGATCATTCTCCATCCCTCCCCCATCTCATTGACAACCAGGATCCACTACCAGTACCACCGTCTTGTCCAGGTTGAATCATAGCCAGTTCTGAGCCATCCAGTTTTGGATCTCATCCAGGCAGCTGTTAAACATGGAGGCCACCATCTGGTTTCCAGGTGCACAGGACAGGTACAGCTGTGTTTCATCAGCATAACAATGAAAACCCAGCCCATACCACCCGATAACATCTCCTAATGGCAGCATGTACACCATGAACAATAGAGGACACAGGACCGACCCTTGCAAAACTCCACAGCACAGCGGCATTTGTCTATATGAGGATAATGCCATCATCACTCTTTGCACTCTACTTGTGACATAGGACCTAAACCAGCTGATGACACTGCCGGTTAGTCCACACCAGTTCTGAGTCAGTCCAGTAACACCTCACAGTCCAAGGTGTCAAACGCCACAAAAAGATCCAGGAGAACAAGAATGGAATGCTCTCCCTTACCTCTCGCTATCAGATCATTTAGCACCTTCACCAGGACAGTCTCTTTGCTGTGCCCAGATCTAAACCCAGACTGGAAATGCTAAAAAGTGGCAGAGGAGGTGAGACGAGTCTCAAGCTGGATGGCCACCACTTTTTCTTAAACCTTGTCTAAAAATGGGAGGTTTGAGACCAGTCTGTAGTTGTTCAGACACTCTGGGTCCATTGAGGGTTTCTTCAAAAGGGGTTTGTCCAAGGCCTCTTTAAAGTCCATAAGAAAAATCCCACTCCCCAAGGAGCACCGGACAATCTCAGCAACCACAAGTCCAATCAGGTCAACGCAACCAACTAACAGTTGGGTTGGATCTGGTCTAGTTCACAATAGGTTGGTCACAGCCTCGAGACTATTTCAACTACCTCATCCACTCCAACTGCATCAGACTCACCCCGCACAAGAGGGGTGCCCCAGCACATCCCCGGTCTGATCCTGCAAGCTGTTTGAGCAGCACTGGAGGAGATCTCAGCCCTGCTAGCAGACACATTGTTGGCAAAGAACAGAGTAAACTCCTTGCACCTCATGCTAGAACGCGCTTTCCCAATATGAAGACAGGTCGGATGTAACAGCCTGTCCACCGTATAGAAGAGCTGAGCTGGTCTGCTCTTTTTTTCTGCAGCAATTTCCCTTGACAAAAAAATCTGCCTTCTTTTGGGAGATTGCCATTTGATAGTCACCATAATGTGACTTCAAAGCCAATTTGTCCTCCATCAGGCCAGACCTCCTCCTGTGCTGTTCCAACCTCCGGCCCTTAATCTTTAACTCCCTGAGTTCCCTGTCAAACCAAGGGGGCCTCTGGCAAGTAGATAAGCACTGGACATGAACAGTCATGATAGAGTTCCCAAGGTACAGGTGGTAGATAAGGGCTGGACATGAACAGTCATGATAGAGTTTCCAAGGCACAGGTGGATGGTTTTAATGCACTGTTGATACCTCTCTGGCCTCCATCTTAACAACAAACTGCTAGTGGTAGGCGACCTCAACATAAACTTGCTGTCCCCTGATGCCACCCCATGCAAGAATGCAATCTCCGCATTAAATGTCATCCAACATGTTGAAACCCCCACGTGAACCAGCTATCACTCAGGGTCCAGTACTGTCCTGGACTGGCTTCTAATTAACCGCCCAGAATGGATCACCAGTATGGTTGTTCTGTCAGACTCCATAAGTGACCATTCACCTATCTTCAGCACCTGGTCAAATAAGTCCCCAAAACTCCAGGCTAAAGAGGTTACTACTCACATCCTGCTAAAAGGCCAACTGGGCCCCCTTAAAGCTCACTTCAGTCAGATAGACTGGTCCACCATCTATTCCACAGTCGACGTAGTACTGCTTTAGACCATTTTGTCAATGTCTTCAACGCAGCCTGTGACACCTTCGCACCTATCACCAAAAAGAAGGTTTGCAGCTCCCATAAGTCGTGAATATCCCCTCCACTGATTGAACTAATGCATACCAGGGATAATCTTTGGCATAAAGCCAAAAGTAAGGCTTCCCGAGTCGATCTCCAAAACTATCATACAGCCCACAATAAATGTACTCAGGCCATCCGCCAGGCCAAGTCCAGCTTTTTTAGGTCTGAAATGGACAACTCTTGGGGCAACACCCAGAGGTTCTGGGTGAATATTAAGTCACTAATAGGTAAGCCCAACAAATCTCCCCCTGCTATGCTGAACCTTAATAGAATAGTAACACAGGACCAGAAAACCATTGCTAATATTTTTAATGAGGCCTTCACATACCTTAGTGGAGTGCTCCATGCTGACTACCTGCTCCCTACACAGGGTCAACACAGTTCCAAAACTGCTGCCTTGACCTCCTGTCAACCCAACCCATGCCCCCTTCTATCTCAAGATAATCAGATGTTCTGAAGTCAAAAAATACCTCCTGTAAGTGATTCACAAATCCCTGCACAGCAGCAATGGCCTCAATCTTAAATTAATCACCCTCACCCTGGATGTTGTTCTGGCTCCATTAACTAGAATTATCAACCTCTCCCTTATAACTGGTAAATTCCCAATGGTCTGAAAAGCCACAGTTGTAACACCAGTATTTAAAAGTGGTGACAGGACAACCCATACTAACTACTGGCCAATCTCCATCTTACCCCCAATCTTCAAAGTGCTGGAACGTATTGTTTACGATCAATTAACCGACCACCTAAATAAGTATCAAATACAATGTAAGGAGCAACATGGATTTCAGAAACTACACAGAACAACAACAGCACTGGTTGAGTTTACTGGTTTCATACATGACACCCTCGATCATGGACACTTAGTGGGGGCCAACTTTATTGACCTCACTAAGGCCTTCGATATCATGAACCACAATCTGCTACTCACAGAACTACAAGATTCCTCCATGTCTCCAACCTCCCTGAATTGGTTACACAGCTACCTCTCTGTGTGGGTTCAGCAGGTCAAAATAGGGGACACAATCTCAGACAGACTAATTGTTACCACAGGAGTTCCCCAAGGGTCCATCCTGGGTCCACTGCTGTTTAGTCTTTTCTTAAACTCCCAAAAGTATGCAGTGATAAAATCTTACTGTATGCAGATGATGCTGTCCTGTACACGAGCCATCCTGACCCAGTAGCTCTGGGACAAAGTCTCCAGCATAATTTCTGACTCCTTGAAACTGGTTCTCTGAAGCTTGATTGCTCTTCAACTATAAAAAAACCAAAAAATGCTGTTCACCTCCACACACAGTAAATACAGATCTACCATCCTAAACAAACAAAGTGAAATCCTTGACATGCTGCAAAATTTCAAATATCTCAGAATCACCCTGGATAGCTACTTGTCCTACTTGCTCCACACAGACAATGTCTCTCAGACTGCGAACAGGAAAATTGGTTTGCTATATCGTTGCAGAGACTGTCTCACCATGGATGCCTTAAAACTCACCTTAACTAGCTCAGTCCTCTCTTGGGTTGATTACTGTAAGGAGGAAAGGACTTCCCCATCAGGTTCTTGTTAGACATAAACAAGTGAAAGGAACAACAGACAGTGGCAAATCATGTAATAAACAAGTTTATTACCAAAAAAAAAGTTACAAACCTACAGTGCAAAGCACTGGGAGAAACAGGTGTTCCCAAATACCTAGGTATAGCAAATTCTCAGAGAAACCTTCTAAGACTATGCCTCTTATAGTGAGATAAGGAGAAAGGTGCAACAGTTCTCAGTGGCTGAAGCAGGTGGTACCACTACATTGCTGGATAGAAAATGTATAGTCAGCAGAAAGAGAAGAACAAAGAAGACACACAAGCACTCTTGCAGCTACAAGATCATTACGGTGCAAAAGCAGTGTCAGTGGAAATGCATGTGAAAAAGAATACTTTGGAAAAAAACGATATGATTAGGCCCAAAGCACATATGCCTCATATAAGCAAATACATAACAGTAAAACATAAGCAAAATGAATACTGCATATAACAGAAAACAAAGAAATAACACTGTAACATGAATGTATACTATACTGTATATACTATATATCTGCTGTCATCCTGGGGTAAAATGCATTTAATAAAAAGCTAGAAGTGTTTGAAAATGTGAATAGGTATAAGAATATATGCTTTCTGGGTATACTTTCAGCCTTGGACCCCAAATTTCCAGATCTGAGAAATTTGATCAAAACCATACTACTCAAAACCTTTCAGTTACCAGAAGACAATCCTATTATTGTGAAGGCTTATAGAGTAGCTACGAAGCGAAATCCTAATGACTTAAAATCATCCATCCTGGTTCAATTCGCATTTGAGACTGATCGGGACTCAGTGTTAAAGCTGCCATGCGTTAGAAAAACATTGGACTATAAGGGACATAAATACTCTATTTTTCCAGACTTTTCATTTGCAACCCAGGAAAGGAGGAGACGATTCCGTAATCTAAGAGCAGAAGTTTTGGAACGCAGGGCTACCTTCTCTCTTCTCACACCAGCAAAAGTTAAAATAGTATTTAAAGGTCATTCATACATATTTTTTGACCCAGACTAGATTATGGAGTTCTTGCAAAAATACAGCTCAGGTCTTGATAATGCTTCTGACCTGGATCTGGAGTCCAGTTCTAATTCTGATTCAGATATGCTTAAAGCAATACCAGAAACCGAAAACACAATGATGGGAACATAATTAATTAATTAATTATGTAAGTAAGATTATATTATATAATTGTTATTACGTATTTGGTGATTTGAAGTGTGACTTTGAAACTTATTAAATCTTTGCTATTTACTAGACTTGATTATGAAAATACTGTATATATTTCAACTCTTTTTTTGTGCAGGTATAAGGTTTGATTAATGAAATGTAATTTTTTTTTATTTATATTGATCTATCCTCATCTCTCTTTTTCTGTTTGTTTTGTGGATGGGGACTGTACAAGAATAATTCTTTGTTTTTGTTTTATCTTTTTGGAAACTGAAAATGGATATAAATAAAAATATGATTAAAAAAAACTAACTGAGGCCTGTGTTATAAAACTTGTAATGTTATATTGATAACACACTTTAAACATGTAGCTTATGGCAATATGCCCATTACAACATGCAATAGTGGGACAAATATATTGTTGGCCTATACCAACTGATGATAGTGCCTATTGCACCTGTGACAAGTGAAAGGGTCTGCCTTCGTTGCATTGTATAGTAAAATACTCCAAAGTACTAACTAAGGTAAAGCCTATTATGGAACCTTGAAGCATAGGTTCTGAAGCAGAATCTAAATTCTGCCATATTATAATTGTTAAGCTTTAAAATCACAAGATGTGCATAGAGTACACTTTATTTTCCAGGATACCTGGGAGTGATGAGATAAACAGCATTAGTTAGTCTGGGTTTTTGCTTGAAATATAGTGTAGGGGTGGGTCAGCAATGCTGGCCCCAGTATTTAGGTTTGTTTATGGGCATTAAAAACATTTATAAATGTGGAGCAGTTTTCTGAGTACACACTTGATAAAGTGTAGCAAGATGTATATCAAAGCATAATAGTATAAACATAAAACATAAACATTTTTGTAATGGAACAATATTAGTATTGAGCATGGTGCATAAAATACATTTTTAACAACAGAACAAATGTAGACTGAAAGTTTAGTTCAGAGTTCAGAAATCCTGGAGTATTATGAATCCACTTGTGTTGAGCACAACAGTGGAATAAGTTGCAGAGGGTGGGGTACAGTTTAGGTTCATGGGTTGCAGTCCTTGGTTTGTAAAAATTACTTAGTTTTGGTTGAAAGAATTATTTGAGTGACCCCCCCAACTCTGTGTTTTGTTAACTTGAAAAGAAGGACTGGCTGTTGCTTTGTTAGCCAGGCATGGCGCTTGTAACTTGTAAGGCTTTTTCAGGACATGCAATGCTTTGGAACTTTGAAATTATAGAAATGTGTTTGTGCTGGTAGGAAGCAGATGCTTGTGCCCATTTCTGTGAGGCTATGGAAAGTTGTTTTGTATTTTTCTAAACAGCATAAGAAAGCTGAAAAGACAATCAAAAGATATGAACATGTTGAAATACATACACAACCCCCCTCCAGCTTGGCTGATTACTTGTTGAGGGCAGTATCCCTTATATCAATAATACGTTTTGTGCGGTTTAGCTGTTTGCACTAGAAAAAGCCGAGGGACTGAGCTGGATTATACTGATGAAATACAGTGGGTCTTTTTCAAGCCTGTAGACAACAAATGATCATTAGCACATACACATTTTCCTTTTATTTACCCCTATGGGGAGACAGTGATGTACCTTGCAACCTTTGTGGGTGTTGTACTGGAAGGAAGGGTATGTTCCCCCCTCGAGCTCCTACTGTGGTAAAAGAGACAGCTCAAGCACTGTAGCAATAAAAGAGCTGTGCTGTGGGTGGGGCTATAGATGTTGAACCAGAAATGGTCTGGCAAGTTAAGTAGTCAGTCAGTCAGCACCTTAAAAAGGTGTACACTGGATAGGTGGTAATGGGGTGGCCCCATTACCATCCCCAATAAGTATACTTTCCAAATTATAACAAAATTATATTGCAATTAATTTTGTAAGTATGGTTTCATACCTTACTAAAAGATGGGGAACTTTCTTTTTCCTAGGAGAAAGAAAAAGGAACAAAAATAAAATACACAACCTGAAAATAAAATGAGACTATTTTATAAGGCAAGAGGAGTCAAGCGTTCTTGGATTTCCTTGTCCTAAACATTACAAAATGTCAGCTGAGTTCATAAAAGATCCGGACTGATTGTAATACCATATGTACATATATCTCAGAATGCATTCATAAAAGATGGTAACACAAAAAAACAGAAGTAAAAAATTCAGGCCTGGTAAACTCTCTCAAAACAGCAGTAATATTTCTTTTAAACAGTGTACTGTATATAAAAAAAAAAACAAATACTGGGGGTGATGAGTACCCCCCCGAGCGCATTGCATAGTATGGGAATCATGTGCTATTGCTCATAAACAAAGAAGCTGTGTTATAACTGAGCCTCCATAAGGAAGGCAGACATAATGATAGAGGGTGGAGTTAACTTTATACCAGCAAGGTCTGGCTGGGAGCCCAGAGGAACATGACTGCTGTCCTCAGGCTCAGTACGGAGCAAAGAAAAAGTGAAATCTGAAAAATCACAATTCATGTATTTCCCTGTCCAAAAGTAGCATTCATACGAATGGTCACTTGCTCAGGAGAAAACATGAAGTCTGAACTTATAGGTAATAATGGTTCAGACATACAGGAAGGTCAAGTGGCTTGTCAAAGGTCACATAGTATGAAAGTGATGGTTTTTGGGAATCAAACACAGCTATTTAGGTTTGAAACAGTAGTGCAGTGAAGCACTGAGCTGCACTAAGGTATATGCCTTTTGTGTGAGGACAAAAATGAATACATAATATGTGAATTAACACAGTTTATTTATTTATTTGCTTTTGTTAACCAGGTAAGCACGCTAGACAGCTAAGTGCCTATCTTCAGGTGCAACCTGGGAGATTACAAGGTACATTCACGAACATCAGACAAAACAAGTAATGTTACATTTAAGTGCATCAAGCAACAAGGTCAATACAAGAAACAACAGGGGTTTACAAAGCAGGCAGCAGGTAGAATAACAGTATGGTACTCTCATGATAGACATTGATCGTCATGCCGAGCAGCAACGCTGTTAAGCTTGCAGGTAGACAGAGGAGAAAACACATTGAGATAGAGGGAGGCCCAGAGCAAATACAGAAATAGAGCAGTAACTATGCACACACTGATTGAGCAGTTTGGTCCAAGTGAACTACTCCTACTAGTAAACTACGAGTTCGGTGGTGGATAAGGTGCAGAGGTCCATTGCCTTTGACAGATAGGTTAGGTAGTGACTCAGCCAGTCAGAGTGGCCTTGGTCAAGGAGATTCATCTAGTGCAGAGGCAGGTGGAGGCCGATTTGAGAAAGCCCTAGAGGGAGGTTTTAAAGCCGTGGTGGGAGGGAGAGGAGAGGGTGCTTGATGGAAGGGAGTTCCACAACCTGGGTGCATACACAGTGAAGGCCCAGTCACCCATTTGGGTGCGGGTCTTGGGAACCAGGAAGGCATAAGAGTCACTGGATCTCAGATGGTACGAGGGATTCAGTGAGGAGTAAGGGGGTGGCAGATCTGACAACATTGTCTATGAAGTTGCCTGTGACATAGGAGCAGTGCTTTTCTGGTGGGAGCCACTCAAGCCGGGAGTAGAGCTCACAGCAGTGGGTGAGGCGGGGAGCTGAGAGTGCAAAGCGACATACACTGTTGTACGCTGTGTCCCATTTTGCAAGACTAGTTTTTGCAAAGTGGGCGAAGGTGTCAAGTCCATAACAGAGCATGGGTAGAAGGACTCCCCTGGCTAGGGCAAGCCGAGCAGCTGGGGTGAGGCAGTTCTTCGCTCTGTATGCAAGGCCCAACTTGCAGTTTGAGGCCTTACAAGTATTGCATATGTGCATATATAGATCCAGTTGTGGGTCAAGTGTCACCCCCAGGTATTTGACAGCATTTGCAATTTGTAGTGAAGACCCATCGGCACCCGAGATCTTTAGCGAGTCTGGGACAGCTTTTGTCTTGGCTGTTGAGCCAAAGAGCATGGTCTGCATCTTCTGCAGGTTAATCGCAAGCTTGTGGTCCTTTAGCCAGATTTGGATTTGGTTGAAGTCAGAGTTTAGCTCGGCATTGATGGTAGAGATGTCCCGGGAGCTGGTCATGATGGCGAGGTCGTCTGTGTACAGAGCTGAGCACCCATGTGCCAGGGCCGAGGGCAGCTCATTTACAAAGAGGGAGAACAGGAGAGGCCCCAGGATAGAGCCCTGTGGGACCCTGAAGTTAACCTGAGCAGGCTCAGACAGGGCCTTGATGAACTTGGTGTACTGTTGCCTGCCTGAGAGGTAATTATTGACCCAGGCAAGGGCAGAGGGAGGAGAAGCCAAGGGTCAGGAGAGAGGAGCACAGTAGTGCGTGGTCAACCCGGTCAAAGGCTTTCGAGAGATCCACGAAGATGGCCCCGGTCAGTTTGCCTTGATCAGCAGCAGACCTGATCACAGAGGTAACAACTGCTAGGGCAGTGGAGGTGCTGTGCCATTTTCTGAACCCATGCTGTGCAGGAGAGAGTAGGTTGTGCATCTGTAGGTAGTGTGTGAGCTGTGAGGTGACTACCTTTTCAAGAAATTTGCTGATCGCTGCCAGGATCGCTATGGGGCGGTAGTTCCTTGGGTCTTTAGGGTCACCTTGCTTGGGGACAGGGATGACTTTGGCCATCTTCCAGATGTCCGGGACTATACCTGAGGTTAGTGATGCATTGAAGATGTGGGTGATGGGTTGGGCTAAAAAAGATGCCCCTAGACTGAGTAGTTTGGGCTCAAGGCAGTCATGCCCAGCACCAGTGTGGAGGGAGAGGCCAGCAAGGAGCTTCTGGATCTCCTTGACAGAGATGACCCAGAGGTAAAAGGGCGGGTGGGGGGTTTTACCACTGGGTGGGGGGGCCTGGTCCTTGGGGATCAAGTGGCTGGTTGGGGAGAGCTGGCAGGTTAGTGAACAGGGAGTTAAAGGCATTGTCAATTGTGAGGGAGTTGTTACAGTTTACCCTGCCAATGGGCATATCAGTGACCTGAGCTCTGGCGGACCCTCCAACAACATTCTTAATGTTCTGCCAGAAACTCCTCGGGTTTCTGGCTGTGGAGAGTAAGGCAGATTGGCAAAACTCACTTTTTGCAGCGTAGATGGCTCTTTTGCATGAGTTCCTCAGCTGTCTGTACTCAGTGAGGTCTCTACTGGAGAGGGAGTTCTTGTATCTTGCCCAGCATTTATCCCTTTGTTTCATAAGAGGAAAAAAGGCCTCAATGTAGCCATTTTGTGATAGTGCCCCTCACCCTCCTTTTTGTAAGAGGGGCATGTTTGTTTTGAAGTGGGGTGAAGACAGTCAGGAAGTTGTCAAGGGCCCTTGAGGGGTCATTTGTGGCAGTGACCTGAGACCAGTCAGCGTGTCGCAGGTCCGCAATGTAGTCTCCAACGTTGAGTTTGGAGTAGTCCCTCATTAGGATCACCTTGCAGGGGATTTTGGGAGGGGAGATGCCCCATATACAGTAGGTGGGAGAGTGATCCGATATAGCATCAGGGAGAATACCACAGGAGACAATTTTCTCCGGTCTGTTGCTCAACACCCAGTCAATGAGGGAACCCTTGTCTCCATGTGAGGAGAGCCTTGTGGGTTCAGAGATGAGTTGGCTGAGGGCGAGACCTGCCAACAGGGGCTCTCATTGCTGGACATTGCGGCCTACCCAGTTGAGGTTGAAATCGCCTAGGACTAGTAGCTCTTTTGAGCCAACCATGGGGCTGAGGCTGTCGAGGAGGGAGGAGAGCCCTGGCACTCCACCTTTAGGGGAGTTGTAGGCACAGATCAGGTGTATCTTTTTGGTGTTGCCTAGCAGGAGGAGGGCATGCAGGAACTCACAAGAAAGGGATGGGGTGGCATGAGTCCCATAACGGATACATTTAAGTGCGTCTTATAGTATAGGAGTACCCCACCCACTCTCTTTTCCCTGCCCTGTCTTGCCTAATAAGGTTATAGCCCAGGAGGGCATATACCGAGTCTGGAGTGTGAGGCTTCAGCCAGGTCTCCATGACCCCCATAATGTCAGGGTTATAAAGCACCACCCATACTGTTAGCTCAGTGAGGTTGGGTAGCAGGCTGCGTACGTTTAGGTGCACCAATCTCAAGCCTCTGGCAGTTATCCAGGCTAGGGGAGGTTTCAGAGAGGAACTGGCAGCCAGCTGACCGTGATTTTGGGCTGGGGCCCCAGCCAGACCGTGAAGCACAGAGCAGCCATTTCGAAGTGGCATCCTGTCAGACCTCAGTGGGGGGAGGGTAGAGGCAGAGGCGAAGAAGTCCTGTGTCCTGTGGGACTCACACAGTGTGGGGGCGATGAGGTAAGCACCCTTGGGCAGTTTGCTCAGGGCAGCAGTGCAGGCACCGGCACCTTAGGAGGGTTATCTTAGTGGGTAGGAGGTTTCAGTACACTGGGACAGGTAACCCTAGCAGATAGACCTAGCTCATCTATACCATAGGTAGGATGCTGCTTCAGTCTACAGGAACTTGCGGTGCAAACCCATGCGATATAGTTGACTCTAATTTTGGTACTCCAAATAGCAAGCTGTTTCTAGTACAAGAAAAATTGCTAATCATGCACAGGTTACACAGACAGTAATTAGTTACTAGCTATATCAAATAGCGCTAGCTCTAGTGAAGACAGTGTTTAAATTACTAGCTAACTTAGTAGCGACAGGGTATGGGCTCAACATGCCCCACATGCACATTTGTTAGGGTGCTATTTGTGCACCAGTAAGCATGGCACTTTGCCAACCAGGGAAGAGAATGCCTTGTCTGGTGGGAGAGCTAGTAGGCATTTAAGGGGAGGAGGGAAGGGTGGGTGGGTGGAGAAAACTTCCCGCAGCAAGCAGCCCCAAGTCTGTAAGGCGGTCTCTCCTGTTTACTCCCCAAACACAACTGTTCGTTTTTTTGTTTTTTTTAAAGAAATTCAGTCCCAAAGTTTGGCCAGGGGAAGTCCACCCAACCGCAGCAACCAGCCGGTGCCTCAGAACCCCGGTATCCCTAGCAGTCCATAGTAGGAGGGGGGACCCACTCTGAAAGGGCCTGCCTCATCTCCCTTTCGCTCCCTCGTGGCAGTTAAGGAGTGAGCCGTGGGGCTCAGCGGCCTGCCATTTAAATTACTGTATCATGGAACAAGTAGCCATTAAAATGCAGTGCATTATAAAATGGCTCATTATGGAAATGGGTGATAGGAATTACCTTTTCCTTGAAACACAGTACAATGGTGACATCGCAATGACACCAGGAGCAAAGAAAAATGGATATACTGTACATGTGGTTATGGCTAACACAAAAAAGTGACTTAGAAATTTGAATCCAGACACAAATAGGGTTAAGTAATTTGGTCGTCAGCCCAGAGGAATTGGCATAAGTCCAAGGACACACGTGAGTATGTGAGGAGCAGTGTCTGTACAAAGAAAATTCAATATGAGAGATTTTTTTTAATGAATTGTTAAAACAACCATTGTACGCTGATTTCAAACTAAAACATAGACTATTCAGTTTTGAAATACAGTACCCTTTCTAATCAAAACTCTTGTAAGCACTTATTCAACTTCAGTAATCTTTCTAAACAAAGAATTCTCAATCCGCCATTACGTCTCATGAATTTTCTCACACACCGTCCATCTTCACCTACACGAACAATCAGCACATGCCATACCCATCTGAATAACTTATGCCTATGGAATCAGTTGAGACAACAGGATTCCAACCATAATGAAAATGTTGTAAAGAAACCCCTATATCACATACAGTGAAAACAACTGACTAGCAATGACCCTGAAACATGAGGCTGCTATTTAGTCTTGCAGAACCAAACCATAATTACACATGGAGAACAGAACAACCATAGTATATACCATTGAGTCTGAATGCATCCTAAAGTGAATAGCAATAACAGTTGAATAAACACATATATATTTCACACCCGAACTGTTGCAGATGATATTAGAACAGTTTTAAACATTTCCCCAAGGTAAACAGTGGTTCTTGAACAATAATAAAAAGGAGTCGAAGATAAAATAGTGAGCAAACTGTAAAAATACTTACCAGATGTCAGGTTGAGAAGAAATGGCTGCTTGCCCTCCCGGATCAAAAGGGACAGTTTTCCATTCCAGAATCTCCGGTTGTTTGGCCACAAACTGAACAACAGGCAGTAAGTCTGATCGCAATATCTCGGGTGTTTCAATAGCCTGCATAGCCAAAATGCTGTTTGTGCTGCATGAGGAGTGGAGGTCTGTTTGCAGCTCACACTCATTCTGAGACAGCCCCCATGCCTGCAAGTCCAGTCATTTTGTTAGAAAGGATTTTTGCATGGCAAGCAAGTGCTGAGTTACCTGCGATACTGGTAGAGCAGTATATGTAGAGCACTGGGCAGAAATGCCGAGCACAAAATTTACTAATGACCTTGTGTCCACCACAAGGCTGATTAAACCTCTGTAGGGAGTAGACATACTGACAAATAGCACAGAAGCAAGTACATGTGGAAAACCTGAAAAATTAGCCCGGCACCATAACCTACTGCTTTCCAGTCCCCAGAAGGCGATCAGTCATCACAGGAGGTTTGCTTTGACTCGGTGTGGGTCTGCCATGCCTGAACACAAAGGTGGTGTGGGTCTGCCATGCCTACTACCACTGCAAGTACGAGTATGTCCAAGTAGGCAAAATGAAGATCACACTACACTGCTCAACATTCAAAATGAATTGAAAGCGAAGCTTCCCTTGTTTAATCTCTACCTTTTCAGCAGTCGCCACATATGTAAGGAGGAAAGGACTCCCTTATCAGGTTCTTGTTAGAGATAAACAAGTGGAAGGAATGACAGACAGTGGCAAATCATGTAATAAACAAGTTTACTACAAAAAAAAACAATTACAAACCTACAGTGCAAAGCACTCGGAGAAACAGGTGTTCCCAAATACCTAGGTACAGCAAATTCTCAGAGAAACCTTCTAAGACTATGCCTCTTATAGTGAGGTAAGGAGAAAGGTGCAACAGTTCTCATTGGCTGAAGCAGGTGGTACCACTACATTGCTGGATAGAAAATGTACAGTTAGCAGAAAGAGAAACAAGCATTACGTTATACAGAAAACGTAACGATAGTTAGAACAAAGAAGAGACACAAGCACTCTTGCAGCTACAAGGTCATTACAGTGCAAAAGCAGTGTCAGCAGAAATGTACGTGAAAAATATTACTTTGGAGAAAGGATTTGATTAGGCCCAAAGCACGTATGCCTCATATAAGCAAATGAATAACAGTAAAACATTAGCAAAATCAATACTGCATGTAACAGAAAACAAAGAAATAACACTGTAAAATGAATGTAAACTATATAGTGTATACAATTATCAAGCATGATCCCTAGTACCCACGCTTGTAAGGTGGGTACCCATTACTACATGTTAGTGTAATACAGCAATATCACAGTGATAATAAAACATCTGTCATTGGTGTGTGCATGAGGGTGCAAGAGGTGTGTTACCCAGGCACAACATTATGGTCTTGTGGTCTACAGCACTGCCTCTACCTCATCCATGAAACGCATTGCCTTAACCCTAAACAAGTCCTGCAGGCTTCTCCTGGGAGCTCCACAATTGACACACACTATATTCTCCCTCAGGTTGTCTTAACCTGGAGAACCAAATTAGGTACCAGTTCTGTCTTCTGGCCAAAAAGGCCACCCTTGGCTTAACACCACCCGGTATCCAATCCATGCTCACCCCAACAGCCACAACCAGGTTGACCAGAGGGTCTCAGTATAATCCCTACAACGTTCCTTTCTACTGGACGACCCTAGAGCAGCATTCTTTTAGATGTTGCACCCCTAAGTGGCTTAACTCACTCCCCCAGGATCTGCAATCTGAGACCAAATTAGGCCTTTTCAAATCCAAACTTCACTCCCACCTTGCTAGTCAAATGTCTTGTCACTGCTTTCCTTCTTAGACACAATGACCTAGGCCTAACCTAATGCGCAGACTCCCTCCATCTTGGTCGATCCCCAGAGATCTTCCTGCACTTTTCCTCCATGATCTGCCCCAGCCAGCTCCCACACTTTCTCTTACCTCCCCCCATCATAGTGCTCAGACATCTTTCATGCCGACCTGCCCCCTTCCCCATCCCCCCTCCCTCCTACACCTCCTCCTCTCTTCCCTCACCACCTCACTCCCACTCCCTCCTCACTTCTGTCCCCTTACCCCTTTCAACTACAAATCTGGAACCCCATTCCCACCTCCTCCCCCCCTCCGAACAATGGGAACTGTGGAACCACAGCTTCTGGCTCTGAACCTTCCTAATTCTCCTCAGTTGATCTGAACCTTCTTAATTTTCCTCTCCTGATCTCTCAACTTAAAGCATACTACTAATACTACTACTTACTGTTTTGCAACCCTAATGTAATTAACTGTGTACATATCGTTACTTATGTATTGCAACCCGATATTACGGCTGTTCTAATCTGCTTGCTATGTTTAACTCGACAGTGTACATACTGTATTGAAGATAGTTGCTTCCTATTTTGATGTAACTCTAATATTTTGTCTTTTGTTATTTTGTTATTTGATACTATGTCTGTTCTTATTTGTTTTGTTTGTGTTTCAAATCGATGTGGAACCTTTGTAAATGAGATTCTAGCTTAAAGGTTGCAATCTGAGACTCTAATAAATAAATAAAAATAAGAGAGTTGAAGGCTGCAGTGGTGGCCCTATTATAGGCCAACACTGCCTCTTCCGCACCCATCGTGCATGCAGTTTCCACACTCGATAGATCCAATACCACCTGTAGTCCTGTTGGAGACAATCCCCTTATAGGGCAGTACCGGACCATCTCCAAAGAGGATGGACCTTTAGGGGGACTCCAAACGTGAACCTCACAGTGCTATGATCCGACCATATGACCGGATTAATCATAAGGTTATCGACCCTAAGACCCAGTGTGAACACCAGGTCCAGTGTGTGGCTGAGCTTCCATACTCTGCAGGAGGTCAGGACCAAATGACAAGTGTCTGTCCTCAACTCAAGCATTGAAATCCCCCAGAATTAACCATCGTAGCGGGTCATAATGTCGTATGCTTAATAGCGCACAGCATTATGCCGAAACCCGGACCTGTGCTCTCTCCATGTTGGACCCCCCCAGAGTTAGAATCCTTAGTGGGAGGGTCTGGGTGGGGAGCATCCCCCCATAACGGGGGGTGTGGGGGGGTGGAGCCCCCCACAGAAAGAAAATTATCAATGAATCACGCAATTAAGTCACACAACATTCTGCCATGTGTGGTATTGACCCTGTGCCATTAACCATCTGGGGGATTCCAGTACTAGGCCGGCAATGACGCTCCCAATCTCCTGCAGGAATGCCTTCTCACTGCCTGGTGGTCAGTAAATTATAAGGATCCTGTAGGTCATGACAGGACCTCCCCACACATGGCAACACTCTCAAATGACCCAGTAGAACCCACCAGTAACACTGTGAGGCCCAGGCTGGCTTTAAAACAAGTGGCCACTACCGCGCCTCTGTGATCCTTCCTTGGGGTGTGTATCATGAATTACCCGGCCGGAATCACTGCCTCCAAAATGGGGAACACATTTTCATCCAGTCAGGTCTCCGTGATACAAACTAGATCTACTGAGGAAACCAAATCTGCTATAATGCCAGTCTTGTTCCTTATCAACCTGGCATTGCACAATACAGCCCAGGTTGGATGAGTGGGAACTGCTGGACCAACAACCACCTGCCCTCTATCTGGAGTGGAGCCCTTGGGTATGGGGATCAGACAGGAAGGACTCCTCTCTAGTACCCATTTTGTCCCAGGGTGCCCCCTGGGCCTCACCACCTGAATCGCTGACTCTTTGGAAGTCACTAGCATGGCTCCCTGCCCCCTGACCTCCATCCATGAGCAATCCCCAAAGCCTTGCATCTTGCATATGCTTCTGCAGGTAAAGAGGGGAGCTCAAAAGGTCAGAGGTCATGCAGTTGGGCTGCTGAGTAATTGCACCTTATGGGTTCATAACCCCAACACATCTTGACTGTCAATGAAATCTCTATAAAACCCCAGATTCTAAATATACCAACCCCTACTCCAATTAAATACCCAACCCACTCAACAATCAGTTAACACAATTTAACCCTTAGCATATACACCACTACCATTCATCCACATACAACATACACCATACACATACCGCTCTCTCAGACACAAAAACTTCACCTCCCTCCATTTACCCAAACCTTCACAATGTTTTTAATATCAGGCAGTCCTATGTACAATATATATTAATAAAGTCTGCAGTGCAACCACTCTGTCCATAAATCTGATAATTTCTCAAAATGTTCTATGGGCTTACACTCCCTACTACTGTACAGTTCCAAAAGACCAAAGGACTCTTACTCTTTAGGCCAAGTCTTCAGAAGCAGCTGTAAACTAGCAATTTTTCCTTTTAAAACAGGCTCTCTGATAGCCCCATTATAACATTTGTATAATTCTTCAACTCCTGGGGCACTCTCACTACCCTCAGGGTCTGCTTTATGTCCAAAGTTCAAAGTCTCAATTTACAGTACCTTAGTGGGGTACACTTCCTTCCTCACTGATGATACTTCAGCCCAGACTCTGTCTAGGTGCTACAACTTTTCTCCCTGAGCGGTTGGCAAGGGAACCAGCAGACTCTCCCCTTCTATGCCACCAGCAGCCATTTGGCTGCCAGCCGCACAGCTGCAGTAAACCCGACTGCACACCGGTCCCTTTTCTGTTTGCCACAAAACTCCACAGCCACCAATGTGGCAAAGCTCAACCAGCAATGTCCCTGGCTCCACTGTGTGGTATAGAAATCCAGTGAACACCATTCTTCTCTCAGAGGGCATCACATCCTCTCATCCAGTCTTATCCACTCCTTCAGAAATCCATCAGAGGGCAAAAGGACCCTCTGCCAAATCCTGCTGCAATATTGTTGGCTCCGCTAAGCATCATGGGGGGGTCCAGAGTGTGCTGCTCTTCCCAGCCTCCAGCAACTTCTCTGATAGTCCTGTCCAGAAATCTGGGCACCTTGACAGAATCTGCTGGCAAATCACACCTTTGCCAGAATGCTGACTCAGGAAGCACTACACACACAGGTTAGTCAATTGAACTACTTGAACGGAACAGATGTATGTTGCACCCATTGCAACGCTTAACTTCCCTAACTAAAAACAAAAAATCTACCTCTTAACCTACCCTTACTCCCTGACTAAACTAAACTTAAAATCCCTAACTTAACTCACTAATTTGCCACAAACAAAAGTGGACTGCCCAAACTGTAAAATCAATTAAAAACTCTGCAAGTAGCTGTGGTTCTGACGATCAGCCCAGCATGGCCGCCATCTTTGGGAACTACCTCAGCTAAACTCAGCCCACATATTGCTATAAAAATTAAAAGAATGTATACATTGTTAAATATAAATCTTTTAAACTGCAATTTGTACTTACAGAAATGTATACACAATTAATTAAATGTGTTTTGCAGAAAAAGCAAAAGAAAGGCTGATTACAATAAACTAAGTAAATATGCTTGTTTTAAAGTGGGGATTACAAATATAAGAGAGACAGAAAACTGCAGTCTAAGAAAGCTACTTGCCAGGTCATTGGGGTACTAATAAAAAGTTAAAGACCTCAACAGGTAAATACAGTAACTGCAGTAATTAAACATTACAAAAAAAGAAATTAAGAAATAATGGCAGAGATGAGGATACCCAAAATAGATTCTAAAAACTAAGTAGAAAATTAATATGCTAGTTTAAACAGTACCTAAATAATGAAATCCTAAGGAAGAAATTACTAGGGCTACATCCAGAAAAAATGCTGAAGACGTGACAGATGGTAGTTCTCGTAAGAGACAAAGAACATTTGATGGCTGTAAAATATGTGAAAAACAATGTAACAGGAAATACCGTTCTATTAAGGAGACTATTCAATAGAAAGACACAGTTCAAAAAATTAGCACACCTAGGCAAAACAAATAGCCACAAACACAAAATGAAGTATATAATGCAGAATTTTATTGTGGGTAAGCTGGAGCAAGAGCCAGTAACCCCAGTGCTTCAGCAAACCGTCTTTGTCAGGGTGTGCGGCTAGAACAATTCAAACTTCACTTTTTAAACAAACCCCAATCAGTGCTCTCATGTGAAATGAATTACAAAATCTCAAACATACAAAAGTGAATAAATACAAATACTTAACATCTCATCAGACCATATTTTCAATTACTATGCCTACAGTCATGCTCCTATTAAAATGTAATCAAATTAATATTCACTGATTTTAAACTAGTAGCAGTAGCAGTAGTAAAAATTATGATGTTACAACTGATATTTGGTAACCTTTAATATTACATCATAAAAAATAATTATTCTAAACCAGAAGTCAATAATAGTCATAAACCAGAAAAGCAGAAAGAGTAGAAAAATAGTCAGGTAATGTGATCACTGAGTAAAGAATGAATGGATTAAATTCCAATGACATTTGAGGGGATTCACCCACTGGAGAGAAAGATGAAGTGGAATAAGAAGAACCTACTGTATAACCACCACCTCATCTCTCTCCAGTGTATGGATCCCCTCTAATGTTACTGGAATTCAGTCATATGTGTCACAGGCCCATTTCTGTGGGGCAGGGTTCCATGGGCTTACAGTGAACTGCCCTGAGTGCAGCCTGTGTGGTGTGGGTCAGGAACCCCCCCTTGTCCTTCCAGGCAGCTCACTGGGTTTACAACTGAGCATCTGCCAGGAGACCCTGGGGTTCCCTCTCTCTGTATGAGGGGTGAAAATACAGCCTCAAGTCTGTGTTCCTGGGAGAGACCCCTCTTGGCCACTGCACAGTGGGCAAGAAGAGCCACAGGTGTGTATAGGCCTTTGGGGTGCCATATAAACCCTATATGTGTCTTTTCCAGATAAATGCAGAGAGTGGTACAACCCCCATGGACCACTCTGTGAGACCTCACATATCTCCTCCTTCACTCACAGAGTCCATTCTCATGTTCTATCCTGGTAGTGTTTGACCTTTAAATGTTAGATCAGGCATGGTATTGTTTGAACAAAACCCTCTCCAGCTTACACGCACAACAGACAGTTTCAGAGGTATTGTAAAATTATGCCACAGGCTTTACTAATATATATTAGATAATATAATTTAACATATAAATAGCATTCAAAGATTTGGTTACAGGATACAAGAAAATAAAAGTTGGACAATATGCAAAAAAATTACATTTAACTTTCCTAAATATAATATATAGTTCTACCTTGTTCCAGTTGCCATTGATGTAGTTAGAGTCCAGTAAAATAAAAATGTCCTTGTTACCCATCTGGTGATGGAATTCAAAACAGGGGTCCCATTCGATCAGTTTCTCATCCCAAACAGAACTGAATTCAGCAAGCCTTTCTCTGGCTTTACAAGGCAGTTTCAAAATGTTTTCCTCTGGGATTGTCCTTCTGTGATTGGCTGGCTAAAGTTCCTGGCTGCAAAGAGCCAACCAGCTCTTTAGGTTTGGATTTTAAAAAAATGCAACTGCAGTTGTTTGGCTAGAAGGTTCTTTCTTCGCCTTCCTCTGGTCAGGAAAAAAAGTTTGACTCTCAGTTTGCTTGGGGCATGATGGCACTACTCCCTGCTGAGATAGCTGGCCCAAGGCCTTTGTCAGTTATTTCCCCAACAAACTTTAATGGCTCAGCTGATAGATTTGTAACTATCTCCCCAATTAACTGAAGCTGCCTCATCCAAGCACAGCTTTCTGAAAACAAAAAGAACCAGCTCAAACTGGCAGATCATCTATTCTTGAACTCAGATACATAAAAAATTACTCAAGTAATGTTCCAGACCAACAGAAGTTACAGAACAAACAGGCTTGGCCACCACCATACAACAAAAGGAATACTAACTATAGAAACACAGAAATATGACATGGTGCTTTTCCGTCACAGTATGACTGAGATTTTGTAATTTGTTTTACATGTCATAATAAAATTCAGCATTTTGCACTTTATTTTGTGTTTGTGACTGTTTGTGTAGGAGTGCTTTCTTGGGAGACTGCATGTCAGCACCCACCTCACACTGTTGTTTGCAGTGGTTATCCTTTAGAAACTGTATTCAATAGAAAGGCACACTTTTCTACAAGAAACAGTGAGATCCAAATCCTCAGTGATCCTATGAGGCTATAATGCCTTCAAAAAGAAAATCCAATGTATTCCTTTTATAGTAACAATTTTACTCTGTCACCTTCACGTAGGTGTCCTGGAACATGTTTTAAGACACAAAAGTACTGTGTCCAATTCTGGAGACTGCCTCTCAGAAAGGACACAGAGTGGAAGTGGTCCAGAGGAGGACAACTAAAATGGTACAGGATATGCATCAGAAGTCCTACAAGAAGAGATTAAAGGACCTGAATTTGAACACCCTGGAAGAGAAGAGAGAGAGGAGGTATATGATAGAGATCTTTAAATGCCTCACTGGGATAAACAAGGTACAAAACAGAAGTATTTTTCAGAAAAAAAGTTCAAGGACAAGGGGCATGATAAGATGATGGAGGGGGGGTAGATACAGGAGAGATGTGAGAAAGTGCTTCTTAGCAGAAAGAGTGGTGGATTCCTGAAGCAGTCTTCTAGCTGAGGTGGGGGGGGGGGCCAAAACAGTGGCCTAGTTCAAGAATGCATGGGATAGGCATAAGGGTATCTTAGGGAAAGGAAAGGTGGGGTGAATGGGCTGGAGATCAAGTAAGGTCTGTGGCGATACCATAGGCAGGGGGAAATGGGCAGACTAGGTGGGCCAAGTGGTCCTTATTTGCTGGCAAATTCTATGTTTATGTATCTAAATCCTGAGGCCTGTTGGATTATTGTTATGGACACATTCTATGTACTCTACCAGAGAGGAATCCAATTTAATATCCTTGATATGCTCCTGAATACACACCTTGCCCAGTCAAATCATTCTTCCAAAATACATGCACTGAAAAGAGCAAATGATAACATACATCACAAGTGTAGTCAAACTTAAGCTGAACTGTCTGATATCTACTGAGATGTCCAAGGAGGGATGTTAGGGATGTTTTAAAAACATTTTAATTAATGCTGAATATACAGAATAAACAATATCCACAATCAAAAAGTCATTTGCCTTCTGTAGCAGCAAACTGAATCAGAGCCTACGTCCTACCTAAAATGACGTTTCATGAGCATACATCTTAGCTGAGTTAAAAGTAATCTGTGGCAAACTCACAGACAGGTCAGGTACACTGTAATAGTTCCAAATAGTCAAATTCTTTCCTAATATACCCTTGATTTTTTGGGGCCGATGTAGTTTATTCCAAAACAAATGTGAGAGGAGGGTCTGTCCCAGAGTCCATACTTTTAGGTATTAAAAGGAACTCTTTGCATGAACTAGTTTTAGTGAGAGACTGATCAATGGTTTGTGTGTTATACCTCTGTAGGAACAAATGCTTATATAACTCTTTAGCTGGTTTGTTATAATCACTTTCCAAAGAGCAGCTTCTTTTGAGATGGAGTAACTATTTATAGAAAATACTGGATATTAGGGAGGAAGGATGGGCACTGGCAGCATACAGAACTGTGTTACCAGCTGTATATTTCCTGAAACCTTTTGACTCAATGTTTAATTCATCAGTAACAAACAAATACAAATCAAGAAAGTCACTAGCCATTTCTGGTATATTAAAGGTAAAGAGGGTATAGGAGCTCTCACTGTTGTGTTGCATTTCTACAAGTAGAGTTTATTGTTTAAATGTGAAACAGTATGTGGCAACTTAATTCTACTGCATGTAAAATATGGGGTATAGGTTGGGACACTGGTAGGGTATTTGTGGAAATGATTAATGTTGGTATTAATGATGTTTCTCTGTATGTCTACTAATCATACATTTTATTATTCTGTCTTTACTTATGGCCTCTATTAAACTATTTTTTTTGAGTATCTGTCATGCTTAAGATGTTGCAGTCCCTTATAAAGTTATTTGCTTTAGTCTCATTCCAAAAGGAAGTGAAGAAGGGGAAAGTGGTGGTGGAGGGTGATCTAAACCTGCTGGATATTGTCTGGACATTCCAGCAGCCAGGTATACTGAAAATCAAGACATGTTGGATACATTGTAGGGCTGCCTGCTGGTGCAGTTAGTTAAGGAATGCACTAGACAGGAGGCCATTCTTGTTTTGGTGCTCACCAACTCCGAGATGGTGATTGTAGTGTAGGTAGGGGAGCCACTGGGATCCAGCAACCATAACTCCATTTGGTACATGCTGGCCATCAGGACCAGAATTGTCCTATCCAAACTGAAGTATTAGATTTCAGAAAAGCAGACTTCAACCACATGAGGGAGCTGGTCTGAGACAAATTGACCAGGATGTGCAGCACTGGAGGTGTAGATGAAAGATTGGGAGCAATTAAAGGGACCATTCTCAAGGCAGTAAAGTCATGCATGAGAATTGTTACAAAATAAAACAAGGACAAGAGATGAGTATGGTTCTTGGAAAGGGTCAGAGAAGCAGTGAGGGCTGAGAGAAAAAGGCTTTCACTATGTACAATGAAAAGCAGGGGAAGAAGGCATGGGGAGACCAAATATAAACTAGGGGAGGAAAGAGGATGGTCAGGGAGGCAAAGACAGACATGGAGCTGTGTATTGCAGAAGGGGTGAAGGGTGGAGAAAAATAGTTATTCAGATATATTATGGATAAAAGGAAGCAAGGAGGGGGTATTGTCAGGTTACAAGTGGGGGAGGGTACTAGAGAAAGATGAACAAAAGCTGCCATCCTGATTGATTACTTATGTCCTGTCTTCACAAGGATAGACAGTGGATCCCTGCCTGAAAGTGGCATAAAGGTGGTTGCCTGAAACATTCCTGAAATGAGACAGCCAGTATTTACCAGAGAAAGGATCCAGAAGGGCTTGAAGCCCTAAATGTAGATAAAGCCCTAGAGCCGGATGGGTGGGACCTAATGGTGCTCAAGGAATTGGCTGCTGAATTAGCTGAACCCATAGTAGTGCTATTCACTAGCACAATCCAGCCAGGCGCTGTGACAACCCACCTCTCTCTGTAGGCTGGAACAGCTTTTAGAGAGGTGTCTGTCCTTGGGTATTCACTGCCACCAGCTAGGGTTCGCCCAGCGCCAACCTTCCAAGTTTACAAAACTGGGTAATCAGACGTGCAATTGCACAGATCAAAGTCTGGTAGTGTGTCTCTCTTGGATGGTGGATGCTAAACAGAGTTTACCTCAGTCAGTGGAAACCATGTATTATCTTAGAAAATTACATCACAGTCACAACTGTTGAGAAATAAATAGCATTTTACTTAACAGAAAGTGAAAAGAAGCATTACAGGATATCTATATTCAACATAAGAGAATACCACTGTTACAGGAAAAGTAAATAAATGTGTTTAAATAACAGATGACAAAACAGAAGAAAGGCTATTACTGAGATATGCTAGAATCAATCTTACCCTTCCCTGTTTTTCCAGAGACACTGACCCTATGCTATCTGCCAGCTCCCACAGACATAGCTAGAAGGGTAGGCTCCAAGCTTATGTTTCTTCCTCCAGCTCCAAGAATAACTCTCCTAGTCACTGTCTTTCAGCATCTTATATTCTCTCTTGAGATTAGGTAATTCATATTCCCCCTTTGAATGCACCAACCATCTACCATGTATGTATTTAATTGTCCCAGTCAGATTAAACACCTATCAGTGACCAATTATATTCCCTTTTAACCTTAGGTTTACATTTCAGTGAACCAATCCCTTTAAACTATAAGTCTGTGTGGATGTAATTTATGGCCCACCTAGCTAGATGCTGATGAACAGTGGAATTCCAGCCTGTGCGTGTTGCTGCCGGACAGTGGAATTCCAGCCTGTGTGTGTGGTTTTTTTTTAAACTGCAAAAAAATAGTCTGCTTGGAGAATCCAAAACATCAACTCCTTCCTTCCCATTTCTGTCACAGGCGCAGTTCCAAAAGACTGGAGGGTAGTGGATGCAATCCCTTTATACAAGGGGATGGAGGACAAGTAGCAACCGGGGAATTACAGACCCATCAGCCTTACCTCTGTAGTGGGTAAACTGATGGAGTCACTGATCAAAGAGGACCTTGCTGACTACCTAGAGAGCAATGGTCCACAAGATAGTAAACAGCACAGGTTTTTGGCAAGGAGGTCTTGTCACACCAACCCGATAGTTTTCTTTGACTGGGTAACAAAGGAAGTAGATGAGGGTCATGCTGTGGATTTACTCTACTCCAGTTTCAGTAAAGCTTTTGACTCCATGCCACGCTGAAGATTGCTGAAGAAACTGGAGGACCTGGGTGCAACTACAGACATAGTTAGATGGGTAGGAGATTGACTGAAGAAGAGACAGCAGAGGGTGCTTGTAAATGGCGTCAAATCAGAAGAGAGAGAGGTCACGATTGTGGTGCCACAGGGATCTGTCCTGGGTCCTGTCCTCTTCAGTATATTCATCAGTGACATTGGAGAGGGCATCCGAGGCAAGTTGTGTCTCTTTGCAGATGACACAAAGCTCTGTGGTACGGTAGATAGCAACAAAGGTATCAGGGGGATGCAGAAGGATCTACAAAGGTTGAAGAGGTGGTCTAAGGTTTGGCAGTTGAAATTCAGTGCCAAAAAAATGCAAAGTTATGCAACTAAGGAAAAAACAAGAGAGAGTACTGGATGGGAGAGGTTAAAATCAGCACTACAGCAGAGAAAAGGGACCTGGGTGTCATCATTAGTGACTCCCTCAAACAATCATGCTAGTGTATCAAGGCCTATAGTAAGGTTAATAGGATGCTAGGGGTATTGACAGTAGAAGAAAGGAGTTACTACTACCTGTATATAGGTCACAGGTGAGGCCACATCTGTAATTATGTGCTCACCTCTGGAGTCCTCACCAAAGGAAGGACAGGGACAGGCTGGGGACAGTACAGTGCAAGGTGACAAACATGATTCGGCATCAACAGGTCAGATCTTATGAAGATTGTCTGAAGGCACTGAATGTGTACTCACTGGAGACCAGGCTGGGGGGAGTATGATAGAGACCTTCAAGTTCCTGGTGGGAATAAATAAGGTGAACTGTGAGAAACTACTTAGCAGGACTATGGAGTTAAGAACATTAGGTCAAGAGTGGAAACTGGAGGGGGATTTAAGAGGGATGCAAGGAAGTTATATTTTATGGAAATGGTGGCTGAGTCTTGGAACAGTCAACCAGTGGAGGTGGTGGGTGCCAAGACCATAAATGGTTTCAAGCATGGCTGGGACAGAATGAAGGGTGTGGTTGTTGCTCAGGTTGGTAGCAGTAGGGAGGGGAGCAGGAAGGTGGACCAGGAGGGAAAAAAACTCTGTATGGACAATTGGTCCTGGTGCAGATAGGGAACTCAGGGCAGATGATACAGGGCTTGCAGCAGAAAACATATGAGGAGAGATTAAAGGACCTCAATATGTACTCGCTAGAGGAGAGGAGAGGAGGGAACAGGGGGACATGATAGAAACATTTAAGTACCTTAATGGCATAAATGAGGTGCAGGGGGATGACATCTTCCAATATAAGAGGAGTACAAGAATGAAGGGGCATAATATGAAATTGGAAGGTGGCAGGTTAAGGGGAAATGTGAGGAAGTTGTTCTTGATGGAGAGGGTGGTGGGCACCTTGAATAGACTGCCACAGAAGGTGGTAGGAGTGAGCACAATGGAGGGATTTAAAACATGCCTGGGACAGGCATAAGGGAACCTTAGTGGTGGGAAGGAGAGGAGAAAGGCCATTGACCAAGTAGGGTCAGAGGTCGCAAACTAGTGTAGGGCTTATGAGCAGACTAGATGGACCTGGCAGTCCTTATCTGCAGACAATTTCTGGGTTTCTATGTTTCAGAATAGATGGACCTTTGGTCTTTTTCTGCCATCATTGTCTATGTTTTATGTCACTAAATTAATTTCTTCTACAGTTCTTTATAAAAATCCTGAAACACTTCTGAAATTTCCGTAGTGTTGCTTGTCAACTTACCTTTTTTATTATAAACTTATGGAAGATTTCACTCTAGCTTTTTAAGGCTGCAGTGGGCAGAACCCTGCAGTCCTTTTACGAACATTGAGAAAAAGGACTCTGCACTCCTTCCAACCGAACAACATGTTGGATTCCGTCACAGTTGCCTCAGCATCTGTGAAGCAGTCTGCCATTGTTGTCCCTACCGACTGCTGCAGTGCACTATTTCACAGTGTCAGTGGTCACGGTGAAACATGGTACACTCTGCCATGTCTAAGATGTCCGCCGCACTGTACTGCACATGCGCAGTACCATGTAGTGGTTTATCTTGGTCACGGCAGAGTGGGCCGTGTTCTGCTGTGACCGCTGGCACTTATTTATTTATATATATTGTTTAATGTTATGGAAATTCACCCCACCCGACTGTCCCTCTCAGCACCCCCCCTCAGAAACATAGAAATGACACAGGGGTGCCTAATCCTCCAGTGTCCTGATCGGGGATTGTTGGTCTTTTCTCTGACATTGGGGGTGCCCAATCCCCCAGTGGCATGATCGGAGACTGTCGAACTTGTTTTTTTCCTCACCTATAAAAAAAATGGTCCATCGGTGTCTTTTGCAGCTGTTCCTTACCCCCCACCCAACCCTCCCATTGAGCATCCACCACCCTGCCACCTCCTCCTCCAAGCCCCATCTCATCCATCGGGGGTTCAACGCCATAATCCTCTCTGGACCGCAGACACATCTTTATTCTTCAAAGTCGGACCACGAACTGAAGACACAGGTATGCAGTTCAATATATTTCAATGGGGTTTTGAACGTAGTGCCATAACTTGTTTACTAGTAGCAGTGACTTTTGGGGCATTTATCAGCAGTGGGAGGGATAGTATATTTCAGGAGCACTGCTGGGCAGGTGATTTATGTTGGTGTCTCCTCTGAGTTATGGAGCTGCAAAAAATTAAAATGCAGCTAGACAGGATTGTTTGCTCAGCATGTAGTGATATAGTTGTTAAACTGGCAAACACCTGTAGCATGTGTAGGAAAAAAGTACGCTACAATGAGTAAGCACTTTTGTACACTAAACAAATTGGTGAATGCAGCCAAGAGAGAAACTTACAAGTGCTTTATTGATTTTTGATTGGTTCAGTTGAGACATACACCATCAGTCATAAGTAAAATAAATAAGGGGTGCTTTAAAATCAAATACATCAGAAACCACATGTTTCGGACTACAGCGCTCTTAATGCCAGATTTTTGATATGCTGCTGTCATGTTCATGGACTTCCTGAAAATCTTTAATTCATTGTGCTTTGTTTTCAAAGAGGTGATGCACCGGTGTGCTGAAACACCTTTGAAGCTAAAAGTTTAGCAAAATATAATGTGATCTGGTGGTTTCCTGTGTCACTGACCCAGTCACTGAAAGAAGTTCTGTAGGGGGTGGCAGTCAACTGGTTAAAGCTCTTCCTAGCTGTAACAAACTAAGGTGCTGCTAATATTGATGTCAGAGAGTTTTGTTTGTCTCTGAAGTTATGCTACTGATAGGGTAACAGTATGGAGGACTTTACTGTTGCAGAATATGAGAGTGTTCTTCGGTTGGGGCCTGTCCTTTTAAGCAACAGTGTAAACTGTGGCTGAAAGTGAGTTCAGCATCTTAGAAAGAAGGCCAAGTTGCATCCCTGTCTCACACTCACTAATTTGGCAACCCTATTCATCAGAGCACAGAGCCATGACAATGGGTCAGCAGCAGGGGTCTTGAGCCATTTGGGAATCACAACCTCAAACCAGGCCCCCACCCTTGGATTTCCCTACTGAGCTGTAGGACCCAGTCACGTAACTCCTAAGCCCTGCCAGCCAATTGAGCAGTAGCTGGTTTTGAGGATGTTTTTTTAAACCTTTAACATGGACCTAAGACTTGAAAATCACTGTCTGGAACGATTCCACTGCAGCACCAATCTGTAATATTGGGCCAGCAGCAATGGTCTTGAGCCAGTCCAAGCTCCACCTACCCACATCTGACCCCCTCCCAATGGATTTTTACAGTGACCAGGAGGACCCAGTCATGTGATCCTGTGACTCGGCACCAGCCAGTGGGGCCACAGCTGAGTAAGAAGGCAGCTGGGATGGAAGATGTGTGCGTTTTTTTTTAAACATGAGCACAATTCATGTACTGTACTTTAAAAATTCCAAATAGCATGATTCCATCACAGCACATAGTCCCAGCATGGGACTAAAAGCAAGGGTCTTGAGCCAATTTGGGCTGTCCCTCAAACAACACTCTCCCTTGATGATGGATTTCTGTGGTGAGTGGCAGGACCCAGTCACATGACTACTGATCCCTGCTAGGAAGTTTGACTGTGACTGGGGTGGAAAGTGAATTTTTTCAAATCCAGAACAGAAGCTTCTGACTGTAAAAGCACAATCTGGTGTGATTCTAGCACAGCGGAGCTGAAACTTGGAAACAGCAGCACGAGTCTAGATCCAGTCCTTGTGTCCCATATCCCACCATGGACCACTTCCAGTGGAGTTCTCTAGTGAATGTAGGACCATTACATGACCCCTGACCCCCCTGCCAGTTTGTGCCATGATTTGGGTGGAAGGTGGCTGAGGTGGAAGACTTTTTGAGCATCCACTGGAAAGCTCTCCTTCTCCGTGGAGGGAGAAGTCTGTCAGTTGGAGCTTGCCTGGCCCCTAGCAGAGGCTAGGGCAGGAGCACTGACGCTGCACATGGGGGATTGGGGAGTGATGCAGATGCCAGACAGGGTCGCAAATGAGAATGTGTGCGGCAACGTCATGGGTGTCATTGCATGCACCACCCCCAGGGAAGAGAAAAAGCAGGAAAAAGTTAACCCCCCAGAGGATGAAGGAGGGAGCTCACATGCCTCACACCCAGCTAGCCATGGCACAGGGAAGTCTCTATCTGGTCTTGGAAGGGGAGGGCCCACTCCCCAACCCCACTGGGGGGTAAGCCTTGGAGTCACTCCTGTGCCAGCTGGAGGATGCCAGGGTGATGAGGCTGGGGCTCCCTCCAGATTGCGAGGGCTGTAGGGGTCAGGAGCATAAATACAAAAAAAAAAAAAAAAACCTGAACACAACCTCAGACTTTAAAAGTGTTAGTTTGCATGATGCCAGTAGAGCACATAGCCACAGCATGGGGCCAGCAGCAGAGGACTTAAGCCAGCCTGGGTTCTTTTTCCCCCACCACTGGCCCCTGCTGATGGATTCTTCTGGTGACTGACAAGACCTAGTTATGTGACCCTCCCCCAGTGAGTCTTGACAGTCACTGGAGTAGGAGGTGGATTTTTTACAAGACTTAACACAAACTTCTGACTTTAAAAGCACAGGCTGTCACTATTCCAGCATGGTACCAAACTGTAACTTGTGGTCTTCAGTCAGTCAAGGTTCCCCTATCCAGCCATTGACCTCTGCCAATGGAGTTCCAGGAGGAGTCAGTCACATAACACCAGAACTATCACCAGTCAATCAGGCCATGACTGGGGTGGAAGGGGGCTGAGGTAGAGGATGGATTTTAAGAGCCTGAACGCAAACTTCAAAATGTAAAAAACATTAGCTGGCATGATTCCAGCACACAGCTATAACATGAGATAAGCAGCAAAGTCTTGAGCCAATCCAGGGGGCTGTTTCCCCACCACTATACCCCGGTGCCAAATTTCTCTGAAGACTGGTAGGACAGAGTCACATGACCTCATCCCTGCCAGCCAGTTGGGCTATGGCTAGGTTGAAAGTTGTTTTTTTTTTAACTTAAAGAGTGCCAGCTGTAATGATTCCAGCATAACACAGAGCTGCAACATGGGGCCTGCAGTAGGTCCTTCTTTTGCCAGTCCAGCAGCCCCCCCCCACACTATTGGCCCTCTCCGACAAATTTTTCTGGTGTCCAGTGCAATCCAGTCATAGAATTCATGAAAACTGCTATCCAGTCGGGCCATGGCTGGTGTGGAAAGTGAGTTTTTGTAAAAACCAGAACACAAACCTCAGAATAAAAGCACTGGGTGATGTGATTCCATCATAGCATAGAGCTACACTGCAGGGCAGCCGCAGCAGAAATCTTGATCCAGTCCAGGCTCCCCCTCAACCAATCCCTGCAAAATTATTTTGCTGGTGACTATTGCGACCCAGTCACATGACCCTTGAACCCCACCAGCAGATTTAGCCATGGATCGGGTGTGAGGTGATTGGGGTAGAATGCGAGTTTAAAAAAAATAAAACATGAAAACAAACCTTGGACTTTAACAACACCAGCAGGCAGTATTCCAGCACAGTGCCACAATGTGAGGTCTTGAGCCAGTCCATGCTCCTCTTTCCCCTCCCCCACCACAGATCATCACCAACAAATTGTTACTTTGATTAGGAGGACCTGGTCATGTGATCACCAAGCACCAGACAGCAAATCAGGCGATGGCTGGTGCTGAAGGCAGATTTCATGCAAACCTTGGACTTTCAAAGCACCAGCTGGTGCAGTTCTGTGAAACAGAACCACAATCTGGGGCCAGCAGCAAGGGTCTTGAGCCACTCTGGTTCTACCTACCCTTGCTGACAGATTTCTCCAGTGACTCAGAGGACTCAGCACATGACTCTGTTCCAGCAATCAGGCACAGCTGCTGCAGAAAGTGGAACTCCCCCTACAACCAAACTACAGGTAGCAACAAGTGACCAGCCACTCACATGAGGAATGACCTAGCATGAGGAAAAGCCTGCTCGAGGGTACCATAAAAAAGGCATATTTTGTTAGCATCTGTTGACACTGTAAACTTTTCAACCTACACCAAGCAGTCTACCACTAAGCCCTCTAACTGATGTCATGAGTGAGTTCTGGTGATACCGTGTAACTGTATTTTACTGTGCCCTGCTCTCCTATGTCTCTCCTATGTCTCAGAGGGTGCCAGGACTACCTGTCTGATTAATATTTTATATTGCTGTGCAAAAACATGGCACAATACCAGCACAGCATTCTTATGATACAAAAGGTGCTGAAATACTGTGCACAGTATCTCTTTATCTATTAAAACTGCTCTGCACTTTTAAGACTGTAGAGGTGCCAGGTTTGCCCAGCCTTTTACAGTGCCCTGTCCTCTTCTGATATAAGAGGTACCAGGATTGCCTGTCTGATAATATTTTGCACTGCGTTGACCACTTGTAACCCAACAGGTGATGTAGTTATCTATCTGTTTAACATGTCTTAATGCCCTGCCCTTCTATGATCTGAGGGTTGCCAGAGCTTTTTATCTGTGTACAGCACCCTACCCTCTTATGGTCTGAGGCGTGCTATATTTCTGTATCTACAGTATTTCTCTTTTTAACTGCCCTACCCTTTTATGATCCAAAGGGTGCCAGAGCTATTTGTCTAATCAATGCACTGTTCCCTGGCCTCTTATGACCAGAAGAGTGCTGGAGTTATATCTCTTTTTAACTTTTTTAAAGTGCCCTGCCCTCTTATATCCAAGGGGTGCTGGCACTACGTGTCAATTAATTTGCCCTGCCCTCTAATGATCCAATGGGTGTTTTATTTTTTACACAGCCTTGTCCTGATATGACCCAAAAGGTGCAGGCGTTACTTATGTCTATGCACTGTACAATACCATCTCATGACATGAGTGTTGCTGATATTATATCTGTTTAATTTGTTAAAACTGCCTTGCCCTCTTATGTCTCAAGCAGAAAAGGGACTACTTGATAGGAAATGTGCTTGCTCTCTTATGGCCTGAGGGGTCTGGGGTTGTATACCTGTTTGCATTTTTTAAACTAGCTTACCTATTATAACCTGAAGAGTGCCAAGGCTATTTATCTGTGTTTGGTGTCCTGCCCTCTTATTACCCAAGTCGTGCCAGGGTTATATTTAAATTCAAAATTGTGGTTATTACAGTAAAACCTTTGACTTCAGCGCAAATGTTAAGCATAATGTTAAAAGATACAGCAAAGTCAATCGGGATGCAACCCAATACCCTACAGTATTGCTGCAGCGTGCAGCCATATGCTGCAGGGAACCTGGTGTAATTCAGTGGCAACTCAGTAAGCAATAACACAGGACGAGGTGTGGGTTACGTGCTGATAAGAGCACGCCTAAGGGTGTGCCGGTGCATATGTCCCCTAAAGCGTGCTCTTATCAGCATGTAACCCACACCTCGGAGTGTGTTATTGCGCTATATAAATGGGCAACTGTAAAGTGAATCAACATTTGTAGTTTTGAAAGTTTTTTTATTGGTATTTTAATAAATAATAGAAGAAGAGATTGTAGGAAAAAATAGTCCCTTTTTCCCCATGGTATTATTGCCATTAGGATAGTAATATGCTTACTTGTTTTAAATGAGTAGTTGAAGATTTTTAAATATATTATTTGTTATTGAATTGTAGAGGTACAGAAAGAAAGAAAATATTTTAAAATCATTAAAAAATACTATTAAAAGAAAACCTGTCACTGACGGCAAAGGATGGTATTTAAACATACATTGCAAGTGTCAGCCTGTTTAAAAACGAATGAAAGAAATGAAGTGTCATGTTGTTTAATGAAAGAAATGGTGCAGAGGTCCTGAAAATACTTGCAAATCATTAAAAAATAATTTTGAAAAGAAAACCTGTCACTGACGGCAAAGGACGGTATTTAGATTTAGATTGGTAGTGTCAGGTTCTTTAAAAGCGAACGAAAGAAATGCAGTGTCATCCTGTTTGAAACGGAATGAAAGAAATGCTTCAGAGGTCCTGTCGCATCATGGGTTATAGCTGTCCAGGTATTTTTGACATGGATTTTGATTGAATAATTCTTTGTTTTCAATTATATGACTAACAGCGTAGTCGTGAACTTACAGGAGACAGATCATGGGAGTTTGTGCTGCGGGGGTGACGGAATCTGCAGCTGTGCCAGTCGTCGAGGTGGATGCTTCATCTATGGCGCTGTGACTTCGGGACTGTGATTTTTGTTTAAACTGCCAAGTATTTTTTTTAGTTGGTGTGGAAAATAGGTGGATTGGTGGAAGCTGTGATGCGAGAGGTGCTGTGAAGGATTTCTGTGGTTCACTTTTAAGCAGGATGACACTTCCGGTTTATGTTTCAATAGCGTCGTTTGCCATCAGTGACAGGTTTTGTTTGCTTCCTTTTTTATGATTGTGGCTTGTTTTGGTTGTTTCTGTAGCTTTCTTTTGTTTTATGCTGTGCTACATTAGTGTGAAATACGATACTGCGATTCAGTGCTGATGTGTGAGGGAATCGTTCCGCTGTGGCATCAGTGGAGCTGCCAGTCAGCGTTATTGTTTTCAGTTGGCAGAGCTCACTGATTTTTTCTTGTCATGCGGCATGTTGCTGGGTGGTAGTGCCGGTTGGCTACAATATCATCTGATAAGGACACGGCTCAGATGATGTTGTAGCCAATCAGTGAGTTGGGATTTCTTAGCCCATTTTATAATCCCATTTATCCTACAGTATTTATTGTTCTTTACTGCCAAGTACTGCTTGGCATCCTTGCTAGCTCCTCTTTACAAACACATTTAACAATAACTGTACAATGAGATTTACATAATATTCACAGTATAGTCACACAGTAAAATATTAATACCAAACATGCTAGAACATTGCAGTTATACAGGGCCTGTAATTTCTTCTTAATTATAATAACACTCCTCAAATTATCAGTGCATAAAAGACTTGTAAGCACGCTTCACTTTCAACCATTAAAACAATTGCTTATCTGGGGTTACTGGACAGAAGAGTCGATGTAGTTGAACTCGCAAAGAGTTTCATATTAATGGGGCTCATAATACAAAGGCATAGCTGTCTTTTACTGTTTTAAACAATAGCACCACAAATTCCAAACCTTCAGAGGATGGAAGACAAGAGAAGGTTTAACATGCTAAGGAGGGAAGACTTCCAAAATATAGTCAAGCACTTTCTTAACATGTTTATGAAAAAATGTCAATACATGTGCCTGCCTCCCTATCTTAATAGGGGTGCAGTTTAGTTTAGCATGGAGGATACCTCAATGTATGTCATAAGACACAGTCAAACAATTAGAGCCAAGATATTTAAGATCACCTCCGCTTTATGTAAATAAATGGCATCAGCCCCTCCACAAAAATATCTCCATAATACAAGAGTGGCAATAACAGAGTTCACAACTTTCGTCCTTACAGCAAATCATAAAACGTGGTGACAAAGAATCAACCTGGTGACCCATTTTCTTTACCTAATAAGTAATACTGACATCCCAGTTCAGATTAGAGTCCAACCAGACTCAATATTTATTTTGCTTCAAAGATCACAGTGTAGTCTGCATCTTTTTAGTATTAAAAGGGACAGGAAATGTATGCTACTTGGCATCTGTTAGTAATGTTTTATTTACAGAAATGAATTTTGAACATCCCTGTCATCTATATTAAACTAAACCTGAATAAACACTGATGTGAATAAACTGTGTTTTTATGGCTGCAGCGGGCATAGCCCTGCAGATCTCTTGCTATGACAAAAGGACTCAGCACATTCCTTCTGACCAAACAACATGATGGATTTGCATCACATTTGCCTCCACATCTGTGACACACGCCACTTGTTGTTTCCAATTGAAGTAGCACTGCACTATTTTTACTATGTCAATAGTCACAGTGGAATATGGCACACTCTGCCATGTCCAGGATGGCTGACAAACTGCATTGTGGATGTGTGACTACTAGCGCATGTGCAGTATGTGGTGGCCATCTTGGTCATGGCAGACAGTGCTGTATTCCAACGTGACCATCAAATGATTTCTATTTTGTTTAATTGTACATACTATATCCCCCCACCCGACCCTCCCTTTCAGCATCCCCCAGAAATATAAGAGTGACACTGGGAGGAGCCCAATCCCGAAAGTCATGATCAGGAATCCTTGTTCCTTTTTTTCCTTAAACCTCAAAAGAGAAACATCCATTGATGAATTTTGCAGCATTAGTGATCCACCACTCAACCCTTTCACTCAGCACCCACCCCCAAGCCCTTACTTACCCACTGTGGGGACCAGCACCATAATCTTCTGTCGACTGCAGACATGTCTTCACTCTTCAAAGCTGGACTATGAACTGAGGAAACAGGTATGCGGTTCAATGTATGTCAGTGAGGTTTTGAACTTAGTGCTATAACTTGGCCATTTTTGCCCCAAATTTTCAACATGGCATCTTTGGGACCTCATGAGCAATTGCACTGTAATTAGGCAGATCTGTCCCAAAAGGTGATTTTGTGGGCCCTGTGCAAAATCACATTTTGGGCAGGAGCTGAACATTTTCTCTACCCTTTTTAATGAGGTGGGATCATAAGAAGGCTATTTTGAAAATTTGGTGTCAAAATATTTAAAAACAACAAAGTTATGAGCTTACGTTATATTTTGCAAATGCAGGCTCATAACTTTCAATATTTTTGCCCCACATTTACAACACAGCCAAACATTACAGCACCTCATTTGTGTGACCACTGTCATTTTTCCAAATACTGGCCACATTTTGTTTTACATCCTGAAAGGTGATTTTGTGATCCCGGCAGAAAATCACCTTTCACACAGGATTTTAACATTTTTGTTGCCCTTACTCATAAGGTGGGGTCATAAGAAGGCTATGTTGAAAATTTGGTGTTCAAATATTAAACAACAACAAAGTTATGAGCCTATGTTGAATTTTGCAAATGCAGGCTTGTAAATTTGGTAATATTCAATATTGTTACCCCAAATTTTCAACATAGCCATTTCATTACATCACCTCATGAATGTGACAGCTGTCATTTTTCAACTCCTGCCCAAAATGTGTTTTTGCATCCCAGAAGTTGATTTTGCAGTCCCTGCACAAAATCACCTTTAAGCCAGGAGTAGAACATTTTCCCTTCCCGTCTTCTTGAGGCAGGGTCATAACAAGGCTATGTAGAAAATTTGGTGTGAAAATATTACAAAACAACAAATTTATGAGCCTATGCTACATTTCACAAATGTAGGCTCGTAACTTTGGTAATTTTCAACATTTTTACATCAAATTCCTCTCCTGTAGCCCTATTGGCTCTGGCCAAGGTTTGTTCAATTAGTGTTGTTAAAATGTTTCTTTCTCTTACCTCTTGCTTAAGTATCTTTTTACCTAATACAGTATAAATAGGTCTGCTATATGTTTTGTTTCCCCATGCATAGTTTCTCAATTTTTAACAGTGAGATTTTTTTTTCAATGTTGGATATCATTCCCCATACCAAATTTTCATTCCTGCTCTTTTAATTCTTGTAAAATACTATTGTGTTTATCTTTTTTTTATTTTATTCTCTCTAGGTTTCTGTGCTGTTATCCAGTTCACGATGGTGAATTTATAAGCCTCCCATCAGCAAAATAATTTAAGTCTTCTGACTGGTTGTCCTCTCATATTTTTTTTTTCTTCTTTAATCGTTTATGTAAAGGCTTTGTTAGTTTCTTCACAAGTTCTTGTAAAGCAACAACAACAACAACAAAAAAAAACATTGGATGGCTTTGGTATTTTTGGGGCTGTTATTGCATGTTTCTATACTGGACTATGATCAGAACTTATTTTTGCCCCACTTTTTGCTTCAGTTATATTACTGCCTAATGAATCAGACACTAAAAAATAGTCCAGATAGGAAAAGGTTTCATGAACATTCGAACTGTATGTAAACTCTTTGCTCTATCTAATAGTCTCCAAATATCTGTACTGTTTAAGTCTTACATTAAGTAAGTATTAACCCACACCAGGGTATGGGGTTTAATGCAAGGCTGGGTGAAGTGTGAGGCACGAGGCCGCAGGCTGAGTGTCCTCACAGCACCCCAGCCGTGCATTAAATCCCCATAACCCCATACCCTGGAGTGGGTTATTTAACTTATAACTTGGATTATGTTTAAACAAGAGAAAAAGCCACAGAAAGGGGGTGGGGTTCCCCTGTTTAAATAGCAAAAAAGGTACAGTATCTTGCCACGTTGCAAAATAGTCCCCAAAAAACTATGCATACCTCAGTTATGGTAGGCACATACAAATGTCACAAATACAGTGCTGACAGTATTTGTGACATTTCTTGTGCATAATACTCTGTGTGACACTTCAAATGGCCCTTACTTTGTCCCCCTCCCCAAAAAAACACACACATAGAATTTCAACACAATTGGGGATTTCAGGACCTTGGGGGATTGAAGTTGCAAAACAAAACACATGTTATTAACTACCATCATCTGCACCCCTTTACTGTTGCTCACCCCTCCCCCGGTTGCACACACATGACACATCCTTGCAAATGTATACTGACACAGTCCCTATCATGATGTGGGTCCCTAACATTGCTGCAGTCTGCTGCATATGTGATTGAGCTGCTGTCAGGGACTTCAGCATCACTTCCTATTTTGTCTTTCATTCCCTTGCAGCTAACAAGACACAGCACAGACCGCAGCAAGGAGCTGTTCTCTCTCTCTTGGCCATTGAGGGGGGTCAGCACTCAGCCTGTCAGTCGCTCCTATACAGCACTATTCAACACTGACAGCAGGTTGGAGCTGTCTCTCTTGTACAATACAGCCATGTGCATACCCCTGACCTGCTGTTTCAAATGGCTGCTTTTCACTGTTCCGAGAGAGAGAGAGAGAGAGAGAGAGAGAGTGCATGACTCACAAATGAAATTGCTGCTGTGTCTCTCAGTGTCACTCTTTTTCTTTGTCTTTCTCCACTGTCGGCACTCCACTCCCGCCGCTGCACACACACACACACACACACACACTCAGGGAGGCAAAGGAACATTTCTTTGTTTACACACCACGGATGTGCAAACAACTGGTTTATCACACTGACAGGAAGGGCACAAAGGTAAAGTACTTTGCCCCCCCCCCCAAGTGCAACAGACCTCTGCTATTTAGCTGCCTGTTCCTGCAAGTCTTGACAGACAGAAAGAGGGAGACAGCAAGCAGCACACTGCGCTTTAGGGTCACACAACGTACAGCAACACTGACACTTATGCACAATCTTTTACGTGACAGCATGTGCAATTTTGTCCCCCAGCACCTCACTGTCTCTCTCGCCCTCTCTCCACCACCTTATGCTCCTGCTCTGTGTTTCTCTCGAAACAAGAACTGGCAGTACATCATCCCAGGTGGCATGGGGGACTGTAGCTGTGGGATAGCAGTGTCAATAGTGAGGGGCTGCATGCTGTCTCGCACACTGTGTCTCTCGTGTCGGCTGGAGGGGACGGGTGGGGAAACACCAACGGACACTCTCTCTCTCTCTCTCTCTCCCCCTCCCTCCTCTCACACTCCCGTTGTCACTATGTGACTCCCTACATGTGGTCAGATCACTTGCACAGCTCCTATGGATGGCTACAGGGTCTGGATGGGCTGGGAAACATATGAAGTATGTCCTGCTGACTTCCAGGGCTTCATCCTGCCTCTCATCTATGGAGAAACAAAATTATGTCTCGCTGAGTTTTTAGGGCACTCCCTCACTCTCACACTCTTCAGTCAGCCTTTTAATGGCTGCTGTTCTCCCATGCCTCTCTGAAGCAGGGAATGAGTGCCAACAGCACTTTCCCTGAGTCCCTCCGTGAAACCATGCATTAAAAGGGCTGTTTAATGCATGGGTATGCAAGAGCGTTACACCAATGGGCTTTCACGTTCCTGACAACCCATGTTATAAACCCATGTAGTTCCTCTTTTTGACTGCAAAAGATGATGCTTCTGTTTTCTCTATTTTGGGGTCTGTTGTTGCATTAAAATCCTCTCCTGTTGTGATGTTTGAAGCTCATAGTTCTGTTAGTGCTTCTACCAAATTTGAGTTAAGCAATAAAGCACTACAGTGTGTGTGTTGTGTAATAACGTCACGCCTTGGGTAGGCTGAAGAACAAGGCTGCAGAGTGAGTGTGTTCAACACCCGTAAAGTGACATTATTACACAACAACACACACACTGAAGTGCCTTATTGCTGTTATACAACGGCCTGTTTTACAAAAACAGAAAAAGAAAAAAGGTGAACAAAGTAATTATATTTTTCTTTGATTTTTGTTTTTTAATAAGAGTAGTTGTATTAAGTAAAAAAAAAAAAAAAATCCCACTTATTGGTTTGGCCAGTAGGTGGTACTGTTGCAAAATACCTGTTTGTCCATTCAGTTCTCTTCTGTCTCACCCCTCCAACTTTCTGCACTGTCATGCGGTGTGTATCGGGTGAATGCCTCACCCACCCACTCGGACTGGTCCAACTACATTTCTGCTTGGGTTTTGAAGAAAAAAAGTTAGTAATTTAATCTGTGTGGCTGTTTCTTGCCATGGCCATAAAGAGTGGAGCGAGTGTGGCACATAGCTTTGTTGAAATGCATACACACCATCTGAATCGCACTGTCAACCGGGTGGGGGGGAATAGAAACATGAAAAGGTGGTCTAACAGGGTTGTTTTTCAAAGAAAAAGAAAATTAATTTACACAGCGTGTGCCATTTTTCACTGCACCTATCTACAGTGGAAAGTGCTGAGCTGTTTAAATGTGCACGCGACAACCCGATCATGCTGCTTATGGGGGAGGGGGAACGAGAAGCAGATCGGAGCAATGGCTCCAGTTTACTTAAATTTGTTTTGATTTTACTGCTGAACGAAATTGGGGGCCATCAGGATGCTCATTGGGTGGGGGATATATAGCGACTGGAGTGCTGCAGAAGCACTCACATGGTATTATGTTTGTGCTGTCAAGCAGGAGTGAGGAACTGTAAGGACAGCTTTTACATAGATACATAGACAGTGTCGGCAGATAAGGGCCTATGGCCCACCCAGTCTGCCCATTTGAGCTTGTAAGTTCAGTTTGTTTTCCTAGAAGTCCGTTGCCCCTTACCCCTGACCTCCAGAATTCCTTTATGTCTATCCCATGCATTCTTAAATCCCCTGATTGTTTCAGCCCCCACCACTTCCTCTGGCAGGGTGTTCCACTTGTCCACCACCCGTTCTGTGAAGAAATTCTTTCTCATGTTTCCTCTGAATCGTCCTCCCTCCAACTTCATCCCATGCCCTCTAGTCCTGGAAAATCTTATTTGCTTAAAAATAGTGTTTTCCTGCACCCTGTTCCTCCCTGTAAGATACTTGTATGTCTCTATCATATCCCCTCTCTCCCTCCTCTCCTCCAGGGAGTACATGTTCAGTTCCTTCAACCTGTCTTCATAGGACTTGTGATGCAATCCATGCACCATCTTTGTTGCCCTCCTCTGAACCTTCTCTACCCTGTCTATATCCTTACATAGGTATGGTCTCCAGAACTGTACACTATACTCCAGGTGGGGCCTCACTAGTGTCTTGTATAGCGGAATTATGACCTCCCTTTTCCTGCTGGTGATGCCCCTGCCTATACATCCCAGCATCCTATTTGCTTTACCTGCTGCCTTGTCACACTGTTTCCTACCTTGAGGTCATCAGAGATGACAACCCCAAGATCCCTTTCCTGCTTGGTGCATGCTATATCCTCACCCCCAACTGATATATTGTGCCAGGGTTTTTGTGCCCCATATGCATTATCTTGCACTTCTTTGCATTAATTTCAACTGCCAAACCCTGACCATTCTTCAAGTTTCTGCAGGTCACTTCTTATTCTGTCTACACCCTCTGGTGTGTCTACTCTGTTACAGAGCTTTGTGTCATCAGCGAACAGTGAAATTCTGCCTCTAGGTCCCAAGTGCAAGTCACTGATGAAGATGTTGAATAGGACCGGTCCCAGCACTGATCCCTGTGGTACCCCACTGGTCACTCTTCCCTCTGTGGAGTGACAGCCATTTACCACCACCCTCTGTGTCCTGCCACCCAGCCAGTTGCCTACCCACCACACTACTGTCCTGCCACACCCATATTCCCAGTTTGTGTAATAGTCTTCTTGTGGCACAGTGTCAAGGCCTTGCTGAAGTCCAGATAGGCCATGTCCACTGCCCTCCCTGATCCACCTCCTAGTCACCCAGTCAAAAATTCAATGAGGTTGGTCTGACATGACCTCCCCTGGTGAAACCATGCTGCCTTGGGTCCTGTAGTCCATTGACAACCAGATGTTCCACCAATCTCTCCTTCAGTAGTGCTTCCATGATCTTCCCACTACCAAGGTGAGGCTGACTGGTCTGTAGTTCCTGCTTCCTCTTTGTTCCCACTTTTGTATAAAGGGACTACATCTGCTGTCCTCCAGTCTTTGGGGACCTCCCCTGTTTCCAGTGATTGGCTAAACAGGATAGTCAGAGGTTCAGCCACCACCTCTCTTAGTTCTTTAAGGACCCTGGGGTGCACCCCATCTGGCCCCATTGCTTTATCAACTCTTATTACTTCCAGTTCCTTCAGGACCCTTTCTCGTGTAAAGGAACTTGTGTCCATTTCTGCACCATTCTCACCCCTTGTACTCCCTTCAGACCCATTACCCTCCTCTTCCTCAGTAAAGACTGAGCAGAAATACCTGTTCAATATGTCAGCTTTACTGTTGTCATCCTCCACGCGGCCCCCATCCTCCCCCTTCAGTCTCACTATCCCTCCCTTTGTCTTTCTTTTTTCACTTATGTACCTGTAAAAGGTTTTGTCCCCTCTACCCACTGATTTTGCAATGTGTTCTTCTGTCTGAGCTTGGCTCTCCTTACTGACCTCCCTGCCTCCCTTTGCTTCTCCTGGTACTTCTCCCTATCCCCTTCTGCCTGTGTCTTTTTGTATTGCCTGAATGCAATCTTTTGGCTTTCACTTTCTTTGCTACCTCTTTGGAAAACCATAATGGTCTCCTCTTCCTTTTCCTCTTGCTAACCTGCTTAATGCATAATTCTGTTGTTCTTGTAATCCCCATTTTAAATACTGCCCACTGTTCCTCAACCCTGATTTCTGTCCCATTCCCTTAATGCCTCTTTTAAGTATCTCCCATTTTCCCAAAGTCTACCCCCTAAAATCCAGGATACGTGTTTTGTGTGGTTTGGTTCTGCTCTTTCTGTGATTTCAAACCACAATGACTGGTGGTCACTGTTTCCAGGTGCTCCCCACTGTTACCCCATCACACTGTCCCTGTTTGTGAGCACAAGGTCCAGTATTGCCTTCTGCCGAGTTGGTTCCATGACCAGTTGCTTGAGGAAGGCACCCTGAAGAGTCCAGGATAAATCTGCTCCTAGTTGATGCTGCTGCTGGGATGCTCCAGTCACGTCTGGAATATTGAAGTCTCAACCAGTACTACCTCACCCTTGTCTGCCATCCTTTGGATGGCTACCATCAACTCCCTATCTGTTTCTTCCTCCTGGGCTGGTGGTCTATAGACCACACCTGTGCGGATGGCTGTCCCATTTTCCTTTCCAGCTTAACCCACAGTATCTCTCCCCATTTTGTTCCTCCTGGATCTCTGTGGCCCTTATGTCATTTTTCACATACAGTGCCACTCCTCCTCCCTTCCTGCCTGCTCTGTCTCTTCTGAATATGTTGTAGCCAGGTATGGCCATCTCCCAGTTGTGGTTATCATTACACAGGTTTCAGTGATGGCCACAATGTCCAGGTCTGACGTACCATGACAGCCTCCAGATCTTCCATCTTGTTGCTAAGGCTCCTGGCATTTGCACACATTTCCATGACTTGACCTCCCTAGACTGTTTCACTGTTCTACTCAGCCCCTTCCTTGGTTGTCATTTATCCCTGGTTCTCCTTGCTGTCTGCCCTTCTGCTGAATTTTGCCCTTTTCTGCTTATCCACCTCTTGGGCACTAATCTCCATCTTTGCACACTGCTTTGCAGAGATAGCCACTCCTCTGGTTCACTGGTTCCACTGCTAGCTGTGGGGGTGAGCAAGTAGGTACCATCCTTGCTGGCCTGCCACCCCCCTTTGCTAGTTTAAATGCTTGTCAATGTAGCATTTAAACTTATCATTGAGTGCTTGGATTCCCCTCCAGGATGGATGCAGGCGATCAGGCTTGAACAAACCTCCATCCCTCCAGGTGGGTCCCCAGTCACCAGTGAATCCAAACCCTTCCTCACAGCACCAGTTCTTCAACCATGAGTTAAAGTTCCTGGTGCATGCACTCCTATGCTCTCCTTGCCTCTCACAGGTAGTACTTCTGAGAAAGTGACAGAAGTAGCTACTTGCTTGAACCCCTCCCCAGTTTCCTAAACTCTTCCTGAACTTCCTTTGACTCCCATTTGCCAGGTCATTAGTACCTAGGTGGATAATGACATCCAGCTCACCATCCGTCTTGCCTTCCCAGTGATCCCCAGGATCTTCCTTCCATCCCTCCATGCCGTGGCACCTGGTAGGCACCTCACCTCCCTGTCCTCCCCCTCCTGTGTTCCTAGCTGAATCCCTCTTATGATGGAGTCCCCCACCAGGATTTGCTTCCTCCTCCTCTGGGGTCCACTGCTTTCCCCGCTGAGGTCACCTCCTTGGCTAACCTCCACATCCTTTCCTTCCACTTCTCTGGGTACCTCTATTTGGTTGTCCTCATTTGCCAGTGTGGCATATGAGTTCTTGAGTGGAATAGGATCTGGGATGTGCCTCTGCCTGACTGCTCTAACCCTCCCTGAGCCCACTGTCATCCAAGTGCTCCTCGTTCTCGGCATCCTTTGAGGCAGTTGCATTGGACTGGGTGGTCCCTGGATAGGGGTGATGGTACTCCTGACCCAGTTTACTTCCTCTCTGAGTCTGGCTACTTCATCCCGCAGTCCAGAGAGATGCATGCAGATAGGGCAGCACCTCAGTGTCCAGAAGGTTGCCTGAATATGGCTGCCCCACAGCCACTGCATTGCACCACTCCCCACATTATACTGCAGTTCCACTACTTTTCTGCTACTGAAGCTCTCCTAGTTCCCTTTTTATTAATTTAATGTACTAAAAATCCTGCCACTGACCCTCAGATAATTTTTTTTTAAAGAAAAAGAAACCAATAAATAAATAAATGAGTCAAAACACTTGTCGTGCTGAGGGTGGGCTTCTTCCTTATGCCCTCCTACTCACACCCTTACTATACCCGTGTTTAGCTCCTGTCAATCAGATTTAACAGGGCATATAATTAAGAGTTGGGGAAGGGGCAAACATTTGCAGCAATTAAAGACAGCACAGAATTACACCACCACTATGTTTTAAATTTTCAACAGCCCCAAAACAATTATAAGTAAAGACAACAAAGAAAGTACAGTGTCACTAAAAGCCCACAATCTAAGTTTAAAAAAAATAGCAATTACCAGTTACTCTAAAGCACTGAATTGAATATGTTTCCTTCCTTCCCCTTCTGGCTTCTTCTGAGAAAATAAAACTCTGCTTGCTAATTTAACTCTGACTAAGCCCCACCTCCAGTTATCACGCAGCTGAGGTCAGAGGCCAGACAATTAACACCCTTCACCCAACTACAGGGCAGTCAGACAAGCCAAGATAAAATTTGCAGCAATTAAAGACAGCACAGAATTACACCACCACTATGTTTTAAATTTTCAACAGCCCAAAAACAATTATAAGTAAAGACAACAAAGAAAGTATAGTGTCACTAAAAGCCCACAATCTAAGTTTAAAAGAAAAATAGCAATTACCAGTTACTCTAAAGCACTGAATTGAATATGTTTCCTTCCTTCCCCTTTTTTGGGATGGATTGAGCAGGGAAGGAGAGAGGAATTTATTTTAATGTTATGTGGCCATCTTGGTGCCTGCCCTAGATACCGTGATGTTATTGTCAGGCTCAGGTGACATCTTGTCAAAAGTGGTTTCTAACACTTGAGGAATGTTGCCCAAATTTAAGCCTCGATTCCACCTGATGACCTGCCCTCACTGGTACGTGCTTTTGTGACATCCCCACTCGACTACTGCAGTGCTCTGTACCTTGGGGACACTGGATGGGGTTCTCCGGCACCTACAGATGGTGTAGAACACAGCAGCCAGGTTACTGACGGGCATTCAGAGGTCCTATCATGTGACCCCAGTTTTGCATGAACTGCACTGGCTGCCAGTTAGGTGGAGAATCATCTTCAATGAGAGCCTGCTTACCTATAAGGCCCTACATGTATCAGGCCCTGGTTATCTAAATGACCTCCTGACTCCAGCTCATCCTGTGCACTCACTTTGCTACTCCACTGAGGACCTCCTAGTGGTTCCCAGGGCTTCCTTAAATTCTCTGGAGATCATACATTTCAGGTGGCAGGCCCAGTATTGTGATATTCAGTACCAAGGCCCTTGAGAGAGGCTCCAGTGATGGAGGCTTTTAAGCAGGGCCTAAAGGCGTGTCTTTCTAGGAAAGCCTATCCACATTGTTAATAGTTGTTAAACTGCTGCAGTATTTTTATTCAGTATTTTATTCTTTTAAATATGATTTTAAATTATAGTAAATTATTATTTGTTTTCTATTTATGTTCATTTATCAGTGTATGCTTACCTTACTTGTACAGTGCCCAGAGCCTCTGGGATGGGGCACTCTAAAAATAAATGTTACTTACTTACTACTAGGTAAAATCACTGTGTCTAGGGCTTGGCAGCCAGTCAGAATACTAGGATTATGCTTGCCATTGTATAATAAAAAATAATCTGTTGTATCAATGATGCATACACAGAGACACATTTTCCCATACAAGTCCCCCTGTACAATAACATATCTTCCTTCCTGGTCACCTTTTCTTTTAATTATTTCAAAAGGTAAATTTTTGTTTATTAGTATAGCTTTTCCACATGGTTTCCCCATGCTGAAAAATATATTTGGCCCATCCAAAGGTGTTTTTTTCAGTTTATCTTTAGATATAGTAGATATGTTTTTTGTAAAATTTCTATTGAAATTTGCTCTTTTGTTAGAAAAAGACAACATTTATTATCTTTTTAATGCAGAGTAATTCCCATTTACTTTCCAAGATATAAAGCAGTGATTGTTTAAGTTTCCTGATTATTATCGTCATAGCATATTGTTAAGTGCTATATAAGAAATCTTAGAGCAGTTCATTTCTAAGTTTAGTCTGACTGAGCAAGCATGCATGTTTTGGCCAAAGAACTGAACACGTGTTTGGGTTTGGACCACCCCAGCTGTTGCAACCCCAAGGGGCTGGCTTATGGACAAGTTTGTAATGTTTTAATGAGACTATAACATTCTATGCCATGGACACATGTAATCTTCCCTACAGCTGTCTGAAAGCAGCTAGCTGGTATTTTCACTCTGACAGTGTGGAACAAAAAGCCTTTTAAACTGTCTCATAAGATTTGCACCATAGGCACAGATCCAGGTCACGCTTGAAAAGAAATTGTGGCTAAAAAATGTCGCAAAATGCAGCATAAAACAATTTTCAGACCTTTTGTAATGTCTTTCCACTGCACAGCAGGGAACAGATGAAATGTATACTATAGCTTGAAGGCCATTTAGAGGTCTGGTAATCCTTGCTTGCATTAATGGCTAGAATCAAGTGCACTAACAGTTTTGCTGTGCACTTTCTTCTGGCTAATGAGTACCCTAGACTGCCCAGAGGGAGTCGGTTCCCCCAGAGGAGTTTGTAGCAAGTCATCATTGTTGCTAGGAAAGTGTTCATGAATGGTTCCTGCCAATGTCAGTGAAGAACCAAACACATGTTGGGGGGGTTGGGGTTAATAGTGTCAAAACAATTTGAAGTAAGGAAGCGCTCTCTCTAAGCCTATTTACTATACAGTAAAATTCTAAAGGAACATCAGCATTCAAACTTCAGCTGATTTACCATAGTATCATGTTGTACTAAAGGCTGCATCTTTAATCTTTAAAAGGTTACTTGAAATCATTGTGGTGTTGCTAAAAATGTATTTTCATGTTCAGTTTGCAAGCTGAAATTAGTTCCTGTGGGATATGTACTGTAACAAGACTAATCTAGGTTAAAGCAGCAGAGAAAGCATTGGTATTAGTTAGGAATTTATTTATTTATTTTGTTAACTGGATATGCCCACTAAGACACAGAAGTTCCTATTTCAGGGGTGACACAGAGTTAATTACAGAGACGAATCAAAGGATAAAATACATACAGTAATGCAAGAAGTACAAGGACAAAACAAATTATCAGTAGCATTCGTTATAAAACACAGGGGAACCATTGGTTTGGTAATGGCAGTGCACTGACAACAGGGATAACAAACAGATTGGGTTAATTACATAACGTAGACTGTTTAATCAGAAGAAGACAACCTTGGTTTCTCCTGTAATATAATATATGATTGTTATTAATAATTTGTTTTGTCCTTTTACTCCTTGCAATAATGTATATATTTTTAAAACATTAGTATATAGTAACTAGCTGATTACACATTGAAAATGTTCATGTGTTGTATGGTGTGTAAAATTTACTGTAACATATAATCTGAAATGAAAGTGGTGTCTGTCCATGGTGGTCACATTGTAGTTTTAATGGAAACACAAGCACTGGCATGCACTCAGACCTAGGCTCAAATCCTAGCCCCCCACCAGACCACCAAATACTTGTTTTTAGAGAAGCCTCTCCTCCTGACTCCCCAACCATGATTTAGGAGGGGATATACTGGTTAAAATGGATGCTTGAAATCACTGCTCTTGGCACCATGCCAGGAGCTGGTATTGTCTTTTATTGGTTTGTCTGCATATATCCCATCCAGTCATGTCTTACTGCTGACATGACGTTTTTCTGTAAGGAACATTTACTGCTGTGCAAAGTGTGGTTCATAACTAAGTTTTAGTTCTGTAAATTTACTATTCCATTTCCACACCACTGTAGAGCACCACTCATGCTGGGAGCACCCAACACTCTGACAAAATTAGAACTGAAAATGAAGTACTGTGTTAAACTGCTGAAAATAAAAACACATTTAAAATTAAACTCTGCACCTTCCACCTTGCATATGTTTTGCAAAATTGTCCCTTTTGAATAGCCTTAATGTTCCATTTCCAAACTCCCACAGATACCCACTCTGCTGAATTAAGAATTAAAACCAAACATTTGAAAATAAAGTTCCTATCAAGATTTGAACCCTAGACTTCCACTTATAATCATGAAAATATGGTTTCTGTATGAGGATTCCTCCCAGATTACCGCTTCCTAACCCTCTGATGCATCCACTTAGCTACAGAGCTACATGGTACTAAACACAGTTTGCTACCAGTTCTCTCACATTCTGATGAAGCGATCCCATAGTATAGTTGTATGAGAGGTTTAGCAAGCTGGAGAGGTGGGTACAAATGCTTCCAAGTAGCGTAAACATTTTATAATTTAAGCATAGCAGGGTTAAATGCCTGACAGGCACTTTAATAGTTATTGACATTTTAGTTTCATTTCTATTTCATTACTATAATAGAATCATAGAAAAGTGACAGCAGAAAAGAACCCTTTTTGCCCATCAAGTCTGCCCCTTACCCCCTTCCTACTTCGCCCCTTGTCCAGAGTTCCCCCACTTTGACCCATGGTCAAACCCTTGTGTCTGCCTCATGACCTCTTGAATCCCTCCCCTCCATAGTTTTGACCCCCACAAGCCTCTCAGTGAAGTAACGCCTTCTCACATTGCCCCTAAACCTTCCTCATTCTAACCTTAGACTATGACCCCTAGTTCTAGTGCCTACTTTTCCTGTGAATAAGCTCCTCCTTACCTTATTTATCCCCTTCATGTACTTAAATGTTTTGATCATGTCCACCCTCTTCGTTCTGGTCTCCAGCAGATACAGATCCAACTTCATCTACCTCTCCTCATAGGACTTTCTGTTCAACCCATGCACCATCTTAGTGGCCCTTCTCTGAACTATTTCAATCCAATCTATGTCCTTGCATAGGTGAGGTCTCCAGAACTGGACCCTGTACTCCAGGTGAAGCCTCACCATGGATTTGTAAAGTGGTATCAGAACCTCCCTCCTGCTTGTTATACCCCTTCATGTGCATGCCAGCATTCTATTCTCTTTGCCCACTGCCTTGCTACATTAGGTACCCACCATAAGGTTACCTGAAATTATAATCTCCAGATCTCTCTCCTGCTCAGTTGCCTTAATTATACCCCGTGTAATTTGCTTGCAGGTTATTCTTCTCCATGTGCATTATTTGGCATTGAATTTCAGCTGCCAGGTTTCTGACCACCCCTCCAGTAATCTTAGATCTTTCCTCATAGCCACCACTCCCTCTGGGGTGTCCACCCCATTGCAGATTTTTGTATCAACTGCAAATAGTCAGACCTTCCACTACAGCCCCTCCATTATGTCACTGATATAGATGTTAAACAGGCTGTCATGATCTGTTGTGTCATGGAGGTAGAACAGTAAATGTACAGAGAACAGATTTAGTTATCAGAAAAAATACTTGCAAAGTGGAAACAAGCTGCATGAAACCTTATCATTTTTTATTTTAACACTTTGTTTTAAATTCCTATTTAATCAAAGTTACTGAAAATAAAAACAAATCTAAAATGCAGATCAGCACTAGTTGTAATGTCATTTGTGAAGAATTAGTTCCTTCTTTAGCATGTTAAGCACAGCATGGGAAAAGTAGCGATGTTGTTCCTGATCTGTTAAGTAATGGGGGATTACATGGTCAGAGCAGTACGGGTTGGAGAACTGACAGTATCAGTGACTATGAATCACTGATTCATCAGGTGACTTTTGTAGGAATGCTTAGGTAACATAGATTGACGGATAGGTAGAGAGAATGATGACGATGTTAGGTACTGAGTATGTTGTACTTGGTAGTTAAGGAAATGAGTACAGATGTTGTACAATAGAATGGTTCAATATTCATGCAACATATTTTTGCCATACACTTTCTCTGTCCCTGCTGCATGGACTACCACTCATTTCAGGTGCAACAAAGATGCAGGAACCCTCTTGAGCGGGGTCCTACCCCTAGGGATGCTACAGAGATATGGTCCCACTGAACCATAGGTACCTGAGAGAAGAAAGACCCAGATCCTGTAAAGAAAGAGGCTGTCACTGGAGGAGAGGATTGTGGGTGCAAAAAATGGCATCTTAAGGACCCTTGAGCATGTGCAGTACAAGTACCACTCACTGTGTGGGGCATGGCGTATATTGCCCATTGCCCCATCAAACCCCAAGTAAAACTTTGAAATTTACTGGTACATCTGGCAACTTATGTGGGAATTCTTACGCAACATAGTTGGAATGACTGGTAGGATCAATGATGATGTTAGGTACTGAGCACATTGTACTGCATGGTTGAGGGAATGAGTACAGAAGTACAGTAGTAATGCTTGGGCAGTGCAAATTAGGCTTAAACTCTCTCTGTCCTTGCTGCAGGGGCTTCCACCCTTTTGAGGTTCAGTGAAGACACAGGAACCCTCTTAAGGAGGGTTCTGCCCTTAGAGTTGCTATTGGAAGGAAGTCTTCTTACATCAAAGGTACCGGGGGTGCGGGAGCAAATGAGAACATACTGAAACACATGCTGTTTGTAAGGAGGGAAGAGAAGCAGCTTGCTGATCAAATATTGGTAGAGATACTGGTAAACGCAGAACCACCAATTAGGCTCAACTCTTGGTGATTTAATTATTATTTTACTATTTGACATTATTATAACCTTCAGCATGGAGGAGAGGAGAGGAAAGCTCCTCTGTGAAAGAAACCTCTGGGAAACCAATATCAGTTACACAATCTATCCAGGCTTAGGACTGTTTTAAGGATGACTGGAGCAAGGACCTTAGATGAGCTGCTTAGGTTAGAAGGATAATTAGGTCTTCTTTATTCTCAAATGAGACATACTGGGACCCACTCATTTTTATGTGTAGTTGAAAGAAAACAGGCAGTTTCTGGAAAATCTTGAAACGCAAGGGCCTGAAGAGCATGTGGCATACAAATCATATTGTCTCTGGGTTCCTCCTCCCTCTTATGTCTAAGAGAGATTGGCTGTGCACTCCGGATATGCAGGATGCATACCTATACATAACAAGCATTTGTCAATGCCGAATGTTGCTTGCTTCTATGTGCTGTTTAGGTATTTGGAAGTCATTGGAGTGCAAATATTGAAAATTTGCGAACTTACGAGCGTGCGTGGGAACTGTGCAACGCACACTCGTAAAACAGTCATTTTTAGGAATTTTTTCACCAAATTTTCAACATAGCCATTTTAAGACCTCTGCTAGTGAACGGTTACACTGTGATTTTCTTAATGTGTCCTGTACATTGATTTCGCATACCGACTGCGCCATTGTGCACTACATGGGCAGAAACACGTTTTAGGCAGGATGTGAAAAATGACAGCTGTACTGCTCATAAGGAGGTGTGGTAAAATGGCAATGTTGAAAATCTGGAGTGAAAATATTGAAAATTTGCGAACTTACGAGCCTGCGTAGGAACTGCGCAACGCATGCTTGTAAAACAGTCATTTTTAGGAATTTTTTCACCAAATTTTCAACATAGTCATTTTGAGACCTCTGCTCATGAACAGTGTCACTGTGATTTTCTTAATGTGTCCCATACATTGATTTCGCACACCGACTGTACCATTCTGCACTACATGGGCGGAAACACATTTTGGGTGAGATGTGAAAAATGACAGCTGTACTGCTCATAAGAAGGTGTGATAAAATGGCAATGTTGAAAATCTGGAGTGAAAATATTGAAATTTCGCGACCTTACGAGCCTGCGTGGGAACTGCGCATGCGCTCGTCAAAACAGTCATTTTGGAATTTTGGCACTAAATTTCAACATGGGGTTTTGGGACCCCTTCTCATGAGATGATGTCACTGTCATGGCGGTATTCAGGCCGAGGGTGATTTTACGCGGTCACTGCAGCGATCCCGCCCGCCGAACCTGATGCGCTCATGACAGTGACATCGTTCATGAAGATCTAAACATGTTAATTGATAATAAATTCCAAAAATCTGAGATATTACAACAAAGTTGAACCCCCTATCTAGCCCGTTATACAGCTTACCGGCATTTCCTCAGTTCGTGAGTCGGCTTTGAAGAGTGCAGGCGTGTTCCCGGTCCACGAAGATTGTCGTGCTGGAGTCCGAGGTAAGTATGGGGTGGGGTGTGGGAGGCTGGGTGCGCAGTGGGTGGATGCGGGTTGTGGGGGTGGAGATGCGCCACGGACCGTTCGTTTTTCAGGAAAAAAAAAAAGACGCAGGACCATTTGCCACGCTGGGGTGGGCTCTCAGCATGGCACAAGGACGCTGGAGCGCCAGCCAACGGGGATTGGGGCACCCTGCTGGCAAAAGGATCTGCTTGCCACACTGGGGTGGGCTCCCAGCGTGGCACCTGCTACTGGGGGGCAGGGGCGAGCTCAGCTGACGGGATTGGGCACCCGTCAGCTATACAGTGCACATGCGGTAGCGCGCAGCAGCGTGTGGGGGGGGAGCTGCGCAGGAGCAGCTGATATCTTATCGGTGCTCACTCAAGCGTAGCTCCCCCTTTCAACTGTATGCCACTGCATTTCGGAGCATGTCATAGACAGCTCCAAAATGCATTGGCTTACAGGGGCCTCGCCTGCCAGCACACTGACTGAATTGGAGGAGGAGGTGACACACCTCCGAAATCTCCGATGATGGCACTATGTTTCTTGCACATGCGTGCAAGCAACATAAAAATCAAACAATGCCACAGGCAGTTCCTCAGATTCTGCGTGGAGGGGCAGCACTACCAGTGTCAGTGGCTCAGTAGGTAGCACACTCACCTCTGAGGCCGGGAGATCAGAGGGTTGTGGGTTCAGTTCCCATATCTGGCACTTAGGTTAATATCCCAGTACTGACACTGCAGCATGAGAGGGGTGCTGCACTTCTGAGGTGCCGTCTTTCGGATGAGATGTTAAACTGAGGTCCCATTTGCCTGGATTGGTGGTAGTTCAGGTAGATGTTAAAGATCCCATGGCACTTATTGAAAAGAGTAGGGGAATTGCCTTGGTGTCCTGGCCAAATTTCCCTCATTCACTAAAAATACCACCGACAGCTTAATCTGGTTTAAGGTCAGTTGGCATTCATCTGTATCCCCCTTCCCTGGGTTGTGCCTGAAAATAGGCAGGATTTGACTAGTGCACTTACCCGGTCAACAAAAACTAAATAAATGAAAATAAAATGAGAGTCTTGCCTTTTGGTTATTGGCACAGCATGCCTTTACCAAATATTTTGCTGTGGTAGCCACAGCACTATGCTGGGGTAAGCACTATGTCCTCTGGTACCTAGATGATTGGCTCCTGAAAGAGGCCTCAAGTGATGAGGTGGAGTGCACTTTACATTGCACCAGGCTTCTTCTGCACAGCCTGGGGTTGTAATGTGGCAAAACCTGTTCTGATTGCTTCTCAGAGGCTCAGGTACATAGGGGCAGTCATGGATTCAGCCCTTGCACATGCCATGCTCCATCAGGACTACAGATGTGTGAAGCTGGCAAACTTTGCTTCATGAATTAATTTTGCAAAGTTTATCACATTTGCAAAGGGCATAGCATTGAATGCTGACTTCACAACGTTTTTGGCTGGTAATGTGACACTTTTTCAAATTAAGTCATGCAAATTTGCCATGACTTCACTAACTTCATCTGAAATGTGACACTTCCCCAGGAAAACTCATTGCAAAGTGGCAAATTTGGCAAGATTTTCATGAAGAAGAATTTTATAACTTCACTGGAACTTTGGTGGTGAAATAAAACTTCACAGCATGTGTACTTAGGACAGAACTTTGGCATTAGAGGCTCAAGCAATCTTGGTGGCATGCAATGACTGGTTTCAGCCCATGTCATGTTTGGATTCTTGGGGTACATGGCAGGCTCCATACTCTTTGGCCCCCTGGGTGATCTGCATATCAGGATCCCTCAATGGTTACTGCAAGCTCAAGACCTCGCAGCCACTTTCCTGCCTGATTGTGGTTTGCTAACCCATGCAGGATGCCCTTTTGTGGTGGCAGAACAAGAGCCACCTGCCTATGGGTTCTTGTTTCTTGCAACCTCAGGCTATGCTACAGATAATCCGAACCATGAACAAATCCATCCTGGGGTGGGGTGCCCACTTATGTCCAGGGATACTGGTCTCTGTTGGATAAAGGCCTTCATATAAATGTGGTAGAGATGAGCATGGTTCTATATGGTCTCTAGGTCCTGGTCTCTCAGGTTCAAGGGATGCCTCTGCTGGTGTAGTCAGTCAGAGTGTGGTGCATTACCTCAACATGCAAGGGGGAACACACTCCTACTCTTTGTGCTGGAAGGCAATGAGGGTGTGGGAGTGGACAGTAATGCAACGTGTCTCATTCATACTACCCACATTATGGACTTGCTGAATGTCCAGGTGGTTGGCCTTAGCCAGTCTGTAGTTAAGCCCCATGAATGTGAACTCAGTCAGGTTGTTGCAGACCAGTTGTTCAACATGCGGTGAAGGCCAGAATTGGACATTTGTCTCAGTCAGGTTTACGGTACTCCTCCATGATAGTAATATGCATTCCATATCGTTACTCATGGAACTGGTCCATGATAGCTCACCTCAGTGCAAGAAATTCAAACTTAAGTACAGGATATCTCTTCTCAGCACTACATGCTTGTATGCTATGGTACAGAAAGTGAAGGTACCGTGGGTGGAAAGCCTGGTTAGCGGAGTGGTGGTGGCGGAGTGCAGGGTGGCCGCCTGAGAGGTATCAAATGCAAGACCAGCTGTCGCAAAATGTATGTTAAGCTTGTCTAGAATCAGAGATTTGTCAGTAATAATGGAACTGTGTGACTTAATATTGATGGGCAAGGATGGGGTGCTTTTCTAACCTTCTACTCATTTAAATGTATGCCATATTTTTGATGGGTTCCCTTTCACAGTCTCAAGGGTGTTCAAATAGTACTTCTCTTTTGTTTCTCTAACCAGCCTAGTGCATGCCTGAGACAAGTCCTGAAAGCTGTCCAGTCTCCAGAGAATTTGGTGTGCCTTGCAGCTACCCATAGCTGATCTCTTTTTATTTATGATTTTTTAATGTCCCCGTTGAACCACAGGCCTTGGCAGATTCTTTCCAAATAGTATCACATCATCAAGATAAACTAGGCACTCAAGTAGGTTCATGTCTCCAACTACCCTCTCCATTAGACACTGAAAGGTAGAAGGGGTGCCTGATATCCCCTGAGGCATCCAGAGAAATTCATAAAATCCTAATATGGGCATATGAGAGCTTTTTTTTCCTCTATCTTGTGGCGCCATGGGTATTTGATAGTAACCACCCCTAAGATCAAGCAAAGAGAACCGCTTACTTCCATTTAGACAGTCAAGTGTGTCTTGAATTCTGGGCACAGTGTACTGGTCAGGAACAGTCCATTTATTGAGTGTCCTGTAGTCAACACACATGCACACAGTTCCATTCTTTTTCTGTACTACCACAATGGGTGAGAATACGGGCTTCGGGATTCTTGGATAATACCTGCAGCTAGCAACTCCTGTAGGTGTCTTCTCATGTCACGTCATGTTCTGGGACTGGTCCTCTTCAACATGTTCATTAGTGATCTTGGAGAAGAAATCCAGGGCAGGTTATGTCTCTTCACAGATGACACAAAACTATGTGGGAGGGTGGATAGTGACGAGAGTGTAAGGGAAATGCAGAGAGACCTAGAAAAGCTTGAAGGGTGGTCAAAGGTCTGTCAGTTAAAATTCAATACTAGAAAGTGCAAGGTAATGCACTTAGGGAAAAAGAACCCCAAGACAGAGTACTGGATGGGAGAAGAGAGATTTAGCACTACAGCTGAGGAATGGGATCTGGGAGTTATCATTAGCAACTCATTTAAGCAATCAAGTGAGTGCAAGAAGGCCTATAGCAAAGCTAACAGGATGCTGAGATGTATCGGGAGGGGTATTGATAGCAGAAAAAAAGAGGTACCATAATATTTCCCATCTATAGATCCCTGGTGAGGTCTCACCTAGAGTACTATGCCCAGTTCTGGATTCCTCACCTCGGAAAAGTAAGGATAGGTTGGAGACAGTGCAGCGCAGAATAACAAAAATGGTTAATGGCCAGCAGGGCAGATACTATGAGGAGCGCCTCAAGGCACTAAATATGTACTCATTGGAGACCAGAAGGGATAGGGGAGATATGATAGAGACCCTCAAGTTCCTTAAAGGAATTAAGAATGTGAACTGCGGAGGACTATTTAGCTTGAATACCAATTCACGGTTACATGGACATGAATGGAAATTAACAGGAGGTAGGTTCAGGAGAGATGTGAGGAAGTATTACTTTATGGAAAGGGGGTGGAACCTTGGAACAGTCTGTCAGATGAAGTGGTGGGAGCTGAAACAGTCAGGGGATTCAAGCAGGGCTGGGACAAAATGAAGGGAATAGTGGTTACCGAGGGTGACAGGACCAAGGAGACTAGAGAGAGAGGACAGGGAGGGTTAATACCTTGGAGGAACAGTAGATTCCAGAAATTATAGGGAACTTGGGCAGACTGGATGGACCTATGGTCTTTTTCTGCCATCATTGTCTATGTTTCTATGTTTCTATGTCATCAGTGTCAGCAGGTACCAATCTACGGGATCTTTTTCTGAAAGGACGTTCATCGTTCAGTCGAATATGATGCTCTTCACCGACCACACATCCCATTTTTGGAATGAAAATACCTTTGTCCTGTCAGCTAGCTTGCAGCTGACACAGGTTTTCCATTGCTCAGGAATAGGAGAATCACCAAAATACAACCTATCTGGATCTAGGCCAGGCAGGTGACTATCTCTTGTTGGAGTTGGCTGTACGGCTGTACCAGCAGAATATGCTTGAGTCAGGGTGCATCCTTTCTTAACAGTGATGTCCCTGTCAGTGTCTGGCATAGGCATGCACCTGGACAGGCAGCACACTGGGCTTCACCAGTAATCCATCAGGTAAGGCATCTTCCTCAGCATTAAGATCTGGTTTGTCGTGTCTTTCTTAAGGCGTACTACACCATTAACATTACACTTCACATTAGGTTGCAGCACGAGGGCTTCGGAGTCTCTATGATAAACTATTCCCATGTGGTCTTCTTGGGCCTCATTTGCAGTCTGTGCTTGTTGGTGGTAGGCTCTCTATACAAGAGCATGTATGTGCAATACATTCCTTTTCTGTGTGGCATCCCTCTCCTGATACAGCTGAGCCAGGCACCTAAACATATGAGCGTTGGTGCCAATAAGGATTGGCACCCCATCATACATGCCAGATTCTGGACACACTAAAGCCAGGGTTTCCATGGGATCTCCCACTCCAGTCACTGAGGATAGGAAAGCAAATCTTCACTTTTAGGTATCCCAAATATGGATACATTTTGTCACTCAGGCCCCACACATTCAGACCTTCCAGAGGTAATAATTTATGGTGAGATAAATGCTGCTCATACCAGTTCTTAAAGATACTGTAATAGTCACTTGGGAACCACGGTCTAACACAGCTCGAGCGGGCACTCCCATGATAGTGACTGTTGATTCAGTGGAAGGCCCCACAATTTTGTCCAGGTCAGAAGTTGCAGTCCTAGTAGTCTTAACAGATGATTTAGCTACAGTTGAGTAGTTTCGGATTTAATTGGAGTCACACTAGAATTCCCTTGTATCCTCACTTTACCAAGAAGTTTGGCATTCTCCTTATGCAAATCTTTAGGAGACTGGCACTCTCACTTGATGTGCTCATCCTCCCCACAATGGTAACAGAATATGTCCAGCCGACTGAGCTGGGGGCATTGAGGCCCATCAGACAATTTCCATGCAGGTTTTTCTCCCTTTGCAGAGCTTCCTTTAAACTCTTGGATGGGTCTGGCCCCCTCTCACCAGACCCTTCCTTCTTTTGTGCCACAGGCTGATTGTTCAATTTCTTTAACTCATTCATTAACAACTTGAGCTCTTGCATCTGATTCTGAAGTTCAATAGCTGTCACTGAATTGAGAATTTAAACAGCAGCATCCATCACAGCCGAGTTCTGGTCAGGGACAACACTATGTTGGCCAGGTGAGGCTCCTTCGTTTGTTTTGTTGGTGGACACTATACTAGTTGCACTGGCCCTCAGTTCTCTGAGCTGTATAAAGAGTTCTTGGATTTCAAGAGTTTCACTATCAGGCCCCCTTTCACAATGGGGAAAGGCAGGGGCAGCCACAGCATAGGGGTCCCAGGACTCCTCTTCATCCTCTGCTTCTCTCACCTCTTTCATTAACATACTGTTGGACGGGGGTTATCCCTCCTCTCTTGCAATCACAATTTGAGCAGTAAGAGACTGAAGTGATGTGCAGACTTGAGCACTTGATCCAATCGAGTGAGGTTCAGATCAGAAGATGCTACTGCCCCCTTCTGGAAAATCTATTGTAGTGCCCTTTCCAGGTTGGTCAGATACATGGACAAAGGCTCTCCCTTTAATTGTTTGGTTGCCATACCTCCACATGAGATTCTTACCAGTGCAGTGCTCCCAAGCACTTCTTCTAGGGCAGTTAAGTATTCTTGTGCAGTGGCTTCAGGGTCTGTTACTTGCAAAGAATGAATCATGTCCAAGGCTGGTAGTCTCTGAGACTTTCTACCAAAGGCTTCTGCTTTTCAGCTTCGGAGCACTGCCAATCCTGTACCAAAGGAGTAGCGTAATCCATCAAGGTTTCCAAATCATCTTCACCTGGTGTAGTAGGCTGTGTCCCTGAAAGCATAAGCAGTCTTCAGTAGGAGTCTGGAACAAGTGACATCATATTGGCAGGCCCCCCTCCAGAGGTTCTGTGGCAGGAAACTCCCGGGCACATCCAGTTCCCTTTGGGCTTTCTCCATAGTTTTCCCTTGCTCCAGAAGCCATTTATTAATCTTGGCCTTACAGCCCTCCTGCTTAGGTGAGGCTTCCCTCCTTGGGGTCACACTGCATTGAGTCACCAAAGACCATGTACTGCTAAAACTCTCAGGGGTCAGTACATCGGGTACTTGAGTGGTATCAAAAGCATTTTGACAATCAATGTGGTTAAGGTTTTTGTGGTAGGGTTCATTATCCACCCTCTGACAATCACTACTGCAAGGCAGTTAGTGGCAGAAAGGGCCTCCTCAGTTTTCTCCTTATCTGTCCCAGGGGGAACTCCTAGGATCAGCAGGGCCTTTAAAGGGTCCAGGTCTTCACCCTCATACCAGTCAGTTAGTCTGTAGGAAGCCATTGAATCACTTACAGTTCTAAACTTGTGAGCTACTACACTGTCCTGTATAGGGGGTGGCTGTCATGTGTGGCGTGGCTGGCAAACAGGAGATCCTAGCTGTGCCTCCAAAGATGTAAGTGGGTCAGGGTGTAATTTACAGGTACTACCCCTGCCTTGTGGGGTCACCAAGTTTGATGGGCCTGGGCTCTGTTTTTGATAAAAATTGGGGGTTCTTTCCCAAAGGTAAATTAAATAGTGCAGTGCCTCCACCCAGAGTAAGTTATAGTGGGCCAGTTGTTGGTGTGACACAACCCATGGGATCCTGTACCTACCCACCTCCCCTTCTAGTCAGTCACCCCACACACAGAATACCACTTTAAACTGTAACTCTGTAAAACACATGCAATAAAGACCATTGCTAATAATATGCTCAGGGACAGTTTTAACCAACAGCGATAAAAGATTTATTAACAGGGGAATGGGAATGCAAAGGTAAAGGGAAGTTTGAGTCTTTGATGAACTGGCAATACTATACACAATGAAAAAAACAGTGCCTACCCCCAACAGCAACACCCACTGTTTGGATGGGCCCACCTCCCCACTGGTACCAGTGTCCCCTTAAGTTAATCTTGGTATTCAGTTAGAGTTGCAGGCTTGTACGGTGCCGCAGGCTAGACGGTACTTGGTGCACATTCTTTTTGTTAGCTGTAGATTTAAAGAATTGGTTGGCAAAGTTTGTGCCAATCCAGAGGACAGGGGGAACCCTGTGATTACTCACGGTTTTGCAGTTCAGTCTCACCGGGTCTGATAAAGATGGCAGATGCAGCTAATTGAGCAGGACCTCACATTGCAAAACTGGATGGCAGTTGACCTAGCTGGAGCAGGGTCTGGTAGCTTGTCACCTTCAAGGCAGTTGCTTCATGGATGCTGGATCAGGCCAGTGCCAGGAACCAGGGCCACACACCTACCCCACACATCAAGGCATCTAATTCTCGGGGAGGATGGGTACTGTGTAGCTGTGTCAATACCTGGCTGATTCCTCACATTGTCCTCACTGGCATGGAGTCTTTACTCAGTCCTCAGATTCACATAATCTCTCACTTTCTGTGAGCAAAAGACATGGGCACCTCTGTAAGCAGATCTGATGTACCCCAGACTGTTATGGCAAACAGTCTCTCAGCAGGATGTCTACACTTTCAGGCTGTAGAAACTCAACAACTTTCTGGCTCCCCAGGCAATGGGAACTCAGCTGGCTTCTCCCGATTTAACCTCAGACCTAAGGCAGTAGTCAGTCTTTTGGCAGTCTCAGCTCCATCTGGACTGTCAGCTGAAAGATATAGCAGGTGCTACAGGAATTCTCTCTCAAAGCACTCTACACTTTGATTATGGTTCTCCCAATGAATAGGAGATTCAGGCAAGTCTCCCAATAAGAGGTTGAGGAAGCCTTGGGCTGACTTCCAGCTGACTGTCACCCTTTGCACTCCCTCTTTCCTCAGCGAGCCTCAGCCAGCACTGCAGTTGCAAGAGGTGTCTTCTCCCAACGTCTCCACTCACAGAATGGCAAACTCCACTTGTCAACACAGTTGTCCATCAGGAAAATTAATATACATTAAGCTTATTTGACATTTGATTAGCTGACACCAAAGGCACCAAGAACATTGTTCACATCCCCTATCCAGGAGCCACAGCTGCAGTCCATGGAGCTTTTCAATTACTGATTGGGTGATCCTGGGTCAGAGGTTACAAAGCTGGCGTCCATGTAAACAGTATATACACAGTCCCAAGTTTAAAGTTTTAATGCAGGCAAACTACGCAGCTTTAATCAGCAACAGTCCCACAGTTCGATAGCTGCTCCACTGTACTGTCATCCAGATGTGGAATGGGTGCTAACAAAGTCCTTGTCTGCCTGTTGCCAGCGGTATAGCACTGAGTCCCCCTATGGCAGGCAGAAACACAATTGCTGAGCAGTCTTGGTTATTTAAAGCAACAGTACCCATATAAACACTAGTACACTCTATAAATTTACTTTTGTTTTACACCCCAGTTGTGCCTTCAAACTTGCACATATGTTTTTGAATACCAGAAGCCAGAAAACACAAAAGGTGCTTGTCATTAGCTGCAATTGCAGAATCAGATTGAGCATCAGCACTTAACTGAATATACAAACACACCACCAACTTGCATGTTCAAGCAGAAGCAGTCTTGAGCGTGCACACACAGAGTTGTGCGACAATTCACTGCTTTCACTGCGCTAACTGTGCTATACCATTAGGTGGTGAACTTCATTTATTTACACAATGCCTCCATACCCTGCAGTAAGACAAGCACCAAAGGCTGGGAGGGGTACCTCAGGGGCACACAAGGGCCGAAGACTGGCAGGACCAGACACAGAGGCAGACCTGGTAAGCCCCACCTGTGGGGGGGGGTACATATGTACACCCTGGCTGGAGGAGATTTAATAGAGACCTTTAAATACCTCACAGGGTAAACAATATACAAGAGGGAAGTATTTTTCAGAAAAAAGGTTCTCAAGGACAAGGGGGCATGATAAGAAGCTGGACGGGGGTAGATTCAGGAGAGATGTGAGGTAGTACTTGTTCACTGAAAGAGTGGTGGATTCCTGGAGCAGTCTTCCAGCAGAGGCATCGGGGCGAACAGTGGTGGGGTTTAAGAATACATGAGATAGGCATAAGGGAATCTTGGGGGGTGAATGGGCTGGAGATCAAGTAGGATCTGTGATGTTAACAGGCAGGAAAAAATGGGCAGACTAGGTGGGTCAAGCAGTCCTTATCTGCCAGAAAATTATATGTTTCTATGTTTTACCTTTCTAGTGTTTCTCAGGGATAGGGTGGTGTTGCATACTCACCCTAAATTCTTGCTTAAGGTGGTGTCTGAGTTCACTGAAATCAGTCCATTGATTTATCTGTATTTTTTCCTTTCCTTCAAAATCATAGTGGGGTGCTGTTGTACTCCTTGTATGTCCACAGCACCCTTTGGTACTACCTGGACTGTACCAAGGTCTGTGTCTAGTCCTCTCAACTGTTTGTTTCCTTTAGCCATGGCACCAGGAGTAGGCCAGTTTCCAAACATTGTCTCTCCAAATGGATCTCTTACTACATCATGTTCTGCTCCAGTCATGTGGGGCAGGATAGGCCTGGCTACCATTACTGGACATTCCACATGTGGCATGGCAACCTCTGTGGTCTGCTTCTGGTCATTTTCAGCTGCAGATATTTTCTGGGCTGCTATCTGTCATGCAATTCATCTTTTTACTTAAGCATCACAGTTTGGATCTGAACTCCCATAGGAAGGTAGGTTATAACCTTGCTGTGTTGCAAGGCCAGATCTACTTAGGACTTGGTCCCTTGTTTTTGCCAGCCACCAATTTGTGGTCGGTACTGCTCAGTAATTGTCCAATTTGTTTTCACTCTATGGAGATACCACTGAAGAAGATAGGGTCATTATGTACCAATAACACTGTATCTTCATGGTCCCAGATACACCACTGTCACATGGGACAGGAAGCACTGTAGGAACAAAAAGAGCAATAAACCATGCTAAGATGGAGATCCCCAAGGGCCATAAAACTACCATGCTAATTTAGGAAAAAAAAACCCCTAATAGCAGACAAAGGGAAGGACACAGTAGGACCACACACACAAACCAAAACACTCTGTACAACAAATGTTTTTGCAAATTCTGACTGTAGTACTCCTTTAAAAAAACACATTAGTCTTTCCAGGTGAACAGGGCTGATCCCTCACCATCCTTTCACCCACTGCAGTCATTTCCCACCCTTCTCCCTCCCAGGCGTGTTTTTATAAAAACTATTTCTGACTCCTGGCACTGTGCCTGGTGCTCACTCTGCTGTTTTTTTTTAAATCTGAATGGAGGATAGGGGAAGGTTGAAGAGGTTGGGATTGACTTGGGTGTCTGAAGGGTGATTAAGGGGTGCCACGCATCCATATGTGTAGCCTGATAAACTCTAGTACCAACTACCCAAAGTTCTTTTGCTGAAGTGTTAAAGCCAAACTGAAGATAGGGAGTTTGAATCAAAGCCAAACCAAAGTTTCCAATTTCCACATTTGCTCACCCTTACTTTGGTGGTATCCCCTAAAACTATTTTAGAATTGAAACAAGCATTTGTCAATGCTGAACATTCACTTGCATGTATTTGCAAAGGTAAATGACTCGATGATACATGGATCTATGTCTATCTGTCTCTCTCTCTGTCTGTCTATTTATTTATCTATCTATTCCCCACCACCACCACCACTTGTGTGCATACATGAAAAAAATACACATAGAAACATAGACTTTGACGGCAGATAACGACCACTTGGCCCACCTAGTCTGCCCATTTCCCTACCTATTGGATAAGCTGCAGATTCTAGTTAACCAACAGCCTACTTCCTGCAACCCCTCCTCTATAATTGCCTTACGTCTGTCCCATGCATGTTTGAATTCCCCCACTGTTTTAGACCCCACAACCTCTCCAGGAAGGCGGTTCCATGCGTCCACCACTCTCTCCGTGAAAAATAATTTCCTCACATTACCCCTGAGCCGTCCCCCCTCTAACTTTAAATTGTGCCCCCTTGTTCTTACACATCTCTTTTTCTGAAAGATGCTACCCTCCTGGACTTTGTTGATTCCCTTGAGGTACTTAAAAGTTTCTATCATGTCCCTCCTTTCATCAAAGGTATACATATTAAGCTCTATCAGTCTCTCTTTATATGGTTTCTGATGTAGACCATGCACCATTTTAGTTGCCCTCCTCTGGACTGCTTCCATCCTGTCTATATCCTTGCATAGATGAGGTCTCCAAAACTGCATGCAGTACTCCAGATGGGGTCTCACCAACTGTCTGTACAGAGGGATAACCACTTCCCTTTTTCTACTTGTGATGCCCCTCCCTATGCATCCCACTATCCCCCTGGCTCTCCTTACTGACTTCTCACATTGCTTACCCACCTTTAGGTCATCTGATATGACTACACCCAGATCCCTTTCCATTATTGTTGTTGTTAGTACCTCCCCTCCTATTGTGTACTCTTCTTCTGGGTTTTTGTTTCCCAGGTGCATTACTTTGCACTTATTTGCATTGAATCTAAGTTGCCATGTGTCTGACCATTCCTCCAACCTTGCCCATAAACATATTTTTTCCTTCTGGACAGACAGGAAAAGGGACTGTATCCTGATGTCTGACAAAATAGTACCAGAGAAACTACGGAGACTGTATGGCTGTTCTTCATACAGAAATGTCATACACGCACTACCAATATAATGTGTAACATTTCTTGTGCCTGCCACAGTCAAACAACCTAGTTTCTTGCGTGAGCAAACATAAAAAGGTCCAAATGCATAGGGTGCCCCATGGGCTTTCACATCAATTTATTTATTCTTGGAATTAAATATAAAGTGGGACATATGGGATTAGCCAAATAAAGTTTGACTGCCTCTCTGACATGCAGCATAAATTCAAACTATTGAACAAGGCATCCAATTCCATCTGGAGTTTTATATTAGATTAAATATAAGCAGTTAATAAAAATCTACCTCATTGTTTTCTCTGTATCTCTTCTTTATGATCACTCTTGTTGAGAAGCATTACCTTGACACCTTTATCTGAGGGCTTTATTTCTACAGAAGAAATTGCTCTACAGTTCCTCAGAGCTTCCCACTTTCTTTCTCCGGCAAATTTTGAAACTGTATTCCCCAGTCACTCTAACTCTAAAAAAAAACAAAGAAAAAATGCTACACATTCTGGCTGTTTACTCTTATTTTTATGTTGAGAGGTATGGGGGTCACCAGGAAATTACCTGGTACCAAGATGAGCCACGGCGTAGTAACAGTTCTTAGTTCTGTGGGTCAATGTGATGACCGTGCCAGTGCCTTTGACCATCGGCCCAAGGTTCAGACAAGTGCTAATGTGTTCATCCACAACACACCAAGTGACCAGCCACTGACACACATGATGAAAACAGAGCTCACCTTTCTCCATGTGGCCTGGGAACCAGCTCCTCAGGTTTCGCCGGTTCCTGAAGTTGAAGTGCTGCTGAAGTACACTGCAAAAAGTTTGCTGTAACAGGTAACTGCATGACAAATGAGCGTTATCTCAGGCACAGAAACAGTTCTGAGATCGCTACCCTCGCCAGCTTGTCACACACTGACTGACTTCTGGGTAACAGCAAACAACTCCTGACTCACTCCTCTGGCCCCTAGCAAGGTTCTGCTCTTTGCCAGTATGCTATGCATGACACGTGTGCTTACCATTATGTACTGGCAACTCTGTGGAACTAAAACTTCTGGGTAAGGTTCTTAATATGGTGAAGTTATGCAGGCAGATATAACTATTTGGGTAAAAACACACACTAAAATTAAATGCGCCCTGCAACTATTTTTGATCAAGAGGCAATACAGTAATAATTATGAAAGACAAAAAAAGGACACACGCTAAATAAATATACAGCATTTGCTCCAGTCAATGCAAACTGTCAACTGTATTTTTCTTTTTACTCTGGCAGTTGGCATCGGGAAGAATAAGCATACTTTGTAGTAACAGGGCACAGAGGGAGGGAGACACAGGAAAACTCAGCTGCATCTTGCACTGCCACTTACTGTGCCTCTCCAGACTCCCAATCACAGACAGGAGCCGGTAACAGGACAGCGAGTGAGCGCGCGGTCCGCTGTTGCTCTTCTGTGTGTCTCTTTGTTGGGTGCTCAGTCTGTGAAGCACAGTCTGGGGCTGGTGAGCTGGCAATGGGACAGTGACTGAGCGCCCGATCCGCTGTTGCCCGTCTGAGTGTCTCTCTCTCTCTCTCTCTCTCTCTCTCTCTCTCTCTCATCTTTCATCACTGGGGGCAGGAATGGAAAATCTGCCTGGGGACTTTCCCACTCTCTGTCTTGTTCTTCACTATAGCTCTTATTCACTTTTGTCCAGGGAGATGGCGAAGCGCACTCAGCTCCCTGTCATCTGCTGTCTCATTGGAGCAGTACATTTCTTTCAACTACACAAAGTGCCATGTCAACAAGCAGTACTAGTGTCATGACCTGAGTGCCTGGTCATTGGTCTTTACTGCCAAGCCTATTGCAGCTTCAGCTTTAATTGGCTCGACAGTGACACGCCTCCAAAATTCTGTTAGTAGCAAAACATTCCTTATGCAAGCACAAGTGAATGTAAAAATTAAGGCAAGTAAATGAAAGTTGAATAACCCTGCCAATCTCCACTGATGCTCCAGATTTGCATTTTTTTTTAACGTAAAGGAAAACAGCAGCAGTGCTAGCCCCCTAACATTGCAATGCTGCTTTAACATGGAGGAGGGATTCAGTTTTGGATATTGCCACAACAGTTGTTATTAAAATTGTTACTAGTGCTGACAGGACCCTGTACTGTCTCCTAGTGCATCCCTGAAGGATAGGAAATGAGATTTTCCAGAATCTAGTAGGTAAGGTTAGATTACAAAAGTGACTGAAGATGATGCTTTCTTCTGTTTCATAATGTGAGGTTGTCACTTTTGGCAAATGTTCAAAAAATATACTCCATTCAGTTTATATTTGATATATTTTCTGTTTATTTAGTCCCTTTGCTCTACATTGTTAGAGTTATGGCATGGAAACAGGATCTAGATATTCTACTAGAGTTCATTGACTCTTCAGTTAATCTTTTGCTGAAATTATAATTTTGTGTTTGTAATGTCATAATAATTTCCTCAGCAACAAACTGTGAAGTCACAAAATGAGAATTATGACTTCAAGAAGGGATTAAACCATAAGGGTAGATGAATTGTAAGGGTCAAAGATTTCCAAGGGCCACCCCAATAACAGCAGCAATTTGTTGCTCGACTGAGTGGGCATCCTGAGCTCAGAAGTGAGCTTAGACTGCGGCAGCTGCCACTCAGCAGTGCGCTATAGTTGGGAGGGATGGCATCGGACACTTGCTGTTGCATGACCCATGCAGTGGGCCAAGGGAGCATACTCCCTCCACAAGATGTCCATGCCTCCAGCGGAGGCCATCAGAGGACTCCACCCATGCCAGTGAGGTTGGGAGGGCAGGGAAGGAAACTAGGGAGAGAAACCCAAGTACTGTCTGTATGCCATCCAGAGTTCCTGGATTCCTCTGGGTCCTAGTGCTTGTTAACATTGTAGCCTAGAAGTGGACTGCCTCAGGAGGGAGGATGGCCTAGTCTCCAGAGTCTCTACCATAGACAGTAAGCTGTGGGAAAGGTTGGAGGCTGCAGGACCCAGGGAAGATGGGGATCAAACAGCTTGAACAGTGTATCTACATGGGACCAGGGTAAAGCCCTGATGAACATGGCCAAGGGAAATAAAGCTCTTTGAAAAAAATATCCTATTTCCATACAATAACTCTGGTAATGAAAAACAAGCAGAATGTAAATATAGGAAATAAATGAAATACTGTCTGAATTGTGTCTAAATAGTATGTTGTTCTACAGTTTCTCAGAAGTGACAGCATCACTGTAAAGACACGGGATGATGCTGCCTGTGGAAATTCTTCTAGTCCTTGTAGATTTTACCAAAGAAGCTCCCAGATACAAACAAGCAAGTAATTGCTTTGCCAAAACATTTATGGTGCTTCTTTATTTTTGAACTACAAAAGAACCCCAGAGCAAATGCATTCAGGCAAGGGTTACCCAGGAGGGTATTGGCCATACTGCCACATTTTTAAGAAACCACAATTGCACATACCCCAATAATGCAAAGCATCATGGAAAGCACATGCAAATCCTCATGAAATAATCTAGACTGGCTTGACTCAAATTATTTAATGGGGATTTACATATTCTTCCTATGATGCTTTGCATTATTGGAGTATGTGCAACTGTGTTATCTTTATTTTTGGTTTGGTCTATGCTGTTTCGTCAGATACAGTACTTATGTACTTGTTTTGTACCTTGTTGCTATAGCTTTTGGCTGAGTCATAGGTGCCAGAATGGGGGGAGGGGGGCACTATAGCCATGGCACTACCACTTTCATAAGTGGACCTATCAGTTTTTGCAGTCATGTTAATTTATTACTAGGGGAGAATTTACCCCTTGCATCCTTGGCCCCCACCAAATTTCAGACCGTTCTGGCACCAATGGGCTGAGTGACAACATGCAGTAGCCTATGTTTGTAGCAATTCTCATTTATAGTCATACATCTACATTTGGAAACTGAATTATGTGTACTGTATTTAATCACAAATAGAGAGGTTCCGAAATCTGGAACTGAAAAGTTATATGATTTCTGATAGAGTCAGTCAAACGTTAACAGAGAAACATAGACTTTGATGGCAGATAAGAACTGCTTTCCCTACCTATTGGATAGGCTGCATATCCTAGTTAACTAACAGTCTACTTCCTCCTACCCCCCCATGAATCCATGAATAAACATTCGTTACTTTAATAAATTATGTAGACTGTACTTTGTGCAATAAATTTTCAGAACCTGCAGATTGAAGCCTTGCACTTTTTAAATATTTTGGTGGCAGTGTGGTTGCTTACTATTACTGTTCCACAGAGATGCAATGTACTGTGTATCAGTCATACCACCAAAATGACAAAATTTTAGAGAAAGATGCAGTAATGTGGCTCCCATTTGCTCTTGTTCTAAACTGATCACAGAACACTTAGAAAATCTAGGTATATTTAATGCTCCCCTGCAGTCACATGGGGAAGGGTGCAAGAAAAGAGTTCCATACAGTGTTGCATTCTTGCCAGGCAGGGACAGTTAGTCCAGACGTGCGAAAAAAAAAATTTCGCAGGTGGAATTTTGGTGAAAGTCGGACTTCCACTTCCGCGAATGTTTTGAAATAATTTCACCAGCTTTTGTGGAAATTCCACCAAAAAACTGCGGAATAAATGTAAGATCTGCAGAATAATGTATTAAACTGTGGGGAAAAAATTCCACAGAACTGATCACTGTCAGTGTTCAGCTCTGTGGCTCCCCTCTCCACAGTTTAATTCATTAACCCTTCCCTCACCAATCATTGGCCGCAGCACCCTCTTGTTTTGTGCCACCCCCCCCCCCATTGATCACCGGACCCATACTGCCCCTTCACATAAAAAATAATACTATATGCTCATTCCCTGGTGGCTAGTGGTACCCCCACCCCAATCGCCAGCCCCATATAAAAAATATGTAGTATCCATCTGGTCCCCACCCACCCACCCACCAATTGCCCCTCCATATCAAAATAAAATAGAAACATGGACTTTGACGGCAGATAAGGACCTCTTGGCCCACCCATTCTGCCCATTTTCCTGCCTATTTGATAAGCTGCAGATCCTAGTTAACCAACAGCCTACTTCCTCCTACCCCAACTATAATTGCCTCATGTCTGCTCCATGCAGTCTTGACTTTCCCCACTGTTTTTGACCCCACGACCTCCTCAGGAAGGCTGTTCCATGCGTCCACCACCCTCTCTGTGAAAAAAATACTTCCTTAAATTGCCCCTGAGCCATCCCCCCTCTATCTTCAAATTGCACCCCCTTGGTCTTGCACATCTCTTTTTCTGAAAGATGCTACCCTCTTGGACTTTGTTGATTCCCTTGAGGTACTTGAAAGTTTCTATCATGTCCCCCTCTCCTTCCTTTCCTCGAAGGTATACATATTAAGCTTCTTTAGTCTCTCTTCATATGGTTTAACTCTGCACCATTTTTAGTTGCCCTTCTCTGGACTGCCTCCATCCTGTCTATGTCCTTGCGGAGATGGGGTCTCCAGAACTGCACGCAGCTTTAGGTCACTTGAAATGACTACCCCCAGGTCCCTTTCCATTTGTGTTGTTGTAGTACCTCCCCCCCCATTGTGTACTCTTCCCCTGGGTTTTTGTTTCCTAGGAGCATTACTTTGCATTTCTTTGCACTGAATCTAAGCTGTCATACTTTTGACCATTTCTCCAACCTTGACAAGTACCTTCTCATCCTTTCCACCTCCCTTGGGTATTAACTCTGTTGCAGTTCTTTGTGCCATCTGCAGAGAGGCATACTTTTCCTTCCAGTCCCTCTGCAATGTCACTTATACAGACATTAAAGAGGACCAGCCCCAGTACTGAACCCTGTGGTACCCCACTAGTAACCCCCTTTTCTTTGGAGGGGACTCTGTTTACTATTACCCTCTGTGTCCTGTTGTCCAGCCAATGTTTTACCCAGGCTACCACCCTGGGACCTACTCCCAGGCTGGCTAACTTGTTTATTAATCTTTTGCCTTGCTAAAGTCTAGGTAGGCCATGTCCACAACCCCCAGCTCCCGCATAATGATGGTCACTCCCTGTGCCTCTTCTCTCTAGGCCCAGAACACCCCGTGGAGAAGTGCCAGCGCTGCCAACAATTCAATGCCGCCACCCCCAAATGGAGGCAGCAGTCCTTGGAGGCCCATATCTTGAAGAAAAAGATGTCCTCCATTGAGAAGGAGCTGAAGAAGCTTTGACAGGCCTCAATTTCCACTGAGGGACACTGCAAGAAGAAGGAGAAGCACCGGGACTGGGACTCCACTTCCACGGCCACTGCGACTCCAGCCAGAGTCACTGTGCTAGAGGTAACGCCCCTCCCGGAGGACTGCTCCTCAGTGGCCGTCTTAGAGGCTTCAAGGCAGCAGCAACCCTCCTGTCGGGCTTGTGTGCGGGACCATCGGAAGCCTCCGGGACAAAGGAGGTGACTGCTCCCTGGAAGGCCGCCACCATGTGGCCTTCTGGGTCGAGTGGGTCCAGTAAGTTGGATGCCAGTGCTACTGACGTCCGCCCAGGCTAGGTCGCTAAGATGCCCAACCCTCCGTGTCAGCGCACGGTCTCTAAAATGCCTGCCAAGCCCGCTCCTCCATTGCGGCCTTCATTGGGCATCGGTTCCGATAAGTCAGACGCCAGCTCCTCCGACGCCCGCCCGGATCCTGCCAGTAAGGCAGACGTCGGCTTCTCCAACAGACGCACGGTGTTAGAGCCGATGCAGGACCCAACCTACCAGTCTGCCATCCCTGGCTCACCGCAGTGCTCACTGCTGTCGACCGAGGCTCCAGCGTCTCTTCTGTTGGACCCCCGGGGATTTAAGCCCTCCTTCCCCAGGTAACACAGAGGATGCCAGTATGCTCCCGTCAGGTCTCCCTCCCATTGAGCCGGATAACCTGATGCAGAACCCTCGGACGCTGGCTCCAACAATGCTCTACCTGATGCTGGGCGACATCCCTTTGCTGGATGCCGTCCCAATGCCGGACCCATCATCCCCCGGGCCACCTGTACCTGGCCCACCTCCTGGGCCTCTCTCAGGGCCTTCTGCTCCATCAGAGCCCCTGGTTCCTAGGTATCCAACCCCATCCTATCTGATGCCGTCCTACCCGGGACCACAGTATCCCGCACTGCAGTACCCGATGCTGGCCTATCCAATGCTGCAGTACCTGGCACCTCATTACCTGATGCTGGGTTTCCCACCGTCGGGCTACAGATACTCACCTTATGGATACCCCCAGTATCCATTTCCCCCTCCTCCTCCTCTTTCTCCTCCGCCCCTCAGCCGCCAGTGGATTTGAAGGAGACTCTGGCTGCCTGGTGGGCTGAGGCCATTCCAGTACCAGATCCCCTTTGCCGGAGACGAGAGACTCCCTCCCCCCTGCCCAACGCCAGAGGTGAACCTTCAGGTGCCAGGGCCGGGGAGGACACTCTTCCCCGAGGGCTGCCCAAGGGGTCTGTTCCTCCCCCTCATGGGGTGGAGTCTTCTTCTCACACTTCTTTGGAGACCTCCTACTCAGATTTCGGGGGGTGCTCAAATCCTGACAGTGAGCCTCACTTTTCAGACCGTCCCAGGCCAAGGACTCCTCTGAAGTCTCCTCTGGAAGATCTTTCTTTTCTGGAGCTGCTGAGAAAGATCCAGGAGGTCCACCAGTGGCAATCTCTGGAGCCAGATCCACAGCGGAAGAAACTCACTGCCCATCTGGATCTGCCCGAAACAGCTCCAACATTGATTCCACCCTGGATTGAGCCTCATGCAGACCTTGTTTCCACTATTTGGAAACAACCGTTCGCGGTAGCCCTCCTTCCGAGGAAGGTGGATAGGCTATACCAGACTCCTGAGGTTGCGGATTCATTCAATACACACCCAAAAGCCAATTCTGTTGTGATTAGTGCCTCTCACAGCTGGTCGGCTAACCCAAAGCACCTTAGCTTGTCTCCACCAGACAAGGCATCCCGTCTTCTGGACCAGTATGGGAAGAAGCTGTACGCTTCCTCCACACTGGGAATCAGGGCCCTGAATTATGTCGCTCATATGGGGGATTACCAGAAGGCTATCCTGAGTCAGGTAGAATCCAAATTGGACTCCCTTCCTGAATTTCAAACCAAGCAGGAAGTGGCTGATCTAGTCCGGCCTGCTCGTTCGGCCAGTAGGCACATGCTACGTGCCATGTACGATGCAGTGGACACTGCTGGCAGGAGTTCGGCTTTTGCTGTGGGCCTTCAGCATCATGCCTGGCTCTGGGTGTCAGGACTGGTCCCTGAAGTGCAATCCGCTATTCAGGATGTGCCCTTCAGGGGATTGGTGCTGTTTTGGGGTGATGTCGAGGACATCATCACCGACCTGCAAGAGAAGGACACTGCACTTAAGTCTGTTGACTCTTTGTACAAGCCCCCTCAGGGACAGCATTGCCCCTTTCACAGAAGTTCTCGACCAAAAGCAAAAAATCAGGGCAAGCTGGCCAATAAGCGTTGAGCCCCTACGGCAGCCAAGACTCTGCTGCCCAAAAAAGCTGCAGGAGCTTCGGCCGCCACGCTGCCTCACACCTCCTGACTCCTTTCCTCTCCCACAGCCTCTAGACTCTCTAGAGGAACCGGTAAGAGGGATGTTCTCCTTCCATCTGCTGGGCTGGGAGAGGATTACATCGGATGCTTGGGTGCTCAAGCTGATAGCAAAAGGAGACTCAATCGAGTTTCTTTTGAAACCATCAAGAAGACCACCCCCCCAAGTCATCTTACTCCCTGGAGCACCTTCCTCTGGTTCAGGAAGAAATATCCTCCCTTCTCTTGAGGGTGGCGATAGAACCAGTCCCCACTCACCTTTGGGGGAACGGGTACTATTCCCATTTCTTCCTAGTTCCTAAGAAAATGGGAGACGTGAGACCTATTCTTGACCTCAGCTCCCTGAACATGTTTGTGGAGTACAGACACTTCAGAATGCTCTCCCTGCAGAGCCTTCTGCCACTCCTTCAGCCGGGACTGTGGCTATGAGCTTTGGATATCCAGGATGCCTACTTGCACATCCCCATCCTCCCTTCCCACCTCAAATTCCTCCGGTTTTCCTTTCAGGGGGGCCACTACCAATTAAAGGCCCTTCCATTTCGTCTTTCCTTGGCCCTCCAAGTGTTCACCAAATGTCTTTCAGTGGTAGTGGCCCACCTGCGTATCCAGGGGGTACTGGTTTTCCTGTACCTAGATGATTGGTTCCTGGTGGCCTCTTCCAGGGAGGAACTCCAGCGCTCCCTTTCCCTTACCCAGCAGGTTTTCACCAGCCTGGGTATCACCATCAACCAGGCCAAATCCCATCTGGTTCCTTGTCAAAGACTTCAGTTCATAGGGGCGATCCTGGACATGACCATCAGCAAAGCCTTTCTGCCACTGGACAGGGTGGACACCCTTCAGGTACAAGCAAGTCTGTTGTCCAACTGCAGAACGGTTAGCGCTAGGTCAGTCTGTCTCCTCCTTGGGCTAATGGTGGCTGCAATTTCGACAGTCCCTCACGCTTGGCTCCATATGAGAATCTCTCAATGGACACTTTGGTTTTAATGGGACCAGACTTTGGACGACCTAGACCAAAAGGTTCTGGTCTCTGACCCCATGATACGGGACTTGCATTGGTGGATGGTGCAGGAGAACCTTTGCCGGGGAGTTCCATTCTGTCTGGAACCCCCCTCCCAAACGTTGACCACAAATGCCTCAGAAGAAGGCTGGGGAGCCCACCTGGGACCTCACAGGACTCAAGGCTCCTGGTCCAGCCTGGAGCACACTCTACACATTAATGTGCTTGAGCTCAGAGCCGTTCTGTATGCTCTTCAAGCTCTCTACTCTTGTATTCTTCCTGGTCATCTTGCAATCCAGACAGACAACATATGTGTAGTCTGGTACATCAACAAGCAGGGAGGAACTCTTTCCTATCCTCTATGCAGGGAAGCAATGAGAATTTGGGGTTGGGCAGCTCAGCACAATCTTCACCTGATGGCAGTGCATGTTCCTGGAGTAGACAATACGCTGGTGGACCACCTCAGTCGGTTGTCAGCTGATGTCCACGAATGGGAGCTGGATCAGGAGGTACTAGACGAAGTCTTCCTGTGTTGGGGAACCCCTCAATTAGACCTGTTCACGTCTCCTCTAAAGGCAAAACTTTCTGCCTTTTGCTTGCTCGCTCCAGGGTGAGGCATTTTTTGGCGGGACGCTCTGTCTCTCGATTGGAAGGACAGATTTGTCTATGCCTTTCCTCCGATTCCCTTAATCTCGAGGGTCTTACACAAACTCCAGTCAGAAGGAGCTCAAATGATGCTCATTGCTCCATTCTGGCCCAAGCAAGTTTTGTTCTCTGTTCTGCAACAGTTTTCAGAGGAACCTCCACTTCCTCTTCCTTTGTCGCAGAGCTTGCTGACCCAGGATCAAGGGGCCCTGGTCCATCCAGGTCTCAGATCCCTTCAGTTGCACACGTGGCTCCTGCAGATGTAGTCCAAGCCCATTTCAGGGTCTCTTCGCTCATTGCAGACATTTTGGTGGAGGCCAGAAAGTCTTCCACCAGAGCCACCTATGCTATGATGTGGAAGTGTTTCTCGGTATGGGACACTTTGAAGGACTTGGAGCCCTTCTCTTGCCCAGTTGAGAGAGTCCTGGACTGCATGCGTCACCTCTTTCACCTGGGTCTCAGCCATTCCTCTTTGAAGGTTCATATGTCAGCCATTTCGGCCTACCACATCCCTTTTGGTGACAGGACTTTCATGCAGTTGGACGTCTCTAAGACCTTCCTCAGAGAGGCTCTTCATTTAAGACCCCCCATCTGTGTTCCTGCGCCACCTTGGGATTTGAACTTTGTTCTCGAGAAGCTTACTCTGCCTCCCCTTGAACAGGCGGCTTCAGCAGACTTGAAGTTCCTGTCTTGGAAGACTCTCTTCCTAGTGGCCAGTACTTCAGCTCAATGAATTTCTGAGCTTCAGGCCTTGATCTGCAAAATCCCTTATTTGATTTTCCACAAGGAACATGTGGCTCTACGCACCAACCCTAAGGTTCTCCCTAAGGTGGTAGCAGAATCTACACTGAACCAATCCATTGAGCTGCCTGCTTTCTTTACGCAACACTCCAATCAAGGGGAATACCTCTTGCATACTCTGGATGTTCACAGGATCCTGAGATACTATACCACTAGGACTAAGGATCTCAGGAAGCCGGATCAGCTCTTTGTCTCTTTTGCTCACAAAAGAGAGGGCAATGCAGTTTCAAAGCAATGCCTCTCAAAGTGGTTGGCTCACTGTATCACTTTCTGTTACGACAAGTACCACAAGACCCTGCTGGGTCAAGTCAGAGGTCACTCCACCAGAGGAGTAGCAGCCTCTGCTGCTTGTTTCAAGGATGTGTCAGCGGCAGACATCTGCGCAGCTGCAACTTGTACTTCTGTCCATACCTTTATGAAACACTACAGTTTAGACATTGCCTCTCGCCATAGAGCAGGCTTCTGGTTGACTGTTTTGCAAGGTCTTCTTTCTTAAGACCCTCACAGCCTGAGGTTTATTTGTTGGAATTTTCCTCCACCCGAGTGCTTCTCCTTGTTCCAGACTGCTTGGGACTCAGTCTTATATGTAATTACCTATTGATAGAGCCCTCTTGAAGTAAGATAGTACAGTTACATAAGAACTTACTGTAAAAGTAGATCTTCGAGAGAGGCTCTTGCAGTAGGTAATGCCTTCCTGCCCTCCATCCCCCTTAGCTTTTTCAGCTCCTTTTCCAGGTGGGAATATCCACTTCTCTCTCATCTTGCCTGTTTGGCCTTTGGTGGGAAAGAACTGGAAGGCGGGCGTGGGGGACCGTTCCTTTATACTGACGTCACCTGCCGCCAGTCATCTGATGTGGGGGCGGTCCCCCGCCAGAGACTGCTAGCTAGAAATTTTTCTGTGGGGTCCTGACGCCTGTTGGCTTCAGTCCTATATGTAATTACCTACTGCAAGAGCCTGTCTCAAAGATCTACTGTTATGGTAAGTTCTTATGTAAGTGTACTTTTTGTCTCCAAGGCCAGTCATCTCCACTTGTCTGGATCCCATTTGGGCCCTCGGCCATTGAGAGCATGGCACTAAATTCACCTCTGTCTCATCAATGTTTATTATTAGCTCTGAATGGATCAACTTGTTAGCAGAGGCAGTTCCAATCCTTTCTGAAAAAGCTTTTTTGAGATCATGAAAGTCAGTTAGGAGTTTTCTGGCAGCCTTTGTTCCCTTTCTTCTGCAGAACCCCATTCAATTTAAAAAGGTCCATGCCCATTGTTTGCTGAAAACCATAGGGCCACCAGACTCTGCTTGTTGCCCTGGATTGTTATATTTTACTACCCTGCGAGAAATAACCACAACAACCCTTGTGTTTACCACAGCACCCTCTGAACGTAGACTCCCAATGATCATTTTAAGTACAATTTTCACAACATCTAGCAGCAAAGGTGGTCTACCACAGGTCTTGGTTAGGAGCTGGGGTAATACACTAGCTGGGTCGGAAACAACTTGTAGTTTTGCTATATAGTCTGATTAAGCAATAATGCATGACACGGTGTGGTATATCATGAGATATCATCACGCCTCGGGTGGCTGGGCATGAGGCCACAGTCCGAGTGCATCCAACCGCCCGAGAAGTGACGATATCTCATGATATACCACACCCTGGAGTACATTATTGCTATTATGAACTAGATTACAAAATTGGTGTAAATAATAAACTGGCAAAAAAAAATAAAATATATCAAAAAAAAGCTTTCTAAGGAGTAGTGTAGGAGTACTGTTTAACAAAATAGTTCTATTAAGGCTGTGGTCAGCAGGTGGCACTGTTGTAGGAGCTGGTAGTAGGTAGTGTAGGGATATCTTCCTAGGTGTTCTGCTGCCTCCCTCTCCTACATGCAGCCTAAAAGAAAAACAAAATAGTATGCTTCTGGGGGTCTGCTCGTTAGTTTATGCTGTGTTCTCTGTTTTTTTGGTTTTAAACTGCTACTGAACTGTACCACGATTGTTTTATTGGGAGACTGCCCACCGACACGGACCACGGCTGCTCAAGGTGACGGAAGTTTTTTTTCTCCTGATGTCTGTGTTAGTCATATTTAATCCAAGAGAGACGGTAAGCCATCGTGGTTTATATTTGTGATCTGGAAGATTCTCGAGGAGCGGGTTGCAGATTTCTGTTAACTGCTGTTTGGCACGAGGCAGCATGTTGTGGTGGGGAAATGCTTTTTTATGGAGTGAAACACCAATGTCAGGAGTGCTGCAGTAGTTGGTGCTCTGAAAGGAAGCAGGGTGAAAGATGTTTTTTTCTCTTTAGAGAGTGGGCGACATGTAAGGGGGGACAGTTGTGAGGATTTCAGTTTCTTTTTTAATAGCAGCTGACTGGAGGTTTGACTCGCTTCAGGACATGGAGAGCATTACGCTGGGAGTGAGGAGGCTGGTGGCCAGAGGTTTTCTGAAGCCGTGATGATGTAGCCCGATATCATTACGGCTTCAAAAACCTCTCAACCAATCAGCTTCCTCCATTTATGATCCATAATTCATAATTTCAAATTTCTAACAGTACTTTCATTCATCTCTAATCTGTATTTGGAGCTTAAAAATCTCACAGCTTTCATAACTCTGTTTTCTATGGCATATTTACCACCTTCAAAATGCGGCTCTGCTGTGTACATTGCAAGTAGAATGTAGTTTTTAGAAGGTGGAGACTGGCAATGAAGTTCGCTAACAATGCATTCTGCCATTCACAAAGGAACACTGGCAGAAGTAGACAGGTCATCTGGTGTAACTGCGTCTAACGAGGTAAAGGGGCGGTTCTGTGCCTTGCTACGATTTAGCCACTTCAGCAGAGACATGGTTATGAAGAACGAGCACACAGAGAATACAGAGCTGACATAGCAGGTTATAAAATCAACCACTTTACCTAAGGCTACCCTGCAACAGGAGAACTGTACTTTAGTAACCGGTGATAAGCTGTTCCAATTAGTTTAGTGAGCTAGAATGCACTGTAAATAAGTGACTGAGCAAACTCTCAGCAGAACGCACAGGCTGTTAATGGGCTGTTAATGATTGGTTCACTGCTACTCATTGCTGTCATGTTTGTCAAGATGTTTTTTCCAATATTCGGATTAACCTTTAATTGTTTCAGCTGTCAGCTGCAGTGGAAATTTAGTGCTTAAACTACCATCACTGAGCACGTATTATTTTGGCAGACATGCAAAATGCGAACATTAAAGAACCACGATTTGCAGGTGGACCACTGAGGGATTTGGAGATTGCCAGAAGCCACATCAGGGCACAGTGATAAAACTCTTAATTATGCCACTGTTGAGCCTTCTTCAGCCTGAGCTGCATTAGACACTACAGTGACACATCTTTGGAGTCGCTACTCTCCCGGGTAGCCACAACATGTTCATTTTGCATGTGCATGCAAGTAAACATAAAAGTAGCTCTTTTGAAGTGGAACAGGCTCTAAACATAAAGCAGCAGGATTCCAAATGGTATGGTTGCAAAAATTTAGCACAACTCAATACCATTTGCAAATTGCTCTCCTGTCTCAAAGCTCAATCAATTTTCAGCAAGAAATATGAGTCTGAGCCCATTCTGTTTCTGTGTCTTTGAGTTTTGCTTAAATTGGTAGGTCTTATCTGATCATGGTACAATATTCTGCCATTCAACCTGGAGGTGAATTCAAAATTACATTTAACAGTATGTAACCTGCTTACTGCAAAAGGGTGTTACCAGGTTGCTTTTGATTCTGTGAACTCTTTTAGCTATAACAGGAATAATGTTCTAGCCTGTTCTGAAATACTAATGCAATTCTCTTGTTACATTTTCCTGTCCTAGTAAGAGTGTCAACCCTGCATTGAGTGCTCCCGTTGCCCATTGGTTCAACACTTTACCAGGTTTTTCTACTTGCATGTCTGGGGCATTTAAAGGGGCTCTGGTCCAACCAAAAGAGAGAGTATCCAGTTCCATTGTTTAGAGCCCAGAGGCTCAAGCAACCAAGGGTGCATTCGCTGGCTGCAACCAACCAGTGTGGGGGGGGGTGTGGTCTCAGGATGGTGGCAGAGTCCTGGGTTCAAATTAGCACTTGCTCCCTTTGATTAGGTCTCCAGAGGCACAAATACATTATGGGGTCTGGGGTTGGGGACAGCAAAGGCCTGTTGGCAGATCAGTTTCAAGGAGGATCACCTAATGTTTTTCACACCACATGTCCTATTCCAGCAGTAGAAGATCTTCTTAAGATCTGGGTGGAGGAACAGAAACCGAACAGTCCAAATATGTGAAACTGTGGAAGATTAGAGGAGGGGGCGCTGAGACAGTAAGACCTTAGAGCAAGTGGTAAGATGAGGTGAGCCTGGTAAACATTGAAATTGTGCCCATCAGACACTGAGACAATGAGACCCGAGTAAGAAGTAAGGTCCAATGGCCATTCTACCTCAGATGGGTTAGGTACTCATGTCTGGGTTCTGTTGCCTAATATCAAGGAAGGTATACCCCTTCCCATTATTTCTTCTGTACAGGGTTCTCTGAGAATTGTTGTGCCATTAAAGGGAAAAGTATATCTAGTGGACTGGTTCCATCATGGCTGTAATGGCATCAGTTTGAAATTTAAATATGATAAAAGGCTGCTAAGTTGTACCTATGGCTCACCAGCTTAGGATCTGTAAACATGGAGTTGCTTGGCCCTTGGCAGGGTTTCGGTTGACGTTCTGTTTGTGTAATACCCTGTCCCTAACTAGTGTTGTGCACTACACCCTATAAATAAATGTTGGTGTTCTGTAAGCAAGTTATGCCTCAAATGTGATACCCTGTGTCCTGCGTGTTTTAGTAAGAAGGGAACAGTGTTTAAACTAAAGCATGCCAAAAAATGAAGTTGCTGTTTAAAGTTAATTGTATTGTCACCATCTGGAGCTGCCATGTCAGGGATGGTGTTCAGTGTGGTGTGAATGAAATCTTTTGACCAAGCAAATGTGGTTTCAAGGAGCCAGGGTGTCAGAGGACCTGGAAACTCTTGAAGCAATGAAGAACAAAGGAGAGCCAGAATGGTGGGGTCAGAGCAGCAGCATCATGCCACCCAAGCACCACAAGAAGAAGAGGGCAGTAAGTGAACGCCTCATGATGGAGAGGGTAGTATAGCTGAGTAGCTCCATCAGTTTGGTGCAAAGACTTAAGTAGTTGGCATGCCGGTGGCCATGCCTACCGGATGTGAATCAGTCAGAACTGGATCTGTGTACAAGAAGGTGGCGTCTGGTGAGAAGCTACGATCTGAATTTTACTACACATGGGAATCACCCTCAGTTATGGCCTGCCCCATCTCCTGGGCATAGAAGAGGTGGCTAGTATGGGAGTTTGTCACAATGTAGTGGCTCATCTGGGATTTGTGCTGAGATTGGCAGTCAAAAAAATCTGCAAGATTGTTGCACGTTGGCATGCACCTGATCAACAAGTGCAAAGGAGTGCTGCTCTGTCAAGGGACTGGCATGAATGCTTTTTGTGACCATGAAGGACTTTGGGACACTTTCAGCACATATTGGACCCATGAGACTCTGACCCCTCTGAAATGGGGCCCCTTGAATCTTGTTGGTGGTTTCGGTCACGAAAAAAGAATTCACCTTGCTTTCATCAAACTGCAACCCAGATTGTTTTTTTTTTGAGGATTTCCAGTCCTAATGAACCACTCTGTATGGAAAGGGTCAGTGGAGAAATAGACCCTGTAAATTCTGTCTGTATCCTTGAGAAGGTCAAGAAAGCAAAAATGGACTCTTGAGATCAGCACCAGCATGTTTATTTGTTTGGGGTTCTTGCTGTCACCCCATGGTTGCAACCTTATGTGCCTACGGTTTAGACTGTGACTTTGTCTCAGCCAGTGCCAGTTACTCCACTAGTGCTAGTCTGTTTAGGAGATCTCTGCCATGCTGTAAGAGGTGCACTAGTGGTATCCAGATGCCTTGGGTGTCAACAGACTTCTATCTTGGCATCATGGACAATATGTCAGAGTAGCGACCTGTGCCATTTCCTGAGAAATGCAGTGGAGGGTTGGACTGGAGCCCAACATCCCATCTGATACTTTTAGACTTGTCACTTGGACAGTTTGCTGCCTTAGGCAGAATGAGAAGAGTTCACAGGAACCACATGCTCCAGACTGGGATAGCAGTTGCCAACTCAAGGAAAACCACACAAATCAGCAGAAAAGAGCAGCACTTCAAGGCAGGGAAATTTTCCAAAACAAAGAGGAAAGTCCATCTGGTGTCATATATGCTTTAGAAGAGAATGCAATTTATCATAGTTCAGTCAGTTTGAAAAGTGCAGCACCACACCCCGGCAGTTCATCTTGTAGCATGAGTCTTTGTCTTTGTCATGCTACAAGTTGTAGCACTGGGGTTTTTGCTCCACTTTTTAAACTGCTTACCCTACAATAAATCTTCTTTTAAAACCTAACTGACATCAGTTTGAACTACCTCTTTATTTTGGAATATTTTGCTGCCTTTGAGTGCTGCTGTTTTGTGCTGATAATGCAAAATGGCCCCAAGGTAATAACTGGAGTACTTCAGCTGAAACTGAAGTGGTGATTAAACCAGTAGAAGAGCCTGGTCCTCCATGGAGTTGCAATGACATGCCTGTAGATAATTTGCCTTGCCCAATTGCCCTCCGACACTCAGTCATCATAGGAGGTGTTAGGACCCCTGTTTTGGCATCTCAGGAGGACAGCAACCTAAATTTTGCTGGGTTTCAGAAGGGGAGCAACCCACATTTTTTGTATCCCAGAAGAGGAGTAACTTTTGCATCTAAGAGAAATAACAATGGACTGATTCCACCTGGTGTCATATGATGCTAACTTTTCTTTGCAGGTTTATTTATTTATTTCATATTTGGATTTTGGAGACACAGATGCACACTGGAGAACAGTGAAGCTCTTCAACAGGAACCTAGAAATGCTCTGGCTCAATATTTTTAAAATGTACTGTATACCACCGTTGCCTGTGTTTTCTTTCTTGAAGTTCTAGGTTCTTACCAGTTCATCTTGTGCTGTGAGTTTTTTGTGGTGCTGCTATTCCTGCTTCTCATCTGTTCACTTCCAGGAGCCTGGAGTCCTACGATGGAGGAGCCGTGCAGCAGGTGAACAGCTGGGTGAAGTTCTACAGAGAACTGAACAAGAAATTCAGAGATTGCTCCAGATGGAGCGACAGAGGAGAAACCAGGGAGTAAAAATGCTGTATGCAGAGTATTAAGCACACTATGTGCTGAGTTTTGTACCAAGCTGACTGCTGTGCACTGAGCATTGAGCTGAATACTGAAAACAGAGGCAAGAAACTGAATACAGAACGTCAGTTGGGATAGTGTTCCCAATGGACAGTGGACTTTGGCAATATCTGCAACAAGGACAAATCATAAACTATTTCCTAGTTTAAGCTCCAATAGCTTATAGTGGGAGTGTTAGTGACATTTAGTAGTGATTCATTTTTCTTACTATTGCTTTGGTTTGTGCTTTTTGTTTTTATTGCTCTGTGCAGCGACAGTGTCCCTCTTCTCTTTTTGACCCCTAATTCTCTCTCCTTTCCACTTAGATTTGATTGATTACTGCTGTATATACAGCCTAGTGTTTTAAAATGTTTACTTTTTAAAATGTTGTTTTATATTTAGTTTTAAAATTTCATGCCACTCTAACCATGTGATGACCTTGCTCTGGATATAAATTGCACATTCCTCCTTCCCCTGAACACAGCATATTTATAGGGGAATACCTGCCTTGTGTTTGGAGGAAGGGACTTCAGGTGCAGCTCATGCAGTTCCTATCCAATAGTGTAGTCAGGGGGCGGGAAAAAAGCATAGGTCAGTCTCGAATAGGAGTACAGCATCAGCAATAAATTGCTGATTGGTGTGATAGGCGGATATTGTTGGGGGCCTTCAACTAGGCAATATCAGGTACTAGTAGTGGTCATCTGGGAAGGGGAGCAGGCAGGACATAGTGTGTGGAAGGCTGATGGGGAATAGATGGCATAGGAATTACAGGGAGTGACAGGAGTGAACATGACCAACATAGATGAGAGGAGGCCAGCGTGGGGGGAAGGGTCAGGACAGGAGAGGGTCCAATCAGTGGGAAGGGAGGAAGAGGATTGGCAGGCAGCAAGGGCTAGGGAGGGTAGTTTGTTGCCAAGGATGTGGAGCAGCCATGTTCCTGGCAGCGGCATGGAGGGCTGGGAGATGCTTGGTGTGCTGGAAGATGGGGCAAATAAGGGAGTAAACTGGGTGGTTGAGGAGGGAACTGCAGGCATAGGGAAGCCGAGGTAGGGAAGATTGGGGTTGTAAGGGGAACCTGTTGGGACACACAATACAGCCACCAGTAGGCCACCACAAGGAAAATCCAGATGAATCAGGAGGTGGGCTGCAAAATCCAGTGCAGTCACATGCAAGATGTGGAGAAAGGGGTTGGAGTAGTCAAGGAGACAAGACTACAGCATGGCCAGTGCAAGGTCATAAGCCTCAGGAAAGGGGGGGCCAGGAAAAAACAGGGAAAGGGGATCACTAGAGCAAATCAGGTCAATGGTATGTCTAACTGGGAGAAGCAGGAGGGGGAAGGTAGTGTACTCACTGAGAAGGTTAAAGGGAAGGTTGCTACCAAGGAGAAAGAATGCATCACAGAAGTGACAGGCGCTACCTATAGCCCTAGAGACAAGGGGCAGCAGAAAGGTGGTAAGGAAGCAAAACCAGGGACAATGGAGCAGGGAGGTGTAACCAAGCTAGAAGCAGGAGGCAGCAAGGCTAAGGATGGAACAAGGTTGAGGAAGGTACCTTGGGGAAGGGCACATGCTACTCAAGGAAAACACAGGAAAACCATAGTGGGGAGGGAAGCAGGATGGGGTAGAGGAAAGCGGCATGGGGAAGGTAAGGGGGGGCACAAGGGGCATGGTCTAGTAAGTGAAGCTGATGCACCAGCCATAGTTGTAGGGAGAAGTCAGGACACAGAATGGAGGATGCAGAAGGGAAATAGCTGGGGGATAGGGGAGGGGGGCATTTTGGGGAAGGAAAGAGCCCACAGAAAGAGAGGAGCACATGAAGGGTCAGTCATAATTCTGGGGGACTCTATAGTTAAGGGGGTCAGATGAGGGCAAGGGGGGGCCAGGAAAAGCAGCATCTGGGTAGAGTGCATGCCTGGCATGACAGCAGGTAGGGTGCAGCAGCACATTGGTAGGTGTGTACAGAAGGTGGGGGAACCACACAATATTGTTCAGCTGGGAATGGATTACTGTCAATATTACACAACTAATATAGCGCGTGTCATAATGTCATCTACATCATCATGCGTAGCTACATTAACGCTACAACAATTCAGTGCCCTAACAACAATAGCGAGCCAATGTAGTACCAGCCAGCGAGCAAATATAATGCAATTTTACTTACATCAAGCAACATCAGATATTATGTGGGAACGTAGCAACAAGAGCCAGTGGTCTACTTTGCTTAGTATGGGGAATGATGTCTAGTGCACACCAATCTATGTCCTACGACAAAACACTTCCCCCTTCCCACTTCACATTGCATTAGTTCCTCCCTGTCCTGTACTGTACTATCCCATGCAAGAATAATCACACATTTTCTTGTTGCAGGTAATCTTTATTTATTTAGACAAAGTGATTTAAAATTCAACAGCACACAAGTGGTGGACAAGTGGGGGACAACAGTGGTTTAGCAGCTTTATTCCTTCATGCCTGTAACTGAAAGTTGTAGGCTATGCCGCAGAGATATTCAACCCTGGGATGCAACTCATATTCGGAAACAATGACAGAAATATGCTTCGCAGTATCTTTGTACTTTTTTCTTAGTTTCTGTGACAGCAGTTCCTGCAATGAGCTGCTCAATCAACATTGTGCTCAAATGTTGCTCCTCCTTAAGGCATTGCAGAAACTTCCAAATTGATGGATGCATTGCACCGACAAAATGATTAAACTTGCGGTGCCATGTTTCGACTGAGTTAGTTGTTCTAGGTATGCTGTCCTCTACTGCTTCAAAACAGTTCCATATTTTTATGTTGAACATCAGTCGTCTGCGCCCCCCTCTTGCCAATGGTCTCCCCAACCATGTGTCTTTAAAATAGTCCATGATAGGTGTGAGTAAGTCCCCATTAGTTTGGAAAAAGTTCATGGTATGTATCTCTTCAAATGATGAAATGACATCAAGTGCGGGGACATATGGAAATGCAAGCAGGAGATGCAAGTGTAAGGCAAACCTGGTCGGAAATATACTGAGCACAGACAGCACTGTGCTCCTGCATTTTTCACCAGTATGACTGGCACATGTGGAAGAAGCAACCCTTGATTTTTTCACTAGGAAATGCATTTTTAAATGTTTTGATTGCAGCTTGTTCAAAGTCCAGCAGAATGGTATTGGGTCACAAGCCAGGGCATAGATTAAGAAGCTCTGTAAAGACACGGGTATATGAAACCACAGTACGGTTTGCCATGAATATGTACACCATCAGTATTACTGAGTTATTACATATGGCATGAATGCTATAAAGTTGCTGAAATATGTGAGGGCAGCACTTGAACGTGCCGCTTGCAAACCAATGCTTACTTTTTTTCAAGTGCAGCAAGTCCTGAGATGTTGGAAGAATTAGTATTCTGTCTTGGGAGGGACCTGAATCAAATAACAGAAATTTCTCATTTTTCTGGGTAACACACAGTTCAGGCGTCAGGATAAGCAATGCTGCATCACTGCGCTCAGGAGGAGGGCATGCAGCAGCCCTGCGAGTTCTCTGTACTGTGCATTTTATCAATGACATTGCTGAGAGCTGGGATGCTACAGATGGGCACAATTCAGCAACTGCACCAGCAACAATCTGGTGCATTGTCTCGGTGCTTGTTGCAGCTAGTTCTTTCATTCCTGCCATGGCTTCCTTGACAGAAACCAATGCAGGATCTGGGACATGATTATGTTCACCTATTGTCTTTAAAACATCATCCCCATTAAGGTGAAGCCTTGCGATGCAATGGCCTTTATCATATTCTAGACACTTGTAGTAGGACTTTGAAGGTGTTGATCTCTCTTGCCGGTATAGAGACCCATTTAGAAGAGCGAGTTCACCACCCTTCTGGCTTCAGACAAAGCGAGCTTTCTCTAACATTTCCAATAGTATTTCCAGCACTTTGGATGGCTGAATCTGGAATTGTACTTTTGCTGTGTATTTTTATTAGTTTCACACTAAGCACGCTAGATGGTAGCATTGGACTATTATTTACTGCACCTTATTGAGATAGCACTTTTTTAACAAGCACTATTATGTACACGCTATAAGTACTCACGCTATTGTGGTTGCGCGATTTTAACTGTATACCCCTGGGAACAAATGATCTGGAAGGAAGGCAGACAGAGGAGATTCAGAACAGCTTCAGAGAAGTGGGAAAGCTATGCAGAAAGGAGGGAAGCACCGTGGCATTCTCAGAAGTTCTGCCAGTGCCAAGGACAAGTATGGATAGAAAAAGCAGAATCATGGACTTCAACAAGTGGCTGAGAGAATGGTGTGAGTCCATGGAATATGGCTGGGTGGTAGAGTGGGGCAACACATGGGAGAACCCAGATCTATATGCAGGGGACAGGCTACCTCTAAGTAAGGAGGGTTAAGGGGTGTTAAAGCAGAGACTGAGGGAATTTATCACTACACAGTATAATTTGAACTTGCTGTGGGGGGGGCCGGGAAGGTGGAGTGAATCAGAAGAGGAGGTCCAGAGGACTTCCCCCCATAAAATGGTAGGGCCTACTTTGTCTAGAATGGGGGGAGGGGAGAGTAAAGGGGCAGCTGGGAGAGAGTCAGGCTGGAGGGTGATATCACTAAATGCTAGGAGCCTGGGGAATAAGATGGCAGAGCTGCAGGCACTACTGGCAGAAGGAAAGGTGGACATAGCAGCTATCACTGAGACGTGGGCAACCCAAAACCATGACTGGGACTTGGCCATCCCAGGATATAAATTATTCAGGAGGGACAGAGAAAAAGGTAAGGGGAAGGAGTAGCCATTTACATAAGGGAAGGGATTGGATGCCTCAGGGAGGAGGGGGAAGAAGGTAGGTCAGAAGTCATTTGGATACAACTCCATGCCCCAAAGGGGGCTAGGGTCAGATTGGGGGTTGTTTATAGACCCCCAACTCAGAAAGAGGATGTGGATAGGGAACTAGGGGAGCAGCTAAGGAGACTCTGTGGCAAAGGGAGCACTGTGGTGGGGGGAGACTTCAGTTTACCAGGGGTGGATTGGAACATCCCAGCCACCACAGGCACCAGGAAGCAAATCCTCCTGGAAGCAATCCAGGATGACTTCCTGACCCAAAGGGTGACAGTGCCAACAAGTGAAGAAAATATTCTAGACCTGGTGCTGGAGGATGGAGAACAAGTCATGGATGTTAGGGTGGAGGAACCACTGGCTGGTAACGATCACCACACAATGTGATTCTCTATCAGTTTGGGTAGAGAGATGCACAATACAAAAACAAAGGTCCTAGACTTCAGAAAGGCAGACTTTAGTGGGATGGGGCAATTAATGAGATCACACATAGATGGCATCCACCTTGACATGGACGCAGAGCAGAAATGGGCAATTGTAAAATTAGGGTTGATTGAATCCACTAAGGCTTGTGTCAAGAGCCAGCAAAAGAAATCAAGGACTAAGCATCCAAGCTGGATGACCAGAGAGGTAACGGAGAAGGTGAGGGATAAGAAAAGGGCCTTTTGAACCTACAAGAGAACCAACAGTGTAGAGGATAGGGAGAACTATGTGAGGAAATCCAGGGAAGTGAGCAGAGCTATCAGGACTGCAAAGGCAGCCAGGGTAAGGAAATTAGCACAGGGGATTAAGGAGAAAAGGATTTCTTCAGGTATATCAGGGAAAAGAGGAAGTGCAAGAATCAAATAGTTAGGACTAGGAAAGGTAGTGGGTGGGTAGACAAGGGGGCCGAGAAGGCGGAAGTACTTAATGAGTACTTCTGTTCAGTGTTCACAAGGGAGCAGGATGGACCCATTCCTACAGGGAAAGGGGGTGCAGGCATGGGGGTGAGACAACCACAAACGGGGTCATCACAGTGGAAAGGGTGCTGGAGGGCCTTAGGTCCCTGAGGGTAGACAAGGCACCTGGGCCAAACGGGGTACATCCCAGGGTGCTGAGGCAGCTGGCAGAGGTCCTGGCAGAGCCACTCACGGATCTGTTCAGCACCTAACTAAATACAGGATGTGTGCCCAGAGATTGGAAGGAGGCGCACATGGTTACCTTTTCATGAAAGTGGGCCCAAGGACAAATCAGGGAACTACAGACTGGTGAGCCTCCTCAGTGAAGTTGTGGGGAAACTGATAGAATCTATCCTCAAAGAAAGGCTGGTGCAGTTTCTTGTGGATAATAATCTGCAAGATAACAGACAGCATGGGTTTGTCGCTGGCAGATCTATCAGACAAACCTGGTTAATTTTTTTGACTGGATCACGAGGGCACTGGACAAGGGTCATGTGGTAGATGTAGTCTACCTGGATTTCAGCAAGGCCTTCGATTCAGTGCCACATGGAAGGTTGACCTGCAGATTGAGGAGTCTTGGTATAGGGTGGAAGCTAGCCTGATGGGTAGAAAACTGGTTGAGGGACAGGCAGCAGAGGGTAGTTGTGGGGGTAGAAGCATCTGAGCCCAGGGCAGTGACAAGTGGTGTCCCACATGGATCAGTACTGGGACCAGTCCTGTTTAACATTTTCATCACAGACATAGCGGTTGGGATCAAGAATAAGATCAGCCTCTTCACCAATGACACCAAGAGCTGTGCTGAGGTGGATGGGGAGGAGGGTGGCAAATTACTGCAGGATGACTTGGCAAGACTTGAGAGGTGGTTGCACAACTGGCACTTGGATTCAGCACCAAGAAGTGCAAGGTGATGCATTTTGGTGCCAAAAACCCAGGACACAGCTACTGGATGGACGGTATCAAACTGCCCACATACAGCAAGGAGAAGGATCTGAGGGTGCTGGTGGCCAAGGAATTTAACCACTTGGCCCAGTGTAGGAAGGCAGTGACTGAGGCTAACAGGATGCTAGGGTGCATAGCAAGGAGGATTACATCCAGATGTAGTGAAGTCATATTGCCCCAGTACAGGTCCCTGGTGTGGCTGCACTTGGAGTACTGTGTGCAGTTCTGGCACCCATACTTGAAAAGGGATATCACACTACTGGAGGCAGTGCAGTAAAGAACAACAAAGAGGATCCAGGGGTTGGAGGATAGAACTTATGAGGAAAGACTAAAAGAGCGCAACATGTATACCCTGGAGGATAGAAGAGAGAGAGGAGACATGATAGAGACTTTCAAGTACCTGAAGGGGATGAACAGAGTAGGCTTCCAGGGTGGATTCACTGTCCATAATGGAAGAGATACCAGAGGGCACTCCCTGAAGTTAAAGGGGGGCAGATTCAGGAGGGAAAAGAGGAGGCACTACTTCACTGAAAGAGTGGTAACAGGGTAGAATGCACTGCCTGAGCAACTCATATCAGTGCAGACTGTGGGGTGCTTCAAGAGGGGGTGGGACAAATTCAAGGGGAAAGTATATACGAGGGGGCTGTTGGGGGCAGAAAGAGTTAATGGGAGGGGGTAGCTGCAGTCTAATGGGCTGAAGTGCTGCACACATGAGCAGTCTAGATAGACCATATGCCCTGTATCTGCTGGCAATTTTGTATGTTCGTATGTTCATATGCGCTGGTGTCCTTGAGGTACTGTTGCCATTCCTCAGATAGCTAGTGCAGTGTTGATACTCCTTATCACTTGTGGAAGTTTGTTCATTATTAAGAGATTTTTTTTCCAGCATTTACTGTTCTGTTATTTTAAATTTGTAACTGCACCACTTTGTTGGAGCTCTTAGATTATATGTTTGGCCACTATATGCACTTTATCTGGAAGGGAATGCTACAGCCATAGCTGTTGGCCTGCACTTGGCATTTTACCTTCAATTAGCAGTTAGTTTTCCTTTGGGAATGCTTATTTTGGAAACATCCTGGATGTAAGTTTATTTCTGGCTTCTAATGCTCTATTGCTTGCTGTATATGTTTTAGAACAAAGACTGTTATATTATTACAAACTCTTTTACATATTTTTCCTTAGTTTATTTGCTACCTGAACGTGAATGGTACTTAATTGAAGCATAGCTAACCATGATTGGACATTAAATTATTAGAATGAGAAGGAAAAGGGGGACTAAGACCTGGAATTTCCTTCATCAAGAGAGAACTCTATACTTTGTTTGGACACTATTTGGACTATAACAGTGTGGTAAGAGTTGTGTTTTGGATCTTTGCAAGGAAAGTTTAGCTGTGAAGAAACATCTGCTGAAGAGGAGCTATAATTGATCATCAGCTGGCAAATTAACTGTTACCCATTATTTATTGGTTCCACATGATATTACCTAATGAGGAAATATATTGGATTTGACTTAATTAACTAGATTTGACATATATATAAGCACACTAAAGAGTTGTATATTTGTTTTTTATTGATATTATTGAATGTCGTTTATAATATCTAAAGAAGTTATGGAGGTAGCATCCTCAGTGGATGCAATAAAGCTAAGGAATGAAAAGCTGATTAAACCTGATAATAAGCTTAAAAAGGCTAATAGCAAGAAAATAACAGATTTTATGGATAAAGTGAATAAGGTTAAAACTACTCTCAAAACATCTTCACCCAAACAAAATACATCTATAGTCCATTTGAGGACAGATGATAGTTATTTGGGGGATTACTTATTGAAAACAATTAAAGCACTTGAAACCCAACATCAGTCAATAAGACATGATGAGGGAGTAGTTCTTATACAATTAAATTAAAATGTATCCAAACAGGGAAATGATGAGAAGAAAGACTACCTTACTGATTTTAAAAATGTTATTACACCATTTATAACAAGAGGAAAAAATGTGCCAATGGGAGAAAATAATGTAATCCCAGTAAGTATTCATACTCATATTCATGATGAAAGTTCACCTCAAAACAATCAGAATATAGACCCATTGGAGGACTACAATGTCCAAGCTTATATTCTAATCTGCAAGCAGCTTTCAGAAATAAAAACAGTTTTGGCCTGCACGAATTTAGCAATGGGTTCAATAATGGAAGAATTTGAATAACAGAAAAAACAACTAGAGGAGCTTAAATCGATAATTAGTCTGCTAATAGAGGGAAACCTGGAGAAAATGAAAGAGAACACAGGAGAAACCGGGAAAGAGAAAACTATTAAGGAAATTTCAACTGAAGTTGTGGAAAAAGAGTATAGAGAGATTTTAGAGCAAAAACTCATGAAGAAACAGGAGGAGAAAGTATATAAACCAAAAGAAGAGCAGAAGAAAAATAAACAGAAGAAGGTAAAGAACAAAGGAATACAGGCTATGCCATATAAGAGTAAACGCATGGAGATGCAAGGTGAGCAAAAAGGGAAAAAAATGACACAGGAATTGAATTGAGGAAAGTTGAAAGTAATCAAGGAAAAAATTTGCCAACTGTTTTCTTTAAGAGGGTTCCAAAATCTAGGAGAAAAACTCCTTTCTCTCTAAAAATAGCTGTGTATAATATTATCAAAACAATTAAAAAGTAAAATCTCCTGGGAGGATCTTATATCGGCCTATAGATATAGAACATTGTCAGATAAGGGAACAGTATGTTTAGTCCTAAAAAACTACAAGGTATGAGAATATGCTCTGGGAACTCCGAAAGAGATAAAAAAAATAGGCATAGATATGGACGTCATGGCAAGAAACTTTGTAGTTATTAAAGAACAGATGGGATGGCTAAACTGTCTAGAAGATAGAAAGACAGGGATTCAGCCACAACAACAAACCACAGTAACATATTTACAAAATCCAGTTGTAATGGAATATGAACTGAAAGGCTCACCAGAATATGACAAAGTAATTAGAGACAGGAAACAGAGGGGTCATAGAATTAATAATAGCCTAATTTTAGAAGACTCATGGGAACAAGTTCCAAGTGAGGAAGAAGATGGGGAAGGATGTGACTGTAAAACAAGGGCAAATATTATAGTACAAAATCAGTTTGAGCTACTATCTTACTTACCAACTGATTCACATGACTCAACATCAGATGATGCAATAACAGTTTTATCAGGCTGAAATCAGAAAACCATCATGGCCCCTTTGAAAAAAGGTATAAGAATTTTATAATGGAATATTGCGGGCATAAATGGAAAAACTGATGACAGTATATGGCAATCCCTGGATAGTAAGTATGATATAATACTACTACAAGAAACCTGGCTAGCAGCTAATCACCATGAAAACTTTAAAGGATATAATAAAGTAGCCATACCGGGTAATAAAAAGAAGCACAAAGGGAGCTATAAAGTGGCCTGATGGTTTTACTGGATACAAAAATAAAATTCGTATTGTGAAAGTTGAAACTTCAACTCTCTCTCAAATTGGATGGCTCTGGAAATAATGACAGAAAAAGAGAATCTTTTGTGTTAGTAAATGTGTACCTAGTACCTTCGCTGAATAATGGTGATTACAAGGTACAACTAAATGAATTATCATAGTTTTTGGAAGAATATTGTTGTCAGACAAAATGTAAATATATCATCTTAATGGGAGACTGAAATGCCCATCTGGGAAATCAACATTAACTTGACTTATTTAAAAATCTTAAAGATATGGGTTATTATTATGATACTCCTTTAAGATAGTCTAAGGATTTAAAAATTGACAAAAAAGGTGACTTGCTCTTGAAGTTTGCTGATAAGCATAATCTTTGTGTTGTAAACGGTAGGACTAAAGAGGCTAGATTAGGAGAAATTACCTTCCCCACGAAGAGAGGAGGGTCACTGCTAGATCTGACATTGGTTGATATCCTGCTGTTCGGAAAAATAGACACTTCTGAAGTATTGCTGGAAAGCATATCTGATCATTTTACAGTATCTTTTACAATAGATTTAGAATGTTGTTCTGAAATCTATCATGATCGAACTACAGAAAAAGAATTAAATTGTCTCATGGTAGGTACTAAGAAAAGAATTAAATGGGACCCGCTAATAAAAGAAAAAATGGATAATCTACAATGTAATGAGGATGTTTTATTGATTAAGAAATCTGTTCTAGATATAGCAGGCAATGATGTCATTAATAAGTTTGAAGACCTGAATTCTCATATAAAAGAAAAGATAAAAACAAATACACATGTAGACAAAAAAGAATCAAGCATATTTGGGAGAGTTCCATAGTATGATAAACATTGTAAAAAATATAAGAAACTCTTAAAGTGTCCAGATTACATAGGAAAAATGTTGATGTCAATTTTAATAGGGGTCTTATGCTTCTAAAAGGGGAGTATAGGATGCTCATCAAAAGGAAAAAGAGCAAGTATAATAAAAAGTTATAGGCATTAGTGCAAACAGCAATACACACACACACAAAAAAAATACACAAGATTTTTGTTAATTAATCTTGCATGCAGAACAGGGTTATAATAGAAATACAGATGCAAATATTCCTGAAAGTGAATGGATTGCACATTTCAAAAAAGTTGTATAACTCCAACCAAACCTGTACAGTAAAGATTGTTGTAGAAACTAGAACACAAGGAAAACAGGAAATTCATGATGAATACAATATTACAAATATAGAAATAGGTACGACCATCTGCGCACAAAAAAAGAATAAAGCGCCTGGCACAGATAGCATTCTAGCAAAATGTTATCAAAAAAATGTTGAAAGGTGGATAGAAATGTTTAGGAAACTATTTAACCACATCATAAGGACAGAGGAGATCCCCCAGTCTTGGAAAATAGCAGAATTAGTCCCACTGCACAAAAAGGGCAATAAATATCTATTAATTATCACCCAGTAGGTTTACAGAACATTTCAGCTAAGATCTTCTCTCATGTTCTATTACAGGAACTTAACTTGTGGGTAGGTGAAAATAATATTTTAAGTAATCGGCAATTCGGCTTCAGAGAAAGGTATTCAACAATTGATTGTATATTTATATCAGGTCATTTAATAAGGAAGTTTAGGGAAAGAAAGCAGTCATTATTCTTTGCATTTTTGGATTTGTCTTCTGCCTTTGATAATGTGAATAGAAAGATTTTATGGGAAATCTTAATATCATGGGGCATAGATAGTAAACTTTTAGCCTTAATAGCAAAGTTATATACTGCTACTTCAATTCAAATAAGGTATTCAACAAATGGAAAGTTAACAGAACCAAAAATGTTAACAAAGGTGTAAAACAGGGCTGTTTACTAGCTCCCTTGCTCTTTAACCTTATATAGATCAGATTGTATATAAGTTAGACAAATGTAATACTGATGCCCCGAAGATTGCTGATATTAGTGTAAATATTATGTTATATGCAGATGATGTTGTACTAGTATCTAAAACTATGAGTGGGCTTCAGTGGGCCTTGTTTTGTGTGGTATCCACATTAACTAGCTTACAGCTAGCTATTACTATAGATAAGTCTAAGATACTTATAATAAATAAACCAAAGAATTTTAATTATAAATGGACATTGAACAACACAGTTATAGAAGAAGTTGATAGTTATGTATATCTGGGAGTTTTACTACATAATAAGCAAATATGGAAACCACATATAGTAGAAAATAAAAAAATGGGGAAGACAGATAGTTTTGGCAATAAACAAGTTTGCAAAGCAATATGTAAATAACTCCGTCTCAGCCCTACTGTAAACATTTTGAGCAAAAGTAGAATCTACAATTCTACCTGGTTCTGAAGTCTGGGGGAACAAAAAGAAGTGAACATATTAGAACAAATTCAAAATGTATGTATTAGACTAACATTGAATCTTCCCTAGTTCATTCTGGTAGAGTTTGTGAGGGCAGAAATGGGGATTTTGTCATTAAAGTCAAAAATATTAAATCGTCAGATAAAATATCTTACAAAAATAAACCATAATAAAGATGTGAGTCAAATTCTATACAATTGTTGGAAAGACAGTAAGGTATTAATGGCTAATGAAAACATACAGATAAAAAAATGGACTTGGTTAAGAGAGCTAGATAATAATCTGAGGAAAATTGGTATACCAACTATTGCTCAACTGGATTGTACAGGTAATACTAATGTTAACATTAATATTATACAAAATATTGTTTTAGAAAGAATATCAGATATTGTGAAACAGAGTGATCTTGAACGAATTTCATCCTCAAAAAATTTTGAAAACTATAGGAAGATAAAGAATGCCATGAGAGAGGAGAATATATCTTTATATGTGAAAATAATATGCATTATAAAACAATAGCCAATCTGAGATTTGATGTTAATATAGGGACTTCTTCTGGTTTAATGGAATGGGCAGTTTTCAAATTAGGTATAGATTTTAAGAGCAAATGCTCAGGCAAGTGGGATACTGGCCATATTTTATTGGATTGTCAGAATTTAACTAGTTTAAGAGAAAAATGGCTTTTACCTTATTTGTCAGTACTTGAAGGTAGAAGCAGGGAAGAGAAGTTAATGTTTTTATGAAACATCAAAGGCACAGCTATATTGTATAGAGTAGCACAATTTACAATACCATCTATTAGACTATTAAGAACCTGAATGCATTATCAACTTCATAATTTCATGCTGTAAAGTGAGTATGTATGTATTTATTGATGTTTTTAAATATTGTGATTTTTATGTGTCAAACTGTTCTGTAATACACGTTGAAATAAATAAACTCTATTTATTTATTTCTGATCTGGATTAAATACCTTTCAGCCAAGAGACTGTTTCACAAAGGTTCCAACTCCAAGAGCACAAAACATTGCAATCCAATACAATACAATACAGTACAATACAATACAATGGGTAAAATTAGATACATAGGGTACAGAAACTTATAAGTACAAAGGATTGGTAGTTGCAGAAGGTGCAGATAAGTTAAACAAAAACATCGACATTCGATTCCATGGTAACTTTACCTCAATTAGCATGGTTAAGTTACTAAGTGCAGTGCAGTGGGGTGAATAGCAGCCAGATAAGGCATTGTTGAAGGAGGAAGAGGAAGGTCTGGGGGAATGTGGAGGAGGTATGGGGGGGAGCTCCCTGGGTAGGTTAAGCTGGGCATGAAGTGACTTTATTATCAGGACTGTTTCCAAGTGGCCATGGGAAGTAGGTACTGTTTTAAATGGAAAATGTCCAGTTTCTACACTATAGTTTTGAGAGCTCAGAGCCCAACTTAGATCTGAGACAAACTATATTAATGGGGCGCTGTGAACAAGATGGTGTTGTACAAATTACACTGGCTGCCTATTTGATGGTGTGTCAGCTTCAATATATGCCTGCTGGTATACAAGGCCCTACGTGGTTTGGGTCCTGACTATTTAAAATATCTCTGGACACCACTTACCATGGTCTACCCTCCCCACTGTTCTGATGCTGGCTTGTTAGTGGTCCCCCGATTCAATTAAAAGCTTTCCAGAGACAGATTGTTAAAGGTGGCTGCACCTGTTTTGTAGAATGCTTTGCCTTTCCATATTAGATCTGCCAGTATGATGGGAAGATTCAAAGAGGTTCTGAAGTATCATCTTTTTAAACTTGCTTACTGCCTGCCCTGCTTTAAAATACTTCATATTTAAGTTAGGAATTAGCTAGCAAGGAATGTGTTGCAACTGCTGGGTATTATGTTATTTATACTGAATTTTGATGATTAATTCTATGTTTTGTTGAATTGTTATGTGCATTTTGTACAGTTCCCTGAGCCCCTGGGAAACAGCACCATAAAACAAAATTTGCCTTGCCTTTGCCTTCCAGTATTTAACAGGTATTGTGATCTCTGTGGGGAGTGAAGGGACTTATAATGGACATTATTTCTTAGATCATGGTATTACCTGTTGTACTGTGTTTTTGTTAAATGCTTATGCTAATAACTGTTGATAATTTGCTATACAATGATGATGGTACCAGGTCTGATGAACATACAAGCATGCCAGCAAATAAAGGCCTTATCGTCTATATAATCTGCTCAATTGCACAGTTCCCATAGTATTTACTGAGGGAACTGCCCCCTTCCTGTTTCCCTCCTGACTTCCCTCAACTACTGCCTCCCTCCACTTGCACCCCACCTGCCACTTACTCCTTCACCCTGTCCCATCCTGTCTTGAAGCTATCTACTGTTTTTAGGGATACTACCATGTTCCATTTGGCCACCACCCTTTTGGTGAAAAAGTGCCACCTCATCTCCCTCCTGAACTTTAGGCGGCGCTCCCTAGTGGTCTTTTTCATGCTAAGGCTGAAGAGTCTCTTAGTGTTCATCCTGTTTATAACTTTAAGGTATCTGAAGGTCTTAATCATGTCCCCCCATATCCCATCTGTCCTCAGAAGAGTACATGTCAAACCCCCTGAGTCTCTCTTCATAGTAGTTGCCCTGCTGGCCTTGGATCATCTTGGTTGCTTTTCTCTGGACTGTCTCCAGCAAGTTGATACCCTTGTTAAGATAATAGGGCACCAATATTGCACACTGGGGTCTCACCAGAGACCTGTACAGTGGCAGAATGACCTCCACCTTCCTGCTTATAATTCATCTGGCTATACAACCCAGCATCCAGTTTGCTTTGGCTGCTGCTGTCCTGCAGTGTGCCAAGCGTTTCAGGTTACTCAAGGAGACTACTCCCAAATCCTTTTCTTACTCTGACCTGGTTATCTGCTCACCTGGCAACCAGTATTTGGCCCCTGTATTCTTCACCCACAAGAGCAAAACATTACACTTTTTAGTGTTGAACCCCAGTTGCCAAATGTCAGACCACTTCCCTAGCTTAGCCAGGTCTTCCCAGTGTTCCTGTCTCCCCTCCTCTGTGTCCACCCTCCCACAAAGCTTACTGTTTTCTGCAAACAGCTAAATTTTACCCTTGATCCCATCTTAGATGTCACTAATGAAGATGTTAAACAACACCCGATCGAACATCGAGACCTGCGGGACCCCACTGGACGCAGGCCTAGCTTCTGAGAATTTATCCCTGACTACTACCTTTTGGTTTCCATCCCATCCCACAAGCTTAGCCCCCACCCACTGATCTTCCAGCTTCCTGACCAGCCTTCTGTGAGGCATAGAGTTGAAGGACTTGCTGAAGGCCAGATACAGGACATCAACTGCTTGGACCTTGTCTATTCTCCTAGTGACCCAGTCAAAGTCAATTAGGTTACTTTGACAGGGCCTCCCCAACACAAACCCATACTGCCTCATGTCTTGGAGCCCATTTTCCTCCAGGAAGCCCAGCAGTCTCTGATTCAGGATGGTCTCCATCAGTTTACCCCTTTAGGTCAGGCTGACTGGCATTTAGTTCCCTGGTATCCTTCGGCCCACTTTTGTGGAGAGGCACCAGATGTGCAGTTCTCCAGTCCTGGGGCATGTTCTCCAGTTCCAGAGAGGTGTTAAGCAGGTCTATCAGGGGACCATCCAGAACCTCCGCCAGTTCTCTTAGAACCCTTGTGTGCACTCCATCTGGTCCCAGGGATTTGTCCACCTTTATGGCCCTTAGGCCCTTAAATACCCTGTCTGCTTGTATTATACTGTCCGTGACTTCCACCTTCCTAGTTCCCACCTCCCTACTCCCTCATGGTACTGGTCCATCCTTCTCCCTAGTGCAGACTGAACAGAAATACTTGTTAAGTGCCTCCATTTTTTTCTTCACTACTCTCTGCCAAACCTACCTTTATTTAATCTGACAGCTTCATCCTTCATGTTCCTTTTTCCCCTTATATACCAGAAAAAGGCCTTTTCAACTGCTTTTATCCCCTGTGATAGCTGTACTTCTCTTGTAACCTTTGCCACTCTAACTTCTCTGCTCACATCCCTTTATTTAGCTGAGTAATCCTCCCTATCCTCCTCCTCCTTCTGAGTACATTTGTACTTTTGGAAGGCTGCTCTCTTGTCCCCTACCACTTTTGCCACCTCCTTGCTGAAACTGCTGGGCATTTTGACCTTGGCTTTCTTACTTTTGATTTTGGCACACTCACTATTGGCCTCCATCAGCCCCATCTTGTTCCACATCCATTCCCATTCTGATTCCAACAAGGTCTTACTAGGATTTCTCCCGTCCTACTAAAGTCAGCCCTCCTGAAGCCCAAGACCCTTATCTTGGTCTTGACCATCCTTTACCCATATCCAGGTGGAACCATGCAATGTGGTGGTCACTGCCTGCGAGCAACATTTCCACATTCACATCCTGAACATGCGCGCAGTTGGACAGAACCACGTCCAGTCTAGCCTGCTCCATAGTGGGCTCCATGACACTTTGCATCAGGAAACCACTCTGGAATGCATCCAGCAGTACTTGCTCCCTGGTGCAGGAGGTTGCAGGGATATTCAAGTCTACTCCAGGTAGAGTGAATTCCCCCATTATTACTAGTTACCCCTTGCTGGAGATTTCCATGATTTGGGACACCAGTACCCTGTCCAACTCCTCATTCTGGGAAGGTGGCCTGTAGACAACCCACATCTTTAGTTTCTTCCCCTTAGTAGATTGTATCTGTAACAAAAATACTTCAGTCTTACCCGCTGCCTCTTTGTCTCTGGTAAATGCTATCCACTCCTTCATGCACAAAGCCACTCCACCCTTCCCCTCCCCCTATCCTTTCTGCACATTTTATACCAGGGAACTGCAAGGTCCCACTCATGGTTTTGTGTGGCCCATGTCTCTGTAATGGCCACTAACTTTGGCCATCAGTGACTGTAATTCCACCATCTTGTTTACAAACATATGAATATGCCAGCAGATAAAGGCTTTACGGTCTGTTTAGTCTGCTTGATAGTGCAGCTCCATATATATTTACAAAGGGAACTGCTCCTCCTTCCCATTTTCCTTTTTGACCTTCTTCTACTTTCCCCTCTTCTTGAGAAGAAGGGGGGGAGAAAAAGAGCTGTAGATCAAGTAGGGTCTGTGGTTAGAAGGTAGTTAGGGAAAAAGGCAGACAAGGTGTGCCATGCAGCCCTTATCTGTCAACAGATTCTGTGTTTCTATTCACCCCTACCCACTCGCTCCCCTTCTACCCACAATTTTTCCTATCACCTTGTCTCAACCCTCTTGAAGCTGTCCACCATTTTTAGGGATATCACTTCCTGTGGCAACTCATACCACTTGGCCACCACCCTCTCAGTGAAAAAGTGCCTCCTCATCTCCCTCCTGAACCTTCCCCCCACCATCTTTAGACTGCTCTCCCAGTGGTCTTGTTGCCGCTAAGGCTGCAGAGGCCCTCAGTTCTTTTTTTTTTTTTTCACTATCTATTTATACTCCTCCCCTCCCATGGTACGCCACTCCCTTCGGGAGACACCTATAGCTGTTCTAGTCCCAGCTCCTACCTGTATCCTGTGAGTTCCATCCTCCATGTAGCCTTAGCTTACCCCCAGTGGGATTGTAGCACCCCGACCTCGAGTCTCGGGTCAGGATGCCGGTCACCGGACCAGGTAGGTATTGGGGATCGGGCCTGGTGCTCCATCCACCCAGGAGTGCCTTGGGTGTTTTTCCAATGTTCTGGGTGAGTGGCTACACCCCTACATCAAGGCATCTCTGCTGACGCCCGCCACTTTCCGACCCCTCTGTGCGCACGTGTCTGCTATGCCTCCGGCTTCCGAAAGAGGCCAGTCAGACACCGAACGTGTGTCCCCTTCCCCTTCCCAGAACAGGAGAACTGTCCTTGGATGTTCAATCCACTCCCTCCCTTGCTGATCCCCGATGTCCCGGGCTCGTTCCCGAACCTAGGTTGCCGGCATGGTGCGAGGTGTGGCGTCCAGCACCTCAACCCTCAGTGCCACTGGGCCGGCTTGAGGCCCTCAGTTCTCACCCTGTTAGTACCCTTAAGGTACTTGAAGGTCTCAATCATGTCTTCCCTCTCCCTTCTTTCCTTAAGAGAGCACTCGTTGAGCACCCTAAGCCTCTCATCATAGGTGTTACCCTGCTGGCTCTGTATCATCTTGGTTGCCCTTTTCTGGACTATCTCCAGCAGAGTTGACATCCTTCTTAAGATGCAGGCACCAAAACTGAGCACTGCACTCCAGGTGTGGTCTTACCAGTGACCTGTAGAGTAAAAGAATGTCCTCTGCCTTCCTGGTGGTAATTCCCTATGTCTGGTTTCCCAGACTTCTAGTATTCAAGGACGCCACCTTCTACCATGATTCAGGATCCCCTTTTACTCCTAACCTTCCTCATTCCATTCCCCTCCTCCCTTGGTCCCTTCCTCCTTCCAAAACGCCTCCCATATAACTCCTCCTCATGCTGTCCTAATTGAGTGGGAGGCCTATCAGCCTCCTCCACCAGGTGACTATGGGTGCTGTGCACCCTACTGCACCCTCCATGTCAGTCTAAATTAAGGTTTTTTATAAATGAAGTAATCTAGCTTGCCATTCTGGATCGTTGTGCCCTTCCTACTTAGTCATAACCGGTCTGGTCCCAGGTCCCTCCCCAGCAACCAATGGACACATACCCTTTTGCCTGGCACCACCTTGTAAGCCATCCGTTAAATTCCACAGTCCTTACCTTACTAGCCCTCAGGATTGGAAGCACCTCCAAGAAGGTTACTGACCTCTCTGTCTCACTGCAAATCCTCCCCAGCTCCCTGAACCTCCTTTACACCACCTCCACCTCACATGCTGCAAAGTCATTCATACCCATGTGCACTATAATGTGAGGTTTTCCTCCCCCTGACTCACATACTGTGCTACTAGAGGTTCAACCCTCCTTGCTGTCATTCTTGCCACACATATTACTCTCCTACAGTTTGCACTTAACTCTTCCCCCCATCTCACCCCTTTCACTATCAATTCCCCCAAGATAATCACCCTCCCCTTTGTCCTTGGCCCTACCTCCTCTCTAGCCATACTGCTGCCCACTCCCTCCTGCCTCCTTCTTCCCTCCTGTCCCTTTGGTAGTCCCTCCAGCCCTCTACACCAGCTATCCCTGTCCCCAATCCTCTTCTCCTGAACCCGACTCCGCTTTGGCATACCCCCTATCTTTCCCTTCTGCTCACCCCCAACCTGCCCCTTCCTCTTCCCTTCTGCCCCGGCCTATCCCCTCATTCACCCTTTCCTACTACTGCCTTCCCTGTGCCACCTGCCATCTCTCTCTCACCTGAACTCACTTCCTTCCACCCCTCATCCCTACTTTACCTGATGCCTCCTACTACCTCCAACCCTGCTTATCTAACTGCTCCTTCCCTTTCCACCACATTTCCCCTCCTCCCCCCGTCCAATGGGAGGAATCTGTTTCACAGTGGCATCTCTAGAGATGCTCCCATCAGTACTCTTCCCTTCTTGCCTTACCTTTTACCTTTATTATTATCTATCTCCTGGCTGGGCCTTCCCTCTCACAGAGGGAAGGAGACCCAGGGGACCTGCCTAATCTCCTGTTCCTTCCTATCCTCCCACTTGGCCCCCTTCCTACATTGGTTCCATTCCTGCTTTGCATTCTTACCAGCTTTCAAGCCCTGCATCCCCTTTTTCCTCTCCATGCTTTGCCCTATGAACCCCTCCACCCATCATTGCACCTGTCTCCTGCTTCAGCTGACACACCTCCACCCTCAGCTGACTAATATTATTATAGACCAGGCATCCTTACGATCTCCCATAGTGCTCTCAGAAATACCACTGACCCACACTCCATGCACCCCACATCTCTACCCATCTTGCTGTACCCCTGTTGCATGCCTCATCTCCACATATTAGTTTCTAAGCCCTCCTAGTAGTGCACTTAGCTGACCCCCTTACTATCATGTAGTTGTTAATTAGGACTACCATATTTCACTGATTACATGCCACCCTCTATTAAAAGCCCCCCCCCCCAAAAGAAATAGAAGCAGCATGGAAAAAAGAGACTTAAAATAAAAGCCACCCTAGTTTAAAAGCCACGACTTCTATACTGGTGCATTTTTGATGTTGAGTGGGTTTATAATTGGTAATGCTGCTACTGTTTTCCACCATTATAAACAACATTAGCCACTTTCAATGCTTGTGTGATATTTATTATCCCATAGGTGAGTTGGTGGGGGATTAAACAAAATAAGTAAAATGAACAAGCATTTGTCAGTGCTTAATGTTTGCTTGCTGGTATTGGCATTGATAGTGCAGGAGTTAGAGAGTTGCGTAATAGGAATGGCAGTGAAGTATTGAACTGACGCTAACCCCACTCCCACTGTACAGAGACTGACAGACACTGGGGGTGTACCTTTGGGTCTTTGGCCATAATGCTCACGCAATTTCACCTCACCCTACCTTGCAGACACTGACAGGTGTCACGGTGTGCCTTGGTGTCTTCGGCCCCTACACTTTCCCCATTCTATAAGAAAATACACTAAGATTGGTGCAGTATAGGGGAATGGGGTGAATGCTGGGGCCGAAGACCCCAAGGCACACCTCAATGCCTGTCACTGGCTGCAGGGTGGGGGTGGGAGTGGAATGGTGTGAGCATTATGGCCGATGATCCCAAGTCACATCCCCGACACCTGTCAGTCTGTACAGTGTAAAGCATTATGGTTGGAAACCCTAACACCCAGGGCATTTGTTGGCATTTTCACTCCAGATTTTCAACATGGGCTTTTTGTGACCCCACCTTACGAACAGTGGCACTATCATTTCCTTACTCAATCCCAAAAGGTGATTTTGCACAGCGACTGAGCCATTGTGTGCCACAGGTGTGAAACCATGTTTTGGGCAGGATGTGAAAAATGACAACTGTACTGTTCATAAGGAGGTGTGAAAAAATGGCAATGTTGAAAATCTGGAATGAAAATATTAAAAATTGGTGAAGTTACGAGCATGTGTAGAAACTGTGCAATGCATGCTTGTAAAGCAGTCTGTTTTTGGAATTTTTTTACCAGATTTGCAACATGGTTTTTTTTGTGACCGCACCTCAGAAACAATGGCACTGTCACTTCATTACTCAGTCCCAAAAGGTGATTCTGTGCAGTGACCACAAATCACCTTTTGGGACCTAGTAACGAAATGACGCTGACAGTGTTCATGAGGGTGGGGTCCCAAGAACCCCATATTGAAAATTTGGGGCCAAAATGCCTAAAAATGGCTGAGATATGAACCTAAGTTGACCCCCCCCTTTGACTCTCATTATAAGGCCTACCTTGAAATCTTCAGTTTGCCAGTCACCTTTGAAGTTTGCAGACGTGTTCCACTCCGTAGAAGATTCCTGCCGCTGACCTCCAGAGGTAAGTATGGGGTGGGGCTGCTGGGAGGTGGGTGCTTAGTGGGAGGGTGGGATGGGGAAGGGGACTGGGGAGACAACGGTAGACCATTTCCTTTTTACAGGTAAATGAAAAGAAAAAAAAAAGACTTAGGGGGACCATTTTCTTTATTTTACAGGTAAAAAAATACATTTAGGCACACTGGGGTGGGCTTCCAGTGTGCCACCATAGTGTGTATGTGTGTGTGTTGGGGGGAAGGGCATGCTGACACAGGGATTGGGCACCCTGATGTCGGCAAAAACAATTAAATACATTTAGGCACACTGGGGTGGACTCCCAGTGTGACACAATAGTGTGTGTGGGGAGGAGGCATGCCGACACAGGGATTGGTCACCTTGATATCGGCAAAGATTACAGATGGGTTTCATGGGAAGGGGCACATCTGACACCGGGAGTGGGCATCCCAGTGTCAGAAAACATAAACAATTACTTTGGCACACTAGGGTGGGCTCCCAGTATGGCACATTAATGGGGGGAGGGGGGATATATGCTGACACGGGGATTGGGCACCCCGATGTTGGCTTTCTGGGAAGTGTGTGGCAGGGGAAATGAGCCACCCCACTCATTTATTTGTTTACTATCAATTCTCCATTACATTCACTGTGTACTGCTTGTGGGGGGGGGCTACCACTGCAATGACGAAACTGTCTCTGATTGCAGCGGCAGATTTCTTTCAAGTGCAATGCTTGCTGTGGCTGAGGGACGCACCCATTAAAGTGTCCACTGCACTGGAAACAACGCTGCCATGCCTCTGCAATGCTGTACTAACTCAATATGTTTCTTGTGCGCTGCGTGCAAGCAAATATAAAAATTGGTAATTTGTTAGTTTGTTCAGCCACTTATCTGAACATAGCATTTCCACTCATCTCTGCTCATCTGAGGTCAGCATTCACTTTGAACTCAAGTTACTCTAACTCATCTTCAGAATCATGCTCCTCTTCTGTTTTGCCCTGATCCGTCATGGAGTGAAGCCCTAACTCCAGAGGAAACAATTGACCTAACAAAAACTACCAGTAAATAAGGGGTCCAATATCATATCAAAGTGGCAGCCATGAGGGAGATGGTCTTATGGGTTACCAGTAAGTGCTGCTCATGCTGGAGGTTGATCCATTCTGCCAGCTCTGTCTCCTCAGCAGGAAAATGAACCTCCCTTCTATCTTTGCCCAGACTTCTTTCTGTTGCAGGATCTGGATCCTGCTTCTGTAAGCATAGCCTCAAGCTCATTGTTTTCCTCTTCCACCACTCACTGATTTCCTCTTCATCCACATGTAATTCTAGCACTGCCATTCAGTTCCCGATAACCTCGGCTCTGTGTCAGCCATCAGTTTTTACTCTAAATCTTTCAGCTTGTATTTCAATGTAGTTCTCTTAAGCAGACAGATAACTGGCTGACAGGTAACTGACAAATGTAATAGGTAGGGTGCGAGAGGCATACATAAGAACGGTGCTGTCATTAGTTAATAGAAGCAGCCGGTTTACAGACTGCCCCGATTAAAAAGCCACATCAGAAAATCCCAATGTCAAATAGTAGCTCCGGCTTCTAATTGGTGAAATACAGTATTTGTAGGTCAGCTCTAGGAATGCACTATATGCCTGCCCAACCGAGGCATATAAAAGGGGCCTCAGTCCTGCCAAGAAAGAGAATTTACAGATCCAGAGGTTGGAGCCTGGGGCTTGAGCACCCAAGGGTGCATTTCTACTGGGACTTGCTGGGAGGAGAAGCTTACAGGCCCAGGATGGTGGCAGGGTCCTGGGTCCAAAGTGGCATTTGTTCCCTCTGGTTAGGTCTCCAGAGGCTCGAATCCCATTTGGGGTCTGGGATTAGATACAGCAAGGGCCTGTTGGTCGCTCACCATCCAAGGAGTGCCACCCAGTGTTTTTCGACAAATGACCCATTCCAGCAGTAGAAGATCTCCAGATGTTCTGGGTGGAGGAACCAAATCCAAACAATCCAAACCCATGAAATTGCAGAAGACCAGAGAAGTGGTGCTATGACTTTGAGCCTTGAGAGCACGGTGGAAGATGTGGTGAGCCTGGTAAGCCTCAAACCTGTGACTACCTGGTGCTGAGACACCGAGACCTGAATAAGGGGTAAGGTGCAGTGGCTGTTCTACCTCAGACACATTACGTCCCGATGCCTGGACAATGTTGCTTAATATACAGGCGGGTATACCCCTTCCCACTGTAGCATCTGCACAAGACTGTTTATGAATTTCTGTGCCTTTAAGGGCATGGGTACATCCTGTGGCCTGGTCCCATTGCAGCTGTCAGTGGATCAGTATGATCAGTACAAATTGTAAATATGATACAATTCTGCTAAGTTCTGCCCATGGCTTACCAGCTAGGGATTTATAAATATGGAATTGACTGGATCCTTGGTTGGGTTTTGGTTGGGACTCCAACTGTGTGTCTCTTGTAACTAACTGGTGTTGTGCACTGCACCCTGCAACCAAAAACAAAAGAGTATGCTACTCAAACTAAATATGTGCCTCCACAAACATAGCCAATGGCTACCAGCACAGACAAGAAAATTAAACAATGTGGCACACACAAGGCTTGAAATATAGATTGCTTTATTCCAAAAACGTTAAAAAAAATACTACACAGCTGTGACTACACAGAGAGCAACAAAAAGTGATGGTCACGCCTACATCTGCAGCTTAAGTAGATGGTTACGTGGAGATGATGTCTACGGAGTGTAAAGCAGCTGGACCCAGAACTGCTGACAACGGTTGACACCTGACAAGAAGTTACCATCTGAATAGCCCTAGATGCAGGAGACTCCCCTGGGCTATGACCCTCCTCCTTCCCCTCGACATGGAAGAGATGACTGATGAAGGAGGTTGTCACAAATAGAAACAATGAAGCCTTGTCATTAGTCATTCCTTTGTGCAAAAAATGAAAAATGGACAGAAAGCATTTTCTTAGCAAGCACCGTACGTATGGAATCGTATATCTTTGAACATTAGAAACTCTGGCACAATTAGCAGTTTTAAGGAACAACTTAAAAGTTATTTGTTCGATTCAGTGGTTTGCACTCACTTCTAAATAATTTTTAGGTTGTACATTTTTATTGTATTTTGTACATATGATTATCATATGTCTGTATATGTATATATTATGTTGCATGTTTCTAGTTCATGCCTGTAAATGGGCCATGTGGCCCAGTGCACCCAGCCAGTGAATAACTAAAATTGAATTGGACTGAAAAATATGGATTGAGATATCTATTAGAACTCTCTGTTGTGTGTTTTAATATAATTTGTTGAATTTGATATTAGAAATCATCAAAAAAGGCAAATAGTTGGACATGCGCTACTCTGATTCTTTGCAAAAAGAAAGTTTTTCCATAGGTGTTTCTGGTTCCAGTATGGAATGCCATTTATTATTGCAGCTGAAGTGCAGATTGTTTTACTTATGTAGTAACAGTATCATCTAAAAACGTAAAGAGGCCCAGACATAAAAACAAAACAAAAAAAAACATAATTGTGGAATTTCCTGGAACATATCCTTCAAACAAAAATCAGTATGAGTGATAAAAATAAAATACAGATATGGGTCTAGACTTTCCCTTATTGAAATCCTAGTCTTACCATAGTTGAACGTTTAATGCTGATAATATTACATTTTGTATTTCTTCAGTGGTGCAGAATGTATGACAGAGATATGTATATAAAAGCCTTGTTTTGTTGCTTTGGGTGATTGGTGTTGCATTCTGTGCACTAAGTGAATGGCATACAGTACAGTTAAGGGTCTCATAACAATGTATTCTAAGATAGGAACTGACCACATATTACTAAAAACATTTATGGATGTGAAAGAGGCTGCTACAGTATATGAAGACATTCCAGGCATTTCATTCCAGCTCTGTTGTAGTAAAGGGTCTATTGTCATTACATAACTACTGTTGAATGTGTAATCCCTACGTGGCACTACTCTGGGGGCTACTACCCCTGCCTACTACCCGGGATGTAGGTTGAGGGGCCTGGGTTCCCAAGATCTACTTTAAACTGGTTCTTATTCAAGATATTACATTTACATAGTGCCTCCACCCAAAGTTTAGCTGTACGTGGGCTAGCATGGAACCTGGCAGAACCCCCTGGGATGCTGTACCTATCTGCTTTATCATGAACCACCCCAAAACACGATCCGATAACATTTCTTCTCATTCAATACATTTTACCAATTATTGACCGGATCCTAATAATATGCTCATGGCACAGGTATCTGCAAACAATAACATAGTTTATTTTCAGGGGGAAGGACTTAAGATGGGTGAAGAAAGGTGTAGAGGTTATGCATTCACAATATTTACAGTAGGTTTAAGTTTTGATTTGTGCTGGTGAAACACTCCAGCTGGGTAGGTAAGATGCATTTTAAATCATGCATACTAATCACATATTTTACCAACCTCCAGAATAACCAGAGCCTTGGCTATCTAAATAAGCTGCATAAATCAGATGACAGCACACGTTTGCTTTACCCACACTGGTACCAGTTCCCATATTGGTATGAGGCCCTGCAATCCCAACCTAAATCTAGGTACCCATTAAACATAGTAAATTTGAAGAGTTAGGCCTGAAGATGGTGCAGCTGTGTGTTCCGGCTAAATTAAGAAGATTAAGGTGTAGCTTGAAACATTAACCTCTTGAGCTTGAAATAGCCAACACTTGAACTATGTACAGTCTCTTGTTTAAAGTGCTTTCAGCAAGCGGGCACAATCCCTGAAGTTAAACTGCAGGCAAGCCAATGGCCAGGGGCGAAGTTAGCTTTTTTGACGGGGGGGGGGAAGACTGCTAAAAGTTCTGCTTTTCCTAGTAAATCCCAAATCAATAGGCTGGGGGTCTGGGGGCTGCCTAGGCCCCCAGAAGCCATCAGGTTTTTTATGCATTCTGGTGCATTTTGAGGGTCATTTTTACACAACTGGGCTGCTTTTAAAGCCTTGTTTGACTTGTTACAAAGGACAACTATCCTTATAAAAATAGCTAGCTTTAATTTTCTTCAAAAAATTGTCAAAACTAAAGCATTTTCTTGACCAGTAACAAGGAGTGGAAACTGCATATATCTTTTATTCAGAAAACTCAGCATAAACGCTCGCATTGGTAACTCAGAGTACATGAGGTTTACCAATGCTGTTAAAATAAAATACAGGATAAGGGAACAGAGTAGACCATTTTGTAGATGAGATAGGCTACCACCATTAATGGTCTTTTGTCTATCACTATCTCTCTTGTTTCAAGTAAAACTGTGGCAACTGGCTAGCCAGAGTAAAAGACAGCCTTATGCAGGAGAATTCAAATAGTCCCTGCCCACTGCCCACAGCAGCTTGTCTAAAAAACACATTTTTCAGTATAAATAATACACATTCATAACGAAGGTCAGAGCCCATTCCAGGTAAAGACCATCAGTGACCTCTGGTCTGTATTATGATCATATATTTATTATTGTGTTATTCAGATCATTAACCAAATGAAATATGAAACCTCATAATTTGCCCAGGGATTACCAAGTAAACAAACACATGAATGGTTATAAAACTGCAAATCCCTCACAAAGTACACAACATTTATTCAGTGCAATGCAGTCCAATTCCATTTATGTTCCTGTTGATATTTAAACATTAATGATCTCCAGCATTGGAGGCTGCACACCTATGAGGGGTAACTTGACCCAGGGGAGGGTTGAGATATCCAGCAGTGGTGGGAGCCTGGTAAGCAAGTGATTAGAGGTGTCATGTCACACATTTTCAGAGTGGACTGTATTACTGTGTCCTTGTGATAAAATGTATAGCAAATCTTTTGTCACATTTTATCACATGGTCACATTAATACAGTCCGCTCTGGCTGTTCTGCTTGCTTCTCTCGACCCACCTTTTCCTCAGCTCAGACACACAGATAGTGCCCCTATCACTCTTTGTCATTCCATCTGACACTGAACTTGGGCTGGCTGGTGACTAATCAGTGGAATGCCTCCATCCAGGCTACTTCACAAATACAACCCACCATGGTATAGACGGACCTTGCTGCTGCTGCTGCCTCCTTCATCTAGTGCTGCTGTGTCTGTCAGTCTGAAGCTATCTAAGACTGGTTTCACTTCTGCTCCATGCTTCCTCTTTCAGATACTGAAGGACCATATGTTTGATGGGTGGCGCGGTGATCAGGCCACCTAACCACCACCCATTTGCCCAGTGCCCACCAATAGATCCAGATCATCGCTCACTCTCTTACTCCACTTTCTCCTTCTCACATCAGAATGCAGATGTCCATGACTGTGTACAATATGTTTGCAAGCACATACTAACTTCACCTTCCTGTGTCTGCACCACCAGTCTATGGCACGGCTGAGGCTAGGGTACTCTGCACCATGGGCTTCAATGACTGGTTGAAAAACTGGTGCAGAGCTCAGGGATTTGGGTTCATTGGGGACTGGGGCTCCACCTGGAGGGATGCAGGCCTATACAGTTGCAATGGTCTGCATCTATCCGGGGAAGGGGACCAGGATCCTAGGTGGTAGGTTTAAATGCTTCATTGGCAAGCATTTAAACTAGCCAAGGGGGGGAGGCACTGAAAAGAAGAAGGAAATCCTAGCCCCCCTCCCAAAATCATGGTAGTTAGTGAGGTAAACACCAAGACAGAGCAGTTGATAGGGAGAAAGGCAGGGGTGATTGGAGAAAAAGACAAAGGCAGTAAGGACAGGGATGGGGCAAAAAGAAATAAAGCCATACAAAATGGAGGGTAATGAGTACCAATGGCTGCAGTCTAGGTGACAAGCTCCCCGAAATGGTGGCCTTGTTGGAAGAAGGATGCCTGGATATCGTGGCAGTCACAGAAACATGGTAGACAGAGAACCATGACTGGGATGTCAACATACCAGGGTACATAATCTATAGGAGGGACAGGGAGGGAATAAGAGGAGGAAGAGTAGCTCTGTATGTAAGGGAAGGGATCAAAGCAACAGAACTAAAGGGTAAACAGGGAGGAGGGGAGGCACTGTGGGTCACCCTGGAGACTGGCAATGTCACCACAATCCTCACAGGGTTTGCATACAGACCCCTGTCTCAGGAGGATGAAATGGACAAGGAAATGATAGAAGGCATCCTTAGAATGGCAGAGAAAGGGGAGATATTGCTGATGGGGGGCCTGAATATGCCAGATGTTAACTGGAGCACCTTTGCTTCAGCCACATCCAAGAGCAGGGTCATTCTTGATGCACTACAGGGGGCATGCCTCAGACAGCTAGTTTTGGAACCCACTCTGGAGGGAGCAACCTTAGACCTCATTCTCTCTAATGGGGATGGAGAGAGGATCTCCGATCTTGAAGTGGGTAGCCATCTAGGAACAAGCGACCACAAAACAGTGTGGTGCACAATAAACTTAACTGTAGAGTCAAGCCATACAAAAGTGAAGGTACTGGACTTCAGGAGGGCTGATTTTATCAAAATGGGAGAGTGCCTCAGAAAAGCACTAGCAAACAGGCAAGAAGGTGGGGTGGAGCAATAATGGGGAACATCGAAACCACCATCACAGAGGCAACAAACACTATGGTCCTCAAAAGAAGTGGCAGGGAAGGTTAGGGTGAAAAAGATAGCATTCAGGAAGTATAAGGAAACACAGAAGGAGCAGGACAGAGAACTGTACCAGTGAAAGCAGAAGGAAGCGAAGAAGGTAGTCAGAATACCAAAGGCCCAAACTGAGGAAAAGATAGCCAACTCAGTTAAGAAGGGGATAAAAACCTTTATAGGTATATTAGGGAGCAAAGAAAGACTAAGGCAGGGATACTGAGGCTTAATAAAAAGGAAGGTGGTTGGGCAGAGAGCGACAGTGAAAAGCAGGGATACTGAACGAATACTTCAGCTCAGTATTCACAATGGAAAAGCAGGGGAAGACACCTAATCTAGTCAATAGAAGCACTCTGGATGGGGGGGGGTTGATATTAGTCCTTTCACATCAGAAAGGATTCTGAGAGAACTCTTAAAACTGAAGGTGGATAAAGCAATGGGGCCTGATGGGTTTCACCCCAGAATTCTAAAAGAACTAAGGGAAGAACTAGTAACATCACTGACTACCCTTTTTAAGAAATCATGGGAGGATGGTGTGGTACCTGAGGACTGGAGGAGGGAGGATGTGATTCCCCTTCATAAAAGTGGGAGCAAGACAGAGACAGGAAACTACAGACCTGTCAGTTTGACATCAGTGGGTAGGGAAAATGATGGAATCACTTCTGAAGGAAAGAATTGTTGAGTACCTAGAGGCCAGTGGGGCACAGGACCCAAGGCAGCATGGATTCACAGTGGGAAGGTCATGTCAGACAAATCTAATTGATTTCTTTGACTGGGTGACCAAAGTAGTAGACCAGGGAGGGTCTGTGGATATGGTCTACCTAGTCATTAGCAAGGCATTTGACACAGTCATGCACAAAAGATTAATAAACAAATTAGCCAGCCTGGGAGTGGGTCCCAGGGTGGTAGCCTGGGTAAAACACTGGCTGGACAACAGAACACAGAGGGTAATAGTAAATGGAATCCACTGTGAAGAAAGGGGGGTTACTAGTGGGGTACCGCAGAGTTCAGTACTGTGGCCGGTCCTTTTTAATGTCTTCATAAGTGACATTGCACAGGGACTAGAAGGAAAAGTATGTCTCTATGCAGATGACACAAAGATCTGCAACAGGGTTGATACGCAGGGTGGGGTGGAAAGGATGAAAAGGGACTTTGCAAGGTTGGAGGAATGGTCAAATGTATGGCAGCTTAGATTCAACACAAAGAAGTCCAAAGTAATGTACCTGGGAAACAAAAACCCAGGGGGAGAGTACACAATGGGGGGTGAGATACTGACAACAACAAAAATGGAAAGGGACCTGGGGGTAGTCATGTCAGATGATCTAAAGGTGGGCCAGAAATGTGAGAAGGGGGTAAGGAGGGCTGGGGAGATACTGGGATGCATAGGAAGAGGCATCACCAGTAGAAAACAGGAAGTTGTTGACCCTCTGTACAGACAGTTGGTAAGACCACATCTCGAGTACTGTGTACAGTTCTGGAGACCCTTTCTCTGCAAAAACATAGACAGGATGGAGGCTGTCCAGAGGAGGGCAACCAAAATGGTGCAGGGTCTGCAACAGGAGATGTATGAAGAAAGACTAAAGGAGCTTAAGATGTATAGCCTCGAGAAAAGGGGGGGGGCACATGATAGAAATTTCAAATACCTCAAGGGAATCAACAAAGTCCAAGAGGGTAGCATCTTTCAGAAAAAGAGATGTGCAAGAACAAGGGGGCACAATTTGAAGATAGAGGGGGGACGGCTCAGAGGTAATGTGAGGCAGTGTTTCATCACAGAGTGGGTGGTGGATGCATGGAACAGCCTTCTTGAGGAGGTCGTAGAGTCAAAAACAGTGGGGGAATTCAAGAATGCATGGGACAGACATAAGGCAATTCTAGGTGGAAGTAGGCTGTTGGTTAACTAGGATCTGCAGCTTATCCATTAGGTAGAGAAATGGGCAGACTAGGTGGGCCAAGCAGTCCTTATCTGCCATCAAATTCTATGTTTCTACGTTTCTAAGACTGCAGCAAGCTAATCCCTAATGTACAGGCTTTTAGAGCTCTTACGTTTCAGTGTTAAAAAAAACAAGTAACACAAGGGAAAATAAACTATTTCTGCAGAAATTTTGTATGGAAGCTGTTTTAACTACATGAGTCATTTTCACTTTTATGAAGGATTCATGCCAGTTGTCTCGATGTTGGTCTGCTCTCCCAGTAGATCACAGGTTCGAGTCCCTCAACCCCTGCCCCCTCCTGAATGATTGCAGTACTGATCCTCCATCCTGGTTGATCCCAGAATCAATCACCTCAGCTGCTGATCTCAAGATTCCCTGCCTGGGCAATCACAGGTGCGAGTCCCTCATCCCTGCCCCCTCCCGCATGATCACAGTACCAATCACCTATCCTAGTTGATCCCAGAATCAGTCACCCCAGCTGCTGATCTCAAGATCACTCACCGCCCGGACCCACCTGCCCGGCCCCTCTGGCTACTCTCCATCCACACAAAAGTGCTGCCCTTCAGCGACGCCTCGCTGACCCACCCTGCTGCCCACGTGGAGATTCGAAGGTGGCCATTCTGTCCCAAGCGATACCAGCGCTACACTGACAGAGAGAGGTTCAAGCCCAGGCTCAGTTGAGCTTTACCTGAATTACGTCAGTGACAAGCCCCGCTGTCAGTATTTGCATACCACACTGCCCACATGATGTCTTCTGCATGCCCCTCCCAGTAATCCTTGTATACATGTGGACTCTGTGCAATGACCCCACAACTAACATGTCAACCAGAACACACACACACACATACCATATACTCAGCAGTAGAATGCTAGTAGAATAAAGGGCTTGATCTGCAATACATTTTAAAAAGAAGAACATTCCTATAACTCCTTTGTTTGCTAATATGTTGTGCTTACATTCCCTACTGTTCAGTCATGGAAATACAAAGTTTAGTAATGACAGAGGTAAATTTTGAAGCAAAAATCTTATCAGAGATTGTTGTGAGGTATGATTAACTGCCATTTGACCTGCTACTTGTCCCATGTTTTGATGATGAAAAGCTGCACTTTGCAAGTAGGGTAGCATACATCCACATCCCCCCCAACACACACTTTATAAGTAATGATGCCAAACAATTATGTGCAACGTCTCAAAAATTATACATGGAAATACAAATAAATTCCTCTCCAGTCAGTGCCAAACCAACTATACAAGTAACATTTTTTAAGAGGTTCGCTTCACTCCTCAGAGCAGCTGCAAAAAAGCTCCCAAAATATATTTTTTTCATGCATAAACCACCTTTTACTCTGTCGACTGCACTCAAGCCTGCTTGAAACGGAACTTGGCAAAACCACTATAAGCAGGCCACACCACAAGCTCGAAAACTGCAGATGCATCATTGCCCCAGTGCCCCTGCCCCATACAGTCGACTCCGCAGATCTCAACAGAAGTGCAACAAAAAAAGGTTTTTTCCACAGGATTTTCCTACCTTCCTAATGAGTCCAACTGTGCATTGTGGCACCCACCCTAAGCAGCAGCAGGACTACTAAGTTAGGGAAGACCGACCCCGGAACAAGGCGGCACTTTTTTTGGAGTGGGCAAGCCGTGGCAATGTGTCTCGCTCTTTCGTGTGGCAGTAAGAGGTTTAAATGCAAAGCCTTTAGTTTTCCTGCAGTCACATCTGCTCTGCTGAGCCAACAGTGGTGGTCCATCTTATAAATGTCCCCGAGTGCCCCGGCAATGTCCGGCTCATATATTGCCCATGCCGAGCCCCAGTCTAACAAAAACAAAAACAAACTTCCAAATGTGGAATTCTATCTTTCTTGCTGCGATCTGTCTTGTGGGCGGGGGTCATCCAAACTCCATCCTGACCCCCCCAAGTACAGGCCTCAAAAGCGATACAAGTTAAAAAAAAAACTCAGAGACTCACCATAGCTTCAGAAGTCCCGGACAGTCCCGCTTGAGGTTGAGGTGGTAGCTTGCCCCTTCCCCATAATCTACGCCACTGCCAATGACCAGTACCCATTTCTGACTGCAAAGGTTTTGAAACTTGACAGTGGAAACAACACTTTAACATCCTGGAGACTGAACTCCTTTCCAGGGCTAAAAGCACTTGTGGTGTAACCAGCTGGTTACTTTGCTTTTAGATATTTATATTTCCTGAACATTCAGCACATTTATAACTAAATCCTGCATTTAGCAACTTTATAACTAAATCCTGCATTCAGCACATTTATAACTAAATTCTTCAACCATGGGCCATTGCAACCACCATGGCCCCTTTAACAACTTCAGGCCTTTTGGTGGGTACTTGCTCCATTAGGCTAGGGTGACCCAGTTCTTCATGTTCCATAAAAATGAATATGCTTTCAACACAGTATACTTTCTTTTGGCTATATAAGACATTAACTGCAGTTCTTTCAAACACAGATCTCAATGTCTCAACCCCATGAGGCAATGGCTGGAGTTTACAGCTTCCACAGGATGTCATGACAATAAACAAAATCCTTTTGGCAATCACTGCCCTTAACAGCTCCAAATGGACAAATACTGGACCTCCCAGGCAAAGTCAGGAAGAGCTCCCAGTACTCTCAGTACTCCCCTTCCAGTCCTGTAGGCACTTAACAATTCAAACACATTTCAGACACATTTATATAACTTTTAGCAGGGCCCTTCTTTGGTCACTTAGCAGCTGTCCATCCTTTTTAGGTTTTGGTTAACTTAGGGTGCAGACAGTCAGCGGTTTTAAACAGTTCTCAGTTCTCAAGGGCTTTTCTATGCCATTAAGCTTTCTCTCTAGTTGCACTTTCAGATACAAGTTTACTCACTCAGGCATCCTCACGGAATGGCTGTCCATCATCTAAGGTTCCTGAAGACATCAGTACTCTCACCACTGAGGTAGGTCCAGCTGTCTCACAGCTGGCTTGGCATCAAGCTGCAGGTCCCATGTTTTCCCAAACATGGAAAGGGTTTGGCTAGCCCATGGAGAACATTCTTTTGGCAATCCCAAGGCTAGCAGGTTCGGCCTTAAGCTAACACTGATTTATTTACTGGCAAAGAAGAACAAACCCCTCTCCCCAGTGGAGAGGCTTACATTGGCTCACCAGGCCCATTTGCATTGCTGGGAGCCTGAGCCCCCAACCCTGTGGGGGGCTCCCACTCAAATCTGAAAATCTTCTGAAAACACTGTCTTTTATGGGGCTGTCCTGAGGCTTCCTATTGGCTGGAGCTATTAGTTGCTTTGGCTCCGATTGGCTAGAAGGCTTGTCAAACACAAAAATGAATTATTCATGAACCTCCCTCAATGCACAGTTGGGTTGTTGTTTTGGCACCTGAATTTAGGTCCTTGCAGTTCCCCATAAGCACTTGGAAGTTTCCCATGAGCTTTGGTAAAAGTCCTACAAGTTCTGGTTTAAAAATTTGAGTTTTCCGATTGGCTGTTGCTGCTCTTTAATGGCTGCTAAAACACACAGTCCCTCAAGCAGATTTAACACAGTCCCAAATAAAGTCCTGGTGCAGCCATAACATTTAAGATAATTGTCCAATTGCCCCACAGTTTAATAGCCACGTGTGTCCCTATTAGTTGCTGCCCAGCTTTAGTTATTTATTTCAGTCCATAGCCTGTCACTGCTGCTCATATTTACTGACCCCTATTTGCAGCAGGAAATCTGTCTTTCTGAGTCCCAACATGAACTGGTGCAACCAGGATTAAGTATTCATTTTATTTAACATTGTCCCCCTTTTAAACATTAATTTTCTTTAAACATTTTCTTACAGCTGTTATTTATTTACATTCCCTTTTTCCTTTTTGGCAGCTGCTGAAGCATACAGTTTCCTCAGGGCAGACAGGCCCTTATGAATATTTATTAAAATTGGGGCTGTAACTCATTAATATTCATGAACCCTGATCACAAACACTTCGTGAAACTCTTTACTTATTTTTCTTAATGAGCTCTGATGGCTCTTGCTTTGGTTACCGGCTCCCAGAGACCAGAAGAAGGGTGCCGGGACCACCAAACACTGTTCCGTTCAACTGCTCAGTGAAAGCACAGCTTGTACCTGCACAATCCTTGCTGCACCTCGGTACATTCATTCGAGCAGGAGATAGGGTTTGTTGTTGAGTCTCATACAAAATCACACTGGGGCTGCTTTTGGGGGTGAAACAGGGCACAACAGGGCTGGGGCTGCAAAAAAATGGCAGGCGTTCCTGGAGGTGCTTGAAGGAGAAGCAGAAATGGGAGCTAATGGGCCAAAGGTAAGCCCCCAAATTGGGGGGGGGGGCATTACAAATGTTCATTACACACAGAGAACTGTGAGGGTAATATCCCTTTAAATTTTTTTTTCATTTGTTTTTATTGATTTCAATAGTACCATGTACATGAACATTGATCCATGGTTCTAAGCATAGGATACAGTAAATTATCCACATCATATAAAGAGTTGTTACACATTACATTTCTACCAGTGTTACCTCTTGTCAGGGTATAAAAAAAGTTTATCAGAAGTCCAGTATGAGTCCCAATATGGAACCAATGCAGCAATGATCATAGATGTTATACTTTGAAGCTTTAGAAAATGTTGAAGTGTGCCATCCAACACGTGTGTTCTTTGCTCTAAGCAACACTATAGTCCATGTCTGTGTGAAAATCCAAAGGATTGTAGAGTCCCAGAGACTGGTAGAACAGTCCATCAAACTCTCACAGTATTACAGCTGAACTGGCAAATACTATACTGTGATATAAGCCATCAGGCCATTGAGTAATTGGAATTATCTACACAGCAGATACTGCATATATTTATTTTAAACTAAACTGAACCTCAGTGAGGAACTTACAACGTTAACTAACACTGGTCCATGAACAGCAAACTTTTGGTGTGATAAAACTCTGTCAATGTTATCTACTGCAGTATGTACTAACGCATCTTGAATAAAGAGTAGAAAACTTACCCCTTCAGTAAAAAGGGAACATTCATAATGTCAAGGTGAGGGTCTGGTGCTGAGTTCTCGAGCTGACAATATGGATGCTTGGTTCCTGTCCCCTTCGACTATGTGTCTTTAGCACTCACTCCACTTGCCATGAGGCTGTGGCCATTTTGGAACCATTGGCTCCCCTTGGGTCCCGCATGATCCTCATTGGAGGAAAGGGGATTCCAAATGGTATAAAGTTAAGATTGAATTACCAGAGATGTTTGGCATCCACCAAAATTTCATAGATTCTAAACCCATTTACCAGTGCTAACTCAGCAGGCATAAGACAAACAGTATAATTCAAACTCAATTAAACTCAGACTTCATCCACTCTACATTAATACAACCAGCATATAGAATTCAGTCCCCTTCCCTTTCAGAGTCCATCCCCCACTCCCTCTATAAAAAGTCTTGTTTTTTGAGCTGTCATCTTTTCTTGTCTCAGTAGGGTCTGAACACAGGAAAGTTTTATAGGAGTTGTTAATTTGTAGCTGGGCTAAGAACTGTAAGGCATGAGAAATTCCTAATGTGTGCTAGCTAGAATGGGCTGCCTCAAAACATTTTGACTGTTGTCTTGTGGTTAAACTTAAGTCAGGAAAGCAATAAATCTGTGAGCCATCAGGGTGGTATCGCTGTCCCTTTTGCTTAGCAAACTTCATAATTCTTTTCCTGATGTGTGAACCGGCAATAATTATCAATAACTTTCTGCTTTGTTCAGCAGCTGTATTAGCAGGTTTGCAGTATGGGGTAATCCTATATGCTTGTAAAACAGACTGGTCAATATGAAGTCCTAAGGTTGTTTCAATCATGGTTTGCACCGAAGTTATAATATTTAAGCCCTCAAATCCCTCAGGAATCCCCAGCAGTCACACATTATTTACCCTGGTGCTTTTTTCGAGTTGCTTGATCCTCAGCTACGTCAGTCTGTTTTTGAAGATCAAGCCCATTATGGCTGTTGCTGATCTTTGTGTGGATTTTGTGGTGGCTCTGGCTTCAGTTTAGATCAGATTCAGTTTTTTATCTGTAGCCCCTAGGTGGTGCTATCCCTAAGGTTACTACCCCTGCCTGTATATCTGACCACAGGTTAAGGGGCCTAGATTCGTTATTAAGGTGCCTCTACCCAGAGTAAACAATAGTGGAAATGTCTGTCTAACTTGTTATAGCCCTCTTGGAAGTTATAACCACCCACCAACCCTCCTAGTGGCTTTGTGCCTTTAACAGCAGTTAACACACAGTCAGCAAATAGCATTAACAATATGCACACACCCTTTACACTTACTGTCAGAGTCTGGCCTGCCACAAGTGCCCTGGAATTCCCTGTAAAAACAAGGTTAGCACAGCAGGTATGCACTTTAACACAGCAACCCAATTAATAATATATGCATAAGCCTGGTTAAACAAGAAATAATAATCAGATTTGTTTAGCGGTCGTGAACAAGGAAGGGGCATGAATTTAGTTGAATGATTACTATACTGATTGAATTCATATTCTTGGCATGCACTGTGTAGTCCTAAATAATCAGTCCTACAACACTGAGTACCCAGGATGTTATACTGGCTAGCCAGAGGCATTGCCCGGAGGTGGCCAGTGTTGCAGCTGTTGTTGAGGCCCTTGATGGAAAGAAAAGGCAGTTAGCATGCAAACATAGCATTGATTATTTGTAATCTTGGCCAGTTGGCCCAGTCTGTTGTAACCCAGAAAGGTTACTGAAGCAATCAGATGGTGTCACTTTAATTAAATGGTATGTTGCAGGGAGCTACCCTGAGTTTACTCACACTACCAGTTGGCTGTGATGTTGCTGGCAATATGGAGACCTCGTGTAGATCACCGATGAGCATGGGGAAGCAGGGCCGACATGACACACCTCCACTTCAAGGCCTTTCCCTCCAGGTGGCTGAAACCTGCGAGTTGTCTCTGCGCAAGGGCTGGATCCCCAAACCAGGTCTCTCACCAAGGACAGTCTCTGGTGCAATTCAGTTGGTCTGGGCCAAGCTGGCAAAGGCCCAGGTGTGGTGATCACTTGAGCAAAGTTCAATGCATTTTGCTGGTGAAGCCAGCTGGGCGTAATGATCTGGTCGTGGGCAGGCAGGCAGTCAGGCCTCAACCCACGATGAACATTCAACACATTTAACAAGAACAGCATCAACTTCTAACAGGTTGGATGCAGTCCAGTTGCTATTTTGGTCAATTTACCAAGCAAACCTCTTGATCCAATATTAGTCTCTCACAACTTCAGTGTTGATCACTTCAAAGGAGCCTAACTTGGGTCCTAATCTCAAACAGTAATTTAAACATCTTCAGGGCTTCTGCCGCAGGTTCAGTCACAATTCAGGTTAGTCTGATCACTGCAATCTGGCAGTCCAATGCAGGAGAACAGTGGCAGGGAGGCAAGTCAGGCATCTTCCTGTTGATTCCCCTAAGCTCCGTATTGGAGCAACTCCTCAAGAGCTCGAGATGCTCTCTCGTCAAGCTCCAACTCCAACTGACCCCCTGTTTCTTAACAGTTCTGGGCTTTCCCAGGGATTCCTGATTTCTGATTGACTGGGGGAAGCTGTCAGTCACAGTTTGGATGCCCCCTTCAGTTCACTTTGGGCACCAACCTAAAAACTACAGAAACTAGTTTGTCCTTCCCATGAGGCACTGTAGCTAAGGACCCTTTGAGGTCCCTTGAGTTCTATTGGTCCAATTACTAAAAGTTCCAGACCTAACATGTTGGCCCCTATTCAGAAAGGCAAAGCTACAAAGGAAGCAGGTTAGACAAAACTCTCTAATTTAATTATAATAACAAGTTAGAAGCAAATAATCACAGCAATAGACAGAGCTCCCTCTGCCCCAGAATCAACAGCAGAGTAGAGCAAACCAAAGTGGCGTTTGGCCGGTCGCAAGCCCTAATGCACTCAGACCCAGCTCAGACCATCCACTAGACATACACTGGCTGAATTCTTAAAGGAACAGGCATGGAGGCACAGCACGGCACTATCACTTGAATCAACAAAAGCAATCAGACAACTTTGGATCTACTACCTCTACAGGACATCAGCCTGGCAGTGGGTATGGAAAAGCCCAGGAATACGTTAAGGTAAACCCCAAATTAGTGGGACGGTTACATGTCTAATAATGTAAACTTGTTTGATAGTGCCTCAACTTTCTTTCTGAGTCCCAGATTGCATTAATCAGGGCTGTGTTGGAGGGTTCATTGCTTACTGCGGCTGAGTAGTTCAGGCCGCTCTCTGGTGGTGTCTCCTGCTGTTTGCTCTGTTTTCCCTTCCCAGTCTCTTGTGAGGCTTGTTTTCTCAGATTGCTCATCACTGATTTGGCCAAAACAGGTACCTGGCCACTCCACATGACAAATTCTCCTCAATAAAAATGTTATTTTCTGGCTTGTGGAGGTTTTAAAAAGCAAATGTTTTGTTTGAAGTTCTACTGATATGGAGTTCTCATTCGAGCATTTAACTATGTTGACTACTGGCCACACACACCCTTTTCCCATTATACTGGACTGTGTACAGTGGCGGTCACATGGCTTACAGTTGTACAGAAACTGACTTCTGAGCACCTTTTTTTCATAGTGATACTGCACACAGCTTCACTAAAATTATACAATATTCATTCGACTATAATCGCAAAATATTAAATTAATTTTAAGACTTTCGAATATTTTGCCAGAGCCTTATAAGGCATATCACTTTAAAACTGTGAGTTACAGTATTTTGTTTTTTTCAGATTTCTTGGCACAGTGTCGGAGTCAAAAGCAATTTTTATACACCCTCAGTGGGTGACACCCATTTAAACCAACTGAGCTTCGCTCTCATTTTTTTAAGTGATATCACACACTTCAGTGAGTAAACAATTCTTATTATATACCCCTTCCCATGCATTATTCTACCTAATTAGTTGCCAGCATTTGTAATAGCTAGATAACAGTGTTGTAATTTTTGGTTACAGGTTGCAGCTTGCCATGTGTAACCATGTGCTGTCAATCAAACTCAGACTGTTCATTTTATTTAGTTTTTGTTGACCGGGTAAGTGCACTAGACAAATCCTGCCTATTTTCAGGCACAACCCAGGGGAAGGGGATTCAGATGAATGCCAACTGACCTTGAACCAGATTAAGCTGTTGGTGGTATTTTTAGTGAATGAGGGAAATTTGGCCAGGACACCGGGGAAATTCCACTACTCTTTTCGAGAAGTGCCATGGGATCTTTAACATCCACCTGAACTACCACCAATCCAGGCAGATGGGACCTCGGTTTAATGTCTCATCCGAAAGACTGTGTAAGGTGCATGCCTCAGTAGTACAACCACTTCTCATTTCAAACAGTTAGTGTTCCTCACAGAAAAGCAGCAGATTTTTCACAGTTTAAAAACAACAAGTTCAAGTTTAAATAACTGAACTATGAGTTCCACAATGTTTTTTTTTTTTAATTAAACTTTAGTTTTCTTAAAAAATATTGCGGTACTGTACATACCTGCAATAACATCGTCCATCAATATGTGACATGCATAGAACTCCAGTAATGCATGATTATCGCATATGTCCATTCACAAGTCTAATAAATAATACAAAAGTACATAACTCATGCAATAATATGCATTGGCCCTAATTGATAGGATCATTGCCTATGGTTATGTAAAAGAGGAAATCAAGCTATAGCAGCCGCATAGTGAATATTAATCTTAGACCAGGTTTATATGAAAGGGAGGGAAGTATCTAAGCTAGGTGAAATCAATGGTTAATAACAATGAAAGTGTCAGGCTAGCCAGTTCCATTACAATCCAAACCAGAATCCCCCACATGCTTAAGGGATTATTTCCGGTCTGCCGGTGCCAAAATATGGAAACCAGATCACCCAAGAATTAAGAAGGTGGGGGTAGAGCTCTGAAGTTTAGCCATTACGCATTCTGTTTTATAAATATCATAAATAGTATTTTCCCAATGCTTATTCTCTGGGAAGGGTAGGCTGTAATCATAACCTTGTTATGACTTTCTTTGCAGCCGCCAGTAGAATGCTAATTAAGGAAATTTTATGTTTCTGTCTAAAGTGGTGAGGAAAATGTAATAAAAGGGCAATCTCTGGGGTTAGGTCCCCTAATTCCAGGAAAAGTTCCCACAAAACCTGGTTTATCTCCCCCCAAAATGGGACCAGTACCTGACAAAACCACAACACATGAGCGTGGGTGGCACCTTTGCATCTGCACTTCCTCCAACAGGAATCCCCCTGCTGGACTGAATTGTACCGTGATTTGGGGTGTGCGGAAAAAGTGTGTCACCACCTTCCAACCGTACTCTCACCAAGTGGGAGAGAATGTCACTTCATGTTGCCTGCACCATATACAGAGCCAGTCTTCAGGAGATAAATCTATCATTAAATCTGCTTCCCAATTGACCTGTACCATGTCCATCAAAGAGGAAGGGGGCTGCGTCAATGCCTTATAAAGACACAATATGACATGTTTTGTGGAGTGCTCAGACTTCAGGTGAATTAATAAAGGAAATAAAGGAGGAATTGAATGGTTTGTAATATCCAAACCTAACGTCGAAGACAAAAAGTGACAAAGTTGTAGATATTTGTAGAAATCCTTACATAGTAAATTAAACTCACTTTGAAGTTGCGAAAATGGTTTAAATACCCCCTCCCAGTAAAATTGGAATGCATGCTTCAATCCTAATTCCAACCAACAAACAAAAGAGGTATCTAACCTGAAGGGTTCAAAAGCTTTATCTAATATTAGGACACCCATCCAACCCGCCCCTACTGAATTTTCTGGTCTTTGTAGATGGCGGGATCAAATAGTAAGTAATCTTTTAGTATACAAGGACCGTGTATCAAATGTAGACGATCTATGGGTTTGATAGACCAGGTCCCCATTCAATAAAGAAGTAGACAAAGCCCTGTCCACCATGACCCAAGCCAGAGCCTTTCCTGAGGTAAAAACCAGTATAGTAGGTGGGTAATCAAGGCTGTCAAAGCATATTTATAAAAGTTTGGCAGAGCCAGCCCATGCCTTGTCTTTAGAGAACTGTAATTTCGCCAAGGCCACCTGGGGAGGCTTACCCTGCCAAAGAAACTTGGAAATAGCTCTATTCCAATGGGAAAATTCCCTCTCTACAAGAAAATAGGGTGCATTATTCAGTATATATAGGATTCTGGGGAAGACAATCATTTGGATTGTACGTACTGTCTGAATCAACGAGATCGGTAAAAGGGTCCAATGAACTAAATCATCACAATTTATTCATACAAGGGATCGTAATTCAAGGAGTAAGTTTTATGTGGGCCAGGAGGTATAAAAATCCCCAGATTTTTTAACTTTGAGCATTTTCAATGATAGGGATAAGAATGTATTAGATCCGGGGAAGGAGTATAGTGAAGCAATAAAACCTCTGATTTAGTTGAATTAATTTTGTAACCCATAAGTTCCTCTATTAAATGGAGGCTGCTAGCTAATTCTGGCAAGGAGGTTTCAGATGAAGCAAGATACAAAAGTAAGTTGTCTGCATAATATGCAAGGTTATGGGCTGTACCATCTATCAAATAACCATTTAATAAAGGGAGTTGTCGCAAGTACTGAGCAATTGGTTCAGCATATAATGCAAATAAATAGGGAGATAAGGGGCATCCTTCATGGGTGCCATACTGGAGAGGGAAACGAGAAGCATGAGATCCATTTACCTTAACAAGAGCCTCAGGCCACTCATATAGACCTATAATTATATCTAAAAAGGCTGAAGGGAATCCAAACTTCAACAGCGCCTCCCAGAGAAATGTCTAGGAGACCCTATCAAAAGCCTTCTGGGCATCCAGACTCAAAATCATCAACGGGTGTTTATGTAGATATGCATGATTCATAATGTATAAAGTACATTTGATATTATTAGTTGTCTGCCTAGGCTTAATAAAACCAGACTGGTCTGGATGTATTAATAAAGGCAGAGGGTCATCCAATATATGAGATGTTATACTCATATAATTTTTATAATCCTGGTTCAGGATCAATGTTGGACGATATGAGTCACACACAAAAGCTGGTTTGCGAAGTTTCAAGATAGCCGCGATAGTTGCATAATGACAGGAGTCAGGAAATACTCCAGTCAAATAACCTTTGGTAAAAGCGATTGAAGATATCTAGCATTTGAGGAGTAGAATGAGTGAACCTGCCAGAAACTGGAACCCTAAGGGATGACCATGAAGGGTGTCCAAACTGGAGAAAACATTTTCTGGTTATACAGGGTCCAAAACTTATCTAGTCCATGAGCCATATGAAAACTTACATTGAAGTGCTCCTCTCCTGAGATATAGAGCAAGGCATGGACTTCAGAAGGAATGAATCATAAAGATTCTTTAATCAGTGTTCTGCCAATATACTCTCAATCAGGGTATACTTCCAGCTCTTCCCTGTATCGAATCCATACAACATGTCTGCAAGGAATGGGGGGAGATTTCTCAAAGAGGTCTGAAAACCGTAGGGCCCATGGGAGTGGTTCAGATTTTTTGCCTTCCCCTCTACCATCTGACAATGCATTGTGCTCATCTTTTGAGTTCCGGCATGAATCTGTCTCCAGATCAGTCCTTGCCCAAGGCCCCTCACCCTCCGAAGCTATACCTGACTCTATAGTTACATGCCCAGATGGGAACTGTGACTAGACCCCTTCTACACCTGAAACACCAGGACATTGCTCCATAACATCAGCCTCTGGTTCCCCCAGCCCTGGGGCAAGCAATTGAATTTCAGGGGTTTTATGTATGTCTGCACCCCTCTGGGTTCCATTACTTTTGTCTATAGCCATCTCCACAGGATTAAGCAATGGCCCCCAAGTCCCAGCATCATCAGGTGGATATGAGTCTGTCCCATCTGGCCCAACATTAAGCAAAACTGAGGTATTCCCCCTCGCCTGCACATCCCCTGAACAGTGTCTAGCACTAGTCCCAGCCACATCCTGTGTGCCCTTAGCAGTTGCATTATGTTCTCCCAGGCCTGTAGCCACTGAATTTGTTATAGAAAAGTCAAGAATCGGGTCAGCCACCCACTTACCCGAGGCCATCCGTTGCCATCCAACATTTTGTAATGCAGATTTTGGAGTCCATGGGTCCTCATGTACATCAGGGGAAATGACAGAAAAAGCCTCCATGAGCTGTTCTCTGGCTATCTGACGCGAGGTCCCATCCCATTTTGATTTAATCAGGATCACATCAGACTTCTACGCCTGGTTTTTAGCCTTCCATTTCTGTTTTTTCACATTCGAACCTGTCAGCATCTGGCATCCGGGGTGCACTCCGCTCTGCAAATTCACACTCAGACAAGGCACAACCTTGTCCAGGCATGGGGTCAAAATGTTGCATGGCAGAATGCCATGCGACTTAATCGCATTGCGCGATTTATTTATTACTATAGATCTGTGGGTTCCTGCCCCACACCCCTCTCATGGGGGCAGTGCCCTGACCCCTAACTTAGGATTCTAACTCCAGGGCGGGTTCAAAACGGAAAGAGCACAGGTCCGGGGTTCGCGCATAATGCCATACGCTATTAAGCATACAACATTATGACCCGGTAGGCCTGAGCCACCTCTTCTGGTAGCATGTTTGCATCTTGAAAATCCTCTGACACAGTATCCATGTCAGAGCCCTTTTCTTCTAGCCTTGGCTCTGTTCGTTTAACTGGCAAACTTGGTATATCCACAGTTGTTGCTTCCATAGGAATAATTGCAACGAGAGTCACCTCAGTGGACTTCGAGGCTAGGGAGAGTCGCTCCCCCACCTGTCACGCCTCCTCCTTCTCCAAAACTCCAGGAACCTATATCTTGGAAATGAGCCCACAGCACCCTCTCTCCAAGAGTAGGGGGAATTTATTTGAAAAATTGGACTTCATTACAAAAAAAGGTCAATACAGACATTTGAGACGATTGACAAATCGCAAAACTATTACATTATTGATATCCTTCAATATTACATAATATGTATAAATTACATGAACCATTTCTCACAATTTATCCACAAATGCCTAGTCTTCTCTGGCAAGAAGCGTTTCCTATCCATTTCTTGAATCTGTATTAAGACATGTTTTATAATGGACAGTAGCTCTCTGTGGGTACACATTTTCTGCCGAAGAGAAGCATACAATGAGCTTGCCACATAGAATATCTGATTGCAACAAAGGCTATATATACAGCATCTTTATGATATTTAGCACAGAGGGAATCTTCAGGTGCAAACATGAACCTAGGATAGGACAAACTTAAAAATAATGGTTCTTCCCAAATTCAAGACAAAACATCCAAAAGGCCTGGGCATAAGGGCATTCCAGAAACAAATGTTGAGTTTCTAAAATTCCACCATACCCTTCTCTAGGACAGTATCGCTCTGAGATTTGTTTATGTTTACTATTAGCTTTTATGCCAAGTCAATCAGAGTGTCAAATTGTTTTGTCTGAACCTCCCCAGGGTGTCTCCATTGAATTCCTGGAGATATTTTCCCCACTGTAGCAATGACTTCTGACTACTCCTGCTGAAAAAGCCTTGGGCATTTTTACACCCATTATTGCTCCACGGTCATAGGCTGACATGACATATTGCACCTTGGTCACTTGGTAGAAACTTGTACTACCAAGTGTTTCTGTTTCTGTCTAACGTGCATATTTAGAAAAATGTGATGAGCTGTATATACCTGTCCACAATCCAACTAGCCTAACACGACAATGTAATAAGTTATATTATGACCAATCCAATCCTTGAGCTATGCTCCACTCCTATGTATGATGACCTGTATATATCTGTCAGTTGAACTAGCTAGTCTTGAATGTATAATCTGAAATATGCTTACTACTATATGTTTCCCCTAGCGTCAAATGATGTATTTCCCACATGTTTGTTTACTGTGACAAAAAACTACTCTCTTTGCCATGTCTCCTTGACTGTTGTTCCTCATGTTGTACTCTCCCGGGTCGTTCCTGAAAATAGGCATAATACTTGTCTAGTTTACTTACCCGGTAAACAAAAGCTAAATAAATAAATAAATAGTTACTAAGCCAAATGCAGTTTCAAGCGTATGCTGGTATCCTAGGATTTGATAATTGTTTAAGCACATATGGGGTGTCAGTTTCCAAACAATGAGGAAATTCAACTTTAGCATGGCACTTGACCTGCAATATCTCTGCCTGAATTGATTTCCTATTTAGTATCAAGAATTGTTATGGGGAGAACCCCCAATTAAGAACATTCCTGATACTTTCTTTTCCATATTTGGGCATAAATTTAACTTGTGCCAAAGTCCTAGGCTTTTTTCCTCCCAGGAGGGTAAGGCCATCTGAACCCAATGCATAACCAGGTCTTTCCAAACTACAAAACTAGGCCTTAAAGCATGGCCTATATTATAATCCAAGAAAATACTAAAGTAAAAGGCTACGGGGCTTACCATTCCAATGCATCCTTTAGTAATGGGAAGGTATGTGAGGTCTCTTTTTACAGGATTAAGTCAAGAGCCCCAAAATGCCTGAAAAATAAATACCATACAGCTCTGTTATCACTTCTGAGGGGGGAGGGAAAATGTAACTAAGACATAAAAAACATGGGAGAAGTAAATTTTTAATCAGCATGACTCTCCTCTTTTTCAAGAGCAGGTACCCTTTCCAACTTTTAACTAAGTTGCTAGCTTTGTTCAGTTTAGTGTCCCAGTTTCTTCTAGCAATATCCCCTGACCCAAACTCCAGACCTAGGATGGGAAAATGGGAGTCAGAAATTGTCACTCCCGCAATTTGACCAGCTGAGGGATGGGCAGTTTTACCCACAGTAGCCCCTTTACATTTATTAATATTTATCTGTGACCCAGAAATTGTGGCAAATGGTGTCAAAATTAAGGATAAGGCTTCTTCTTTATAAAAGGGGGAAAGGATTAGAACCAGGTCATCCGCATAGGCCAGCATTTTATCGGGGGAAAATGAAGGAGAATAGTTATTCCTTCTAGTTAATCATGCTCCAGAATCATGCGAATCAAAATTTCAATACCAAATACATATAAAATAGGACTTAATAGACAACCTTGCTTAACACCTCTATGGATCTTAACTTTTCTCCCCAAAAAAACATTAGCATTAGGCAATAAGAAGGAATCCTGGTATAAACCTCTTAACTAATGAACAAACTGATCAGAGATACCAAAGGCATGTAAAGCTGAAAACAAGAAATGGTGTGATATCCTATCAAAGGCCTTTTCTTGATCTAACCCTAAGACATATCCTTGCACATTTTCACTATCCCCTCTGAAAAAAGTTCCCAAAGAATAATTAAATTGTCTTGCTGTTTTCTTCCCTTAATAGCGTAGGTTTGGTATGGGCTAACCAGGTATTCAGCCACTTTTGTTAACCTTGAAAATAACATTTTACTTAAGATTTTTAGGTCTGTATTTTGTAAACTTAGAAAGCGCCAGTTATTAATATCCTCCCTTATCCCTTTTTTATAAATGAGAACTAAGACAGCTTCCAGCATGGAAGCGGTATACTTCTGTTCTTGCAGGCAATGATTGTAGAGTAAACTAATATCGGTGAAAGCTCGGTTTTAAAGGTTTTATAAAAGCCAGAACTGATACCATCTGCACCTGGTACTGTATGATTAGGAAGTGAAGAACTAGCTCCTTCCACCTCCTCAATGGTAATGTCTTTAATCATCTCTGAACTATCAGAGTCAGACACATGTGGTAGGCCAAGAGTCCTAAGAGTATCTTGCAAATCCACTTCCTGAAGGGAGTTTCCGAAAAGATTAGAGATGTGAGTCTCTACAATGCCTAATAACTCATTTGGGGAACTAACCCTGTTTCCATTGGGATTAATTAGGCCAGTTATCATCCTGATTTCAGTTCTTTTCTTACATTTTTTGCAAGAATCTAAGGAATTTCTCTGAACTTGTGTCCCAAATCTACTTTTCTGTTGGAGAGATTTTGCCCTGTTATATTGTAACTCCTTCATTTGTTTTTTAATAGACCTAATCTGCTAACTGTTACCATGTCTTGTGGTTTTTGAAAGGAAATGAGTTTTTGCAGCTGATGGCATAATTTTAAATATTGTACATATTCATTTTGGGCTTTAACTTGTCCTGTTTTCTGAAAGAAAAGGTGGCAAGTGTTTTTTTTTTGTGTCCTCCCACCATTCCTGAATATCAACATACAACACAGCCACCAACAGCCTAGCTACCCACTCCAGTTTCCATATTTTTTTTTTTATTTTCTCATCTTCCAGTACTGATTCATTTAATCTCCAGCTGTTTTCCTTACATCAGGGAGAACCCCCTAGGAAATTATTGGTTTTAGGGCTAAATGATCAGAGAAAGCACTCTTAACAGTGTGAATCTGGTCTATTGAAGAATCTCAGAAAGAAAAATAAAATCAATCCATGTTTTCAAGGATCCTTTATAGAAAATGTAGCCCCCAGTAGGGTGTAACTTTCTATATGCATCCACCAGGCCAGCTGTTCTAATAATCTGAGCTAAGTCTAAGGAGTCACTAAACATTTTATCAGTTTGGAGACCTTCATCAGATTTAGGGAGCCCACAATTAAAGTCCCCTACCCACAAAACTAAATGAGAGGAATATAGAAAGGGATGGATTTCTTTAAACAAAGCCTCACATTGTGCTTTTGTTTGAGGGGCATAGGAAGTAATTAATCTAAATCTCTCACTGCCATAAGTAAAGTCTAGAAGGAGAGCTCTATCAGGGTGGATTTCCACTGTAGAAACACCAAGAAGGGGGTTTGCAAAAAGGATACCTACCCCATCACAGGTGTCTATACCTGTGGACCAGAAGGCAGGACCCAAATCCCATTCTCTGGTGGGTAATTGCAATTCAAGTAGAGTTTTAATGCAAGTGTCTTGGAGACAAATAATATCGCTTTTTAGTTCTTTCAAGGGAAGCATAGCACCAATTCGCTTTTTCTTGCTTTTAATACTATTAATATTTAATGTGCTGATGGATAAACTCCCCATAGGAAAAATCCTATTTAGAAAAACTTATACTAATGGCTGTGGGGGAAAAATAGCAACCTATTTCAAGGGGTTTTAGAGGTACACCTCTGTCTCGTTCTTTTAGCTATAGACCCCTCATCTCTACTCTCAGTGTCAGTGGCAGATGTTACAGAGGTCGAGTCTACACTGTCTTCATCTGAATCTCTATCAGTGGACTCTGAGTGTAATACTGAAAATGTATTCCCTTTTTTCATTCCTGTAGGTGGGACTCCGGCTGAATTTCAATCTCCCTATTTTAACTGGAACAGTTTTCCCATGTCTGGACCTTTTTTTTGAAACCACAAGGGTAAAAGGGGGTTATTTGTCTCTAGTGGGCAGGGGGAGGCATACCAGTTTGTACAACCATAGCCTGTTCTGACTACATTATCTTGTCAGAAGAAGTAGGGTGGTTAGTGGAGCTTTGCTGGGTTTCCAGATGCACAGGTACAGGTGTAGCCTGGGCAGGAGGGTTCTCTACCAACACTACAGTTGCCTGATTCTTAGCATTTTGCTCCGCAGTTCGTTTGGCCTCTGAATGTTGTGCTTGGTTAATAAGGCCTTCCGGGGGGGGGGAAGGGGGAGTCATCCCAGTTGTGGGAGGCCACGGACATCTCCCATATGCATGTCCTGTTTGTTTGCACAGGTTGCATTTGAACAAGTTCAAACAGGCAGAGGCTAAATGACAAAACTCTAGGAAATAATTACATTGAAGAGTGTCACAGGCGTTGCTCAAGTAAGCTCTGGATCCACATTTAAAGCAAGACCTGGGTTGGCCATTATAAAATATAAACCCCCGATTCTTACCTAAAAAAAATTAACTAGGTAAATGTGCAGGCCCAGCATCGGTAGAGAACAGTTTTACTATAATCCTCCAACCCCCATCCCAAATTTGTTCAGAATCTAAAGTGGGGGTGGGCCTGCCCAAGAGCTCACAACATTGTTTTAGCCAAAACATGATATCCTCCACATGCACTCCCTCATTTTTAAACATAACAGTGATAATCTTCACTAAAGGCTTTGTAAGAGGGATTGCATGGAAGGGGATCCAAACAGGGAGTTTTTTAAGTTTTCATATCGGGCCCAAAAGCGATCCAAATTACACACACTTTTAAAACTCATGTCAAAATTCCTATTGCCTAGGCTTATAAAAGCAAAAATTTACGAGGAAAAAAAATACATCGATTGTTTCAACAGCGTCTTAGCTATGTATAATCGATCAGGTGGGGATTCTAAACCCCCTTTGAAAAGAAGCCTAATGGCATTATGCCTGGGGGCAGGTTCTCCTTTAGTGAAAAAACAAGTCTGAAAGCTTGAAAAGGGGATTAGTTTGATTGAACAGGGTTCTGCCCAGGGAGAGTATTATCACTGTTAGCCCCTATCTGTACATTATCATTTTCCTGCCTAAGTACAACATCTATAGGGTTGACCACATTCTGGGCAGTATCTTTTCCCTTAGACACATTAGTCAAAGTAATATCAGAAGCATTGTCAGGTAACTTAGTATCAGTATTAATCTTATTACCCTGGGGTTCGGTTGAGCTCTTTTCAGAATCAACGCTGGTGGCCACTGTAGGAGATGCTTTTTGTAATAGTTGTTGGTAAGAGGGATCTTCAGGGTCCGGAGTCCATTGGCCTGTAGGCCCTACAGTCCAACCTGCATTTTCTAAGACTGTTTGCAGAGATCATTCCTCGAAATCTATACTCCAATCCGACTGAGTTCTAGTCCATGCTCTTGCTTTTGCTCTGTCAGCAAAGGAGAAAGTAGGACCGTCCTGGGCATTCTGCTCCAAAGCTGAGCTACTTTTATCCCTGGCTGAAATTCTGGCTCGCTTTCTTAGTCCCAAATGTTTTTTGGTTTGTTTTTTATGTGAGTCAGTATTGCATGTGATGTCAGGCTGTGGGCACAAAGACTCGACATCTTTTTTACTGCCAGCCTGACTCATCAAGTCATCGGGGGAGCATCCTGCACTGTAGCTTTAAACATTTATGTATCCTGTGTTTCCAAAACACGACTCACCTCACTTCTGTCAGTAAGCTCAGCTGACATGTCAATGGAACTAGTCAGTGCCACAAGTGCTTCATCCAGCTCCCGAAGTTTTAGAAGCTGTTTCTCTTTCTCAGCCTCTAAGTCGAGAATCGTCATGCCATATTTTGCTGGATTATTCAGCCAAGGAGCAGCCTAACAGCCAGTGGATTTGGCCTGACTCTGCATTTCACCACACATTCCACCGTCTTCAAGGTCAGAATTAGTTTCAATCTCAGTAAATTCAGCAACCGCTAAATCTGCATCGGCAGCCTCTTGGGACAAAAGAACAGGGGAGGAGGCTGTCTCCCCTGCTCTTGCAACTGATCTCTCTGGTGTCTGCTGGGAAGTGGCCATCCTGAGGAAGATGGCCAAGGGTTCCCCCTACAGACAAGTAGGGGAATTTTTTTTATTGGAGAAGAAAATTGATATACAATCTACACAATAAAAGAGAAACATAAACAAAAAGTAAAACCAACCCACACAAATAAAGGGATAAATTGTTACACATGGAAAATGAAAAACCTAGAATAGAGCAGTACCAAAAGTACCCATCCCAAAAGGAAGAATTCATCAATGGACATCAATCCCAAAGTTAGTAATCCACGGCAAATTCTTCCAGAGAGTCTGTAGTTGTGCCATAGGAACAGTGCGTTTCTCTCTAGAATAAATAAACTGCAAATCCCTCAGTATTTTCTTGGCCAGTTCAGCATGGCTGTTTTCCTTATGCTGCAACGTAAAAAAACATCTCGCCATCCATATATTCCATTTAATGACAATAAATTAAAGACATAAAGTATTCTTGTCCCAGGGATGCCAAGGGCCAGGGAGATACCCATACATCAAATTTTGTTAGGTAATAAATTTCAGCAGAGGCATTCCCCAAAATTGAGATAGAAACGCCCAGAAGAGGCGAATAAAAGAACAATCAAAAAACAAATGAACCAGAGTCTCTTCCAAATTAATACAAGCAGGACGGCTACAGATGCTTTCCTGTAAGGACTTATACTTTTGATTTGCTTTCACATTCAGACATTCATGGCAAGATAGCCAATGAACATCCCACATACGGGCAGAGATGCGGGCATTCTGTAGTAAATACTGAAGGGAACTTAAGTAATTACCAGGACATGTTTCAAAAGGGTTCAGTACAGCACATAACTCCAACAAGAGAAATTTATACAAAGTCTCATGAGTCATAGTAAGAAGCATATTTGGGGTAACATGCCATTGCTTTAAATGTAAAAAAACATCTTTCATATACACTGAAGTCCCCGGGGTCTTTCTAATTAAATGTGGACTCTGGTGTTTCCAAGGGTGAAACCAAAGGGAACATGCTGACAATAGCCAAGGTTCCCAGCCCCACTGCTGATTAACTAAGAGAGGTCTGATATGATCCATAAAAAAATACTATTAAAAAACAACAGAGGGTTAGCCATGTGCAACCTACCCTTTTTGACAGGCAAATAAGTAATATTTCATTTTATGGGGTTCAAACAGCTGCCCCACAGCGCCTGGAAGAAAATCCCAGACAAGGAGGTTTCCAAATTTCTTGGAATAGAAAACACTGAACTAATATATAAAAAAATTGGAAGCAAAAATGTTTTAATTAAAAAGACCCTATTCTTCTTTCCAAATTTCCAAGTACTCCAAAGAGCTACCCGATGCCTACCCAAAACTAATTTCTCTTCCCAATTAACCAAATCCATATCAGGAGTACCGAATGTGATACCTAATATTTTAAGGGGTTGTTTCGAAAAAACAATACTGTGACTGTGTGCCAAACAGGGCATGTCAGAACCCAAAGAATAACCAGCAAGCACATTTATTCAAGTTAAGAGTCACCCAGAGAGTGTCCCATAATCAGCAATGAGGTCCAATGCCTGTGTGAGAGAGTTCTCATCTGCCAGGAGTAAGGTCATGTTGTCTGCATATGCAATGGCAGAATATGGAATTGACAGACAGCCATCCAAAATAGGATGAATCTGTTGAGAAGCATGAAGGGTCTGTAATAAGGGATCAATAAAAACTACATACAGTAAAGGACTGAGGGGGAGGCCCTGACGTACCCCCCTGCATATCAGAACCATGGCTCCCATCCACCCATTAATAATTGGAACTACTGTGGTCGTACAGTACAATGATTTAATACTACATAAAACGGTATCTGAAACCCCATAATATTGTAAAACTGCCCACACAAAATCATGGTTGATCGAGCCAAACGCTTTTCACTGATCAAGGGAAACAACAAGACCCAATAAAGGGTGATGGAGATTGCGTTCCATGATTTCCTGAATCAAGATCAAATGATCCGCAATTTTTCTATGAGGGACCGAGCAAGATTGCGCTGGTGACACAACCAGTTCAGCCAGTGGCAAAAGCCGCATGGTCAGGATTTTAGCATAAATTTTAAAATCTGCATTCAGCATACAGATCAGTCTCCAGTTCTGGAGCTTCGTTTTATCACCACTTTTATAAAGAAAAATTAAAGTGCCTTTAGCAAACTCCAAAGGAACATTCCCAAAAGTAAGAAAACCAGTAAATAACTGCCAATTCAGCCCAAAAAAAATTCCTGAGTTTTTTATACAATTCACTAGAAAGACCATCAGGGCCAGGCATTGTATTGCACCTTAAGGACTGAATGGCAGCCTTGACCTCCAATGAGGTAATGTCTTTGCGCATATGTAGTGCAATATGGTCAGGGACAGTAGAAAGAGTGATCCGAGACAAGTAAGAGGAAAACTGGGAAACATCGGAAGGCAGGACAGAAAACAAGTCAGTGGAATAGTCACCCACTGCATGGAGTATATCACTTTTAGTTACAAGTAACTGTCCATCAGACCCAGTCGATGCAAGTATTTCTTTCTTTCTAACCCTATAATCATTTTGCTGAAAGGGGGCAAACAGCATCAGCATGGCCCTGAGTTCCAAATTTATGTTGGAAATATAATTGTCTGGATTTCTGGTCATGAAATTATTTCATACTAGATCTCAGTTGTTGAATCTGTACACTAAAATCCTGGGATGTGATATGGGCCTAAGTTAGGAAATATTGTAGTTGTTTCCGATGTTGTAAATAACGCAAATAAGTTTGACTGGTACTATGCTGACTATAATGTTGAATAAAACTCCTCAAACCCACTTAGTATCAGCCCACCAGAGACCAATGTCTAAATAGCAAGGCACCATGGACTGCCGGGCCAAACAAAACTCCTACAACTCAGTGCAAAAATCCTCCTCTAACAGTAAGGAAGAATTAAACTTCCACGTCCCTGGTCCTAGGGAAAGGGCAGCTGGAGGCCCAACCTGAACAACAACCATATTATGGTCAGAATAACTCCACCGGGCAAACCTGAGCCTCCTGAATAGACAATACCCGAGAAAGAAAAATAAAATCAATCCTCGTAGCTAAATGCCCCTTCTGTAAAGTAGGAGAACTGAGATTAGTTTTCACAAAATAACCATCCTTTAACCTCGCTAGTTTAAGTACCTGATTTAATAAAAGGAGTCACAAAAACAACTTAGTGGTCCAGCAACAACTGCCCCTATCTTTGAGACTAAGGCCACAGTTAAAGTCACGTGCAAGAATCACAGCTTTAGAAGTGTGCAAGTAAGGCTGAAGCAGTCTCAAAATCTCAGTCCGTAAAGCTTTAGTCTGGGGGGCATAATTGTTAATCAGCCAAAAGTGGAAGTTTGAAATCACAACGGCCAGAATCAGCAGTCTACTTGGAACAATATCATAAATTTAAGGACCTTAAAGTCAGGTAAACACACCACAATCCCCGCCCCCAAACAAGCCTCCTGGCCAATAGAACAGAAGGAAGGCCCAAACAACCATTTTCCGCTGTGCCTGATGGATCTCATGATCCGTATGGAGATGGACATCTTGAAGAAAAAGCAAACCATCCCCATAGTCATCCAGAAAAAAGAATACCATCCGCCTCCTCGCCACTCTTTTCATACTATTCGTATTGAGAGTGCAACAAAGCAGGTGGTCACCCATGGTAAAAAAAATAGAAAAGAAAAATCAAGGCAAAGAATCATAACATCACGATTTCTTTTTTGCCTGATACTGCCTTTCCTTTCATCTTAATTTTAGCCTTCCGTTTCTGTTGTCCTGTCCCCCCTTGGGGTTTCTTCGAATCAGTAGCACCTGCAGTGTGTGAGGAGGCCACAGACGAAGAATCAGTGTCCCCATCGGAATCATCCAAATCTTCAGTAAGGAGTTCATACCTGTTATGGATAGGAAGACCATCTGTCCTAATGGACTAGGGGTGGGGAGTCTGCTTTGTATGAGTAGAACCCCTGAGAGACTCTTGAGCAGGGTATACAGGAGGGGACATTTCAACAGGGCAAGGTTCTTCTGGCACAATGGGATCTGAAACAGGAGGCACAATAGAAGTCTCATCCAGTACTTTTGAAGCCTCAAGAACCACAATGGGGGGGGGGAAGAGACTCCTCTTGGTCCAGGTGTTGAGGGGTTTGTCAGATAAAAGCCTACTTCTAATTTTCTTCTTTTTGAGCCAAAGTAATCAGTGCAAGCTGATCATCACCAACATGTTCCACCCTGTTATGAGTAGCCCAGGTACAATTCTGAAAAGTATGTTCAACCTCATCACGTAAGTTGCATTTTGTGTCATTTAAACAAGAAGATTCCACATGTCCCAATTCCCCACAAATAGTATACTTGAGCATGTCACAGGCATTACTAATATGTGAAGTATCCCCACAACAATAGCAAGTCTTAGGTTGACCAAAATAAAACAAAACACCTCGGTCACGACCTAGAAAGAAAGAGTTAGGAAGGTGTTGTAAACCAGAATCAGAGGAGCGTAATAAAACTTTCACCCTCCACCCCCCAATCCAAATGTTCTCCGAGTCAAATATTGCCTCAGGACTGTCGCGAACAGTGCACCGTTTTTTTAGCCAATATTCTACATCAGCCTTTTGAACACCTTCACTCCAAAAAAGGATAGTCACTGATTTATAAGCAGGCTTCATCAAAGGAATGGCTATGAAGGGGGCCCAGAGGGCAGTAGGTTTTAAAGCGTTATATTGAGTCCAAAATCTGTCCAGACCTTCCGAGGTCTTAAAACTCTGACTGCCTAGATACATGTATAACAGCATAAGTCTCATGCAAGAAGAATTTCAGAGAATCTTTCAGCAGGGTCCTAACCATGTAAAACCGGTCAGGGGGGGTCAGGCAATCCTCCCACATAAGAGAGGCGGACAGCATTATGTCATTTTGTTGGGAGAATAGGCTATTTAAAAAGAGACGCAAAGGGTTTCTTCAGACCCTCTGGTCTGGCATTGAGGGGGGCCTCAGGTGGACCAGTCGCACCCCTATCCAGGTTTATGGTAGTTGGGAGACATCATTTCGGGTTCTGAGTAAGTTCTAAGTCAGCAGGTAGATCCAAAGGGTCACACCATCAAACACTTTTGTCAGGAGGCTTAATATAGTGGCTGCACAATTCAGGAAAGTCAGATGCAATAGGCATGCTTATCAGAGACAGTGGTCTTGGTCTGCCCAACAGGTACAGAAGTAACAACAGGGACAGAAGGCTTAACAGAACAAGCAGCACTTACATGCAGTTCACCAGCAGTGTCGGATATGTTTGCCGAGGTGAAACCGTTCGCGTTCTGTACTCCAGAAGCCAATTCTGGCAGTTGCAAGGCTCTGACATCGGTGCCAAGCTGCGTGGAAACCACAATCCCAGCTGCGCTGTCAGAGGAGAGCTGCCAAAATCTACATTCCAACTGCATCTTGCAAACCTGAAAGATACATTCTTCTTGGTCAAGCAATTGTTTAATCTCCAGAGTTTCCTTAGTTTCAGTGACAGAAATAGGCAGAATTTCCTCCATGTCAGATTGAGAGTCTGAAACCTGGTCTAGAACTTTACAAGCAGAACCCTTAGGAGACTGATCCATAGCAGTAGGAGAACAAGAAAATTCAGGAATCTCAGGAGTATACTGAGGTATAAGTCCAAGTTCCATATCTTCCACAGCATTCAGCACAGAATTTGCCAAAACAGCCTCTTGCAAAGGTGAGACAGAGGGCGATGCTTGGTCCCCTGTCTCAACAGCTCCTCCACCTTCTCCAGCATTCACCAAAGCGGCCATCTTGGAAGATGTCCAGCAATTCCCCCAGAGATGAGTGTCCTGGCCAAATTTCTTATATTCACTGGAAATAACACCTACAGCTTAATCTGGTTCAAGGTCAGTTGGCATTCATCTGTATCCCCCTCCCTTGGGTCGTGCCTGAAAATAGGCAAGAAATTGTCTAGTGCACTTACCCAGTCAACAAAAACTAAATAAATAAAATAAATAAATCAGGCTGCAACATACCCTGGGTATCATCGAAATGTTGACCATATAAAAAGAAAATGTCAGTTAATCAAAAAGAAATAATCTTCATAGTATCAATGACCAGAAATAAGGGTACATCCTGCTTTAAATATAACTGAGTGAGGTACCATAAGAGAAGTCCCAGTCAGATTTAAAATGTAGTAGCTTAGTTTCATCCCAATGGCAGTCGACTGTCCCAAAGTCTATAAAGAAAAGAAACAAACTATAAAGCAGATTAAATAAACTAATATAGATAATGCCCCATACTTAGTAATAATAAATATATATATATATATATATATATATATATATATATATATATTCAAACAACATGAACTCTTGCTGTATTCTGACATATGCAGTCAGGTCCTGCCTTTCAACTGCCCCGGAGAACAAAGAGTTAAACTTTCCATGGCCAGCATGGAATGCTCACCGCGAGCTCTGGTGAAGCCCCTGTCTGCTGTTGTTTAAACTCCAACCATCAGATTCTTTACTCCGCCTCACTGAACAGTGGCTCTGGAGATTTCTGCTTTGCTCAGTTCAAAAAAGTCGGTTAAAGTGTCATTTTTTCACTCGGTTTCTACCGAATTGCTGCTACCGATCTGTCGGTTTAAGTCTCTGTCTGTGGTACCGTGAGTACTAGATAGGTTTTCTATATAGTTTCTGTGTGGAACTTGTAAATTGTGGATCGGTTCAGCTGAACTGATCAGTTTCAGGTAAAAAAGTTTGTGTATTTACTTAGAGTGTGGTAACCTGTCTGTATCGGTTCTAAAAAAAATTGATTTTATTACGTTTTTTTCCAAGACCCGTGACACGGTCAGGAACCGATAGGGAAGTCTTTCCTGGCGGATTGCCGAAAAAAGAGTACATTTTGGTTAGGATTGGCCATGTCTGAGAAACCCAAGAAAAAAACGGGCCCACTGGGTTTCAACACTGTAGTGTGTGTGGGAAAGTCTTTGCTAAGGCTGATCCCCACACCACCTGTGTTTATTGTCTGGGGTTTGGCCACCTCCATTCAGACTGCAAAATTTGTAAGAATTTTCCCAAAGAGATTAGGTAGACTGAGGGAAAGGGAGGCCGAGAAGTCCACTGACCTTGATGACCAGCCCGGTTCGTTTCCGACCGAACCAGAAGGAGTGCCTTCTGACCAGGGCGATACTTCTTCGGGCAAAAGGAGAGCCGATTCTGAGGAGTCGGTTCCAGTAAAAAGAAAAAGAAAAGATAAATCGTCCGGTTCGGACCCAGAAATTCATACTCCGACCGCCGATGAGATAGTCAAGGCGATAAGAATAGTGCAATCGCTTACTTTGGTTCCGGACAAACCGGCACCATCTGGCAGGGGTTCGGTTCAGTCAGTTCCCCCGGTTCCGGATTACACCTTGGAAGAATTTTATGAACCGGATGAGGAGGAGGGAGAGTATGAGGATGATGATGGTGATTATGAAAGTCTGGATGTGCCTATTGACCCGGACATCTCTCCAGACACACCTTCAGGTGTTTCTCCTCCTCCTAGGCTTTCTGAGTCCTCTTCTCACTTTATGTTTCACAAAAAAGTGGCTGAAACCCTCCAGCTTCCAATGGAAGAAGCAGTAGAGGAGCAGGAGGAGCCTGATTTTGTTGAAATGATGGACATCTCAGAGTCCAGGAGACTGTCTATTCCCCTCCACAAATCCTTTGGGAAACAGAAACATAAAATTCTTAAGACTCCTAACTCCATACCTCCTGTGGACAGACGAATGGACAAGAGGTATACTCTTTCAGGCTCAGACATGGAGTTTCTTTCCCAGCAATGCAGCCATGTTGGGGTAGTGCAGGCTGCTGCCTGTGATAAGGCAAATAGCCCCTTGGCATCACCCACCCCCAGATAAGGACTCCAGGAGGATTGGTGCCATGGCAAAGAAACAGTACATGGCAGCATCTTTGGGACTCAGGCAGGCTAACTATATGGCCTACACAGCTAGATACCAGAAGTCCAGGTGGGACACTGTGCTGGCTCTGGCTAAACAGGCCCCTGACCAGCTTGCCAATGAGCTGGAGCAGGTGGCTGCAGATGGGATTGAGGCATTCAAAGTGCAATTTCTTGCTGCTGTGGACTCCAATGATGTTTCATCAAGAGTCATGGCTACATCTGTGGCTCTTTGGAGGATGGCTTGGCTCAGATGTACTAGCCTATCAGAGGATACCCAGGCTAAGGCCATGGATTTCCCTGTTATTGGTAATTCTCTGTTTGGGGAGCAGACAGAGAACTACATGAAAAAGATGGATGAGTACAGGACCACTTACAGGAGTGCTCAGGCCAAAGAAAGGCAAGCCACTCCTCAAAGGCAGCAGTCCAGGGGCAGAGGCAGGCCTTTCCAAATGCCTTTTTACCAAGCTCAGGCCTCCTCTTCTTATTCTCAGAGGGGGTTCTTTAGAGGGAGAGGCAGATGGGGGATGAGCAGGCCTGCATCCACCCCTCAGCCTAAAGCCCCTGCCAAGCAGACACCCTGATGGGTCTGCCTGGGCCAATTCTCCAATACCAGTAGGGGGCAGGCTGGCTTACTTTGACCAGGACTGGAAGTCTCTGACATCAGACAAGTGGGTCCTGGAAGTAGTAAGCCAGGGACTGGTTCTCTGCTTCAGAAAATTTCCCAAGATGAGAACCAGATCCTTTCCACCTGCAAATCCATCAGAGACCCTTGCCTTAGAGGCAGAGGTTTCTTCCCTCCTAGCTCTCAGAGCTTTAGAGAGGGTTCCCACCCTACACAAGGGCAAAGGATTGTACTTCAGGTACTTCCTAACCCCCAAAAAGACAGGAGAATGGCAGCCCATCCTGGACCTAAGATATCTGAACAAATACCTTTTAAAACCAAAGTTTAAAATGGTGACTCTGGGAATAATCCTTCCCTCTCTAAGGCCAGGGGACTGGCTAGCCTCCCTGGACCTCAAAGATGCCGATTTTCACATTCCTATCAGGTGCTCCTACAGAAAGTACCTCAGGTTCGAGTTGTCCTCAGGCCACTATCAATTCAGAGCAATGCCCTTTGGCCTAACATCAGCCCCAAGGGTTTTCACAAAGTGCCTGCTAGTAGTGGTTACTTTCCTAAGGAGAAAAAAGATCTCCATCTTCCCATACTTGGACGACTGGCTCATAGTAGGTCAGTCTCCAGACCAAGTCAAGTCACATTTGCAAATAACTCAGCAAGTGCTCACTTCCTTAGGCGTCCTTCTCAACCTTCCAAAGCCAGTTCTCGAGCCAGTACAGCTCCTCACCTTCATACGGGCAGAGCTGGACACAATAAGGGTAAGAGCCTTCCTTCCCCCTGGACAGGGCAAGGACCCTTATGGAACTGGCCTCTTTATTCACCCTACAGGTGTCTCGACCAGCAAGGCATTTCCTTCAGCTTCTGGGCCACTTGGCAGCTTCCACAGCTGTGGTCCAGGGAGCAAGATTCCAGATGAGGGACATTCAGTTCCACTTAAAAGCCTTCTGGTCCCAAAGAAAGGATTCCCTTACCAAACTAGTCCCAGTGACTCGAACCCTGATCCAGGCCTTGCAATGGTGGCAGGATCAGGACAATTTGAGACAAGGAGTTCCTTTTGTCACTCAGTCTCATTCAGTGATGCTCACCACAGATGCTTCCCTGCTGGGCTGGGGAGCCCATCTGGGGGGATCTTACCACCCAAGGGCTGTGGTCACCTCAGGAATCTCTGCTTCACATCAATCTCTTGGAACTCAGAGCAGTGTTTCTGGCACTGCAAGCCTTTTCCAAATCTGTACAGAACAAGGTGGTCCAGGTCAGAACAGACACCACCACCACCATGTGGTACATCAACAAGCAGAGAGGCACTCGGTCTATGGTCTTGTGCACAAAAGCAATGAAGTTGTGGTCCCTGGCCTATTCCCTGCAAACCTCTCTGATAGCAGTTCACCTCCCAGGGAAGGACAATGTCGTATAGCAGATGCTTTGAACAGAATATCCCAGGGCCATCACGAATGGACCCTAGATCCCCTAGTTTTGAAAGTGATTTTCTTGAGATGGGGCACTCCACAGATAGATCTTTTTGCAGCCCCAGACAATCACCAACTTCCTCTCTTTTGTTGCAGACCCCCAGTCTTGGGCTCAGTCCCCCTGGATGCTCTGATCCTGAATTGGGAAGGGAAATTTCTGTATGCATTTCCCCCTTTCCCTCTCCTATTCAAAGTGTTAGTCAAGATAAGGTCACAACCATGCAAAGTGATTCTGATTGCTCTGAACTGGGCCAGACAGCCCTGGTAACCCCTGTTGCTGTCCTTAGCAGTCCACCTTCCCCTGTCTCTTCCCAGGAATTACAACCTGTTGACATCCTCTCAGGGGAGGATTTGGTACCCGAACCTTCGGTCTCTCATTCTCAAGGCATGGCTCTTGAAGAGTTAGAGTTTGCTAACCTGCATCTTTCCCAAGGGGTTCTTGATATTCTTAAGGCTTCTCAAAGCCTTCCACCAGAAAGACTTACAATTCCAAATGGAAAAGGTTCACTATTTGGTGTTTTAAGAAGAATATTTCTCCAGATTCTGCTGGGTTGCCTACGGTTCTGGACTATATGGTCCATCTCAATGGCCTAGGCCTTAGGCCAGCTACACTTAAAGTGCATTTGGCAGCTGTTTCTGCTTTCCTGTCAGTAGGCAAGCCTTCTCCTCTGTCAGCCCATCCTGTGTTTTGAAAGTTCTTCAAGAGATTGCTGCACACCAATCCCCCCTTTAGGGACCCTGCTCCTGCTTGGGACCTTAATGTTTGCATTGCTCAGCTTATGCAACCCCCTTTGAGCCTTTGTCCTCTGCAGAGCTTAAGTACTTGACTTGGAAAACTGTGTTTTTGGTAGCCATTACCTCTGCCAGGCGTATCAGTGAATTGCAAGCCCTGTCAGTGGAACCTGATTTCATCTCTTTCCATAGAGATAAAGTGGTCCTAAGAACTAACAGGAAGTTTTTGCCTAAAGTGGTTTCAGATTTCCACCTCAACCAGTCTATGTCTCTCCCTTTTTTCTTCACTGACCATTCCTCCTCTGGAGAGAGGAGGCTGCACAGCTTAGATGTTAAAAGGGCCCTCAGCTACTACATAGAGCGCACCAAAGGTCACAGGTTTGAGTCTCTCCAGTTGTTCCTCACGTATGGAGAGGTTGGTAAGGGCAAACCTGCCACTAAGATATCTATTGACAGGTGGATTGTTTCTTGTATACAATTCTGCTATGAAAAACTGGGTAGAACTCCACCCTCAGGCCTGAGGGCTCACTCTACTAGAGGTACAGCTGCTTCCCTGGCTGCTGCCAGGGATATTCCTATCTTAGAAATCTGTCAAGCAACCACCTGGAAAACAGTCCATACATTCACCAAGCATTACTCTCTGGATATCCAGGCTAGGAGTGATGCTCGGTTTGGCACAGCAGTACTTCAGAGCCTGTTTCCAAAGTAGATTCTGTCCCTCTTCCATGGAGGTACTGCTTGGTAGTCTGCATATGTCAGAATACAGCAAGACTTCATGTTGTTTGAAGAAAAAATTACTCACCTTAGTAATGTTGTTTCTTCTAATGGAGTCTTGCTGTATTCTGACCTCCCCCCACCTCCCCTCTCAGAACCTAGCTTTTGGGATGTGGTGGGCAGGAGCAGTGTTGGCACCCTAGGGGTGTCCCTTTTTCACCCTCCTTTATTTTGGGTGAGTGTTGTGTTTTTGGATGTGTTCTGTTTTTTGGGTTTCCTGACTTGAGTCTTTGCTTTGAAACCAAAAAACCCTTTTATATAAATATAGTTGCCAGTTGGCTAGTTTGAGTTTTACAGTTTCCACACAGAACTTCTAGTGAGTATTGCTCTAGAAGATCTGACGGTTGGAGTTTAAACAACAGCAGACAGGGGCTTCAACCGAGCTCCCGGTGAACATTCCATGCTGGCCATGGAAAGTTTAACTGTTTGTTCTCCGGGGCAGTTGAAAGGCAGGACTTAACTGCATATGTCAGAATACAGCAAGACTCCATTAGAAGAAACAACATTACTAAGGTAATTATTTCTTTTTTTCCGGACTTCTTCTCTCACTTCAAAAGGATATAAGGGCCCCCCTCCCCGGTGTCTGGGAGTCAAAGTTACCTGCCGCCCAGAGGCCCCCCCCAAAGAGGAGACCCACAGGAAAAAGGAGAGCAGCACAAATGACAGAAAAAAAAATCCTCCCTGTATTCCACCATCCAGCCATGCCCCAGCCCAGCCCCTGTCCCCCGGCCCCCCCCATAAAGTGGCACGAGGACCCCCACCCACCACCCAAGCATCTGCTGCCCAAAGCCCAACTCCACTGGCTTAAAGGCAGCACTTCGGGGCAATGAAAGCAACCACATAGAGGTTGGGGCACATCCCAGGGCAACGTGCCAAGAACTATACAACAGTGCGTGATAGGTGTCAGGCAGCTGGATCTAGCCTGAGACCACTCTAATAAGGGGAGGCCCATGGCCCACCCAGACATCCAGCAAAGACACCCCTATTTAATGGGGGGTATTATTTATCTGAGGAGAAACTCCCTCCCCAGTACACCTGACCTGTCAGCTGGGCCCACGGAGCAGAATTAGGTGCAAAGAGCCATATCGATTGGGCATAACCACCAGAGGAATCGCAGGACAGACTCCACAATTGCAGAGCCCAGTCTGCCTCCATCCTGCCTAATATTTAAATTTGCCCCCGCTCCACATTCCACGGCCAACCATAGTTCTTTGTCCTATTTAATGGACCAAAGCCTCAGTCAGGGCCCACTTAACTATCCCTCTCTCCTCTGTTTCCTCACCGTGTTCTCTCCCTCTACCCCCCGCCCCGAGGGTCTTTCCTGCTTAAGCTTCATTGTGGAATCTCCCTTCTTGCTCTTAATTTGCCTCTTCCACCCCTAATTCACCCACTGTACTTTCCTTGTAAGCCCTTTCACCCCTCTTCAGACAAGGCCACTGGCTGCACTTGACACAATATTTATCTTGCTGTATTGTTCTTTTGTTTATGTAATTAATTTCCTCATGTTGTACTACTTACTGAAACCATTGTAATTTGCTATTCTTGTGACTTGACATGGAACCTCTGTAAAAGAGCCCTTGGCTCAAAGGTCTTTCTGATTCATTAAATAAATAAATAAATAAAAGAGTGACTAGCTGTAACGGAGTCCAAGGCCCATGGCACCCCCCATGAGCACAAAAATCATACCCACTGCACCACACTGTAGGCCAGAAATAAAGCCGCTGACACTATTTGTTGCCCCCCAGGATTCAACCCCTGTCATTGCCACCAACCTTCACTCATATTGGGGCCAGAGGGCAGCGGGCCAGGGAAGATGGAAGAGCCCACCCCTTGCCAGCATAGGAAACTGAGGACCAGCCCAGCCTGGGGCAACTGGGCAGCCCTAATATCAGCTGCTCCCCCCCGGCCCCCCCTCCCCGGAGAGGGAGGGCCCCATGGGCCAGCAGGCAACTCAACACTAAGTAACACTAGTATAAAAGTCATGTAACCCCTCAATTCAAGGTTCTGTGGAGGAAGGTCCAGAAACCCAGCATTTTAATTCTGCAAGTGCCACCTGCACTGGCTTCAAAGTCACTTGTGTGGGTACGCAGGCTAAGTCTCCTGACCGTGTATCAGTGTGGAAACAGGGCCTTAGACAGGACATCATAACCCTTCTGCTGCAAGTCCTCCTGAGTGTCCATCGCTGTCTCATATTGCTGTTGTGCCATATGATACTGAACCCCAAGCCTCGCAAGGGTAGGGAGTGCGAAACTTTAATTTATTTTGTCGAAGGGTCTGAAAAAGTGGTATGTATTCCCTCCTCCTTTGCATTGTCACTGCAGCATAATCATTGGCCAGGAATATTCTGGTACTGCCATAAAAAAGTTTACCAAGGGACCAGGCTTTCTTAAGCAATAGCTCCTTAGTAGCATAACGGGCAAACTGAACAATAATAGACCTGGGCCTGGCATCAGGGTCAGTAGGCTTGGGGCCCAGCATCCGATGTACCTCCCCAAGATTGAGCTGAAGAGAATCTTCCAGAAATAATGAAGTCCAGAGGAGAGTTTCAGTGAACTCCTTAATATCTGTCTCCTCATTATTCTCAGGTACCCCATAAATCCTAATGTTTTATCTGCAATTTTGGTTCTCAGCATCCTCTTGCCGTTCAACGGCAAGCTGACAGACCTGGACCACTTGAGAGATAGTGGAACATATTTGTTTTAGTTGTTGGGCCTGGTTTAAGGAGGAGGTCTCCATGATAGCTACCTTGGACTCCAGAGCAGTTAAATCTGCTTGCAGGGTTTCTTGTGCTAATTTATATTATGTAATCTCCTCCTTGATGCCCTTTATCTCCGATAGAATTTGGTCTAGTTTTGAGTTCATACTGGCATGTTTCTTGGCCTTTTTTTCAGTGTTTTACCTTCTGGTGGTCACTGCGAATGTTGAGAAAGGAGTGAGGCCTCTGTGTCGGAAAAATCTGCATCCGATTTTGTCCCCTCTTATCGAAGGACCAGAAATTTATTAATACACCCAGTTTGCTTGATTGATGCCATCGCTCACCTGCGTTCCAGAATAAAAGAAAGTTGGCTGATTTGTAATGTTTGTGAGGAAAGTTTAGGTACGCTGGTAGAGAGCTCAACTCCTAGGCTGCCATTAGGCTGAGGGCTGCACCGGAAGTCTCCTCAATGAGTTTTGATAACTGAACTGTCTTTAAAGTATGTCTCACTAAACCCTTTACAAAAAGGGTTTACAGTAATTATAAAAAAGGAAAACATGGGTAGGTGTGCCTAACACTGAATTCTATACACACCCTTGGTTATGGATGTTTTTCTAAATTCCTTGAGCTTCACTCTTGGGACTTATGTATCATCTCACACCTCAGGTGTGTATAAAATTATGTTTACGCACATCTACCATGTGTTATTCACCATATATATATATATATATATAATTCAGTAGAAGGACCATTGCTAACTGTTCCAGAAGCTTACCATTTTTTAACAACATCATGGGATCATCCTTCAATAAAGATGTTTGAGGCAACTGTCGTTGTTATGGAGTGAAACCGAACATAATCTGTTACAGCAGGAATTAAGTGCATGTTTCTAATTGTTATCTACTGTAAACCGTAAATTATTTTTATGTTTGTGTGTGACCACATTGGAGAGTTTCACCAATTTTATAAGTATAATATAGAATAAGACATGGGGTGGTGTGTTTAATGAGAATTTTACACACACATGGTGTGTGTAAAATTTTAGTTTACACACCACCTCATGTTTTATTTTATATAATTGCTGGGGAGCAGTTTTTCTCCACAGCAATTATATAAAATAGAAACATATTGCTGTGCAGCCACAGTGGGTTCAAGTGCGATCTGTTGTTGGGCTCAAACAGCTTTTGTAAGGTTTTCTTTCTTTCTTTTTTTTGTAAAGTAGTTCCTCTCAAAAAGTGTACTTTAAGGAGCTAAGTAAATTTTTTTAATGTGTGAGAACAAACAGGATGCTGCACTGGGAGAGGAGGTGCCAGGAAAAAATATCAACGACAGTCGCGGAAAGTCCTGCACTCACCACCACCACAATGTACACAGAGGCCCAGATATTCAAACTGTGCCATTCTGTGGCACAAACCTGTGCGCTGCTCAAAATTGTTGTGCAGGGGTGTGGCCAGGGCGATATTCAACGGAGCTGTGCTATGGCGCAACTGCTTTGAATATCGCCCTCTGGCCACCCCCACTGTGCATGGCACAGTGGAACTGCACCAGTGCAAGTGGTCAGAGTGGAGCATTGAGATGCGGTGGCGCAAGTGCCATTGCACCAGGCACATCACCTGTGATATTCAAAGGGTGACACGCAAATGGGGCCATAATTTATGCAAGGTGCACGGGGGGCCATTTGTATCTGATTACGGCCCCATTTTCATGCCATTAGCATCCAGATGCGCCGATCCCTGACGACTTGCACCTGGCGCCCTGCCAGGCAGTAGCCACCGGGGACCGACGCCCCCTGCAGCCCGATCGCGGGACGTCCCGTAAGGGAAAAAGAACGTCTCCTATCCCTGGTGGTCCTGTGGACTGCAATTAGCCCAATCACAGGCATAACTGTATCCCTCCTCCTGATTAGCCTGATTGCGGGCATAACTGTATCCCCCCCTCCAAGTCCAATATCCCTGGTGGTCCAGTGGACCGCACGGAGCCCAATCGCAGGGCGGCATTCCTCACTTCCCAACTCTGGAAATCCTTGGTGATCTAGTGGACTTCACCCCACCGCCCACTGAGCCCCATCACCCGCCCCCATCAGCCGATGGGCAGTAGCACTTACCCGCCTGCCGCTCGCCGACTGACAGTTTCAGTATGGCTGCACACTCATTGGTTCAGAGCATGAGCCAATGGGATGCAGCAGCCATAAGATTAGTCAGTCCAGATATGTGAATGAATTCACACATATCTGGACTGATTCAGGTACGGTATGGCTGCACGCCCATTGGCTTATGCTCGAACCAATGGGCATGCAGCCATACCGAGCTGTCAGTCACAGGTGACGGGCGGCAGGCAGATAGGTGCTACCCGCCGCTGACGGGGAGAGCGGTGGGGGCCTACTGCGGAGAGGGGGGGTCCACTAGATCACCAGGATTTCGACTTGGGGGGTGAGGAATGCCGCCCGCGATCAGGCTCCATGCGGTCCATTGGACCACCAGGGATGTTGGACTTGGGGATATGTTATGCCCGCATCGGGCTAATCGGGGAGGATGGTTAGCTCGTGGATCGGCTAATCGGGGATATAGCTATGCCCGCGATCAGGCCAATCGGGGATATAGTTATGCCCGTGATCGGCTAATCGCGTCCACTGGACCACCAGATATTGGACTTTGGGGATATGTTATGTCCGCGATCGGCTAATCAGCGTCCACTGGACCACCAGGGATATTGACTTTGGGGATAGAGTTATGTCCGATCGGGCTAATCGGGGAGCAGTTATGCCTACGATCAGGGCAGCTGGGGCACCACTCAGGTGCGGCGGAACAGGGACACACCCACAGGGGCAGCTGCTGTTGTGCCCTGCAATGCGGCAGCTCACCTGTGGGTGGCCCCGACTTGTTCCTTTTTAGGCATATCTTTGCAGGCGCAGGGGGTTGTGCTCACATAACCTGCACGCCCGGCTGAATATCGGCTGTGCAGTTTATGCATGGGCACGCCTACCTGTGCTCAGACATTACTGATGCACTCCGCGCATCGGGATTTAGCGCACACTTTTCCTTTTAAATATCGCACCGGGGCATCAGTGGGTTGCTATGGCGAATAACGCTGCCTTACGCGCAACCCTTTGATATCTGAACAGAGTGTTGACGTTGATTATCTTTATCAAAAGACATGATGTCTTTTGATAAAGGGTAATCTGAAATGCATCAAGACTCTGTGTACAGCACCTAATAAAGGCATTTTGCAAGCGTACATAATCTTGTGAGCAGCATTTATATTATGGTGGTGGTGAGTGCAGGATTTTATGTGACTGTGGTTAATTTTTTGAATATTTACTTATGGTGGAATCTGAGTCTCTGGCGCGATGAAGGGAAGATGGTGGCTGGTGTATGTGTGGAGCGAGGGAAACCTGGCGCTTGTTTGCTGTTATAACCAGTAGGTCATAACGGCGAATTATAACCAGGTTTCCCTATGGGAAAAAATGCTCACCAGTTGTTATAACATAATAACGCACTGTAGGATGTGTAGTATATAGTACGTATAGAATCACATATGAGAGACAGGGAATAATAGTATAGTATGGCACGATGGAGGGAGTATATCCTGAGGCAGTGAGCTGAACTCATCAGGACCAGGAGGGATGTTACAATAAACTTTAATTTGCTGTCTCAATTGTATTATTCCACTTATAAAATGTTTTAAATATTAAATGAATCAGAAGTCCATTTCAGTGCTATAGAATTGCATGGTACTGTGGCTTTATTTTTTTTATGGAGCTGTTTCTGTTCATGCCTGGAGTTCTGGCTGGCTCTTCAGCCCATAGCTGCTTCCCCTGACCAGCCACCATCTCCCCCAGGACTCACCTGCTTAGATACCCCCATGGCTCCCCCCCAGTGGGGCTGGGAGAAGGATGGCCATCCTCCCCAACCCCCCCAAGACTATTCATTTTTTCTCTTCTGTTTTTTTTTTTCTTTTTATGTTTGTTTTTGTGCACAGTGCAAGGCGAACTTGTTGTGGCCACTCAGGAGAGTAGAAGCTGAAGAGATGTGTCAATGTAGCCTCCAGTGTAGCTCAGGCTTCAGACACAGAAACATAGATTTTGTCAGCAGATAAGGACTGCTTGGCTGACATAGGTGCCCCTCTTTTCCCTGTCTATTTTTGCACTGCAGACCCTACGTGGTCTCCAGCCACCTCCTAACCTCCCCCCACACTTTGTTACCAGTTTTCCTTTTATACCTATTGCATGCATGCTTGAAGCCCACTACTCTGTTTGCTCCCACCACCCACACTGGAAGATTGTTCAAGGCATCCACCACCCTGTAATTGAAGAAATACTTCCTCCGATCCCTCCTAAACTTCCCCCTCCCGCTTCTTTGCATGCCCACTAGTTCTTGTACACTTTCTTTTTGGAAAATGCTTCCTTCATGTACCTTTTTCCTCAAGTGAGGTGTTTAAAAGTCTCTAGAATGTCCCTCCTATCCCTCCTCTCTTCCAAGGTGTAGATGTTTAGATACCTCAGTCTCGCCTCATAGGACATTTGGTGTAGCCCCTGGACCATTTTTGTTGCCCTTGTTTGAATGGCCTCTACCCTGTCTATGCCCTTTCTGCGGTGTGGTCTCTGGCACTGGACACAGTATTCAAGGTGTGGTCTCACCAATAAGCATTACAAGTGGCAACACCACCTCCCCCTTTCTGCTGGTGATACCCTTCCATATGCACCACAGCATACTATTGGCTTTCCCTACTGCTTTGTCGCATTTCCTTGCCACCTTAAGGACATCCATTATGATTACCTCAGGTCCCTTTCCTATTTAGTGACCATCAATACCCCCCCCCAATTCTGTACTCTGTCTCTGGGTTTCTGCACCTAAGGTGCATGATTTTGCACTTTTTTACATTGAAACCTGGCTGCCATATCCTTGACCATTCCTCAAGCTTCTTCGGGTCTCTATTCATTCACTCCACCCCTCCAAAGTGTTTACCTTATTGCAGATCATGGTGTCATCTGCAAAGAGGCATAACTTCCCTTCCATTTCTTGTGCAATGTCACTTATAAAGACATTAAAGAGGACTGGATCAGTACTGAGCCCTGAGAACCCCACTGGTCACTCTTCCTTCCCCCCATATGAGTGTTGTTACCCACCACCCTCTGTTGCCTATCTGTCAGCCAGTTACAGACCCGGTGTACCACCTTGGTTCCCAGCCCCCAAGCTTCCCAGTTTTCTATGAGCCTCCTATGTGGCATGATGTCAAAAGCCTTGCTGAAGTTAATTTTTAACAACAACAAAAAAACCTTGCCGAAGTCTAAGTAGGCAACATCCACCACACCCCCCTGATCTATTTCTCTGGTCACCCAGTCAAAGAAATCAATCAGGTTTTTGTAACATGATCTCCCTCCCATGAATCTGTGCTGCCTTGGGTCCTGTAACCTACCGGATGCAAGGCAATCTACCAGTCTCGCCTTTAGAAGTGACTCCATTAGTTTCCCCATTACTGATGTCAAACTAACCAGCCTATAGTTGCCAGACTCGAGGGACAGTACCTGCCCATCTCCACTCCTCTGGGACAACCCCTGTATCTAGTGAGTTATTGTATAATGTTGTCAGAGGTGCAGCCAGTACCTCCCTGAGCTCCTTCAAAACCCTTGGATGTACCCCATCCAGAACCATAGCCTTGTCCACTCTCAGAATCGCAAGTCCCTTCAGGATCTTTTCCTATTCAAATGCACTTGTATTTACTTTATTTACTTCCCTCCCTCCTGTGGTTCTGTAACCTATATGTGTCCCATCCCCTTCCCCTTCCACTGTGAAGACAGAAAAGAAGTATTTGTTCCAGATATCTGCCTTTCCCTGATCATCCTCTGCACAGTCTCCCTCTGCACCCCTCAGGCTCACAAGTCCTCCTCTTGTCTCTCTCTCTTTTTCACTTATATACCTAAAAAAGTCTTGTCCCCCATTGTTACCCCCAGCTGTTCTTTCCTCTGTTTGTGCCTTAGCACCCCTCACTGCATTCCCTGCTTCCCTCTGTTTTTGCTGGCAAACCTGTTTATCCTCTTCCCTATGTGTCTCCTATTATCTCCTGAACCCTGTCCTTTTTGCTGTTACCCTTTCCACCACCTCTCTTGACAACCTTTTTGGTATCTTTTTCCACATGCTTTTGCTCACCTCTTTCATGCAGAAGTTTGTTACCATCTTTATTCCATCCCCTAATCTGGTCTACTGTCCCTTCACCCCATCTGGGTAACCCCCCGTTCTGCCAGAGTGTCTCTGAGGCATTCACCCCTTTTTTTAAATCTGCCTTCCTGAAATCCAGGACCTTCATCCTTATGTGATTCTCCTCCACTGCTGTCTTAATGTTAAAACACACTGTCTGGAGATCACTGGTCCCCGGGTGGCATCCCACCCTGATATCCACAACACTGCCCCTGTTTGTAAGCACTAGGTCCAGTATTGTCCCAACATGAGTGGTAAGCACCAGGTCCAGTATTGTCCCATCAAGAGTGGGCTCCTTTTTAGTTACCTCAGAAACACCCCCTGCAGGGAGTGTAGGATGACCCTGCTTTTATCTGAGGCCACAGCAGGGAGGCTGCAGTCAGTGTCTGATAGATTGAAGTCACCCATCAGCAGTACCTCCCCCTAACTGCCATCTTGCTAATGGCTTCCCCCATTTACTTGCTAGATCCTCCCCCTGAGCTGGAGATCTGTAAATTACCCCAGTGTGAATGGAAGCTTCAGCTGCTGTCCCAGGGTGAACCACTCCTTATCCCCTTGCATTTCAATTGTCTTGATATCTTACCTGACATATAACACAACCCCTCTCACCTTTCCTCCCCTCACTATCCTTCCTGAACTGCATGTCTCCTGGTATGGCCATGTCCCATTCATGGTTTCCTGTGCACCATTGACTCAGTGATGGCCATTATGTCCAGGTTAACCACCACCATGATAGCCACAAGATCTGGAATTTTATTTCCAGAACTTCTTGCATTTTGTACACATGGCTTTCAACATCTTTCTCCCACCCTGCTTGCAACTCCTTCTCTCTCTTCCTTTGACCCTGCCTTATTTTACCATCTCATATTGCTGTGTTTGTTCCTTGCTCCATTGTTTCTTCTTTTGCCTTCAACCTGTTCCCTGGGGGTGTTTTCTTCCCTCACGTTCCCTTTCCCTCTTGCTTCAGTTTGTGAAGGGGGAAGTATATGGCTACCTCTGCCCTTCCGAAACCCCCCTCAGCTAGTTTATATGTTTGTCAAAGTAATATTTAAACTGTCCCCTGAGGTCTGCAGCTCTTCTTCTAGATGAATGCAGGTCATTACCTTTGTACAGGCCCACATCCTCCCAGGTTAGTCCCCAATCCCCAGTGTAGCCTAACCCCTCCTCTCTACACCATTCCTTTAACCACAAGTTGAAGCTCCTTATGCAGAGTTCTCTGTCCTCTCCTTGGCTGTAAACAGGTAGCACCTCAGTGAAGGCCACCATGCGTGCTGTTTTAGGCCCCTCTGCAGATCCCTGATCTCCCTTTGAACAATCCCAGCTGCATTCTTAGCTAGGTCATTTGTCCCCAGGTGGACAATGACAACCAGTTCCCCCCTGCCCTGCCACCCTAGCAGTCCTTAGTATCCGCTGACCATCCCTCCAAGGGCACCTAGCACTGATCATTGCAAGTCTGGTGCTCATCTCAGACCCACCAGCTGTCTCTCAACACTTCTTTCCCCAGTTTCTGAATGTGTTGATCCAAATTGTCAAGGAACTCCAGCTCACAGCTCCACAGCCCATGTGCGTGCTAACTGAAATGCCACTCCAGTGCCTCCTGTTGCTTCACTTTCAACCCCCCCTTGCTCTTCCTGGGGTTGGAGATCATGGATACAGTGCCTGATGGCACTTGTGGGATGTTCTGTCCTGGTCCTGACCCTGCTTTGGGGTCCAGGGGCTGGGATTGTGAGTCATGCAAACTGGTTGTACCCACTATGCTTTGGTGGGGATCAAGGGCATGACTCCCACCAGAGCCACTGAATCAGTGAAGCATACCTCGTCAGTCAGTTATTGATGTCCAGGGACATCTGGGACTGTTACCAGATTACGAAGAGACTCATTGCTCTCCAAAAAATGGAGAGCAATGAGTACCAATGATCATAGTCTGAGTAACAAGCTTCCTGAATTAGTGGCCTTGATGGAGGAGGAACATCTGGATATCGTGGCAGTCACAGAAACATGGTACACACAAAACTATGACTGGGACGTAAACATACCAGGATACACTATCTACAGGAGGGACAGGGAGGGTAAAAGAGGAGGAGTAGTTCTTTACATAAGGGAAGGAATCAAAGCAACAGAACAAAAGGGAAAACAGGGAGGAGAAGAAGCACTGTGGGTACATTTGGAGACAGGCAATGGCACCACAGTTCGTACAGGGGTTGTATACAGACCCCCTTCTCAGGGGGAGGAAATGGACAAGGAAATGATAGAAAGTATACTTAGAATGGCAGAAAAAGGGAAGATATTGCTGATGGGTGATCTGAATATGCCGGATGTTAACTGGAGTGCAGTTGCAGCAGCCACTTCGAAGAGTGGGGTTATTCTAGATGCCCTACAGGGGGCATGCCTTAGACAACTAGTATTGGAGCCCACTTGAGAGAGAGCAATCTTAGACCTGGTTCTTCAAATGGAGATGGAGAGAGGATCACAGATGTAGAAGTGGGTAGCCATCTGGGAACTAGCGACCATCGAACAGTATGGTTCACAATAAACACAGCAATAGAGTCAAGCCATACAAAGGCAAAAGTTCTAGACTTTAGGAGGGCTGACTTTGCCAAAATGGGTGAGTGCCTAAGGAATGCACTAGCAAATGGGCAGGAAGGAGGGGTGGAAGAACAATGGGGAATGATAAAAACTGCCATCACAGAGGTATCAAGCCTTTGTGTGAAGCAAATAAACAAAACAAAATGATGTAAGAAACCACTATGGTTCTCAAAGGTAGTGGCAGTGAAGGTCCAAGAGAAAAAGGAAGCATTTAGGAAGTACAAGGAATCACAGAAGGAGCAGGACAGAGAACAGTATCAGTTAAAGCAAAGGGAAGCTGGGAAGGCAGTCACAACAGCAAAGGCCCAAACCGAGGAAAAGATAGCCAACTCAGTTAAGAAGGGGATAAAACGTTTTATAGGTACATCAGGAGCGAAGGAAGACCAAAGGAGGGATAGTGAGGCTTAATAAAGGGGAGGAGGGTGGGCAGAGGGTGACTGTGAAAAGGCAGAGATACTAAACAAATATTTTTGCTCAGTATTTACAAATGAAGAGGGGGAGGTACCTAAAACAAACAGCAGAAACACTCTGGATACAGAAGTCGATACCAGCCCATTACAGAAGAAAGGGTTCTGAAAGAACTCTTAAAACTGAAGGTGGACAAAGCAATGGGGCCTGATTTCATCCCAGAATACTAAAAGAACTAAGGGTAGAACTAGTGACACCACTGACTACCCTCTTTAACAAATCATGGGAGGATGGGGTGGTACCGAGGACTCAGAGGAGGGCAGATGTGATTCCCTTCACAAAAGTGGGAGCAAGGCAGAAGCAGGAAACTACAGACCTGTTAGTTTAACCTGAGTGATAGGGAAAATGATGGAATCACTTCTGAAGGAAAGAATTGTCGAGTATCTAGAGGCCAGTGGGGCACAGGACCCAAGGCAGCATGGATTCACAGTGGGAAGGTCATGCCAGACGAATCTGATAGATTTCTTTGACTGGGTGACCAAAGTAGTAAATCAGGGAGGGGCTCTGGACATGGCCTACCTAGACTTTAGCAAGGCATTTGACACAGTCCCACACAAAAGATCAATATACAAGTTAGCCAGCCTGGGAGTGGGTCCCAAGATGACAGCCTGGGTAAAGAATTGGCTGGAGAATAGGACACAGAGAGTAATAGTAAATGGAGTCCACTCTGAAGAAAGGGGGGTTACTAGTGGGGTACCCTAGTGTTCAGTATTAGGACCGGTCTTCTTCAATGTCTTTATAAGCGACATTGCAGAGGGACTGGAAGGAAAAGTATGTCTCTTTGCAGATGACACAAAGATCTGCAACAGAGTTGATGCACAAGGTGGGGTGGAAAGGATGAGAAGGGACTTGGCAAGGTTAGAGGAATGGTCAAATGTATGTCAGCTTAGATTCATTGCTAAGAAATGCAAGGTAATGCACCTGGTAAACAAAAACCCAGGAGAAGAGTACACAATGGGGGTGAGATACTAACAACAACAAAAATGGAAAGGGACCTGGGGGTAGTCATATCAGATGACCTAAAAGTGGGCAAGCAATGTGAGAGGGCAGCAAGGAGGGCTGGTGGGATACTGGGATGCATAGGGAGAGGCATCACCAGTAGAAAACAGGAAGTTATTATCCCTCTGTACAGACAGCTGGTGAGACTCCATCTGGACTACTGCGTGCAGTTCTGGAGACCCAATCTCCCCTAAGACATAGACAGGATGGAAGCTGTCCAGAGGAGGGCAACTAAAATGGTGCAGGGTCTGCACCGGAAGACATATGAAGAGAGACTTAAGGAGCTTAATATGTATAGCCTCGAGGAAAGGAGGGAGAGGGGGGACATGATAGAAACTTTCAAGTACCTCAAGGGAATCAACAAAGTCCAAGAGGGTAGCATCTTTCAAAAAAAGAGGTGTACAAGAACAAGGGGCACAATTTGAAGATAGAGGAGGGCGGCTCAGAGGTAATTTAAGGAAGTATTTTTTCACAGAGAGGGTTGTGGATGAATGGAACGGCCTTCCGGAGGAGGTTGTGGAGTCAAAAACAGTGGTGGAATTCAAGCATGCATGGGACAGTCATAAGGCAATTCTGGGGGGGCGGGGAGGAAGAAGTAGGCTGCTGGTTTACTAGAATCTGCAGCTTATCCATTAGGTAGGGAAATGGGCAGACTGGGTGGGCCAAGCGGTCCTTATCTGCTGTCAAATTCTATGTTTCTAGGGAGGACCAGAGGGAGACAACATCAGCAGCAAGCCAGAGGGAGCAGGTAGGCTCCTAAAATGCTGTGGTTGGACATGGGTAAGGGTTCAAGTAGTGCTTTGATAAGTTGTCAACTACAGTACAACAGCAGTACTCTGTCCCCTTGGTATAGGGTAGGCAGTGGCAGTGGAGGGCCCTGGGGTACTGGCGTTAAGTGGAAGTAGACTTTGTCCATCATGTGCTGCCTCCTGCATCACATGCCACTCACCAAGTCTTTTTTTGTAGTCACTGGTATCTGGTAAGCTTCCTCTTCCTAGCCTGCATCATAGCTGGTCTAGTGCACATCCTGATTCTCACAGCTCCCTCCCAGTACTTTCTTCCCAGTTGAAGTTTAAACCAACAACCTCCCACTCCCTCGCTCTATGTGCTTTCCATCACCACCTTCCATTCCCAGTCTAAGGAAAAAAGCCCTCTTGCTTCCTCCCTCTGCATGCTCTCGAACCACAACTTCCATTCCAGATGGGAACATAGGAACATAGGAATCATATCCGCAGATGGGGACCACATGATCCATCCAGTCTGCCCATGTTTCTGCCCACCTCCCTATTTAGACTGCACCTTGATGTGTCCACAGTGTCTGTCCCATGCGAGTCTGAACTTGTATATTTTCTTGGATTCCACCACATCTCCTGATGTTGACTGTTCCATGGGTCTATGACCCTTTCTATAAAGAAGTACTTCCTGAGGTTGCTTTTGAACCTGCCTCCCACCAGGCACAAGTTGTGCCCCCTTGTACGCACATCCCTGTTTTGCTGGAAGAGGTTTTCTGCTTGTGTTGATTCCCTTAACATTCTTAAAAGTTTTGATCATGTTCCCTCTGTTTCTTCTCTGCTCAAGGGTGTACAGATCTAAGAAAAAAAGTCTCCCACCCCCTCTCTCTGCATGCACTCCAACCCCCACCCTCCTTTCCCTAAGAAAAATAAAATCCCGCTCCTTCCCCCACCTGCTCTCCAACCCCAACCCTCTGTTCCTAGTCTAAGAAAAAAAAAATTCCCTCACCCTCCCTCTACATGTTCTCTAACTCTAACCCTTTGTTCCTGCTCTGAGATGCATGCGTTAACTGAAATGGCACTTTGGCACCTCCTGCTGCTTTACTCCCAACCCTGCTGCTGTTCTTGAAGTCAAGGAGAATTGATCCAGCACCCAGTGGCACCTCTGGTTGTTTCTGTTCCAACCCTGACCACACTGCTGAGTCCTGGGGCCAGAATCACAAGACACACACAACGGCTGTAGCCACTCTGCTCTGGAAGAGAGCCAGGGCATGACTTCCACTGGATTGATGCAACATTGCCTGCTGGTCCCAGTTGTTGGCATCCTGGGGGGACCAGAAGACAAAGACATTAGGAGTCAGTCAAAGGGAGCAGCTGGGAGACCAAGGGCCTTTAGGGAAGCCCCTGAAATGGTGTGGTTGTATATGGGTAACAATTTGAGCACAGGTTTGATAATGTGGCAGTTGCAACAGTACAACATTGTCCTTGACCCGTGATGTAGAGCAGGTAGTGACAGTAGATGTCCCTGGGGTAGTGACGTTGAGTGGAAGCAGCCTTTTACATCAATTGCTGCATAGTTCAAAGGAGCACCCCCACATTAAATGAGACAGTGCCTCTCAGTTGGACTATTGTGGGCAAATATATTGTACAAATAGTTACACAAACAAGGCCCCACTGAAAAAGAGATATTGCATCTGAGATGGGCTATCATAGGGGAAATCAGCTGGTCTATCTTGGTTAATCCCACAGTGATTTCCCTTTCTCCAGTACTACTAACACTACAACCCTCCGATCCTCCAGTAATATTATCCCTGGTGTCTACTAGTACCCCAACCCCTTACTGTTCCACTGCCAGTATCCCTTATTTGGTGTTTCCTAAGCATGAGATTTCTTCTGTCCCCTGCTGTCTATTGCCCTTTTGTAACCCCACTTCATGAACATGACAGATGTGATTTTTCAAATCCAGCCCAAAGCATCTTGTCACGCTTGTGCCACAGGATAATGTTTTGCACAGGATTTCATAAATAACACTTGTCATATTCATAAAGCGGTTTCGAAAGACTACTTTGACAATCTGGGGTAAAAATCTAAAAAAAAAAAACACAACACAGTTATAAACAAATCTTGATATTTTTCAATGTTTACTCATAATGTTACAATATTTTTGTGTTTTGAACCCATATTTTCAACATACTTATGTTTTTTTTACCCCATCAAATGAACATGGTAGGTATCATTATCATATCTCCCTCTAAAACCTTTTTTGCAGTTGTTCTGCAAAATAATGTTTCAGATTGCTTTTCATAAATAGCACCTGTCATGTGAAGAAGCTGGGATAGTAAAAACTACTATTTTGAAAATTTAAGGTCACAGTCTAAGAAAAAACATTGTATGTGAACCTTTTTATTTCCTAATCGTGACAATTTCACTATTCTAACTCATATTAATAATTTGTTAATTTTAGACTCTGCACTAGCTATAGCCAGCAACTACAAGCAAACAAAAATTTGGCATTCACCAGTGCTTTTGCTTCTGCAGAGACATGTAGGAGAACCACCTGCTTATCTTTTCTAAAGCATGCCTGTTACTTGTCAGCAGGCACTTAACAGCTGTTGAAAGCTATGATACTGTTCACATTTTTATGTTTGCTTGCACGCATGTGCAAGAAACATAGTGCCATCATCGGAGTTTTGGAGGTGTGGCAGCCCTCTTCCAATTCAGGCAGTGTGTTTGCAGGCGCAGCCATAGTTCTCCAATGCCTGCTGGAGCTGTCTATGACAGCTCCAAAATGCAGTGGAATACAGTTAAAAGGGGGAGCTGCACTTCAGTGAGCAACGATAAGATATCACCTGCTCATGCGCACTCCTCCTACACACACACACACACACACACACACACACACACACACACACACACACGCACACATACTGCATGCTGCCCCCACGCACACACTGTATAACTGACGGGGTGCCCAATCCCCCATCGGCTGTGCTGTGCTCCACCCCCCCCAAAAAGTCTTCCACATGCCATGCTGGGTGCCCACCCCAGCAGGGCACCTCATCGTATAGCTGACGGGGATGTCCCCCCCCAGAGTACAGGGTACCACTCTGGGAGCCCACCCTAGCGTGGCAACAGATGCTGTGGCCGACGGGGGTGCCCAATCCCCTGTCGGCTCCATGCCCCCCCCAACCAGCCATCCTTGTGCCATGCTGGTAGTCCACCCCAGCGTGGCAAACATCCCGCGTCGTCATTTAAAACAAAAAAACCTGCAAATAAAACTGTCCCTCGGCGCTTCTCCCTGCCCTCCCACAACCCGCAGACCCACCCACTGCACAGCCTGCCTCCCACACACCCCTCACCCCATACTTACCTCCGACCTCGGCGCTATGATCTTCGGTGGACTGGGAACACGCCTGCACTCTTCAAAGCCGACCGTGAACTGAGGATATGCCGTAAGCTGTATAATGGATAGATAGGGTTTTTCAACTTTGATGCATATCTCAGGCATTTTTGGAATTTTGCACCAAATTTTCAACATGGGGTTTTGGGACCCGCTCATGAGTGCTGTCACCGTCATGGCGTGTTTGCTCAAGGGTGATTTCGCAGTCACTGCGCCAAATCACCTTTTGGGACCGCATTAATGAAACGACACTCGCCAGTGTTGATAAGGTGGGTCTCTCAAGAAGCCTATTTTGAAAATTTGGTGGAAAAAATTCAAAAAGTGACTGCTTTACTTTAGCATGCGCTACAGTTCCTATGCAGTCTCGTAGGTTTGCGAATTTTAAATATTTCTACTCCAGATTTTCAACGCTGCCATTTTACCACCTCCTTATGAGCAGTACAGCTGTCATTTTTCACATCTTGCCCAAAATGTGTTTCCCATTTAGCGCATAAATGGTGCAGTCTTGTGTATGAAAGCAATGTTTTGGACAGATTAAGAAAATCACAGTTACACTGTTCATGAGAGCAGAGGTCTTAAAATGGCTATGTTGAAAATTTGGTGAAAAATTCAAACATGACTGTTTTACGAGCATGCATTGTGCAGTTCCTACACACGCCGCGTAAGTTTGCGAATTTTCAATATTTTAACTCCAGATTTTCAACATTGCCATTTTATTACACTTCCTTATGAACAGTACAGCTACCATTTTTCACATGTCGCCTAAAATGTGTTTTCGCATAGTAGCGCATAATGGAAGCAGTCAAAGCAAAGCAATGTTTGGGACAGATTAAGAAAATCACAGTTACACTGTTCATGAGCAGAGGTCTTAAAATGGCTATGTTGAAAATTTGGTGACAAAGTCCATAAATGACTGTGTTATTAGTGAGCATTGTGCAGTTTCCAGGCACCCTCGTGAAGTTCATGACTTTGTAATATTTTCAGTCCAGATTTTCACCAGTGGCATTTTTCCACACTTCCTTATGAACAGTACAGCTGTCATTTTCACAACATGGCCGAAATGTGTTTTCACACTTTCAGCGGAGAGATGCATGGTAGCTGTGGGAAATCATTGTTCGGGGCAGATAAAGAAAATTACAGTGACACTGTTCATGATCGGAGGTCCCAAAATGCCTGTGTCGATAATCTGCTGTAAAAAATCCCCAAACTAATTACATTACGGGTGTACATTGCACAGTTTCTATGCACGCTCATGATTTCACCAATTTTGTTAATATTTTTACTGCAGATTTGCAACATTGCCATTTTTTACACCTCCCCATGAACAGTACAGCTGTCATTTTTCACATCCTGTTCGGAATGTGTTTTTGCACCTGTAGTGCTAAATGCCGTAGTCGCTGTGCATAAGCAGCTTTCAGCTAACAAACTGGTATTGCCATTGTTCATGAGGTGGGGTCACAAAAAAAACCATGTTGAAAATTTGGAGTGAAAATACCAACGAATACCTGAGGTATTAGGGTTTCCAACCATAACGCCCAACCCTGTAGAGAATGACAGGCATCAGGGGTGTGACTTGGGATTCTTGCCTGTAATGCTCATACCATTCCACACCCTGCAGCCAGTGAGAGGCATCGAGGTATGCCTTGGACTCTTCGGCCCCAAAGTTCACTCCATTCTCCTATGCCGCACCCATCTCACCGTATTTCCTGATGGAATGGGATGCGTATAAGGGTCAAAGACCCCAAAGCACACCATGACACTTGTCAGTGTCTGCAGGGTGGGTTGTCATGAAATGGCATGGCCGTTATGCTTGATGACCCAAAGGCACACCCCAATGCCTGTCACTCTCTGCAGGGTGCTGGTGGGGTTGGCTTCGGTTCAATACTTCACTGCCATTCCTATTACGCAGCTCTGTAACTTCTACACTACCACTGCCAATGCCAGCAAGCAAACATTCGGCATTGACAAATGCTTGTTATTCTCCTGAAATGCAGTACAGCACTGCAAGTCTACTGCCCAGCTTTCAGTTCAGAACTTGAAATTGTAGGAATTGGGCACATGCCTAAGCCACTTATGAACTTTGACCTTAGGCCATACTGTGACTCCTATGAAGTGGACAGTGAAACGAATCCCCAGATCTTGCCAGTGTTTAGCTTCTGAAGAAGGACTGGTTGGCCCGAAATCTAGAGCACTTGGTTCTGGTTGTTACATCTATGTTGGTCCATTAAAAGGTATCAAATCATTTGCTTCTGGATCAGATCTTGCCAGGAATTCTAAACCAGTTAATTATTCATGTCAATGCTCCATCAAGGCAACTGCTGAAGATGCACTGTGGGGTGCTGGGTATTTCTAGTGATAAACTTTGAGTCCTTGGAGCCACATTTTCTGAACTATTTTTTTTTTGTTAACTGGGAGAGATTGATACAATATTTTTACTGAAGGCATAGGTCCTCTTAAAATGTGTTGTGGTTGACTGGTAACAGGGAAACTAATTTTATTTTATTTTAGAATTTCATTTATTTAGAAATTGTTTAACTGGGAGATTCATTTATGTATTGAAATGTTTCACCAGGAAGGCGCACTGAGCAACAAGTCGCTCATCTCCCATTGCGACCTGGAGAAAAGGGTACAACTGGAATGAGACATTATACATTCAAGTTACAGGATCAACATTAGCATACGGTTGTAAGGCAAGTGTTACAAACAGTGTTACAACAGTGTTGCACATAACATGTTGAAAGAGGGGACAATAATAAGTGCTGAGTTAATAAGTAAACAAGTGCTTACATGAAAGCGAAGGAGGAAAGGGGAAGGGGAGGGAAGGGTGAGGTGGGGGAGGGGGAAGAGTCATGCCCTTGGAGACCCCTTCAGGATTCAAGTAACCTTGCAAAGGGACTGGGGAGACCAGAGAGAAGGGGAAAAACAGTGTCCCAGAGAGACCCATTTAAGATGGGGAAAAAAGTTGATGAGTGATACAAGCCTCTTGGGGGGGCAGGAGAGGAATCCTTGGAGAGCATTCAGGGTCCTTTACATTCTGTGAGAGATCAAGGGAGGCCAATAAGGGGGAGCAATTTGGGGGAAGGGAAGAAGGGGGTGCGTGTGTACAGGGTAAAATGAAGGTGACTGTGGGGGTAGGGTTTGTCTAGGTCTTAGAGGAGGGAATTAGGAACGGACATGGCAGGAGCAGCTAGGCGCAAGGTAATTATTGAGGGCAGAGCTGATGGAGTAGGTGGAGGATGAGTGCTGGATTTGGGGGGGAGGGAATTCCACATTTTTGGGAGGCGGTGAGAGTAACTGGATTGGGTGGATCTGCGGACGACAACCAGAGTACGGGAGTCGATTGATCTAAGGGAATGGGAGGGTGGGGGGTGTTACAAAGGAAGGGGTGAGGTAGGAAGGGGGCTGACCCAACCAATGTTTGCAGGTGAAGTTAGAACAGTGGGAGAGTTGCCTATTTGTAAGAGAGGGGAAGGATAAGGCACGATAAAGATTGCAGTGATGGGTGTGGGGGGGCATCCAGGGCAAAGTGGCAGAAGGAAATGAAGAAGGTGTCCAGTCTGACCAGGGAGGACTTAGTGGCAGCTGTGACACTTGGCCAGCTGGTTATGATCGTGTTATGATGGTTGTAATATAGAATGTGGTATGTGAGGTGTCTCACATGAGACATCCTGTGCTCCTGGGTGATAGACCTCCCCCCCCAGGTTTCAGTGAAGCAGGAACCATTTAATTAACTGACTTACTTAAGAGTGACATTTTATTACCTTTTATGATATGCCTAGTCTCTTTGAAGTGGAAATGAAATGGGACTTTATGAGTCTGCCAGAGGATGGAGATCATAAACTTTTATGACATCTTAAGAGGAAGAACATTTAATATCAACTGGTGTTAAAAAGCTATATTGCACCTAAGTGAGATATGGCAGAGTTGTTTACAACCTTCGATGTCCTTGGGAAAATAGGAAGCCAGCATCCAGTTCAAAGGAAGTCACAGTATTTAATATACCTCCTGATAGGACATCCTGTTCTGTATATTTTTTTATATTCTGAAAGGAGGATCTAGATGGCATCATGAAAGGGGTTTGTGAGAAAGGCACAGTTTAAACTTAATACTGTGTCTGATCTGTTGGACATTTTCTTTTTGGGCTCTTAAACAACATCTAACTTTAAGCACTGGATACAGGTAATACATTAGACAGAAAAACTCTAACTATATGCTGGTAGGAGTATGTCTGTAGTTTTCTTTGTTTTCTTTTAAGTGATTTTATGCTTTGTGATATAGTGTTCTGTGTTTACATTTTACATATTTTTATCCATTTTTAAGTAAACCTTTATTTGAAAGATACTGCCTGGGACTTCCAAGTTCTTTCTTTTGCATGTGACGTATGGAGGGTTAAGACTGACAAAACTGTTCGTAAGCTTGATGGTATTACTAAACTGGGGAAAGTTAAAAATATACTTAAGGTCTTTCATAGAGTTTTAAGGGTTCATTTTTGGATACCTGGTTAGGTGCCCTTAGGCGAAAGATATCTGGCATCCCCCGAAGAGCAGATTATCTGAGCCTGTACATTTGGGTATGCTAGCATAAGGTTCAGAGTTTGAATCTCCCCAGAACTTGAGACTAAAGGTGATTTGGACTCACAAGCAGACAGGAGGGTTACCCTGTCTGTTACCTGTTCACAATACTGCGCTCAGAAGTTGGCACTGTGGGAACAGAGGGCTTGACGTGCTGAGTGGGTTTTGTGACAGATTGGTTGGCAGCGGTGCAGATAAATTTGGTAACACAAGCTTTAACTGTTCAGTGTGTCAGCGTAATACTGTACAGCTCACTTGCAAAATAAGGCAGTGATTTATTTTTTAAAAAAAAGAAACAGAACTATATCATTTTGCTTACAGTCAAGTTCCTACCTGTTTTATTTTTTTTCTAAAGTGCAAGTTAGAGTAGCTGTAGTTATGAAGAAGATGGCTTCCAATTACAGTGGGCACACTGTAGACTATTTGAGGAAGTTGTGTCAGGACAGAGGAGTCCTGTATGAGGGGAGAGCCACCATGCAGAACCTCATGGATGCCCTGATGGCAGCAGATGCCCAGAACATTGAGTCACTGACTGTGACTGTAAGGGAACAAACCTTGAGCATGGAGGGGCCAGAGGCCAGTGCAGTGTTCAGATCCAGTGAGGATGACAGCAGGGCCAGTGCCAGCGAAGGGCCACAGCAGTAGGGGAAGGTCACCAGCATTTTGGAACCAGAAGCAATCAGGCTACAGATTGATTTGTGCAGAATGGAGCTGAAGTTGCAGGATAAGAGGGAGTGAGAACAGCAGGAGGCTGACCGTGAAGAGCGTGAGTGCCAGTGAGCCGCAGAGGAGAAGAGGAAGCATGAATAGCGAGAGGTGGACTGTGAGGAGCGTGAGTGCCAGAGGTGATATGAACTGGAGAAGCTACTACTCCAACCACCTGCACCAGAGCAGGCAAGTGGCTTGGGTTTAACTGGAACTACAGGACTGGGTTACAAATTGAATTCCAAATTGATAGCTGAATTTAAATAGGGGGAGGATATGGATGCCTTTTTAAATTCCTTTGAAAAAGTTTGTATTCAGGCTAAAATTCCTAGAGGGTCCTGGAGCTTCCAGCTATCCCCGCTACTTACCGGGAAAGCTTGGGATACATTGGGTCAAATGGACAATGAGGACAATGATGATTACAGCAAACTTAAAGCTGCACTTTTGAAAAAGTATGAATTAACTGCAGAAGCATACAGAGCTAAATTCTATAAGCTCAGGAGAAGTCCTGACATGAGCTACGAGGAGCTAGCCACGAAACAATGTCAGTTTTTAAAATGTTGGTGGAAGGGATTGAAGCAAACACTGTAGATAGAATTTAAAATGCTGTATAGTTAGAGCAGTTTTTTTGGGCATGCCCAGCAGAAATGAAAACCTGGCTGGAGAACCAAGATCCAAAAACAGTGCAATAAGCTACTGAACTCTCGGACTGCTATGCCAAGAGCAGACCTGCTCTGAGAACAAATGGGGCAGGGGTGGCAGTGTAGAAAGAGAAAAGCGCGCCTTCAGGGCAGCTAAAGCACTCATTGCCTCCACCAAAACCAGTTAGCCCCAGGTTTCAAAGAAAAGATTTTTCTGAGAAAAGAAATGAATGTTGGGTTTGCAAAGAAACTGGGCATATTGCCAGACAGTGTCCCAAACGGACGAGTAATATGCAAAGTGGTGTTAGGATAGAAGTGGGTTGTTTGTGTGTCCCTGAAAGCATGCCTGTAACATCAGGGAACACATGGACCCAGTCACTGTGAATGGTGTACAGACACAAGGGTTAAGAAACACAGGGGCATCCCTGATGTTGGTAAAAGGGGATCTGGTAGAGCCTGGTCAGCTTATACCCAATAAATTTGTAACTGTACAAGGGTTCACTGGGGAGGAGAAAACATTGCCTCTCTCTCTAGTGTTCTCCTAGACTGGGGTGAAACAGGGGGATCTGTGCAACTGGTTGCTATAGCTGAAACTTTAGCAGTTGACGTCATCCTCAGCAACAATCTCAAACAGGGGATGGTGTGTGCAGTTACCCGTAGCCAAGTGGCAAGTGAAAATTGTAGTTCCCTGAACCCCGTAGAAGCCACTGTGGAAACTACTGAGAGGCTGGTTCCCCAGCCTGTGTCTCTTGATATGGAGACTAATGAAATGGGGTTAGAAATTTCCCCGGTAGCAGTTAATCAAACAGCTACAGAGGGTTACTTTGCGGAAGGAGAGGTGACCCATTGTCAGAGGGTTAGGGATGGCAGTGATCCTGAGTGCTCTGATGCTAGAGCTAGGGACCCTAGTTTAGATACGAAGGGGACCTGTCCCATACCTTTGGAATGTGTATGGAGTTTGCAGCTGCTCAGAAAAGTGATCCTAGTCTAGAGAAGCTGAGGGCTTGGGCATACTCTGACGGCGCACAGGGAGGTGACGGGAAACATAAAGTTTATTGGGAAATTGGACTGATGTATACACAGGATGCTAAGACGGGGGGGGGGTGATAGGCAGGCAGCTTATCATTCCCAGGGGTACCGTGAGCAGTTACTCAAGATTGCACACAATATTCCCTTGTTTGGTCATCTGGGAATCATGCGACTATGCAGTGGTTGGCCCAGAATTTCTATTGGACCAACTTCACCCAGCAGGTGAAGGAGTATTGCAGATCTTGTCACCAGTGTCAAGAAATAGGGAAGGCAGGTAAGAAAACTCAAGCCGCTCGAATTCCATTGTCCATAGTGGAGGAGCCATTCCAGAGGGTAGGAATGGATGTTGTGGGGCCTTTAAATAACTCCAACTCCTCTGGGAAGAGGTTCATCCTGACTGTGGTGGATTATGCCACCTGGTACCCCGAGGCAGTTGCCGTATCCTCACTGAGGACAGACAAAGTGGCAGATGCCTTACATGGGATTTTCTCCCGTGTTGGGTTTCTGCAGGAGGTTATCACTGATCATGGTGGTTCCTTCATGTTGGACCTGATGAAATGTTTGTGGGAGAAGTGTGGGGTGGTGCAGAGATGCATGACTCCTTATCACCCGCAAGCCAATGGGCTTGTGGAAAGATTTAATGGTACCCTGAAGTCAGTGCTCCAAGCATTTGCTGAGCAGCATGGGAGGGACTGGAAGAAATATCTTCTACACCTGTTTGCATTCAGGGAGGTGTCCCAAGAGTTGACAGGGGTTTTCCCCCTTTGAGCTCTTATATGGATGCTGGGTACATGGTTCCCTAGACTTGATCTGGGAGGACTGGGAAGGCAAGAACGCCACCCAGGGAACTCCCATAGTGGATTATGTCCTTGGGTTTAGGGAAAGGCTGAAGGAGCTTATGGGAACAGCCCAGAGCAACCTGGCATCTGCCCAACAAAAACAAAAAGTGTGGTATGACAGGAGAGCCAGAGCTCGCTCATACATGGTGGGTCAGGAAGTCATGGTCCTCATTTCGGTCCGGAAGGACAAGCTGCCAACTGAGTGGTTAGGACCATACAAAGTAGTCAGAAAGGGAAATGATGTGAACTATATCATAGAGTTACCTGACAGAAGACATACAGACAGAATGTACCATGTCAACATGATGAAGCTATAGGCTAAAAGGGCTGACATGGTGTTTGCAGTATGTAGTCCTGGGGAAGGGACAGAAGAAGGAGACCCCCCTTCTGGACCTGCTGGAAGAAAGCAGGTTGGAGTCCTCTGTGGAGGCAATTAAACTGTCACCCCAGCTGGCCCCAGACAAGATCTGGGAAGTAAGGGAGGTTTTAGCAGACTTTGCCCCACTGTTTAGCGCCAAGCCTGGACTAACCCCCTTATCAACGCATGATGTGGAGACAGGGACACAGATGCCCATAAGGCGGATAGCATATCGGGTGTCAGAGGCTGTCCAAAAGGACATTAGGAGGGAGGTGGAGCAAATGCTGGATTTAGGGGTAATCCAGAGATCCCACCATCCCTGGGCCTCACCCATAGTCCTTCTGCCCAAGCCAGATGGCTCTACTTGTTTCTATGTGGACTGTCATAGACTGAATGCAGTCATGAAGTCAGATGCCCACCCGATGCCAAGGACGTATGAACTCCTGGACAAGTTGGGAGGGGCAACATACCTTAGGACTATTGACCTGACAAAGGGGTATTGACAGGTAGAGTTAACTGCCAGAGCTAGGGAGAGGTCGGCCTTCATCACGCCAATAGAGTTATTTGAATTTAAAATAATGCCTTTCCGAATGAAGAACGCCCTGGCCACTTTCCAAAGGTTGGTGAATCAGGTGTTAAATGGTGCTGAGGAGTACACAGTGGCATACCTGAATGACATTGCCATCTTTAGTGCCAGCTTGGAGGAACACCTGTCCCACTGTAGGGAAATGCTGGACAGGATACAGAAGGCCAAGCTCACTGTCAAAGCAGAGAAGTGCCAGGTGGCCATGGCTGAAGTGGCATACCTTGGACATGTTGTAGGCCAGGGACAGCTCCATCCTAACCAAGTAAAAATAGAGGTGATCAAGGCATGGCCCAGACCAGAAATGCATAAGTAGGTCAGGAGTTTTCAAGGGACAGCAGAGTACTATAGGAAATTTTTACCCAATTACAGTGCCTTGGCTGCTCCCCTATCTGACCTGGTAAAGAAAAGGATGCCTAAGAAAATTATCTGGGAACCAGCCTGTGTAAAAGCCTTTACCAGACTGAAGGAGGCACTGTGCAGTGCTCCTGTGTTGACAAGTCCTGACTATAGCAGACCCTTTATAGTTCATACTGATGCCTCAGATGTGGGTATTGAGGCAGTACTGAGTCAATGCACACAGGATGCTAAGACGGAGGGAGGGGCAATAGGAAGGTAGATTGTCATTCCCTAGGGGTACTGTGAGCAGTTACTCAAGATTGCATACAATATTCCCTTGTTTGATCATCTGGGAATCATGCACACTATGCAGCGGTTGGCCCAGAATTTCTATTGGACCAACTTCACCCAGCATGTGAAGGAGTATTGCAGATCTTGTCACCAGCCAAGAAATAGGGAAGGCAGGTAAGAAAACCCAAGCCGCTCGAATTTCATTGCCCTTAGTGGAGAAGCCATTTCAGAGGGTAGGAATGGATATTGTGGGGCCTTTAAATAACCCCAACTCCTCCGGGAAGAGGTTCATCCTGACTGTGGTGGATTATGCCACCCGGTACCCCGAGGCAGTTGCCCTGTCCTCACTGAGGACAGACAAAGTGGCAGATGCCTTACTTGGGATTTTCTCCCGTGTTGGGTTTCCGCAGGAGGTTATCACTGATCATGGAGGTTCCTTCATGTTGAACCTGATGAAATATTTGTGGGAGAGATGTGGGGTGATGCAGAGATGCACGACTCCTTATCACCCGCAAGCCAATGGGCTTGTGGAAAGATTTAACGGTACTCTGAAATCAATGCTCCAAGCATTTTTTTTCTTCCTCAGATGTGGGTATTGGGGCAGTACTGAGCCAGACATCCAACCAAGGGAAGGATTACCCCATTATGTACCTGAGTAAAAAGTTACTTCCCAGGGAGCAGGCGTACTCTACTGCAGAAAAATAGTGTCTTGCCATAGTGCGAGCCCTAAAGAAGTTAGAGCCATACTTATGAGGGCAGCATTTTGAGGTACAAACTGACCACAACTCCTTGTTTGGCTGCAAAAATGGGAGAAATGAATGGTAGACTATTAAGATGGAGTCTCGCATTGCAAGGGTATGACATGACAATCTTACATAGAGCTGGAGCAACCAATCAGAATGCAGATGGCTTGTCGCACCTATATGAGGAATGAACTGAGTTAGGGAGCTCATCCCATGCAGGGGATGGAGCTCCCAAATTCAGTCTAGGTGGGGAGGATTGTGGCACTCTGCCCCTTGCTTATGATTATTGTATGATATTGGTATTATAAATACATGGTGTGTGTATGACATTTCAGTGTGTGAGGAATTTGGCCTGTAACTTCAAGGTGTCAGTTGCTGAGAACTACAGGATGTAATTAAACAGACAAGGAGGAAAACAGTTAATTGAAACATCCTTCCACAGACAGTTTATTGTCTGCTGCTGCTTTTGAAGTTAGAACTTAAATATGAATTTTGTGAAGTTTCAAGAGAAAGGTAATTGGGATAGTTCCTCTCCATTTAGCAACTAGCTGAAGAGTCATAAAATACCTTAGATCTCACTGGCACAGGAAATCAGCCAAGGGACATGACAGATGTGGAAATGTTAAGATCAAAGGGAAATATTTAATTAAAGGATGCCATATATAAGAAATGTTTTTTTTTCTTTTGATGTACCATTCATTTTAAAATACCTCCTGGTAGGAAATTATGTTTGTAAGAATGAATTCTAAAAGAAGGAGCTAGATGACTCACCAAGAGGGTGGGGAGATAGAGTTGAAAATGTAGCATTGTTTCTGAAATGCATGATATAATTCTTGGGACTCTGAGAGAAAGACAATTCTCTGATTTAACAAGTACTTAAAGGAAACACTTAGATAGAGAAGAATGAAGTGTCTGTGGTAGGAGTTTCATTTCTGTAACTTTCCTTTTTATTTGTAAATGACTGAGAGATTTGTTAGTATGTTATTTTACCTGTTTTTATCATATTCTAGTAAATCACATTTTCTTTAAGATGCTGCCTGAGTATCTTCTCAGTTTCATTTTGCATGTGAAGTGCCTGTATTTTAAGTCTGACAACTGTTTAAAAGGCTTGATGGTGTTACTAAGCTTGAAAAAGGTAAGAAAATACCTAAGGTCTCTTATAGAGTTTTAAGGATTCATTTTGCAGACCTGGCTAGGTGTCCCTGGCAAAGGATTGTACTGCAATCCCCGAAGAGGGTACATATCTGAGCCTGTACATTGGGTATGCTAGCATAAGGTACACAGTTTGAATCCTCCCAGAACTCAAGGTTAAAGGTGATTTGGACCCAAAGCAGACAGGAGGGTTACCCTGTCTGTTACCTGTTCACACTATTGCACTCTGAAGTTGGCACTGTGGGAACAGAGGGCCTGACCTGGGGAGTGCGTTTGTGACACCCACTGGTTGATGCAATGTGGGTACCCTGTAATCATTTGTAATAGTTTCCATCACAGCAAGACATACAATTGTGATATTTCAGTTTGAGCAAATCCTGTTAGCTGAGAAATGTTTTCAAGTTTTTCTTTAATGTAGACTGTAAAATACCATGGCTAGGATATCCACAGGTCTTGGTTTGTGCTTGAAAAACATTTGCTCCAGGTACAAATTAGTACCTGGAGCAAACTGGAGGTATATTAGAACATGCTTGAAGTACATAGCTAGCACTAAAACAGTGTTCCAGTATACCAGGTGAGGGAAGCAGGCACTAACCCATTTGCCCCCACAAACTGTAACCCCCTACTGGTCACATGACGTATGTGACAGCAGTGAGGTATGGGAGTTGCAGGAGCCAACGGGCTTTTAGGGCCTGCAAATAGCGATTTCTCTTGTGGAGCAGTCTGCTATATTCGTACATCCCTGTGCAAATGACCCCCACAGCACTAGCAAGGTGCTATGGAATCATTTGCATCCCATGAAGGCCTCATTACAGGCCTGGAGAAAATGTTTTTATCTGGGGCTGCCTGTATATTGTCTCTAGCGGTCAAGTAGTCCCCCCCATTCATCCACCTGGTGTCTGTAAATATTATTCCCAGGAGTCTAGTGTCCCCCTCCCCCTTCCAATTGCCTATCTGGTATCTGTAAATATTAATCCCTGGAGTCTGGTGTCCCCCCTCCAGTCGTTCACATAGCATCAGTAATTAGTTTTTCCTGCTGTCTAGTGGTTCTTCTCCCCATCTGATCACCTCCCTGGTATCATTAAGTGTTTTCCCTTGGGGGGACAGAAGGGAATAATATTTATAGATACTAGGCAGGTAATCGGGGTGCTGAGGAACACTAGACATCAGGTAATAATATTTACAGATATCAGCAGGCAACTGGGGAGGTGGGGGGACCACTGGACGCCAGGAATACTGATTACTGATACTGGGCAGGTGATCAGAGTGGGAGTGGGGGTGGGGGGGACATTAGACACCAGGAAATAGTATTTACCGATACTGGACAAGTGATCGGGGAAGGACACTTGACACAAGGGAATGATATTTACAGATACCAGATGGCAATTCGGGGAGTGAGGGGAACCACTAGACTGCTAGTGAAAATATAGCTATATGCTGAGTGGACTATTAGGGGGTATGGGAGGTGCAGAGCTGTAAAACCTGGTTCAGAAAGGAAGTAAATAGGGAGGCACTAATGTCTATTTACCGCCTCTCCAAACCTTCCAATATGCCAGTGTGCCTATGTGGAAGTGCAGTCAGCTGCTTTGCATAAGCATACTGGCATATTTTAGTGTCACTCACAAATGGGTTAATGCCTCACTAACTGTGCCTTCCAATATGCACATTTAGTGAGGCCCCTACTTTTGGAGCGTTACGCATAGATTGCGAGGTAGTAACCCATTTTACGAGCGCTAACCTGCTTCCAGTATCTGGGCTCATGTGTTTTATCCTGTTGTAGTGTGTTTTTATCAGATTCATTCTTGTATTACCTTAATTAAGCATAGATTACGAGGTAGTAACCCAGTTTGCGAGTGCTAACCTGCTTCCAGTGTCCGGGCTCATGTATTTTATCCTGTTGTAGTGTGTTTTTATCAGATTCATTCTTGTATTACCTTAATTAATTTCATCTTGTATTTTCTAGGGAACTAAGCCTACCTACCTGTCTCTTTGTGTTCATGCTTTCTTTATTGAGAGGTACTTATAGCTATTGTGAGGCACACAAATGTGCATAAATGAAAATGAAAATTAAGTGTAATGATTTTTTAATAAGATCATCTTATTTAATACCGAAACATGCAGGAATGAACAAAAAACTAACTTACTCAGAAAAGACTACAGTATATTGGATTTTATATTTTTTTTCAGTTTTTGTGTGTTTTTTTTCCATGTTGACTTTTATACTCCCAACCAGCCGCCGTATAACAGGGAGGTACCATGGTTTAGCTGTGGCTGGGTGTTTCCTCCCACATTTTTCCTCTTTTTTTACCCTGTTGCATGGGCTGGAGCCATGTTGACTCTTTGCAACCACAGCACACTATGGGGGGAAGCAAATTTCCTGGCTCTCCTGTAGGTGTTGCTGTGGTGCCGCTACTGGAACCCACTGCTGGCAGTCCCTAAGAGAAGCACACTGTCACATGGCAGCTGCTCCAGCCCATGACTGCACCCTGATGCAACTCCCTCAGTCCGCTCCTGAACCCAGATCACTCTGCTGGGTCATTGGTGGTCCTCAATTTTTGTATGTTAATCCACTATCAATAACGGTCATCACAAAGAAAAAAAACAGAAATAAGTGATTATCATTGTTCAGGTCTTACCTTACTTTTTTTTCCATCATACAACATCCCCCCTTATCGTGGTTTTTGCCATGTCTCGATCTTGGGCTGCTGGCCTCCCATTGCCATCACCACAGGTCCTGAAAGGACCACTCCAAGTGGTGCCTGGCATGAGGGTACCAGCTATAATTCTGTCAGGTTTGGCCATTTTATCCCAGGTTATTTCTCTGGTCTTTCACGCCTCCCACAGAGGTGCTGCATGTCACTGTGATGACCTCGGAGACACAGCACCCATGCTGTAGAAAGTAAACCATCCATGGTTCTGCCAAAACCTGAGCCACTATGACTGTAGGAGAAGAATGCCGCCCTCCATGGCAGAGGCAGTGCTCCTTAACTATGGCTGTCCAATCACAGACAACTGAGTCTGTCTTCCAAACTTGGGCTGACTGCATGGTAATGGGATGATGTGCTACCTCTGAGCCATTTGGCAGTCCTTGAATTATTGTTCAAAATACTAAATTATTTTGGGCCAATCCATCAGTGCAGCAGTAGGACTACAGCTCACAAAACTGTCAACCCGCAGCTGAAACAAGCCCAGGTCACTGGAAGCCAGCCTAAGGGAAGGAGGGTATCATCCTAGGCCACAGTACTACCACCTGAGTGACCACAGATGTAGTGAGGCTGAAGGGTCAACAGGTGGGTGAGGACTTTGCTAGCATCAGTGCAGTGGCACACATCCTGTGCCCACACACATGACATCCTTATGCACAGCGCCTCCTGGAGCTAAGCAAAAACAGGAAAACATGATCACAGTACCTGTAGCTATGGACCTTGACACTTCCACTGTAGTTCCTCATGGAGATCACAATACCTGGGAGGTAATCCCTCCACCCTGACATTCCTGAGGGGGAAGCCACAGCTCCATGATCGGCAGCCACAAGTCAGAGGCACAGCAGGAGGGTTCAGTGATTAACTAGGGAGCTCCTGAGAGAGTCATGTATAGGAAGGGGGGCATAAACAGATAACACACCCACACAATCATTTTAACATGCTGCTTATTTATGGGTATCATTCAAACTAAGGGACTTATGTAGGAGCAGCAGTAGCTTCCAGACTGTGCAGTTAATCACCAAGTATATTTATAGAATGCAGAGACCAGTACCATATAATTTGGAAATACAGCAGATGACAGAAGAGAGGAACTTTGAAATTCTTTAAGGCTGATGGTTTCATCACCACTGAACTGCTCGTGTCTGAAAGCATAAGTGCAGCTTTCTGTTCATGCCTTCACTCAAGCTCCAGAGTGCCTGGGGTAGCAGAGCTTTTAAATTTCTATTAAGTAAAACTGTACAAGAAAATATTATAGTTATACAGTATACGTTGCTTGATTCCCATTTCTCCAAAGGTAATTAATATGTTAGAACAGTAACCACCCCACCAAGAAACTTTTTCTGATGTGTTTTTAGCAGCCAAATGAGGCTGCAGATCCCCCTTCCCCCATTGCAACTGTCAAATTTAATCCAGTACATACACTCACCCTTGAGAAAGTAATTTTTTTGGCATCAGGGTTATCCTATGTTGTTTTCTGACTTTAGGCAGCCTGCAATTGCATATTACTTTTTTTTTTCCTAGCTATATTTATCCTCCTCGGTGGGTCGCCCATTCGTTTGCCACGCTACTGACTCAGGGTCGTTCGGGGACTTGTAGCACCATGCGCTCCCCAGCAGAACCCCAGAGCCAGCCTGGAGGCTTCGTCATTGGGTGGCCCCTGATATTCCTCCATTTTCTCTCCTTGGTCGGTCCTTACTCCTGAGACCCCGGAAGCAATGATGCATGCTCATGGAGGTACACATGCGCACCACAGCTCCAGTACCAGACTCTTCCACTGTCCCTCAGCCTAATGCTGGCACTCCTCTGAGAGATGCAGCCACTCCTGCCTCCACCAGAGGGTGGTCAATATCTGAGGTGAGTGAGTTCTCCCTCCCGATGCGGCAGCCCTCGCCTCCTCTACCCCCCCCAACCTCCAGTGACCCAGGCTTGTTCCCGAACCCTGGTTGCTGGTGTAGCGCGAGGTGTAGCATTCAGTGCCTCAACCCTCTGCGCCACTGGGCCGGCTCAATTGCATATTATTTGAAACAAACTCTGACATTCCATAATTTTTTCTTAATAGTAATGCATTTATAATTTCCTTTCAAGGTATTTCTGTTTTATTGGAAATTTTTTCGCAATTCTGTTTGTTCTATGTATATTGCACTTGTAAGGGATGTTTTGCAGGATGTAATTCTTGCACACCTTCTGTATCATTCTCTATTTTTTTCTCCTTAATATACATGGGGCCTTCTATTATACCACTCTACCTTATTGTTTCTTGTTTAAGATCAGCAGAAAGGAGGACTACTGTTGATGTCAGTGCTATGGCAGCTGACTATAAATTTTCTCCCTGATATAGCCTCTAGATATCCCCTAACTTAGTGCTTCTTCCTACTTAATTTAGCACCAATTAGTTGTTTGAAATGGGGGAGACAATAAGCAGTGGATAGTTATGGTTCACATGAGAAGAATCTTGACAATGACTCCAGATTCTTGAAGGAAAATAGCATGGATGGAGACAAAACGGTTAAAGCAGGTGGACTTCTTCCTTCCCACATGAGCAATGGATCAATCTAGATGATAGCCAGACAGTACTGAAGGAACAGAGGGTATTCCAGGAGGAAAAGAAGGAGTCCCTGATGGAAATTAAAGCAGATTTGCAGTTGATGGAGTGCACTATGTGTCAGCAATTGAAGATGTGGATAGATGTACTCAACATCTCATTGTTCATTTGCTGGATATGCAAGCAAAACTATGGGCGATGTGCTCATACTTGGAAGGGTGTTCCTGCTGCAACAACCTAAAACTCTACAGGGTAAAGGAGGACCTTGAAGGAGGCAAAACTGTGGAATAGGTGGAGACATTGTAGCATGCCTCCCTACTATTACAAGAGGATTACCTGATTAACGTGGCAATGGTGCACAGAGCTGTCATCCCTAAGCCAGTACAAGCAGGAGCACCACCATGATCAACTGTATTCTAGCTCATAAACTGTCCTGCAGGACTTACTGTTTAAAACTTGGCAAGGCAAAGATCTTAGCTATCACAGCATTAAGATATCTGTGGGTCATGATTATCCTCCCAAAGTACTTCAGTGCTGCCAGGAATATGGCAGTATAAAGTGGGCTTTAAGGGAGCAAGGCATAACATTTCAGTCTTCTCACTACCTCTAAACTGAGGATTAAGGGTTCCATGTCATAATGGCGACAGCTAAAGAGCAACTGACGTCACAGCCAGTGTACATCGCTGAAAATCAAAACAGCGATGTACACTCCCCAGCGAATACAAATACAGCAACAACTTACACTGTCAATACAGGGGAACAACTTTAACTAACTTTCTAATGGGGCTCTGCCCCCCACACCCTCCTATATTTTTATAACTAACTCCGAGGGGGCACATGTCAGAGACGGGGAGAAACTCGAGGGGGAGGGCACAACTCGGGGAGGGCAAGTCAGGAGGGAAAGAACATGGGAGGGGCAAGGTTGAGGGAACAGGAGTTCAGCAACAGAAAAAAAAACTAATACCCAACCAAATAAACTACACAAAAAAACACTCCATGCCCAGGCCCAAGTCCACTGGCATCGCAGACCAGGACTCTAACCACTATACCATGCGAGCAGCTCAGCACTGCCCCCTTCAACATCTCCTTATAACTTAATATACCTAATGCTACCTCACTCCTTACTGCCTCACTACTTATTCACTATTCTGTTGCTGTATCATTGCTATTTCTTACATGTGCTATTCTCGTCCGGCTGCTGTCCTGACTGGCGCTCAGATTGAGTTGCTCAAAAGTGAGTCACTCAATTTGAGTCACCCACATCACTGGATGCTGGATTAAGGTATAGTCAGGCCCTAGAATCTATGACATGATGGTCAGAGCCATAGAACATTTAATGAAACTAGGGATCCAGACAGAACCACACAATTTTCAGAACCAGAAGGATGGAACAATGAAGAGACTGAATGTGGACACCACTTGGAAGCAACAGTGAGCTCAGAGGTTAGAGAGGAAATGCCACATGGAGTCTGCAAAGATATAGTATAAAGGCACTGCTTGAATCCTTCAAGGATAAGCCATGGGGAAGAAGTGATGATCATATGATGAAGATAGCAGCTTTTAGTGCTCCCAGATTAAGTTGGTATTTTCCCTTTAACTCCAGGACAAGTTGTTTTGTGTTTTCCTGTAGATTACTTTATTTCTTATGGAATCAGAATTGCTCAGTTTTCCCATATAACCAATGGAAGTCTGTGGGAACAACTTCCCAGTAAATGGCTACATCTTCTTGTAAAATATAGGAATCCCTGTAGATCTAGGAGCCCTGCTCCTAAGGTGCAGTTTGGTCTATTCACTGAGAGATAGCAGAGCTATAGTAAGGTCTCTTTTCTTTTTCAAAATGATGGAAGGACACGGAAGAGTATAGCAGTAGGACAGAAACTTAGCCATGGGGTGTAAAACATACATTTTACATCTTTGGCCTGCTTAACATAGGCCACAGTATGGGCTAGAGACAGGGAATGTAGATATCTGACTGGGCCTGGTTCTACTGGGCCAGGCCACTATTCTGTTTTGCCATCTGTAGAAACAATTTCCAGGTAGGTTAAGAGTGAAGCTGAAGGGAGAGGGATTGTTGGTGCAGTGGAAGCCCTCTTACTGATACGGAGTGACTTGAAATGACTGTGGGAATACTTTAAGGTCTCATCTACTGTTTACAGACTAGGTGGTACAGCACAAGTACTAGGAAAGGCTAAAAAGGGAGTAGTAGTGTTGATGTTGGAGTTGCCCAGATTGATGGTGCTGGGTGACTTCAATGCCTGGATCGATGATGAACTCTCGCAATTTGGTCAGGACTTCCTCCCACTTATGAACTCATTGGGCTTCACACAGGCAGTTGCCTCTGTGACCCATAATTTTAACATGCTGAATGTAGACTGGGACAGTCTGGTTGCAGCTACAAGAAGAAGCAGGGCCATCCTCGACTCCCAATAGGGGGCATTTCTGAGGCAACTGGTTACAGAATCCACTAAAGATGGGGCGGTGCTGGACCTGGTACTTACAAACAGGGACAGCATTGCAGATGCTACAGTTGGCAGTCCCCTGGGTGCTAGTGATCACTGTACTGTGTGGTTTAGCATATAGATCAGGCAGGAGAGAGGCCACACAAGGATAAGGGTCCTAGACTTCAGGAGGGCAGATTTTAGAGAAATGGGCAACCATCTCAAAGATTACCTCGAATGAGGGGTTGGCTGGGGGGGTGGGGTAGAGACCCTATGGAGTAAGATTAAGGAGGGCATATCTAAGGCAACGGCATGCTGCTTAGAAGAAGTTAGTAAGGGATGGAAGAAGAAGAGGCCCCTGTAGTTCTTCAAGCAGCTGGAAAAGGCAGGGAAGGGGGAAAAAGCAGCCTTCAGGAAATATAGGGGGACTCAGAAGAAAGAGGACAGATAGGTATATCTAGGAAAGCAAAGGGAGGCAGGGAAGAGGGTGACAGCAGCAAAATTGCAAGCAGAAAAGAAAATAGCCAGGAAGGTGAAGAAGGGGGACAAGACCTTTCTTTGATAAGTGAGTGAGAAGAGGAAGATGAGGGGAGTGATAGTGAGAATCAGATGGGCACAGGGAGGGGGAACTGTGCAGATGAAGATCAGGAGAAGGTAGAAATTTTAAATGATTACTTCTGCTTGGTCCTCACAATAGAGGGAGGGTGGATGGACCAACATGTAGTAGAAAGCTCCAGGGGGTGGGAGAAGTGGACACTATTCCCTTTTGAAAGAGAGTCCAATTGGGAGCCCTTAAAGTGAATACGGTGATAGGGCCGGAGAGGATTCACCCAAGGATCCTAAAGGAGCTGAGCAATGTGCTAGCTGCCCCTCTGGTAAAACTATTCAATATGTCTTTGGAGACAGGGGTAGTACCAGTGGAGTGGGGGAGGGTCAATGTGGTCCCCCTGCACAAAAGCAGCAACAAGGAGGAGGCTAGCAACTACAGGCCAGTCAGTCTCACTTCAGTGGTGGGGAAACTGATAAAAACCCTACTGAGGGAGAGGATGATGGAGTACCTGGAGACAAAATGGCTGCAGGACAACCAGCAGCATGGCTTCATAGAGGGGATGTCATGTTAAATGCATCTCATAGATTTCTTTGATTGGGTGAGTAGAGAGGTGGACCAGGGAAGGGCAGTGGATGTGGCCTCTCTGGACTTCAGCAAAATCTTCAACATTGTACCCCAGAGGAGGCTAGTGAAAGGGTAGGGGAGAAAGTAGTAAACTGGGTACAAAACTGGCTAAAGGATAGGAGGCAGAGGGTGGTAGTGAATGGCAGGCAGTTGGGGGACAAAGGAGTGACAAGTGGGATGCCACAAGGATCAGTGCAAGGGCCGCTCCTCTTCAATGTCTTCATAAGTGACTTTGCAGAGGAGCTGGAAGGGAAGGTGTGTCTCTTTGTGGATGATGCAAAAATCTCCAACGGAGTGGACAGTCAGGAGGGGGTGTAAAAAATGTGTAGGGATCTGGGGAGGCTGGAGGAGTGGTCCAAGGGGTGGCAACTGTGTTTCAGTGTCAAGAAATGCAAGGTCATGCACCTGGGGGGCCAAACCCAGGAATTGTGTATAGGATGGGGGGAGGTACTTATGGTCACCAAGCAAGAAAGGGACCTCAGGTCATCATATCCAGTGACCTCAAGATAGCTAGTCAGTGTGGGAAGACAATTGGAAAGGTAAGTGGGATGCTGAGGTGCATCAGAAGGTTTTTTTTTAGCAAGAGGACAGAGGTATTGTTGCTACTGTATCACTCACTACCTAGACCTCACCCAGATTACAGTATCCAGTTCTGGAAGCTGCACCTCTGAAAGGACACAGGCAGGGTGGAAGCAGTACAGAAGAGGGCCACAAAAATGGTACAGGACTTTGTGTCCCAGGGCGTGGGTGCAATAGATAGACACTGACTCAGTTCATAAAAGGTACAACATGCTTGCTGCATGGCTTTATTCAAGGAGGTTCCAGAAAATGAAAATTCACAAGCAAATACAGATGTATGAAGAAAAAATAAAGAACCACATTGCATTTGTCAGGGTGCAACAGTCAAAATCTCTTGACATATTTAGCGTCCCTCTCTTATCTGTGCTTCAGATTTTTGTGTGTGCATGAAAACTGCATGCCTTTCCCTCACACATGCTCCATTTGGCATCCAAAATCCCCAGGCACTACTCTTTCTCTGCCTGTCATGTTAGAAGCAGGCTCCCAGGCTACTATGCAGCTAGTTTTAGGGAGGGGGTTTATATACTTTTTTCTATTTGGTCCTGCATCACAGATTTAATTTAGGCACTGCACCACAGAACCATTTTGGACCTGTGATACAGATCCAAATGGCACAGTGCCTGAGAATGCTGGGGGGGGGAGAAGGAGAGAGAGAGGAGGAGGAAGAGACACAGAGCTCGTCTCATTATAGCACTGCAGTAAGCATTTTAAAAATACTCTGTTTATTTTGCAGCCTTTTTCAGGGCTTTTAAGCCCAGAATGATAGCAAGCAGTTTACATTTTCACTTAATGCAAGCTCTGATATGGAGCCCAGCTCCCAGCAACAAGCTGAACCTCCACCTTTCTTCACCACCCATTACTTCCTAAAGCTGAGCTATTCATTTTCATTAGAAAACTACAGTACACACATTCTGCCCTGGAAACATCAGGCAAGCACTCCAGAAAGGTATATTCAGTAGGGTACAGGGCTACATAACAGAATGTGTATCTCCAGGCTAAACACCAGAAACGTGGGGACTTACTCAATGAAGGCTCCATACACATTTTGCAACACATACCAAAGTACTGTGGAACTGGAGCCCATGTGGAAGTGGTAGACATCTAAATGTGAATCATTCACTCTTGGCAAAGACAGCTCTTGCACACTGTGGAATATCTTTTTTTTTTGTCTTCACCTAGAGCAGCAACTAACTTCACTGTTCCAGATAAATCTGTAAGGTGCTCCACCTTCAGGAGTGCATTTCAATATAGAGAGCCGCAGGCTTGTTTTGGGCAGCACATCCAAAGCAAATAAATAAGCATAATATAAACTATATACTTTCTCCATGAAGAAGAAAGAAAGACACCCTTTATCATTCAAACTTTAACCTGGAGGGAAACGGCTTTTTTCTGTTTCCCTTCAGCACTTCTCATATTGGGGAACTTTTCCATTTCAAAAGTGTCTGAGTGTTTTCAGACAGCAGCAACACATAACACAGTAATACATAGTATTCCCCCATGTACTGAGGTAATCAAACACCTTTTTAAAACATAAGTGCTGTATAACAACATTTTGATAAAACAAACAAATGGCTCCTATTTTAAATGTGTACATATTTAACAAAGGGTTGTATGTGTTTATATGACAAATGGCACTGTGCTAGCTAGCTTTTATATTACATTATCCCTTTTTCATTTTCATTTTTTATTTTTAACCAGGAGGTGGACTGGACACAGGCTTTTATCAGCCACGCCTGACACTGAGTAAAAGACAGAAATTACAACCAAATGTATAAAAGTACAAAGACATGCAATTCAATAACTTCACATACAGTTACACACAGTTCCATTATTTAAAGATAAAAATAACCCCTTCCTAACGTGCATTAAGTTATGTGCTCCCTTTGTCAGATGGGTGTATTCATTCAATAGAGAGGGTGCATACCAAGAGAAAAGCTTCCTGGCCATCTGCAACTTATATCTCGGAACTGTCTAGTCCTGGACCCCACCCCTTTGAGCCAATTAGCATGAGGCAGAATAGAGGAACTGAAAGGGCAGAGTGAAGAAGAGAAGAAAAAACTTTGTGTGTGTGGTGGGGGGGGGGTTGTTGGTGGTCATCCTGACAGAACAAGGGGAGGACAGGACAGCACAGCACAGCAGAAAACAGACAGAATGCTGTTGCACCAGGCTCCAGGAAGAACAGTTAGAAGTAGAGTCCCTCTAATACTCCAGGTAGGACTACTAGCCCTGCCACACCCCACCCTACTTGAGTGGGAAACCATAAAGGGAGTGGTTTTCCTTTCCCTAACCAACTCTTAATCCTTAACCTTCTACCAAACATCTGACACACAAACATTTGACACATACTCAGGGTCATGCCCCACACAATCTATTTTCACATGCGACATGTCGTACATTTACCTGGGGTTGGTAATAATTATCCAAGTCATCTTCACCAGATACGTTGGTACTAAGCAGGGGCCCTTTCCATTGCTTTCACTCTACATAAACCCACAATATCTCATATTTTATTTTCTGTGCAGTTTCAGACACCTGAGGATGCACACTAGCAGTATTACCCCAACAGAGGATCTGATAACATTTTCACCTACTTTAATCCTGTTATGTGTAGTATTGCTTTAAGAAATGTTGGTGGGAGATCACGTGATGCTGACAGCCTAAGAGAAGCAGAAAGACGGAGCTGTCACTATCCACCTCCTTTCGACTGCTTTTAAGTCAATCTTAAGACTAAAAACTCGAAATACTCTCCTCTCCACTTAGAGCCTGCCTGCAGCACTGGTAAAAAGTGAAATCCAGATCGCTATCGGTCAAGAACACCACGATGGAGGCAGATATGCGGCAGGCCCAGCTCCAGCACACTCCACCTCCTATGCCAGAAAAACTACCAAAGAAATCAAAGGCCCAAGGGACAGCATCGAGCAAGCCTACTACACAAACAGCAGTGGTGGTTCCTCTCACTGAAGACTACTTCTTACAAGAGATATTGCCCTTTAGGGAAACCCTGACTGATATTTCCGCAGAGTTAAAATTGCTCCGAGGGGATCTGACTGACCTAGGCCACAGAGTGGGTGATGTGGAGGCTCACTCCACTTCCTTTGAGCACTGGAAAGAGAAAATTGACTCCGAGGTGGTGTCGTTGAGACAGCAGATCCAGGAGTTACAATTAAAAACAGAAGACCTGGAGGGGAGGAGTAGACGTAACAATATTTTAATAATGGGGCTACCAGAATCTGAAGAAGGTCCCAACATCATCGCCTTTCTCCAGAAGTTCCTCTCAAAAGTGATGGTCCCATCTCCTTTAAGATCAAACTACCAGATAGAGCGAGCCCACAGATTGCTGAGACCAAGACCCCAGGCTGGGAACCCCCCAGATCAATCATCCTTAAATTTCTCAGTTTCATTGAAAAGCAAAATGTTCTCTCCAAAGTGAGGGAATTGCAGTCGGTGCTCTGGGAGGGGAAAAAACTATGGATCACTCAAGATCTTCTCTATGAAACAAGGCAGAAATGAGTGGCATTTCATCCGATTGTCAGCAAGCTAATTGCAACAGGAATTCAATTGAAAATGGTTTACCCTGCTCAGCTACAGATTTCTATTTCTGGATCGTGGTCTTCCTACGAATCGCCAGCTCAAGCTACCTCGGATCTAACTACCAAGTTCCCGGATTTATTCAAAGCAAGCTGACTGTCAATATTTCTCAGTTTGGTTTACTTATGAGGTTAAATAAGTAGGCTCAAGTTACCTACTAAAGGCCATGTTCAAGTTGGTTTCACTGTTACAGGTTGTACCTTTTATAACTTACCTTATTGTTGACTTTAGTGGCACTTGATTGGTAGAGATGGCTGAAACCTGCTGGCTACTTTTTGCTAGGCCTTACTCTGCGGTGAATTAGTCGAGGAGCAGAAGCTTAGGACTGCTGAGATTGGACCCTATTCAACAGAGGCTGTGTTTCGAGTGGGAAGCCTTTTTGGTAACGCTCAGTCCACATGCATTAGCCTTCCCCCAGGGATACCCACGGGGATTGATGCTCAGCCTCTCTATGCGATCATCTAAAGAACTGTCATTTAATAGTTTAAAGTTGGCTTGATGTTTATGCATGTTGATGTTGGGGAAAGTCTTATTTAGTTGGGTTTTAATTGGGGAAGCACAAGCCTCACAAGGGGGTTCAGAGACTGGGGTATCCGCTAAGGATAGGTAAAGGAAATGAGACAGCAGCAGGTACCTATACTCCAGTCACTCTCCTCTCACACATTCAGTTTCTTGGGGTGGACTGGAAAAAGGAGTGTCCCTCCTGAGGTGACATTTTTAATAGCGGTGAGCCTTGTAGGTTCTCACTTTCCCCCAATCCTGTTCTAGTACCCCAGTAACTGGATTCCAGTAGGGAGGAATCTAAGAAAGTTACTCCACTTGGCGCACCAAGTTTGATGTTAACTTCCCCGAATTGAGATCCCTTTTATTTTACCTGGCGTCATATAGGGGTGTGCACCTGAATGGAATGACGCTTACATCTGGTGAATCCACCAACCCATCAAACAAGGAGCTAGATGACATCTCCAAGTGTGCCCTGGGAGGGGTTTCCTTCCCCTTACTGACTTGCCACCTTCATGGTCTAAGGTATATCCCTCACCAATGACAGGAGTGGGACCTAATATGGGACCAGTGAACTATGCTGGAGAGAGAGAGAATAATGTGGTTGGGGGGAAGGGGGTACCCGTGTTTCAGAGCTTGAGGGTGAGACCACATTGCGTACTGGTTGTTAGGGGGATAGCCGGTCGCCTCTTTTCTGTTACCTGCTAATAGCAAACCTGTCCTTAGCCTTGAACCAAGCTAAGATGGGGTCTCAAGACCTGATAGGGGCTTGTGTACCCTGCTTGGTTCTTTAGAGAGAAAGGGGGTCACTTGGGCTAAACAGGGTTGGCTTTTCCATCAATTAACAACTTTAGGGTCACCAGTTATGACGCTCACTAGGAGGACCTTGTATATAGTTGCTGGAGAATTTGGGGAGTTGTGTTTTTTGGGGGGCATGGGGACTACCTTACTAGTCACCCCTTTCACATCTTACTGGTATGCTGATGGTACTTCACCATGACTGGGACCCAGAGTGGGAGGGAGTACCTGGAGGGGGGAATGCATTGCTGGAGGGGTGGTTTACAGTTTGCAGTTAAAATCATACAAAGATCTGTATGCACCTATGTTCTAATGCTGTGATAACACTGACTTTGGGTTTTTCTTTAATGTCTGTCCTTCCATGGCCATGTGTCTTATTTTATGTAATTTGGGGAGTGGGGGGGAAGGCGTTGAGTGTGCCAACCTAGGGTTATATATCATTCTTTAGTCACAGTTAAAGATGACCATGGATAACCAAGCAATCAAAATGGTGACCTGGAATGTAAAGGGAGCTAGAGAGCAACTCAAGAGGTACCAAATTCTTAAACATCTTTTGCTACTCCAAGCCCAAATTATTTTCCTCCAAGAAACCCACCTTCTCTCCCATGGATCTAATTGGTTCTGTAGACAAGGGGTTAATCAAATGTTTTTCCCTTGGGATTCTACCTCAAGTAAAGGGGTAGCAATTCTACTCATAAAAAATGTTGCCTTTCAAACTGAACTTACGATTTCTGACCCACTAAGTATGTTTGTATTGGTCAAAGGTTTTTTAGAAAGGAGTGATATCATTTTGGGGAGTGTATATGGCCCGGTTGGAGGTGATCCTGCCTTTCTCATGGAACTAGCAGACAAGATTGCACCCCTTCTACCGGCTTCCCTTATTTTGGGTGGAGATTGGAATCTCTCTCCTACTCAAGACCTGGACCAGTCGGTCCAGCCTCTTATTATCCCCAACACAGTGAGCCCTTGGGGATTTCTAAGAATTACTGAGTCTATGTGATCCCTGGAGGGTTTTTAACCCTTCTGCTCGGACCTATTCTTTCCATTCATCACTGCACCTTACATCCTCCAGAACTGATTATATACTTACCAGCCTAACCTTACTGCCTGGGATCCTAGAAGAGGGATTAGAACCTGTGGTACTGTCAGACCACGCTGTAGTCTGGCTTCAGTTTACCCCTTCTCTTGATCTAAAGCGTGACTCCATATGGAGGCTTAACACGCAACTTCTTAAAGATGATTTTATTGTTGCAATGATCAAAACCCTAATCCAAAATTTTACGGATTCCAACCATAATTCGGTCCCCCGGGGCAATCATGAATGGTGTGCACGAAAATGTTTTCTCCAAGGAGAATTCCTCTGTATGGCCTCCAAGCGGAAGCGTATCCATGAAACGAAGGTGAAGTAACTACTGGAACGGATACACTCTCTGGAGCAATCCTCATCTCCCTCCTTTCAACCAGACCGTCTGGCCTCCTTGCTTTCCCTAAGGAATGATTATTCGGAAACATTACAAGAAAAGGCTGAATACGCCATTTTAAAAGTTCAATCCACATATATCGAACATGGAGAAAAGGTGGGGTGCTTGCTTACCCTGCATCTAAGAAAGATGAAAAGTTCTGGAGTAATTCAAGCCATAGAAGATCAGGATGGAACTATTCAAACTCACCCCAGAGACATTGCACTGGTTTTCAAGCATTTCTGTTCCAATCTATATGGCCAGAGAGCTGCTTCACCAGCTCCATAAGAGAATGAGGCCTACCTAGCTAAGGTTCCTCTCCCGAGTCTGGAAGATGCTCAGCAGACCTTCCTATCCTCTCCCCTCTCACTGCAAGAGGTAGAACAGGCCATTAGGAGTTTAGCTTTGGATAAATCCCCGGGTCCTGATGGTCTCCTGTCTAATTTTTAAAAATGTTTTTTTAAAGAAATCTCGCCCCTCTTACTCCTTCTCTTTCAATATATTCTTTCAGCAGATTCCTTGGATTCTTCCATTCTCAAGGCAACTATTGTCCTGCTTCCTAAACCAGATAACCCTCCAACCCACCCATCAAGTTATCATCCCATCTCCCTTTTAAACCTTGACCTTAAAATTCTAACAAAAATATTAGCTACAAGAATCAAGAAAGTCTGGTCGCAGCTCCTTAGTCCAGAAAAAGTTGGTTTTCTCCTGGGTAGATCATTATCAGATCATCTATGTAAACTGGCTCACATCTTCCAATCTGCTAAGGTGGCAGCCACTCCTATGGCCCTGATTTCTCTTGACGCTGAGAAGGCATTTGATAGAGTGGATTGGGAGTTTCTTTGGTCGACTCTCAAAAAAATGGTCTTTCCTTCTTTATTCCTCTGCCAGCTTCAAGTAATTTATTCCTCCCCCAAAGCAAGAATCTAATGTAATGGTGTGCTCTCTTCTCACTTCTCCCTTCATTCGGGCACACGTCAAGGTTTCCCCTTATCCCACTTTCTTTTCACTCTTTACCTAGAACCCTTGATCAGACAACTAAAGTTGTCAACTCATATCTATGGCATACCAGTGGGGGACATAGCTCTTGGCCTGTCAATATATGCAGATGACATTCTTTTACACCTCTCACAGCCCTTCAATTCCCTTGAAGAGGTATTCAGAATCATTGAGGAATTCAGCCTCTTCTCCAACTACAAATTGAACTGCAATAAATTCAAAATCTTCCCCTTAAATCACCGTGCACATAGTACTGATTTCTCCCAATTTGGAATGCGCTGGTCACTAAAATCCATTAAATACTTAAGCATTCTCCTAACTACCGACCCGGCACTTACAAAATAACTTAATTTGGTAGACCTTATTTTGACAATCCAACAGGATTTATTAAGATGGAAACTCCTTCCTCTGTCCTTGTGGGGTAGGATCAACATTGTTAAAATGAATATCCTCCCAAGGCTTTTCTACACACTTAATATGCTGAACATATGGCTTCCTCTTGTCTTTTTTCAACATATTCACTCCCTTATTGCCAATTTCATCTGGTTAGATAAATCTCCTAGGCGGTTGTATGCCAAACTGACAGCAAAGAAAGAGTTTGGGGGTCTCCTACTCCCTAACTTCCGTGTATTATTATTGGGCTAATCATCTCCAGAAATGTGGGAAATGGCTCACATCACACTTAGTTCGTCAGGGAGAAGACTACACTCCACTCTGGTTACAAATTGAATCAGACTTGTTCCTCTCATCTACTCTCTCTCTCCAAATGTGGCCTTCTTTGCTTCTTGGAAATCTCTGCCATCTACGATTTGAAATTCAGTAATAGGCTCATCAGTCAAGGTTCTCTCCCAATGATAAACTTCCCTCCATAAATCTTCTGTCAGAGACCTTGCCCGGCCAATTTTGACTAACTCTAATCTGTAGGATTGATGGAAACACTCTATCTGATGAATGTATCCCACAGCTACAGGGCAGAAAAGTCTCAGACCTTTACCCGTCAGGGGCCTTGCTCTCCTCACCTGAGATTTTAGCAATGTTTCACATTCCCTACGTTATGTCTTTAAGGTCTTTCAGTTGAGACATCTGCTGTTAAAACATTTTGTTCTTGCCCCTGAACTATCTGCGCTCAAGGACTTAATGAACCAGATACAGAACCTAGCCAGTCAACCTCATGGTGTTGCTTCATTATATAGTTTTCTCCTCTCCTCTTTCTTAGAGGGCTCCAAGATCTGGGGGCATCTCCTACCAGAGAACACATTTAATTAGGCACACATATGGAAAGACCTACATATATATAATACCCAGGATATATTGAGGCTCAATCAATATCAAATACTAAACAATATTTATACTCCCATCAAATTGGCCAAAACTGGCCAGCTCCCATCTCCGGCCTGCACAAGATGTGGCAAAGAGGAAGGGACTCTTCTTTATGTTTTCTGGGATTGTGAGAAGGTGGCACCTCTATGGGATGTGATCAAAACCCATATCGACCCACTTCTAGGATTAGATGGGCTACTCACCCCAGCAATTTGTATCATAGGTGACCATGCTCAAATCGGGGTCAAGAAAAGAAGGCACCACATTTCACTCATTTCTATGGCAGTCAAGAAATTGGTCCTCAAACATTGGATTGAACAATCTCTCATGTCTCACAAAGAATGGTTACATGAACTGTTCTTCTATCTAAGGGCTGAACGTATGATTGCGAGTATCTGTAAAAAACCTCATTCATTTGGTCATAAGTGAGGCAAATTATATGCTCTATACCTGAATCTACCTCCAGGATAGTTTCTCTGGCTTCCCATTTTATCTACATACATATGCAAGTCTTGAGATCTCTTTGTCTTTACTACTGATCAAATGGCATACTCCCAGGGAGGGAAGGAGGTTGGTTAAGGAGGGAGGGGGTTGGCTGGCCCTGTGGCACTGAGGGTTGAGGTGCTGGACACCACACCTCGTGCCATGCCGGCGACCCAGGTTCAGGAATGAGCCGGGGCTGCAGGGGGTCAGCAGGGGAGGGAAGAGATCTAGCATCCAGAGGACTGCTCTCTCTTCCCGGGGGTGGGTTCGGGGTGCGCTCACTCTTGGAGTGACCTCTGGTGGTGGCTAGGGGATCGCCGATTGTAGCAGCATGGCATATGCCTGGGGGCAGAGCCACAGCAATTTGTTACCTTGCTGGCCAGGCTCCGCAGGGAGAGGGAAGGGAAACACGGGAAAAAAAGAGATAAAAACCCCATACCTGGGGATAGACAAAGGCATCTCACCTGCCCAAAGCCCACACCTCCAATTCTGGGCTATCTCCTCTCTGCAGGGCCACTCATGTGCCGGGCACTTTCCCCTATAGATAGAGCACCCTGGTTGGATAGGGTGGCCCTACCTCTGGAGGGTTCAGACCCGGAGGTGGTGCTTGGTGGCACAAGGGAAAAGGACTAATCATGAAGGAGGATAGAGGCTGGGTAGCCCAGAGGTTGCTGGAAGGAGTTCTTCAGGAATGGAGATAAATAAAAGTTAAAAAAAAAAAAAAAGGAGGGAGGGAGGGGTAGGAGGGTGGGTGGGTTAGGAGTCTGGGAGAAGGGGATGGGGAAGGGTGAGGGGAGGAGAAGGGGTAGGGGTAATTTTGTTATGTTACTTCCTATTAACTGCATTATGAATGCAAGTGTACCTGAAAATCTCAATAATGCTCTTTTAATAAAGAAAAAAGAAATATTAGAGATAGCACAGCTTTAAGAGAATGTGCACCTCCTGTAAGTGTGCTTGCTTTTGAGCCAGTCTCCTCTTGTATGTGCTGCTGAATGGAAGTAAAAAGAGAAGGCATAGATTTTAGTGTGGCATGGTTTTCTTACTACCAAGACCCCTGTGTGTTTAAGGTACTTATTCTCGGCCACCAAACTCAACAAACTGGTGACGTCGGATGGTGAACATTTTAATAGCTCCAGCTTACTGAATTACACCATTTTGTGACTTTCTGCATTGGAGGCAAGCAAGCAGTTTGGAACACTGCAATATCATGACAACTTCAGCCAGCTTTGAAATGTTTACAGGAATGGACTGGGACACATGGTCCCGATGGTTTGATCAGTGGTTATTACTTAATCCTGCCATACAAGCTGCTAATGATGAGAAACAGGATAAGCTTATTCAAGCTGCTTTTTGTACTTTCTTGGGGAGTGAAACCTTCAAACTTTTATGCAGTCTGTGTGCACCAGACCGGCCAGAGGATTTGTCATATCAAGAGATAAAGGCTAAATTGAATGCACAATACAGTTTAACAGCTTTTCCAAGGGCTGAACATTATAAATTCTGCAGTTACCACCAGAAACTAGGTCAGTCATTACAATCGTATTTGGCTGAGATCAAACACTTAGCTCTCACGTGTGAGTGGAGCAGGGAGCATCTTGAATCTAATCTAGCTGGTAAGTTTGTTATGGGGTTGAATAATGAACATCAAATTTAGCAATTACTTTCTGTAAGTGTCAGGAAGTCTACTGAGGAACTTTTACATCTGGCAAAAATGTATGAGGCTACAGAAAATGAAGCACATGCTAAGACGGACACTAAAAATGCAGTACAAGTAGCTGCAGTAAACCCCAAATTGAAACAGCTCAAACCTAAGTCTAAGCCACTGTTTTCAAAGAAAAATTCAACCACTCCACCTAAACTGCATGTCCAGTACAAATGTGCATCATGTGGGTTGTCTTAGCATAGCAGGGACAAGTGCAAATTCAGAGAAGTTCAGTGCATGCATGTAAATGTCAGGGGCATATTGCTAAGGTTTTCAGGAGCAAGAGAACCTTGGTAGTCAGTTCAGAGAGCCCAGACAGTGTGGTGGTTTCTGTTGCACCACAAATGCAGACTAAAGATGTTCCTCCTTTCTATGTGTTACTTCAGTTGCCGCAATTGAGGCATCAGTTGCGTTTAATGGTAGACTCTGCTTCTCCAGTTACTTTTATTAACCATCAGACATGGTCTGATCTGGATAAGCCACCATTGCCTCCTTGTAATAAGTTGCTGCATGCATTTGAAGGGCAACCAATTCAGCCACTGGGCTCGTTTACCACGTTGGTATGCAGGACTGTTTCTCCTGGTACACCTTTAACTTTTCTGGTTTCAATAAAGGGTGTCAACATTTTGGGCAAAGATGCCCAGTTTCTCCTAAACATCCATGTTGATCCAGCAGATTTTGGCCTACTTGCTGCTTTCCAGGTACCACAAAGCAGTAATCCACCCAAGCTTGGGGAGATTTCAGACATGTATCCAGAGTTGTGGAAAGGCCTGGGATGTTGCACAACAGCTAAAGCCAAGCTAGTTACAAAGCCTAATGCAGTCCCTAAGTTTTGTAAACCATGGAGACTCCTTTTTGCCTTTAAACTGGTCATTGGGGCAGAATTGGACAGACTGGAAAAAGCGGGCGTGCTGGAAAAGGTTTCATGTTCCGATTGGGCCACTCCAATTGTGGTGGTATCTAAACCAGGTGGTAAGGTTCGAATATGTGGAGATTTTAAGGTGACGCTTTATCCAGTACTTAGCATAGGACTGGATACTTTGCACCAAGAGATTCAACGCATGGTTTGAAGGACTGGTGCAGAGCAGAGGGATTTGACTTCATTGGGAACTGGGGGTTCACCTGGAGGGATGTAGGCCTATATGGGGGCAATGGTCTGCATCTATCCAGGGGGGAGCCAGGATCCTCAGTGAGAGGTTTAAGTGTTTCATTGGCAAGCATTTAAATTAGCCAAGGGGGGTGGCATAAGAAAGCAGGATGAAGAAAACAGCCCCCCCCCACAGAATGAAATAGTCAGTAAAGAAAGACCCTAAGGTTGAGAAATTGCCAAAGATACCTAAAACCAGAATAGGTAAAAGGGCAGAAATAAGTCAGAATGGGGGTAAGGACAGGAAGGGTTTGGCAGAAAGCAATGGGATAAAGAGGGTAGCCATTAGCAAAGAAGGAAGCAAAGACTAGAAGGCCATGTGCACAATTGCCCATAGCAGGAGAAATAAAATCCTAGACCTAGTGGCCATGATGACCGAGGTGGACCTGGACATTGTTGCTATTACTAAGACATGGCTTATGGGGAACCATGACTGGGAGACGGTCATATCAGGATACACTATATTCAGGAGGGACAGTGTGGGTAAAATGAGAGGAGGAGGAGTGGCCATCTATGTAAGGGAGGGAAATAAAGCAACTGAGGTACACAGAATGCAGGAAGAGGTGGTGATACTGTGGGTCATCCTGGAGATGGGAAATGGCACTGCCATTCATAATGGTGTAACCTACAGACCTCCAGTACAAGGGGAAGAGCTGGACAGGGTACTCATAAAAGCCATCCACAAAATGACAGCCAAAGAGGAAGTACTGCTGGTGGGAGACTTCAGTCTGCCAGATGTTGATTGTAGCAACCAGGTGGTAGTCACTGTCAGGAGCAGAGACATCCTGGACACCCTGCAGGAGGCATGTCTCAGGCAGCTAGTGGTAGAGCCCACCTGAGAAGTAGCAACTTGGGACAGGTACTCACCAACAGGGACTGAATTACAGAGGTAAAGGTGGGTGACAACCTGGGATCAAGCGATCATAGTACGGTATGGTTCAAATTGAGAACAATGGAGGATTCAAACCACACGAAAGCAAGGGTCTTAGATTTTAGGGGGGCCAACTTTGCAAAGATGAGAGATTGTCTTGGAAAATCACTGGAAGGGAAGGAGAAAGGGGGAGGGGTAAAAGAGCAAGGCGTGAATCTTGAGGAAACCATAACAGAGGCAACAAGCCTTTGCATTAGGCAAGTAAGCAAAACAAAGAGAAAGAAAAAAACACTATGGTTCTCAAAAGGAGTGACTGAGAAAATTGGCGGAAAGGGTGGCATTCTGGACATACAAGGAAACACAGAGGGAGAAAGACAGGGAACTGTATCTGGAGAAACAGAGGGAGGTGGGGAAAGCATTCAGGAGTGCAAAGGAACAAATGGAAGAAAAAATAGCCCAGGCAATAACAAAAGGGAACAAGAACTTTTTCAGATCCATTAGCAAAAGAAGAAAAACTAAGGGTGGGATTGTGAGACTAAAAAAGCAAGAAAGGGAGTGTGCAGAGGGGGACAAAGAAAAAGCAGAAATAGTGAACAAATTGTTTTGCTCAATATTCATGGAAGAAGAGGAAGGGGAGGGCCCACAGTTAGGTGTCAGAAGCACCACTGGAAGGGAACGGGACACCAGCAGATTCACAGAGGAGAAAGTCCTAAAGGAACTCACAAAGCTGAAGGTGGACAAGGCAATGGGGCTGGATGGAATACATCCCAGAGTATTAAAAGAACTCAGGGAGATGCTGGCAGTACCACTGATAGCCCTGTTCAACAGATCACTGGAAACAGGTATGGTACCAAAGAACTGGAGGAGAGCAAATGTAGTCCCTCACCACAAAAGTGGGAGCAGGGAGGAAGCTGGCAATTACAGGCCAGTCAGCCTAACATTAGTGGTGGGGAAACAAATGAAATCACTACTAAAAGAAAGGATTGGGATATATCTTGAAGCCAGCAGATCACAGGCTCTGAGGCAGCAGGAGTTCACTGTGGGTAGGTCTTGTCAGAATAATCTGATAGACTTCTTTGACTGGGTGACTAGGGAAGTTGATCGGGGGGGCAGTGGACGTGGCCTACCTGGATTTCCGCAAAGCCTTTGACACTGTCCCACATAGGAGGCTTGTAAACAAGCTGGGCAGCCTGGGGGTAGGACCCGGGATGATAAACTGGGTCAGAAACTGGCTGAGCTATAGGACACAGAGGGTGCTGGTGAGCGGAGTCCAATCCGAAGAGAAGGAGGTGACCAGCAGGGTCCTGCAGGGATCAGTGCTGGGACCAGTCCTCTTTAATGTCCTTATAAGCGACATTGCAGAAGGACTGGAAGGGAAGGTATGTCTCTTTGCTGACGACACGAAAATCTGCAACAGGGTTGACACTCCAGGAGGGGTGGAGAAAATGAAAAAGGACCTCAGCAGGCTTGAGGAGCGGTCAAGGGTGTGGCAGCTAAGATTCAATACAAAAAGGTGCAAGATCATGCACTTGGGGCACAGAAATGCAGGAGAGGCGTACGTGATTGGTGGGGGGGGGGATACTGACAGCCACCGAACAAGAAAGAGACCTGGGAGTGATCATATCTGATGACCTGAAGGTTACAAAACTATGTGAAGAGGCAGTGAGGAGAGCCAGTGAAATGCTGGGATGCATAAGGAGAGATATCTCTAGGAAAAGGAAGGAGGTGATGGCACCACTGTACAGAACATTGGTGAGACCTCATCTAGAGTACTGTGTCCAGTTCTTGAGGCCGCATCTCCAGAATGACATAGAGTAGAAATGGTCCTGAAAAGGACAACAAAAATGATGCAAGGACTGCACCAGAAGCCATGTGAGGAAAGACTAGAGGACCTCAATATGTATTTCTTGAAAGAAAGGGGAGATGTGATAGAGACTTTCAAATACCTCAAAAGGTATACACAAGGTGCAAGAGGGTAGCATCTTTCAGAAAAGAAGATGTTCAGGATTAAGGGGCCAAGATATATGAAGGGGGGGAAATGCGGGGATAATATGAGGAAGTATTTTTCCACGGAAAGGGTGGTAGATGCATGGAAAAGCCCACCTACGGAGGTTGTGGGGGCAGAAATGGTGGAGGAATTAAAAAATGCATGAGATAGACTTAAGGGAACCCTAGCAACAGAAAAGAGAGGGTAAGATGCAGATTTAGGATCTACGGTATCTGAAACAGGCAGAGAAATGGGCAGACTAGGTGGGCCAAGCAGTCCTTATCTGCCATCAGATTCTATGTTTCTGTGTTTTTAAGGGCTATCTGTTTTTATATGGCAAATGACACTACCGTACCCTAACTAGCTTTTATATTATATTATCCATTTGTGCCATTTAGCATGAGGCAAAGTAGAGGAACTGAAAGGGCAGAGCAAACAAGAGAAGAGAAAAAAGGGGGGTTCTGTTGGTCACTATCCTGACAGAACAAGGGGAGGACAGGACAGTACAGCAGAAATACAGAATGCTATTGCAACAGGCTCCAGGAAGAATAGTTAGAATCAGAGTCCCTGTAATACTCCAGGTAGGACTACTAGCCCTACCATAGACTGCATGAGAAGCCATATGAGGAAAAACTGCGGGATCTCAACATGTGCTCCATGAAAGAGAGGACAGCGAGAGGGGACATGATTGAGACCTATAAGTACCTCACAGGGGTGAACATGCTGCAGGTGGGTTGTCTCTGTCAGAGGAAGGAATGCAGCAGAACATGGGGCATGCAGTGAAGCTACAGAGTGTACAGAGGGGCTGTTCAAAGTAAGGGAGGGGAGGGCCACCAGGGGCCATGATATGAGACTGGAGGGGGAAGGTTCAGGAGGGAGATGAGGAGACACTTTTTTACAGAGAGGGTGGTGGCTGGGTGGAATGCGTTACCTGCAGAAGTGGTATCCAGTAGAACAGTGGACTGCTTCAAAAGGGGATGGGACAGGACAAGGGGGAGGGTTAATGAAAGGGAAGGGTGGAAGGGAGGGGCAACTGCAGAATAAGGGGTGCTAGCTGCAAATTCGAGCAGACTTGATAGACCTCTAGAACTTTATCTGCTGGCAAATTTCGTATGTTCGTAAGCTGGGGTGGGGATGTTTAAAAGGGATTTGAGGAACTACTTCTTCATGGAGAGAGACATGGATGACTGAAACAGCCTATTGGCAGACGTTGTGGGGGCTAAGACTGTAGGAAGCTTCAAGCAAGTACGGGACAAGCACAGTGGAAAACTAGTTAGTAGAAAGGGAGGATAGAGGATGGCAGTGACCAAGAAGAGTCAGAGGTTTCAGAATAGGCAGGGAAAATCGGGGCAGACTAGATGGGCCAACTGGTCTTTTTCTGCCAGCAAACTCTGTTTCTATGTTACGCAGTCTAGGGCCAGATCTCACATAGCCCTTCCGTAACTGCCACTTTGCTCTACAGGACTCGGGGGGGGGGGGGTTGTGGTCAGGAGGGCAGGCTGCCTGAGGCTGCTGCTAGAGTGCAGTCAGCTGGGTTGGCTCCAGGTGCAGGCTTGTAGTCTGGGTCCCATCTTCCCTGATGCGAATAGGAGAAATATAACTAACTGAGTTTCGCTGCAGCTGTGGCAGAGTTTCTAAATGGACTAGTGATGTGCTGCTGTTCACTGAGAATATCTGATGGAGACTTTTTTCTTAACAGACTGGTAATGGACCGTCACACATAGCAAGTGGATTTACACCCTGTGGAACTTTGGCATCTCATGATCTGTGGGACATTCTTTGTCTACCTTCCTGTGGACTATTTGAGGGCAATATAGGGACCTGTTTTAAAATATTTAACACCTATCCATACTGTCCCTTGTTATGTTTGGAGGGGATGGGCCTGGAGCCATAAGGGGTGGGGGCCTGTTTTTCTACTGTTGTTCACAAACTTTTTCGTTATTGTGGGAGAAGGGGTCTCTCTATTGCCTCTCTAGACAGTAAAAGAGCTACACGGAGTGACATGGCCTCAGGTGTCATAACTAACCCTTATACAGCTTACTCCAAGGTCTAGCCAGGGCAACATGATAGCCGAATGAACGCACCTACTGTACCTGATGAAGTTGCCACCTACATTCACTCGAGAAAACAGATCCATTTGCAGGTTCTCATATCACTTGACTATCAGGATCCCTGCCTTGGGAGTCAGTTTTGTTTATAAAGCTTGTCAATTTTTACGATTATCACAGTTGCCAGTTGGCATAATAGTTACTGTTATTTATCAAAGTATTGGGCCTTGGTTCAGTTTCTTTCTGTTTATCAACATGGGATGTGCATTGAAATGCTATGGGACAGGAAGGCTGCTTAATGCTACAGGTCATGGTTTGCAAGGACTTATGGTTGGGAGAGATTGGCTGTGACACTTTGAGCCACGTTTACATGGGAAATGAAAGTAAATGTCTTTTGGGGAAACTTATTCTTATGCTGGTATGACAGCCAGTAATCTTACTATATTATTTTTAAACGTCAATGGGCTACACCATAGAAACATAGAAACAAAGAATTTGACGGCTGATAAGGACCGCTTGGCCCACCTAGTCTGCCTATTTCCCTACCTAATGGATAAGCTGCAGATCCTAGTTAACCAACAGCCTACTTCCTCCTACCCCCCACTAGAATTGTCTTATGTCTGTCCCATGCATTCTTGAATTCCTCCATGGTTTTTGACTCTATGACCTCCTCAGGAAGGCTGTTCCATGCATCTACAACCCTCTCTGTGAAAAAATACTTCCTCACTTTACCTCTGAGCCATCCCCCCTCTATCTACAAATTGTGCCTCCTTGTTCTTGCACATCTCTTTTTTTGAAAGATGCTACCCTCTTGGACTTTGTTGATTCCCTTGAGGTATTTGAACGTCTCTATCATGTCCCCCCTCTCCCTCCTTTCCTCAAAGCTATACATCTTAAGCTCCTTTAGTCTTTCTTCATATGTCTTCTGGTGCAGACCCTGCACCATTTTGGTTGCCCTCCTCTAGACAGCCTCCACCCTGTCTATGTCTTTGCGGAGATGGGGTCTCCAGAACTGTACACTGTATTCCAGATGTGGTTTTACCAACTGCCTGTACATAGGGCCAACAACTTCCTGTTTTCTACTGGTGATGCCTCTCCCTATGCATCCCAGGATCTCCCCAGCCCTCCTTACTGCCTTCTCACATTGCTGGCACACCTTTAGGTCATCTAATATGACTACCGCCAGGTCCCTTTCCATTTTTGTTGTTGTCAGTATCTCACCCCCCATTGTGTACTCTTTCCCTGGGTTTATGTTTCCCAGGTGCATTACTTTGCACTTCTTTGCATTGAATCTAAGCTGCCATACATTTGACCATTCCTCCAACATTGCCAAGTCCCTTTTCATCCTTTCCACCCCACCTTGCGTATCGACCCTGTTGCAGATCTTTGTGTCATCTGCAAAGAGACATACCTTCCCCTTTAGTCCCTCTGCAATGTCACTTATAAAGACATTAAAAAGGACCGGCCCCAGTATTGAACCCTGCGGTACCCCACTAGTAACCCTCCTTTCTTCACTGTGGACTCTGTTTACTATTACCCTCTGTATCCTGTTGTCCAGACAGTGTTTTACATAGGCTACCACCATGGGACCCACTCCCAGGCTGGCTAATTTGTTTATTAATCTTTTGTGCGGGACTGTGTCAAATGCCTTGCTAAAGTCTAGGTAGGCCATGTCAACAGCCCCTCCCTGGTCTACTACTTTGGTCACCCAGTCAAAGAAATCAATTAGATTTGTTTGACATGACCTTCCTGCTGTGAATCCATGCTGCCTTGGGTCCTGTGCCCCACTGGCCTCTAGGTACTCAACAATTCTTTCCTTCAGAAGTGATTCCATCATTTTCCCTACCACTGAGGTCAAACTGACAGGTCTGTAGTTTCCTCCCTCTGTCTTGCTCCCATCTTTGTGAAGGGGAATCACATCTTCCCTTCTCCAGTCCTCAGGTACCACACCATCCTCCCATGATTTATCAAAAAGGGTAGTCAGTGGTGTTACTAGTTCTTCCCTTTGTTCTTTTAGAATTCTGGGGTGAATCCCATCAGGCCCCATTGCTTTATCCACCTTCAGTTTTAAGAGTTCTTTCAGAACCCTTTCTTCTGTGAAATGACTAATATCAACCCCCCTATCCGGAGTGCTTCTATTGACTGGATTAGGACTCTCCTCCTGCTTTTCCATTGTGAATACTGAGCAGAAATATTCATTCAGTATCCCTGCTTTTTCACTGTCGCTCTCTGCCCAACCACCTTCCTCTTTATTCAGCCTCAGTATCCCTGCCTTCGTCTTTCTTTGCTCCCCAGTGTACCTATAAAAGGTTTTATCCCCCTCTTAACCAAGTTGGCTATCTTTTCCTCAGTTTGGGCCTTTGCTATTCTGACTGCCTTCCCCACTTCCTTCTGCTTTAACTGGTACAGTTCTCTGTCCTGCTCCTTCTGTGTTTCCTTATACTTCCTGAATGCTATCTTTTTCTCCCTTACCTTCCCCGCCACTTCTTTTGAGAACCATAGTGTTTTTTTCTTTCATTTTGATTTGTTTATTTGTTCACACAAAGGCATGTTGCCTATGTGATGGCAGTTTTGATGTTTTCCCATTGTTGCTCCACCCCACCTTCTTGCCTGTTTGCTAGTGCTTTTCTGAGGCACTCTCCCATTTTGACAAAATCAGCCCTCCTGAAGTCCAATACCTTCACTTTTCTGTGGCTTGACTCTACAGCTAAGTTTATCGTGAACCACACTGTTTGGTGGTCGCTTTAACTGGTACAGTTCTCTGTCCTGCTCCTTCTGTGTTTCCTTATACTTCCTGAATGCTATCTTTTTCTCCCTTACCTTCCCCGCCACTTCTTTTGAGAACCATAGTGTTTTTTTCTTTCATTTTGATTTGTTTATTTGTTCACACAAAGGCATGTTGCCTATGTGATGGCAGTTTTGATGTTTTCCCATTGTTGCTCCACCCCACCTTCTTGCCTGTTTGCTAGTGCTTTTCTGAGGCACTCTCCCATTTTGACAAAATCAGCCCTCCTGAAGTCCAATACCTTCACTTTTCTGTGGCTTGACTCTACAGCTAAGTTTATCGTGAACCACACTGTTTGGTGGTCGCTTGTTCCCAGATGGCTACCCACTTCAAGATCAGAGATCCTCTCTCCATCCCCATTTGAGAGTACCAGGTCTAAGATTGCTCCCTCTCTAGTAGGTTACAAAACTAGCTGTCTGAGCCATCAAGAATGGCCCTGCTCTTGGATGTGGCTGCAGCAAAGTTGCTCCAGTTAACATCTGGCATATTCAGGTCCCCCAACAGCAATATCTCACCTTTCTCTGCCATCCCAAGGATGCCTTCTATCATTTCCTTGTCCATTTCCTCCCCCTGAGATGGGGGTCTGTATTCAACCCCTGTGCTGATTGTGGAGCCATTTCCAGCCTCCAGGGTGACCCACAGTGCCTCCTCTCCTCCCTGTTTACCCTTTAGTTCTGTTGCTTTGATCCCTTCCCTTACATAGAGAGCTATTCCTCCTCCTCTTCTTCCCTCCCTGTCCCTCATGTAGATTGTGTATCCTGGTATGTTGACATCCCAGTCATGGTTCTCAGTGTACCATGTTTCTGTGACTGCCGCAATATCCAGGCATCCCTCTTCCATCAAGGCCACCATTTCAGGGAGCTTTTTACCTAGACTACGGGCATTGGTACTAGTTACCCTCTATTTTTTTCTGGCTTTATTTCTTTTTGCCCCATCTCTGTCCTTACTGCCTTTGTCTTTTTCTTCATTTACCCCTGCCCTTATCCTATTGACTGCTCTGTCTTGGTGTTTACCTCACTAACTACCCTGATTTTGGGACGGGGCTAGGATTTCCCCTTCTCCTTTTCAGTGCCTTCCCCCCTTGGCTAATTTAAATGCTTGCCAATGAAGCATTTAAACCTATCACCTGGGATCCTAGTTCCCCCTCCAGGATAGATGCAGACCATCCTGGTTCCCCCTCCAGAATAGATGCAGACCATCCTGGTTCCCCCTCCAGAATAGATGCAGAGCATCATGCCTGTATAGGCCTGCATCCCTCCAGGTGGAGCCCCAGTCCCCAATGAAGCCAAATCTCTGAGCTCTGCACCAGTTTTTCAACCAGTCATTGAATCCCATGGTGCGGAGTACCCTAGCCTCATCCATGCCATAGACAGGTAGCACACCATCCTGTTAAGAGGTCTAAAGTGATGAGGTATTTGAGTTAGTAGGGGCCGGCATTATTTCTTTGCAAAAAAACACATCTGGATGGGGAGGAAAGTGCTAAACTCATGGGGCCGGATTTTAAAATGCCCTGCAGATGCCACATGCCCCTGGTGTGCCGAACATATGGCGCAGGGGGCTTGCGGCATTCTTTTGGTGCCGATCGTGATTCTAAGACAGGTGCACCAAATGCTGCAAGTTAGTCCAGCTACCCTCTGGTCTAACTTGTGCCATTTGGGGGACCCTTTTTATGGGGCTTGCACCAAATCTGTGGTGCAAGCTGCCGTAAATTGCAAAAACTGTTGCAACTGTGCTCCATGTACTAAAATTGGGTGCAGTTGCATCAAAGGAGTCTGGTGCAGTTGCGCCAGACATTGGGGTTGATGCAGGGCTTGATGCAAGTCCTGCACCAACCTATGAAAATCAGGCCTAAGAAGTTTGGATATACCCACCAAGACTACTCTGTGCATGACTCAGGGATGAGAAGGAGAAACACAATATTAATTTCCCCTTCAGTTCTCCTTGAAACATGAAAACTTAGAAATACAGACTTGCCAGCATATAAGAACTGCTTGCTCCACCTAACCTGCCCAGTTTTCCCCTGTCTATAATGTTACCACAGAATCTACCTGATCTCTGGCTACTCCTCACCACCCCCTCTTTCCTGCTAAGATCCTTTGTACCTATCAATTGCATGCTTGAAGTCCATTGCTGTTGTCATCCTACCACCTTCACTGGTAAACTGTTACAGGCACCAACCACTCTTTCAGTGAAAAAGTACTTCCCCATGTCTCTCCAAACCCGCCATCCTCATTGTATGCCCTCTTTTCCCAGTGTACCTTTTCTTCTGAAAAATACTCCTCTACTGTACCTTGTTCACCTGTGTGAGGTACTTATAGGCCTCAATCATGATCCCCCTCTTCCTCCACTCTTCCAGGGTGTACATATTGAGATCTCTTAGTCTCTCCTCATAGTGCTTTTGGTGCAATCCATGCACTATTTTAGTTGCCCTCCCCTGGACCACCTCCACCCTACCAATGTCCTCACGGAGATGTGGTCTCCAGAACTGGACACAGTACTTCAGGTGGGGTCTTACTAACGACTGATACAGTCATGGCAACACCACCTGTCTCCTTCTGCTGGTGATTTCCCTCCATGCACACCCCAGCATCCCACTGGCCTTACCTACTGCCTTTTCACGCTGCTTTTTTCTTACCCAGTTTACCACCTTGGGTTCCACCCCTAAACTGTCTAGTTTCCTTCTAATCCTCCTATGTGGTATGGTGTCAAAGGCCTTGATGAATTCTAAGTAGGCCACATCCATTGCCCTACCTTGATCTATTTCCCTGGTCATTCAGTCAAAGAAATAGATCAGGTTACTGTAACATGACTCCCCTCCCCCATGAATCCATGTTTTCTCAGGTCTTGTAACCAACTTGATTCAAGATACTTCACTAGCCTTTATTTTAATAGAGTTTCCAATAACGTATCCACCACTAATGTGAGAGTGATCAGCCTATAGTTGCCAGCCTCCTCCCTGCAGTTGCTGCTGTTATGGAGCAGGACTACTTTTGCCCTCCTCCAGTCCTCTGGAACCACTCCTGTTTGCAGTGAGTTGTTGAATAGGGCTGTTGGAGGTGCAGCCAGTACTTTGAAGAACAAGAGGTTACACAGGATACAGAGGGGAGTTATTTACTGGAATGGGGTAAGATAAGAATGGAACAAGTAACTGCATTTAATATAGATGCCCCCCTGAAGACACCCAAGACATTTTTGTTAATTAATTGACTTGTTAGTCACTAAAGCAGCAGGAATGGTTTTACTGGGAGGAGACTTGATCTGATTTTCAACCCAGCCTTGGGTACTACGAACAGGAGGAGAACTCAACTTTCCAGAGAACTGTGGTACCTGAGGGGGAAATTATCTAATCTTGGATACTCTGATATTTGGTGAACAAAATACCGCAAAGCAAGACAATACACATTCTACTCAGACCTTCATAGAGAGTACTCTGAGTGACTGTATTTTGTAAAAAAGAATCTACATCAAAGGTGCGTTCCTTGGAGATCCTGCCCATCAGTATTTCAGATCATGGACCACTTAAATTGCACATGGATTTGGAATTTAAAAAGAAACACCAGATTTGGTACTTGTATTCTGCTAGCCTCCTGTCTGAGCAGGCCAGAGATGAGATTTGAGACTCTATTAAGAAAACAATCACATTGAACACCTCTATGAAATTACTCCGATGATCTTGTTAAACACTAGCAAGACAACACTGAGGGGAAGCTGATTGCCATTTGTGCATACCAGCATAAGCAATGCTTACAAAGGCAGGTGATGCTTGAGAATTGGTTGCACCACAAGCAACAGGCATATGCACTTGGGGACCCACAGCATGGAAACTCATTAAAGGAACAAAGGTGGAATTGAAAGATTTAGCCAGTTATTTTACAGAAATGATATTGCCCAAAATAAGGCAGAGATACTAAGAAGGTGAAGGTAAAGTATCTAAGTTGTTAGCATTTCTGCTTTGTCAGCAGGAATCCAGATTTCAGGTTGCCAAGATTGCCCACCCTGATATCAGATGGAGAGTCACCACAATGGAGAAATAGGGGAAGCTTCTACAACTTACTACACCAAGTTGTATGAAGACTCATGGAAAGATGCAAATGATACCATGGCAGTGTTCTTGGGTGAGCAAACCTTGCTGTGCTTAACAGAAAAGCAAAATAGCCTATGAGTGGAGTCCATGTCCATGGATGAGTTACTGCTGGCAGTTTTACAGTTGTAGGCAGATAAAAGTCTAGGAGCAGATGGCTATACCTGTGAATAAGTATAAGACTTTCAAAGAAGTGCTCACTACTCCATTACTGAAAGCATTTAATGATATATTGTAAAAGGGGCATCTCCCCCACCTGCCACATGGCATCAAGCACTAATTTCAGTCATTCCAAAGGAGGTAAGGATCTTTCTGTTTTTTTCATTCACATAGACCAATATCAGTCCTCTGACTGGACTATACATTATACACAGCGATATTGGCATGAAACTTGAGAATATCATGCCATCAACGAGCAGTGTAGATCAGACTGGCTTCACAAAAGGGGTGTCATACAAGATAATATTAAAAGGACACTGCATTTAAAGAATCAGATTTGCAAGTCACAGACAGTAATCCTTCTAGTGGGGGTGAACGCTAAAAAAGTGTTTGACAGGGTGGCCTGGCCCTATCGATTCAAGACCATGTGAAAATGTGGCTTTCACTAACAGTTTATAAACCTCCTGCATGGTATTTATGGTTCCCCTAGGCAATTATAAAGGTAAATTGGCATATAGCTCCTAGGTTTAATCTGCAATGAGGGACACTGCAGGGGTGTCCACTTTCTCACCTGCTCTTCACCCTTTACATCAAACCATTAGCTCAAGATATCGGAGAAGACCACAAGATCACTTGGGTATCAGGCAGTATAAACTGAGTTTTTTTGTGGACAATGTATTGGTCTACATGACAAATCTGAACAATCTATAGCAACACTGATGGACTTATTTGAGGAATTTGCACTCCACTATGATCCTCCACAGGTTTTTAGACAAAAATACACTTTGAAATGGGGCAAATCTACTGCTAAATATCTGGAGGTTATCCTCTCAACTTGGCCGATCTTCCCCAGAAAACTTTCACCTACTGAAAAAAAAACTCAGACATGTACAGACGTGAATCTTGCTCCATCTTGATCTTATTTACAGAGACCAAGCTGTTGGAATTAATCTGCTACCCTGCCTTTTCTACCTATTTCAAACACTACTTATCAGGAAGCTCTCCCAGATATTTCTTCAGTGGAATTCTATGATATAGCTGTTCCTATGGGGGGGGGAACATCACCAAGTACTGTTCAGAACATTGACCTTGCAGAAGGAGAAGGGGGGCCTATATTTATCTGCCTTAGATAGGTACTACTGGCAGCTCAAACCAGGACATGTGTATTGGTGCGATCTCTCCTGCAGAGCAAGACAGACGAAGTGCGTTGGATGTTAATCAGAGGACCTCCCACCTGAATTTCTATTCAGTTTGTCCTTGTGATGGGATTCAGATCCTAGTTATAAAGACTAGACGTGTACCCTAATAGAACTGTGGCAGAAATTATGCAAACAATATGTAATGCAGAACCACGTCATGCTCCGGAGGAGGTTCCTGACTGATGATCACTTTTTTAATGGTACGCATGGACGATGGGTTTAAAAGGTGGGACAGAATGGGGATCTCTGCCCTGTCACAGCTCTTATAGGATAGTCCAGTCAAGGCATTTGTCTGAATCCAGAAATAATGTGGCATTGGCAAAAGGGACTTCTACTAATATCTACAACTCAGGCACTATGTTAAGCCATTGACTGATTGGCTTAGGGCGTTTGAAACACCCCAGAACCTAATGAACTTGTTGGTGGAGGCAACTTCTGGTAATGTCAGTATTAGCCTTATATCCAGACTTTGTAGGATACTTTTTGAAATGTCAGAATACAGCACAGGCTATCTTTTACTGAAATGGCTAGGACACCTACTGTACAACTGTTGATACCACAGACGTTAGGTCATAATATGTGTATCAATCAGTGTAAAACTACTAGTTCACCTAATAGGCAGGAAAACACTTGGAAACATGCAGCAACACCCAATATTTTAACATTCCAGACAAACAAGCCAAGTACTATACAATGATTAATGGAGACTGCTGGAGAAATTATGGCGAACCTACTGTAAGTGGTCCTGCCCTAAGATTATACCCTTTTGGTTAGCTTGTTTGCAAGAGATTGAACTGATAATCAAATTGATAATGGGGGTTTCATGTCCAGAGAACCCAAGATATACCATCCTGGGGGCAATTGTCTGAGGATGCAAACTGAAGCACAAGAAAAGATTATGAGCCACATTGATGGTGGCTGTATAAAAGGTAACAACCATGAGATGGTTGATGGACATCCGACCAAGAATATCAGATTGGCAGGAGTTGGTTATTGAACTGTATCATTTGGAAAAACTTAAACGTCAATAGCTTTTACCAGCCAAAGTTTTTACAAAGCAAATTTTGAACAGCATTTGGTCCGACTGGGTGCACCATATAATGGCTTAGACTTTGATTTCGTACCATGACTCAAAGCAGTATTATGATAGGAGATTCTCCATACACTTTCCTAGCCTCTAATCTGTTAGCAGCAACTGAGATAGATAATGGGTATATTTTTGGAACTTACCTCCACGCAACCCCCATGGGTTCCTTTTTTTTTATTATCAGTTCAGGTAGACTATTATCCAAACCAGTCAGGAGTTATATTCCCCAGTAGGTTTACTGTCAGGTACGTAGTGCCTGTCATCATTTCAAATATGTTCCAATTTATGCCGATTTAATAATAATGTAATGTTTTAGTGTCCACAGCTGCAGATGTGCATCTCTCTTCCCTTATTTACACAGTGTTAAATTTGTTCAGAAAAGGAGGCCACATTTGTTCAAATCTGTCTTCCATTTCTTATGTTTTATAAAATATTCTTTCAGGTTTTGTGGTTTCTATCATCATAGCCAGCAATTCTTTGTATACAGGTGGATCTTTATCCTTCCATTTTTGCAATATTAATTTCTTTACAGCCATAATAGGTACTTGAATTAGAGCAATTTGTGTTTCTTCTACTAATTGATTAGTAATTTTCACATGACCTAGCAGTAATCCTCCTAGATCAAATGGAAATTTAATTCCCAAACCCATTTCAATAGATTTCATAAGTTTTGCCCAAAAAGAGGTAAGCATTGGGCATTCCATAAGCATATGTTTAATAGTACCTTTTTCTTTTCGGCATCTGGGACAACATTTTGAAGCTAAGTGGCTAAATTTATTAGGTTTAACGGGCATGTAGTACAATCTGTACACATTCTTAAATTGAATTTGTTGAAATCTTATTGATTTTGAAATGTTAGTAAGATTATTTAGTATTTCTGACCATTCCTCAGACGTTATCTCAGAGTTTAGCTCTTTTTCCCATAGCTGATTTAAGCTTTAACATATCCAATTATAGTGTTCCTTTTAATAAAGAACACGTTTTGCTTATTGTTTTTTGCAGATTTTCTTGATTTTGAAAAAAAATTTCCAGTGGTGTCCTTGGGATTTCTAGATCTGAATTTCAATTTTTCTTAATGTAACTTCTTAACTGTAACTAGGACATACAGTTATTCTTACTGATATTACATTGTTTAACAAGGTCATCAAACTTGGCTAATTTACCATTTATATATAAATGTCCTATATTATTTATGCCTTTCCTTGCCCAAACTTTTTAAATCTTACTTTCTTGAAATTTATTTAGAAATGGAGTATTCTGAAGTGGCATTGATCTTGCCAATTTGACTTTATGGCCTAACTTTTTATTGGTTTCTTGTCAGACTGAAATTGAGTTTAGCAAGGATCTTGATGTTTGATTTTTAGCTATTAAATCTTTAACTGGGATTTCTACTATTTCTTTTAAAGATCGATATACTGTAGAGCCCAGTTCAAGTAACTGCCATTGGATCTGAGTGCCTTTTGATAAATATCCCTTAGTCCCTCTATTTGTGCTGCCATATACTGTAGTACCACTTGAAGTTTGGTAGATCAAGACCTCCTTTTTCTTTGGAGACATACATTTTGTCAACTTTTAGCCTGACTTTTTTGTTTTGCCACAAGAAGTTTTTATTTTTTTTTCCCAATCTTGAAAAAATTATTTTGAAAGAACAATAGGTAATGTTTGGAATAAAAATAAGATTCTTGGTAGGATGTTCATTTTTACTATATTTGCTTGTTCCATAAGCATTAAGGGGAGGTGTATCTATCTCTTTAAACCATTTACAATTTCTGCTGTTAATGGCATATCATTTGCGTCATGTAGTTTAAGTTTTTTGTAATAACTATGCCCAAATATTTGAAAGAGTCTTGAGGTTTAAATATTAATTCTTGTTCTGTTAATATTGACTCACCAAGGAGCATCATCTCTGTTTTCTGAACATTTATTTTATACCCAGAAACATTTGCGAATTTCCTTATTAATTCCATTAATCTCTTTATTGTTACTTTAATATTTGAAAGATACACTAAGATATCATCTGTGTAAAGTGAAATTGTATAAGTCCTTCCTCCCAGTTCTATTCCTGAAATATTTTCTTTTATATACTGAGCCAGAGGCTCAACATATATTGCAAACAGTATTGGGGAGAAAGGGCAACCCTGTCTTGTTCCTCTATGTAAATTAAATGAATCAGACAATATCATATTACCCTATATTCTTGCATTTGGTTTGAAATATATAGCACCGATCCAGTCAAGCATATTTGGACCCAGTCCGGCCTTCAACAGGGTGGAGAATTGAAAAGTCCAGTCCACCCTGTCGAAGGTCTTCTCTGTGTCCAGTGCGATCATTGTTGTTTCCTTTTGTTTAGTCAGTTCAATAATATCCAATGTTTTTCTAACCACATGTGACAATCTCCTTTCCTGTATGAAACCAACCTGGTCTGGTGCTATCAAAAAAATCATTATCTTGTTTAATCTATTTGCCAAAACCCTTGTAAAAAATGTTATAGTCGCTATTTAATAGTGAAATTGGTCTATATGATGATGGTTCTTCTAAGTCTTTATTAGGTTTCAGAATCAAAGTGATATGAGCGTCATTAAACGATTTTGGCAATTCCTTTTTTTTTTAAATGAAATTAAATATTTGTTTAAGTTTAGAGATCAAGATGTTTTGATATTTTCTGTAAAAGTTTATTGTAAAGCCATGTAGACCAGGGGATGAGTTTATAGGCAAGCTTTTACTAGCCTCACATATCTTGTGTTCTGAAATTTTTTGATCTAATTCCAGTGCTTGGCTGATCGTTAGTTTTGGTATGTTAGTTTCTTCTAGGAAGGATTCTACTTCTAGTATATTGGTTTCTTTTTCACTAGAATATAAGTCTTGATAAAATTATTTTAAACTTTTTGCTATTTTATCGTGCTCTGTTATTACTTTTCCATCTTTGCCTTTTATTTTAACTATCATTTACCCCATGGGTTCCTAAGTTTTATGTTCTATGCTTACATGTTGTATGTTTGTCTGTTTTTGTAATTGGGGCCAGATATTCAAAACTTATCCTCTGGGCAAAATTAGCACTTCATGGCATGCTAAATTAGCCCAGAACCATTTGCACACTATAGTCAAAGGAATAGCCCCGAGGCTAAAGCAGCTGAATATAGCGTGTAAATGAGGCAGTGCAAACAGGGCTGGGAGTGCAGTGCAAAAATAGCCTGGCAAATAAGACAGCTCTGAATATAGCAACCAGGAAAGCCAAACTGCCACAGCAGCACATTGGACAGAGAGGTGGAGTAAGGCAGAGCTGCAGTAGGTGGCCAGTGTGGGTGACAGCAATAGTGTGTTGCACAACAACTGCAAACAACAATGCAGGCCACACACAGCAGAACTGTGCTATGGTTTGGCAGGTTAGCCCAGGGCAAACATATTAGCCCTGTGCTAACACTTTGCCCCAGGTGATCATATTAGCCATGGGCTAAATTTTGCTATATTCAAAGCTCCTATACAAATGAGCCTACTTAGGCAATCCATGGGCAAACAGCAACATTAGTGTCTCATTATGGCCTGCTTTGCATGCACTCCCATGCAGTTTGCCTGGTGCTATTGCATGGAGCACACAGCTCCATCTGTAGGTCAGACAGGAACTACAGGTCAGTAGCCACAGGCTGGGAGGTGCACACAGCTCCACCTGTATGTCAGACCTAGGAAACAGTTCAGTAGCTGCAGGCCATGGGTGTCAGTAGGCTTACACAGTGCAGACCTCTCAACCGTGCAGCACTGAACTGAGGGGCACAGACACTCAAAATGAGGGACAATGAGGACATCTCTCTCAGGCCCCCCCAAATACACAACAGCCACACATACTGAACACAGAAAGAGCAGCAAGTACGCAACTGTCAACCTAGCCTACCTCTATTCCATCTGCCCACTCTGTTATTTATGTGCCAACCCCCTCCCCCGGAATGTCCCGCAGTCTGTCTCTTACTGTCAGAGCACTGTGCTGAGCTGCTCCATCTTCCTCTCTCCCTCATTCCCATTCAACATGTGAGGAATGACAAAAAACAAATAACCAGGACATGGTCAGTGTTGAACATGTGAGGAATGCCAAAAAATAAATAAAATACCAGGACATGGTCAACAAGTCAATCAACACACTTTGCTGTGAGTGCAGTAAACTCCAGCTGCTGTCTCTGTCTCTCTCTCTCTCTCTCAAAAGCACCAGCAGCCACTCGAGAGACCCACTCACATGGATCCAAAACCACCAATAATTACATGCAGCTGCTCTGAAGCTCACTCAGTTCTACCTCTCTGACACTTTGTATGGACACCAGTACCCAAACATTGATGGCTGGGACTCGGCAGTACTTCTGTTGTGACAGACGTAATGAGAGACTGACAGCAAGAACAGGACATTTTAGCAAGCAGTCAGAGTAAGGGGCAGCAGTGCCTATTGTGGCAGTGGGGTGGGGGGCTGAGTTGATGACAGCCGAGTGGACATGGGGGACCTCGACACTGTGACTTCTTCTGTGTCTTATGCATTATACCTAGATTTGCAAACAAAGAGGAGCCGGTAGGACAGGTAGGACTAGCTGGGGGGTGCACTGCACTGTCTGTCTCTCTCTCTCTCCCCCCCCAGCTATCTTTTTGTGTGTGTACCACGTTTGCAAGAAGTCAAACTATAGAATGGATTCCAAGTGCCTGCCACTTGGCTGCAACTTGCGCTCCGGCTCATTCGGTCATGTGGTTCTGTCGGTCTCTGCCTCGCCGCTCCTTTCTCAGTCTTACTGCCCACATGCTACTTCTCTGGTGGGGGGCACAGAAACATAGGATGCCCTCTGGAGCACACAAAGACAGGACACATTCTCTCTCTCTATACTGCCCGGTTCGCAGTAGCCTAGCTATGAGCCCTTGAGCAACACAGTCGAGGGAGACACTATCTCGCATTGGTTGGTGGGATCTAGGGAAACAGAAAAGACACTTCAAGGACCATCAGAATTGTTTGAATGGGGTACTGGAACATGTTCTTCCATTTACAGACATGCAGCCCATGTGTGTCATGCCCCCCCCCCACAAGAACAGCACAGTTTATGAAGTACCAGCTGCCTGTGTTATTTGTGTCCGTGTTTTGCAAATGGTCTTTTCTGGGTTCGGGGGACAGTGTGCCACTACTGACTGGGGGAGGGATACTAAAATGTTTTGCAGACTGGGACATTGGGATTCATGGTGGGGGGAACCACTGAACCACTAATGGATGAGGGATATTACAATGTTTTTCAAGCAGGGACATCGGGTTGGGGGGTACACTGCACCACCACTGCCTGGTGGTTGCTTGACAGCTGAATAGATGGGGTCATCGGAATCAGAGAGGGAAGGCCACTAGACCACCAGGCTGTAATACCTCAGGTGCTCCCTGCTGCTAGTGGTGCTGCTGTGTCCCCACCCCATCCATACTTTGGCTGTAGTTACCACCTGCTCTTCATCGGCAGTATTGAGCGCCACTCTATATGTTGTGCTACCAGCCATACCGCGCGCTGTGGTTTTGAATATCTCAGAGCGCTGATATGCATGTCTCGGCCCCTCCCTAGGACCTGTGCATACATTATATTTTTGCGCTGGCACTAACACATTGCACCGGTACTTTTTTGTCATTTGAATATTGCACTCTGTTGCTATTATGGCACAATTCACGCACAAACAGTTTGCGCCTGGCACAACCATTTGAATATCTAGCCCCAGATAGACAGGTGCTAAATTTGGTCTGGGAATGTTTCATGTTTTACCTTGAGTTACTAAAAGGATAAATTTTATAGGCAAATGGCAACCATTAATAAGATCTAATAAGGGGAAAAATGTAAAAGTATGCACTGAGTTTGCTTACTAAATTCACCGGTTTTGTATGTCACCTGTACCTTGTGCAAGAACTCTGCTATAAGTGCATTTTCAATAAAAATGTAAGTTAAGAAAATATCAACATAAAATCTGAATTAAAAAAGAAAAGAGTACAGGCCAGCTGGGGCAGGGGTAGACCTATCACTCTCAATGCCAATGACCCAGGTTTGGGAACAAGCTGGGGTTGTAGGGGGCCAGCTGTGGAAGGAGGGTCCCTGTCTTTGCTGTAGTGCTGAAATCTGGGTGACCTCAGGTCAAAGCACAGTAGAGGCATGCTGTTATGGAAGACATCTGCAGGGCTCACAACCAGTGCATCACCCTGCACACTGTGCTCTTGGTATGCAGGAAATCTCAGGGCTGGGAGTAATGCAGGAAACCCACCTCTGCCAAAGCAGCATGATTCTTAGCTCTCCCCACAGTCTCCACACTGACTCCACTGACTGTAGCGCTTCTCTTTGCAATGCTGGTTATTAATAACTAGAGGGGCGCTCCTGCCCTGGCCTGATGAAAGAGCTCCACCATGGGGGTAAGCCAGAGGGCAACAGAGCAGAGAGGAAAGTCCCAGAGAAGATGGCTGTTGGAGCTGGGGAGGCCAGAAGAATGAGTACTGGCTGGTTGGAAAGACAAGAGGGAGAAAGCACAAGTTAAACAAGCATTTGTCAATGCCGAATGTTTCCTTGCATGGTGTATGTGGCAGGGGTGTATTACAGAAGAAAGATGCTGGTATTACAATTGATTAAACTTTCATTAGCGACAATAATACAGGCTCAGTGCTATGGATTGGTAGCCTCCCGGACTGAAATTTCTCATAGGTAGAGTTATTTGACAGATGACACTGAGTACATAGTTATGATGCAATGACACATAATAGAACCTTGGGAAATAAACTTCAGTTTTAAACTGGATGATAATTAGAAATTAAATGATACTTTTTTCAGTAATGGCATAAGCAAGTCTGTTTGAAAAGGTTTTACTTTGGCGCTGCAACATCCGCAGTGCTGACATCCCTCACAGCAACAGCCACAATGCTGAGTGTTGGCATTGCACTGTCAGGGATTCATCTGTTTTGTATCAGGGGCTCTGCCCCTCCACACCCCCTAGTCCCTGGATATCTAACTCTGAGTCAGAGTTTGATGGGGGAAGGGAAGGCAACACTGGGAGCCACACCACTTGTGTCTGCTGTTCACCAGCAAGGTGACTCGCCACATTCAGGCAATTTCTGTCGCTGTGCTGGGCTTCATGGTGGTGGTTTCGACCTTGTGTTGGAACACCATTTGAAAAGCTTCCAGCACAATTTCTACTGTAAACTGAAGGATGAATTTATGATATGTAGTATAGTGTGACTGATACTACATAGTTTTTGGGCTCTAATTTAGTTGTTCGCAGTCCAACAGAGCGTGTTGCATACAAAAAAAAAAAATCAGTTTTGCAAGAGACAGAGAGATTATGTGAATTCCTGATAGTAGGGAGAAACACAATCTTCAGTAAACCAAATTGATTGGCCCAGGCTCTGATTATACTCAAATACTAATTGTAACACCGAGGATTTCTGGATGCTGAAAGTGCCCCCGGAACTTTTGTGGTTACCTAGACTAGTTCTCTGCATCTGCTGCCGCTGCATATTCTGTAGTCTTTTTTCAAATCATAAGAGCCCTTTTTACACCATGTCATCTGATAGAAGGATATGTGTCAAGTACCAGGGGTTACTGGACTTGTAAAAGATTGAGTGCCCTCAAGCAATGACAGCGGGTTGGGATAGGAAGGACACTCGGCTCCCCAACCAACTTACCCGGAATACAAGCGCTGGGGTGACTGTCTCTGAGCAGGAGTGGATACTTTCCTCATGCTGTAGACAACACCAGCACCTCTGACAGTTGCTGGTCAGCTTGCATGCAGTCCAAGGGAGCATGTTGCATACAAAAAAAAAAAAAACTCTGTTTAAATTCCTGAGAGTGGGGAAATGGACTGCACTCATCTTGGAGGCAGTTTTGCTCTTCGACGGGGTCTGTAAGGTGGTTGACATAGGAGCTGGGCTTGTAAAATTTGTGGTAGGGCACAGGGATCAGGGGTCAAAGACCCACCCCCCAGTGGGGTCTATGGGAGCAGAGCCCCCTGTACAATAATGTGATGGTCTGGGATGTTTTAGTTTCACAAACTGCAGAGGTAGACAACGCATCCAAAAATGACATTCAAAATCAAAAATTGTATTATACCATTAAACTTCAGTGCCAAAGGCACACTGGACAAGGTGTCTGCAATCCGCATTGCCATACCACTTCGAAGCTTTGCATTAAATGTCATACCGAATTACAGCAGCCAGAATCAGTGACCATAATTTTTACCAGGTATCTGCCAGTGATATGATGGTATCCCTATATTGGGTCTTAGGATTAAGTAGAGGTTTGTGGTCTAAAATCAGAGTTAAAGTTCACCGATAAAGGTGTTTTTCAGTTGCATAACTACATATTATAATTTAAACCTCTTGTTCAGTTTTGTGCATTCTCTGGTTCTGTTTTGTCTTGGTCAAGATACAAGAAACATATATTCACAAGCTGTGGATGCACACGCACACTGTATCACAGAGCTTGGTGCCACACATGATCCCCTACCACAAACTGGCTCCCTTGCACACAAAATGTAAGGAAGGATTAATAAATAGGTTCTGAGGTAAAACACCTAGGTTATGTAAGTTCCATATAAATTAAATGATCTCAGTCTAAAATTTTTTGCTGAGTGAATTTTGCATAGTAAGCAACAGAATGGCAAGTGACTGCTGCATTTGTCAAACAGAATTCTGTTTTTCTGGGCCGTTCAGTTAAAGATTGACTTCAGAAGAAAATGGAGGGAGCATGGACATTTCTCCTCTTTAAAGTGGAACTTCTGTGATGGTCCGCAAAGTTACAGCTTGTAGTCATTATATGCAGTACTAGAACTGAAAAGGTGTGTGCATTTGTTATTTTTGGCCAAGGTTTACTCTGCCTTCCATAATTTGGATTTGTTTTTGAGCCCTGCTGCACTTGCCAATGCTGTTCAGCTGCTGGGCTGCTAGCTCCTGATGACATCACTGTAGGATAAGGGAGTGACTCACACTGTGCAGTGCCATGCAGTTGCAACAATGTTGCAAGGGAAACCTACCAGTACTCAGTGTCACCCTCCCCCAATACACCCTGTTAGCAATGCATTATGCCAAAATCCAAATGCCTTGTCAGTATGTTTTTTTTTTTTTGTGTGAAATTGACTCTGCCCTACAGTGATATCAGCAGTACAACTCTAGGTCCACAGAAACACCATGCTTGCTATCGAAGCCCTGGTACACCCTACAGTTTTTAACAGCTCAGAATGCAAAAACTAACTGCAACAGACAGTAATGAAATACAATTCCAGAATCAATGCAAGAAAGGGTAATTTATGCATGAAAGTCAAAAGGACTGGTGAAGGTCCTCTTTAAAAAGTGAGCTGTGCTATTGGAGACTCAAGTAGTGAACTGTCAAAACAGATTTAGTTGCTAAGTGATACTCCATTTGTTACATTAAGCAACACAGTTCAAAGAGCAGAGTGTTCTTCTGAACTAAATCTTTAAATAAATGTCACAGAAAAACATAAGTAAGGAACAACCCACAGTAGCACCTCATTTCTTACAGTGAAACAATGTTTTTTGTGCAACAGATTTCTCAGAACACCTGTAAAAAAGTGGCATTGCCCTTCCATTACACATGGGCATGCATTTACTACAGGCAATTTCTTCCACACATACAGTGCAGTATGATTCCATTCTCAAGACATTTTTTTTAATTTACAGTATCTGTTTGTTGAAAAGCTTGTGTTTGGTGCAACGGGGGTGTTACAAGGTGGGAAAACAGTAAACAGACTCAGTTCAACTGAGTTGACATGACTGTAATTCAAACCCAGGTTGCAAGCACAGGGGAGGAACAGAACACTACAGGATAAGGGACACCAAGACGGGGGGGGGGGCCAACACAGGCAATACAAGGGAGAATGGGAATGGGATGGTCCTGCGCTCAGCTGCTTGACATCTGGCTTTATGTAAATGAAAGTACTGAAGTGCTCATTGGAGAGCTTCATTTCTTTCAAGTACACAAAGTTTATGCCCATAAAACTCTGACCACTGTCATACTCTGCTTGCGTGGTCACTGGTCTGTCCGGGACAAGCCCAATGTAAGTTGCTCTGCATTGGGCTAGTCTGTGACACACATCGGAAATGCTGTTCTCTGAAGTAAAGCAAAATGTTTCTTGCACACCCGCAAGGAAACATAAAGAGAAAAGACAATAGTATTCCTGCCTACCTTTAGAAAGGAGATTAGTAACAGAGGCCAATGAATACATACTCTTCTTCTCTAGCACTGCTATCACCACTCTTAATCTTGATCAACAGCTAAGCATATAAATAGATTAGGGGGAAGTGTCTACCTCCTTCTTTTATTTTTATTTAGTTGTTTAACCAGGTATAGCACACTAAGCTGAAAGCTTTTTTACAGGAGCACAAGTGACTTGCTCAGGGTCACACAGTATGCAAGTAGAAGCTGTGGGATTCAAACCCAGGTCTGGCCTGCTAGATATCACCAAATTTGCAGCTCAGAGCCTTAGACCACTGCGCTATACTGCCTTCTTATTCTTCAATTCTATTTTTATTGCTACACCACTTTTTTCAGTCACAGGGTTATGTCATTGTTAAATCAATTTTATTTCAGTCAGGGTTTTTGTACATTAATTGTTTTTATTTTCTCTTTGTGCAACCCCCCACCTGTCCTATGGAGTATCTCACCATCCAGATGGGAGTGGGCATGGCCCACGGCAACTCCTGTGCCTAGGCATAATTGATGGTGCACTGGGAGTTGCAAAAACACTGTTGACATGCACAACCTTTCCTTATTACTTCAACTGTAGAAACAGCCATAGTGACACAATAAAAGATCACTCTTCACACAATTCAGATAGATGTGTGGTCCCTTTACTTAGGGGCTAGTGGTTGGTTAGTGGTTCATGTGTAATTCAGTTTATTCATCTGTTAGTTAATCCAGCAAGCACAATCTGGGGTCGAAACTCACATCACAGTACTTTACACTAGAGCCCTCTTTCATTCAAGCTGCGATTTGTTCGCTGGCCAGTATATTTTGTCTTATATGTGAAAATCCCCTGTCTATTGCAGTTACATTGGCACTTTGGTGCACTGCATTTAGGGAACTATTGTTACCCAAGAGGATACTGGTATGGATACTGTACCTAGCTGTGGTTCTAGTACCTCATGTGGATGAATTTACCCTTGAACAGGCCTTAGCCCATTCTTTTTTTATATTTGCTTTCTTGAGACATTTAGCACCAATTACAATAGACCATACAGTATTACATTAACATTACAGGTCTCTAAATCCATTTTATCTGTATACATGGCTATTGAACATTTTTGTTCTAGTACATTGTGTATTCCTTGACCTTTTCTGGTTACATACAGTACATCTAAAAATAATTAGACCAACTACTTTACTTTAAAAAAAAAACAGTAACTGTCTGAGGAGTCTTTTAATTATTATACTTTAGTGTATTCAACCTGTGGTCTTCGGGTGGACAGGGAAAAGAGGGATACCCATATTGTGCTAACGTTCTTTCCTACTGGCTATCTAATAGCCACCCACCATATCCAATAATACCTTTCTAATATATTCACCCTTCTCCTTCTTGTGCTCTTATTTGGTGTTTCTGTAATGCTACATCTGTAAGGATATTACTCAGTCCTGTATTGCACCTGATATGTTATCCTTTCCACCTTTACTATCTCATCCACTGTTTCCTCCCATTCTACCACTGTTGGTCGGTCTGTCTGGAGCCATTTTCTGATTGTGGCCTTTCTGGCTGCTACAGTCCATATGTACCAGATATACAATGAGCTTGCCCCTTTTATAGTTGGAGCTGGTAGCACTAGGACCAGATTTTGGGACTGCAGTAGGGTAGGAATATGAAACAGGTCTCCCAGTTTGCATGCAGCATTTTCCCAGTAAGTTTCAAGGACCAGACATGTTTTAAATATGTGTGTGTGTGTGTGTGAGTGTGTGTGAGACATGAGTCTTCCCACATTGCCTCCAACATGTCAGTGTGGCCCCATGATTCCACTTGGCTTTGATATTTGGGGTGATGAAATACCTGATTTTGATTTTCCATGCATATTCTTGTCACCTGGGTAAGGACAAGGTTCTTAAAGATACTTCACAAATACTTACCCATTTTTTCTGTGTCATGCGTAGGTTAGCTTTTGTTTTCCACTTAGTCTTGTGGTATTCCATTGCTGTAACTCTGTTCTGAGTCATGAATTTATATATCCTAGAAATTACCCCCTCTTGTTCAAGGGTATATAGCAGCTTTCCCAGGGCACTGTCTCTGGGGGATTGCCCTCATTTCCCAGTAGTTGTCTAATATGTGCCTGGACAAAGTTTCTTAGTTGAAAATATTGAAACCTGTCTCTTAGGTGCCAGCCAAACTGAAACCTATTTTCCGCAAAGATTTTAATACTAGTCCCTGCTAACATCTGATCTGGGTACTGTATCCCTCACCTAATCTATCTTCTATACCATGGGTTGAGCCTATGAGAGGTGGAGGTCTCATCCCATGCTAGCCATGTGTATCTCCATTGTTTCCTTAATACCTGGGGATACTGAGTAAATCGTTCCCATGCCTTGAATGTGACCTAAAATACTTTATATGGGAAGTCTCCTATATCCCTAAGGGCAGTCTGGTCATTTAAAAATCCAGTGAGGGAAGGGGTCTCCCTTCTGCAGCATCTTCTTCCATTTTTCCCATGGGCCTGGTAGCTGGGGTTATTCCAAAGGAATGCATATTTTATTTAAATCGCTAGCCAGTACTCCTCAATAGCTGGTACTGCCTACATTTTTTCCTTTTTTTTTTTTTTTGCTGGTAAAAGGTTACTCCTAACCCTTGGCTTAGCATTCACCCATATACATTTAAATATTTGTTTTTGCATTTATTGGGCCTAGTATTTGACCACTGTCTCTGGGACATACTGGAATATGTAGAGGTATCTGGGGAGCATATTCATTTTTGCAGATTGTATTCAGTCATATAAAGGTAGAGGGTGTAGTTATTAAAGGGGCACGGTAGCACCTCTATAGTTAGGTTTGAGTAGGCTGGTTAATGTCAGACCCCAATGTTTGCATCTTAATAACATTGGCATCATTTGATGAAATGGCACAAAACTGGGTATGCATGGTCAGACTGCCAGTGTCTCAAGACAAGACTGCATCTTGTTCGGTTTTCAAGATATGGAGCACCAAAAAATGGAAATAAAAAAACATACTTAGCATTGCATATTTTTTTGCTCTCACCTACAGCCTAGATAGTTTGGAATTTGTAGTTAAATTGTTTATTAAGTTATTTACCATCTAGAAAGTACAGTACATGGTATATTAAGAATATATGCACATACATTGTATAGTATAAGGTGTAGGCAATGCTATATATTAACACTTTATAAAACAGTTAACATATTGTGTTAAGTAGCCTACCTTAACAGAAAGGGATTTGATATATAAGGTATTGTATTAGTAGATTGAAATACCTGTACTGTATATAAAAGGAAGGAAATATTATAAGATTCAGATTAATTTAATCATGTATTTTTAAAACCAACTATAGGAGTTGCATGGAAGGATAAATATATAAGGGTATTCATGTAGAGGTAATATCAAGTAGGAAGGTCTGGTAGAGTATCATCTCTGCTTCTGAAGAAAGTTTAAATAGTCTTGCCAACATAAATAAAACTCATTGAGTCAGTCTTGTATCAGATATGATATCCGTTCCAAAGAGGCAGTATGGGTTAGGCTGTTCAAAATGTCAGACACGGTAGGTATTGGCTGAGATTTCCAATGCATTAGTATCAATCTCTTAACTTGCATAAATAGGATACATAGCCATTTATGCTGATATTGTGTTAGCTTTATATTTTTATTTATAATTCCTAGTAAACAAAATTTAGGTTCAAATGGAATATAACGGCCAATAATTTTAGATGCTAGGTTATAGACAGATTGCCATAATCTAGATATTGGTTTGCATGACCATGATGTGTGTAGAAGATCTCCATTCGGTGAACTGCAACGCCAACAGTTATTGTTAGATAGTAAACCCATCTTGTGCAAATGTGAAGGGGTTCTATACCATAAATGTAAAATTTTGTACTGTATAAGCATACTACGTACATCTTTAAAGGTATTATGGCAGAATTTCCAGCATTCATCCCATTGGGAGTCAGATATGTTATCTTTTAATGTCGCATTCCATTTATTCCTGGCCGAGATAGATTGATTCGGTAATACCTCTCTGATTAGTTTATAAATCTTACTGATCAAACCAGAAGAGGTATTAATCCATGAGTTGATGTATAAAGAGGTTATTAATGGTTTGGTGGTTTGTTGAGTGATATGAAGTATAGCAGAGCGAATTTGCAAGTATTTCCAGAATTCGTTTTTAGGAATATGCCAGTTTGCTTGCAAATTACCAAAAGAGTTTAATGCGTTACCTTTATCGTCTAGAATATCCTTCAAAAAGAATATATATAGTTTGGAATTTGTTCATGAAATTTTCAGGGTTGAATGGGCCTGTGCCGAGGGTAAGCCTTTCAATGGTTTCATGAAAAAATATTATAGGGTTTCAGAGTTAACCGACGAAAGTGAACAGTAAAAAAAAATATAGTGGGTGCTTACTTCGTGATTTACGTGAGTGAAAAAAAAAAATCGCCATAACTGCCATTTTTGTTAACTCACAAGCATTGAAAATGAATAAAAATGATAAGAGTTTCATAAAACAAACACAAACCTAACTACAGTCAACAGGGCGCCTTAAGCTAGATTCTGGTGTTTGTTTAAAAAAAAATAGCCAGAAATACATTTTCTGGGTACCCCAAAATCCAAGGTGCCCAGCTTGTGGAGAGGAGCCATTCACCCATGTTCTCTATATGAGAACAGCAAGACTTTCTTGAATGCTGAAGCCCCAGCTAGAGCCGTGCTGACGGCTTCAGTTCAACCAGTGAGCTGGCATCCATCTATCTATTTATCTGGCTGTCTATCTATCTATCTATCTATCTATCTATCTATCTATCTATCTATCTATCTATTTTTTTAAAACATATTTTATGCTTCTCACTATGGGCTAGGTTGGAACTACTTTCCGTTTACTGCCTTGCACGTATACCCCCCAGTCGAGATCTGCCATTCAACCACTGGGACCACCAGCCCACCTGTGACACACCAATGTGGTTCCTCCTCCCTCCCCCAGTTTTCCCTTCGGAGCTAGGATTGTCTTCTCCCCCACTGCAGATATCTAGCCACCCACGGATGAGGTGAAGATGGGTGGTATTCCCTCCTGGTGACTGGTGGAATTGATCCGATGGTGGGCCAGCAGAGGTTTCATTCTCCAATCCTGCACCTTCATTTTCTTATTTTTGGTCATCCCATCCTATAGCCAGGAGCACACACAGGGATAGGCTGCTGTGAAACCCTGATGCAGCCTATCCAAACCCACACTTCCTATGATCACCTGTATCTCTATCTGTGTGCACTCAGGTGGTGGTAAAGCAGTGGGACTTGACACCCCCCCCCGGAGGAGGACAGCATCCACTGGGATGCTCTAGTAACCTCCCCTCAGTCAGCCCTCCGATGGCCTGAGCTCATTCCTGAACCAAGGTCAGCAGCATTGCAAGTGGTAGCATTACCGCTATACCAGCAGGCCAGCAATGTAATTATTTCTTAAGCAGACCAGATTGTCCACCCCTGGTGCCAATTCTTTTTCCCCCTGCCCTCTAGGTTGCCCACCCACCATTATTATAATTTATAAGCAGACTTGGGTGCCCCTCCCATGGTATTGCTTCTCTTGACCCCTCTCCCCTCCAGGTCACCTGCCCCCATTCCCACTGATGTACACAGTGGCACTGTGGTGCTCACCACTGATGCTGCCAAACAGTAGTCTGACACTGTGTTGCCCAAACAATCCCCAGTGTCTGCTAAGTCCCCAGAAAAGAAGAAAACCATCCCTCATTGATTTTTTTCCCTGCAAAAAAGAAAATGGTCCCTCGCTGAACTGTCCCCCACCCTGACCTCCCACTCAGCATCCACCACTTCACACACCCCTACACACCTGAACATGTCCAGTGGCATAGATCCACTCTCTGATTGAAGACACATCTTTCTGCAGGAACTGGTGACTGTGGTATGAGAAAATCATGTACAGTAAGTGTATTCAAGCAGGGTTTGAACTTTTATTCATAACTTTGTCAGTTTTACATATTTTGGCCCAAAATTTTCAACATAGCCTTTGTGGGACCCCACCTCATGACCAGTGTTGGTGGTATTATGCAACTCTGGGCCAAAAGGTGTGTGATTTCATGGTCGCTTTGTGAAATCACCTTTTTGGTAGGATTTGAACATTGTCTCCACCCTTGTTCATGAGGTGGGGTCATAAGAAGGCTATGTTGAAAATTTAGAGTCAGAATATGTAAAAATGACAGTTATGAGTGTACATTGAAATTTTTTTTATGTTCACTCATAAGTTTACTAATTTGAATATTTTGACCTTGAATTTTCAACACAGTAATTTTTTCACACCACCATTTTTAAATCCTGGTCAAAATGTGTTTTCACACATGTGGCATGGAATAACATTTCAACAGGGATTTGAACATTTTATCCCACTGGGTTCATGAAGTGGGATAATGAGAATGCTATACTGAAAATCTAGTGTACAAATACAGTAAAATACTCAGTTTATGAGTGAGCATTGCAGTATTTCAACATTCACTCTTAACTTCGTTAATTTTAAATATTTTGACTCCAAACTTTCAACATAGCCATTTTTCCACACAACCTCATAAATGTGAGTGGTGTTATTTTTTAACTCCTGGACAAGACATGCACTCCTGCTGCTAAATGATATTTTGATCAATATACTATTAATGCTGCATGTCATGTTTATAAGGGGAGTCATAAAATGCCTATCTTGAAAATTTGTGGTCAGAATTAAAAAAATAAAATGTAATTGTTACATATCTTTGTGTGTAGTACCAGTCTTAACCCCTTTATCATCCTATATCATCCTATGTCAGTGAGCTGAGTTCCGGGGCCATCTCAGTGACCCAACTGGATAGTTTGAGGGTGGGGGGATCTGCTTTTATGCAACACCCTTTCCCCAGCCAGAAAATAAAAGCTACAGGGTTGCCTGCATGGGCCTCGGTACCATACAGTGAAGACAACTATCCTCTCGGCATAGGACCTTGCACCTCTGCACCTGTGTGTGAGAGAGGGTCTTGTGCATTGACTGACAGATGGACTCTTTTCTCTGTGTGTCTCTACCTGCAGCCACATGGAAGCACAGGGACCAGAGTGCCCTGCACTTCTGAAGCCCACCAGACAGCCCCATGAATTCTTGACATCTGTTGTGGCATGGAAGTGTGGGGGCTACAAGGGACCTGCACTTCTATCGGTAGACAGAGTCTTCCCTTGGTGCAGGACCCAAAGGGCTCTGCACATCTGCATCTGTTCACACAGGTCCTGAAGGGATCTGCATGAATGAGAATATGATTTAAATACCTCAGAAGGAAGGAAATGCTTTGCAAAAACTGTGTTAATGCACCAGTTAGCGTTCAAGTTAATGCCACAAAAGTAGGGAAATATGGCATTAGGGTTCCTAACCCTAACTCTGCCACCCAACAAGCTGCAAAAGGAAAAAATATTAGAGTTTTGGGTCTCCAGAATCTTGGCGACTCAGTGGTAGGGTCTTCTTTGGGATTATCAACCATAACGCCCAATCCGTTTCCTGAGCAAACAAGGTCAGAGGTTAAGAAAGATACAACGGATTGAGATGGCAATATATGGCAAGATATTCTTATCTACCCCAAGAAGGACCCCACCACTGATTTGCTAAGACTCCAAAGACCCAAAACTCTGTTTTTTCCTTTTGCTGCATGGGGGCTGGTAATTAGGGTTGGAAACTCAAACGCCACATTTCCCTACTTTTGTGGTGTTAAGCTGAACCCTAACTTGTGCATTAACAATGTTTTTTGCACAGAATCTTGATATAGGTGAGTGTTAAGTGTTACATACAGTTCCATCCACATATTTTAATTTAGCTAAAGACCATTTCATTGAAAAGTATACTTGTAAGTCTGAAGATGGGTTGAAGTGGGTGTTGAGGACCTCAATTTTGGTAAAGTTAAGTGTATAGCCTGACAGGCAGGGAGAACACTTTTCTACCAGCTGCATCATTCTAAGTAGGGAATTATCCCATTCCATAAGATATAGGAGGACATCATCCACTTATAAAGCAATTTTGTGCTCCTGCCTACCTACAGTATTGTAACCCTTTTTAGTTCTCTATCCATCTTAATCCATTGCACTAGTGGCTCAATATATAGGACAAATAGTACTGGAGACTGGGGGCATCCCTGCCTTGTTCCCTGCCCCAGTGCAAATCTTTGAGATATGTAGCTATTTGCTCAAACATATGCCTGGGGTTCCTAATATAATATTTGTACGTATTCTATGAATTACTGTATGAATATTTCCAATCTACCTGGTCAAATATTTTCTCAGCACCTATACTCATCACAAGCACTGGGGTCTTATTTCTATTCAGATAATCTATAATGTGGAGGGTATGTCTCACATTATCTGCTACTTGACATCCCATAACAAAGCCTGTTTAGCCTATATTTACTATCTGGGGTATGAGACACTCCAGTTTGTAATTATGGCTATTAGGTATTTATAGTTCACATTTAGGATGGAGATTGGACAGTAGGAGAGGCGGAGTGTGGAGTCCTTGCTGAGCTTAGGGATCATGGACATGACAACTTAGTTCCACTAGGAGGCAAGTCGTCCTTCCTCTGTCATAACTGCTCCACAGGCTGCCTTTTTTAGCGGAATGGTCTCTTTCCAGAGCCTCTTACAAAATTCTATGGAGAAACTGTCAGATTCTGGGCATGTGAACATTTACTCTTGGTGATGGCTTTAGCTGATTTCCTCTGCACTGACTGGTGTGCACAGGGCTTTATTATGCTCCTGTATTTTTTGGGGAGGTTAAGTTATGTCAGGTAGTTATCTGTTTGTCCTTGTGTTTTGCTTCCCTTAGACTCATGCAGTTTCTCATAACAGTACTTAAATGCACCAGTAATTTCTTCTAATTTGGTCATTCTTGTCCCTGTACTCTGGTGCATGATTTTTGCAGTATGGCCTCTCAGCCTCAGTGCCCTAACTCTACAGGCCAGCAATTTCTGGGCTCTTGGGCCACCCTCATAATACCATTGTCACAGATATTTAAGAGTCTGTTCCACTTTATAATCCAACATGTTTTTCAATTATTTCCTTAATTTTTGTCTTTCCCTCTCTAGTCTGCTGTAGGCTCTCCATGTCCTTAATCTGCATTTCTAGCTGTATCTCTTTCCCTTTTCTTCTTTTTTCTAGCTGCAGCTATGGCAGTTGGTTTGCCCGTTAATATTACTTTCACAGTATCCCATAAAATCCCTGGGTTGATTTCTGGGATGGAATGCTCCTGCACTGCCTGTCTAATAACTTTCAATTTCTGTTCCTGTCATGCAGTAGAGAGAAATGGAGCCTCCAAAGGATTGATCAATTTTGTAATTGGAGGTCCAACTCCAGTGTCAACACAGCATGGTTTGACATCACACTGGTCCCACTACACCTCCGGACACCCTTGCTAGGGCTTCCTTACTGAGTAGGGAAACATCTAATCAGGAGTGCATTTGGTGTACATGTGAGTAGTATGTGTACTACTGTGTAGCTCCATAAAGCTATTACCATGCATCACTCAAACCTAGTTTCAATATTAGTGCTTTGACTTTTCGAGCTACTACATACCCATTCTCGGGTATCTGTGACGTACTGTCAATTTACGGGAAGAAAGTCAGATTTAGATCTTCCCCACATACGAGCACTGCTTCTGTACATTCTGCTATCAGGGTAAAGAGTTTCATGAAAAAGGAATATTCTGAAGCTGGGAGGGTGTATATTGAAACAAGGGTGACCCATTGACCATTGAGCTGATCTTTGCTTATGACATACCTAACCTCAGCATCTTTCATGCCCACATCCCTCCTTCATCCAGATTTATATGAGGAAGCATGGACCTCTTGGCAGCCCAGCTTTGTCAGTTTCTAATGTTCTACTTCTGTGAGATGGGTCTCTTGGAGAAAGGTAAAAGCTGCTCCTGGCTTGGTACATATATGTCATGTTCTTTGTTCTCTTTATTGTGTTTGATAGCCCATTTACATTATAAGTGAGCATTTTTACCTGAGGTGATATCATTTCTACATATTTTATGCTGGGAGCCTCTGTAAATGGAGGCCCCCAGGGCCTACTCCCTTCCGCCCTTCCCCTCCACCAGAGACCTAATGTGTCAGTAGTTTTTTGCCTCCATTTGCACCTAACATTACAGAAGTAGCTAACAGGGCTATAAACTTCAAACACGTAACACTTCCAAGGTCGGGGAATGTATGTAAACATTTCTTGTCCCTGGCTGTGGTTGAAAGCAGGGCAGAGATCAGCCGCAACACAGGGATTGCTGCATTGCCTGTCCATTGGGGCTACTGCTCAAGCTGCTTTCATACAGGAAGAACTTGAAATACTGAACAATACAGTGAAACAAAAGAGCTGTCCCAGAACATCTATTACCTCTCCTTCTTGTGCTCCCCCCCCCCACCGAGGTCTAGCAGGATCGAGTTTCATTTGCGATCTTTTCTGTCTGGTACCCCACTGATATTTGCAGACTCTCTGGTCTTGCTTCTCCCCCCACTCCATGTCTTGGTTCCTTAACATCCTTTCCAGTGCCTGCTTTGGGGGCTACTGAAGTACAGTATCTCCTCTCTCTCTGTTATTTTGCCTGTGGCCTCTGCTTTGCAATGGTAAGGATTTCTAAAGGTAGTTTATAGGCACTGATGAGGGTAGGTAGGGCAGCTCCCAATCTGGCCTCTTTCAAGGTCTGTGACTGAGTGGCACCCCCAAGTCCTCTTTTTCAAGGTTTACTTAGTACCTGGGTACTATTTCCTATTGCCCAGTTTGGGCCCAGTTGTATATAGATCCCCTTAGGTGCTCCTTCGGTACTGTACTATGGCCTTCATGGCTACTGGGTGCCTTCAACTAATGTGCTGGGAGAAGTATTGTTGGGCTGAAGTGAGAATGATCACCCCACAGAATCAACACAATCCAAGGGCATCCCTGCCAGCCCCCATTCTTCGTTTTTCTTATACCATTTTTCTTTTTACCTTAGTAAAGAAGTTACTGTGGGAAGAGCTCTGCTGTTAGCGCCTCCAAACCCCATTGCTGTTTTTCTGCATTCCCCAGTTCAAGCACTGGCTCTGATCTTGTTACTTCACATGGCAACTTCAGGGAACCCTCTAGGTCTGAAAGCCAATTGTACACTTCAGTTGAGGTGATGCCCACCTGAGAACCCACTTCTGCCTCCTGAACAATTGCTAAGCTGTCTGTAGTCTCTGCTACTCCCTGCTTCATCATGCATCCTGCCTAGAGACTTCCAGGCCTGAAAACTAAGCACCCAACAACCACCAGAGGAACCCGAGTGTGCAGTGTTTGACCCTGACCTCCTTCTCTCCTTCAACAAGTGTCTGATTCTTGATCTGGCCCACATCACACCTGGATACCACATCCCCCTTGAGTTCTCCAAAAGTCCCCAGATTAACCAGCACCTATTCCTTCCATCCCTACTGGTTTGGAAAGGACATAAGCAACTCAGCTGCACTCTGAAAATCAGAAGACTAAGGCTGTGCACAGAAGTAGCTGAATTCTAATTTATTTGCCAAGCTCTGGCCACAAATGCAGTGTGCATAAACAGACAGTTAAATTCACACAGTGAAATATTGTATAACCCCAATGCTTTGTCACTAAAGGCTTCCTCAGGGGGTGGAAATGACAGTGGGTGGACAGTGTTTAAGTTGCACATTTACTGTGACATCGACATTGGAAATGCATATTCATTAGTGCATTTAAAAAAATGGTTTGGAAAGGAAGAGCCTGTCAAGGTATACTGTGCTACCCTGATCATAGCACCCTGCCAGTGAGCCAGGACTGGCAGTCCCACTACCACTGCCAATCATGCCCTGGGGCCCAAAAGAAATTGCATGCAATGCCAAACTTGGTGCCCTGCCACTAAGTCAAGGCAGGTAGGACCCCCGTGATGCACCCTAGGATCTGATCCAGTGCAATGGTACTGGTACAGATGTTACCTCCTTCCCAGGGCTGTTACAGGTCTAGCACCAGCTTCACACTAAGGCTGACTCCCTAGCTTCCTGACAAAATCTCCTATCTATACCTCTGTTCTAAACTTCGCCTCCCCATCTGTGAAGGGCAAAGTCATGTGGGCATTGGCACTGAGTGCTTGATGGACATATTAGTAATAACCTACCCCTTTTTGGGAAAGGGTTGTTACATTTGTATTCCCTGAATATCCATCTATCTCAAGTATCCTTGTCTCAGTTACCACTAGTGCCTGAAATGTACAGTATACTAATCACAAAGTCATCTTGGTGTCAAATGCAGAGAAGTTCCGCAGCTTTATTTCCTAGAAACCTGAATGTCTCTCTAATATGAAATTGGAACTATTTAAAAAAACTTAGTTGCCAGCTACAGTACATAAGACTGGTAATATTCTTCCACTGTTACAATGTAGTATCAAATTAATGATTCATAAGAGACCATATCTTGGATTAACTAACATTTTCCATTTCCATGAACAAGAAAGGCGGAGTAGAATATTGAAAATAAGAGTATAAAAAAGCAGTCTATTGGAAACTGTAGCTTGAGATCGATGCTAAGAGGGCCCTTTCAAATGTCTTTGCTGTAAGGAATGTCTCTGGCTTGTTTTTCATGGTGCACTGTTTCCTTAGCTGGTGCATGCCATTTATTAGACATGCATCAGCCGCAGCCTCCAGTTGTTATCTTGGCAAAGCAACAGTGAAACAGATTTGTGTTTCTTTCAGTGCAACTCCAGTATACAATGTTAACTAACAATCTTACTTTCATTTAAATGAGATTATGAACATGCCACTGTTTGGTTGAAACAAAAATTGACTTGATGTCTTGTGCCTTTGGTTACCTGTGACTGAAGCATGGCTAAGACCAAGCTCAATGTTTTCACCACAGATGTTGTTATCTCTGACTTGTGAAGACGGGGGTAGGTATGGTGGTAGGTATGCTGGAGAAAAGAGTTAGGTGGGTTGTGATTTTTTAGGATTTCTAGCTATGCAAAACTGAAAGAAAGCTGCTCAGTTCCTAATATGACTAAAACAATTAGTTTTTACTCATCTGGCCAAATAAACAAGTACCCAGTGTTTCAGAGAAAATATTTTCCACTCTTCAGGGAAGTGGCCTGTTATCAGTAATACATACTGTACAGTACATAATCAATTATAGAAACACTGTAAAGTATTTATGAAAGAAAAGAAATCATAGAAAGAAAAATTGTAGATACTAAATATACACTACACTTAAAGGTCTGTTACTTCATCATTCTTATTTGGGGTTGTACAACATCTGTAAAATATATACATATTTTAATCTGACCTCCGCAAAGTATAAATGCTAGTGTTCTCCTAGTACATGGACTCTCTCAATCCCTTTATACATTGCAAGCCTTGTAGTTATTTACTCCATAATAACAATAAGCAGGGTTCAGATTAATTTATTCACTGGCACTGTTCTGTATGCCATTCCTGGTCCTACTCCTAACAACAAACCCACTTACCAATACTTTTACCAAGCTGGCCTGGTTGTGTAGCCATAGGACTACCACTGACTACACTGGCAACGTGGGTTTAGGAATGGACCCTGGTCTCTTATGTGCCAGCTGATGGAGGAAGAGAGGGAGGGAGGATCGAACAACCCAAGGACAGCTTTCCTTCCTCGGGGGGGGGGAGGGAGACACAGCATCCCACTGCTTGACTGCCACCTGATTGAGGGCAGGGGGCAGCAGAATGGGAGCCCCTGAGAAGGGGTGAGGGCAGACACCAGATGCCAAGCATGCATATGTGTGCATCATTGCACACCCATACCTTTGGGGAGAAAAAACAGGAGCTGAAGAAAGAAGTCCTGGTCCATTGCACCAACATCCACCATAGGCCTATTCATGACCAACATGGCAAGCCACGTGCTACTATCTTGGTCCAGGTAAGTGGTGGCTATCCCATAAGTCCATGAGGAGATAGCTGATGGGGCTTGGCAGTACTATCAGGTGAGCTGAAGCCAAGAAAAAGCTTTGAAGAAAGAAAAAAACAATTACCATTGCATTTTAATCAAATCAAAAGACTCACAATTATGTAGTAATTCTCTGTACATAATACAGGGAGCACAATGACAGAAAAAGAGACAAAAGCCATGAGAGGTCTGAATAACAGTAATGTACTTTACAGTGTTTACCTGCTATCTTAGCATTATGGCTGCTGGAGTTTTGATATTGTGTCTGAAAGAATCATATCTTCTCTTCAAACAAATTGTCCGTCTGGCTGATAGCAACCAGATTGCTGGATTACAGTGTCTCTTAAAGGTTGGGGGTAGGGGTGAGCTCTGAGTAACCTCCTGTCATGGTGATAGTCATGCCATGCATGATGCCACAGGTCACACTCATTTAGCAAAACAAACATGCTTGGAGTGAGGCGTCATGGAAACCATGAAAATAAGTGGCCACTCAACACCAAGTGCGGTACTGTAACACATGGATTGTCCCAAGAAGTGTGGAGCCAGTCTGGCATTGATTAACAGAACAGCAGGGTTGCCAATCCCCTGACCATAGAGATGGACAATTGTCATATGTATAGCTTCCAAGAGTACTTGACTACTTGTTCCCAATAATTTCCACAACTAATGTAAAACACTGCTTATTCTAAAGCCATAATCTGGTCAGGAAAAAACTTTCCAGGAGACCCCACCCCCCAAATATTTTTTTCTGGTAGTCCAGTGGACCCTCCTCATGCTAATATCCCTGATACTCCCCCTCACCACCCCTCACCGTGAGATGGTGGCTGACACTTATTCTGTACTCACTTCCACTTCTGGCCATGATCTCATGCAAGTACAGTCACTTTCGTTACACAAGTAACTTTGTAGATATTGTACCAACACAAGTACAAGATCAATAAAGTTACTTGCATAATGCAAGTCACTGTACTCACATAAGACAGCGGCTGGTAGCAGGTGGGAACGGAAAGTAAGAACCGCCATTTATAGATTTCAAAGTGTTAAAACAGCAGGAGGCAAAAGACTTATCTCTTTAATGCATGATTTAGGCTTTGCAGCACAGATACATAAAACAAAGTTGTGCACTCTCTCATTTTTATCTTCATGAGATATCTACATACTTTATAATTAAGTTTCTGGACCAGATGGGAAATAACTGAAAATTGAATGTTACCTGGCTCCATGGGGCATCCAGTCATCCTGCTGGTGACCCAGGTTTATGCCCGGAGCCGAGACAATAGGAATGAAGGCCAGCAGGAGGGTGATGGAGCATCTCTGTGAACACTATCCATTCAGATGTAGGTTGAGATATTCACCATTCAGAGAGCAGCTTCCAGTGGCAGCATATAGCCATTGCTAGCCAGGGTGGCCATGCACTGGCAGCCTCCTGAAATCAACATGGGAATGCTCCTGTGGGAGGAGGGAGGGTGGAAACAGAAACACCAGCTGGACAGGCATGAGGATCCCTCCATGACAGTTGTCCTCCTGTTATGCCACAGTCCATGTCACTCCAGGCGCTGCTATAGACTTACAGTAGGCACTTTTCTCCCAGTAGGAGAGGGAGGGCCCCCTCTCCCAGGTGGAATATCCCAGAACTCTGTGCTGGACCTTCAAGAGTTACTTGAAGGCTCGGCATTGGTAGATACAAAGGATGAGTCCATTGGATAAATGGGGTGCTAGCTGCTCAAAGGACTGGACTGTCAGGGAATCCTGGGGAAAAAACAAAAAAGTGAACTTTGGCTGAGGTTTCTTGTCCCAGTGAGTATCTGATGGCACAACTATATCCTCCATTTTCTACTTTCTTTCTTTTCTTTTTTTGAAGAGGGACTCTGGTCACCTTAAAAAAGTCTCAATTTGCAGCAACATAACTCAGTTACATGACATGAAAAATAATGTCAAGCTAGTTACAGTCACATTTGGTAGTGATAAATGGTAACTATGGCCTGAGCTCCTTGTAATTTCCAGTCTTTCCCACCCCATGTTTCACTTAAGTAGTCCCACCTAAGTCTTCATGGTAAGTACTGCAGGAAACAACATCCTTCTATATATAACCCCTGTGTTGGAGGCTTACCTGTAAACCCACAAAAAGGATCTGTTTCCATCGGGGTTTTGGTCCACCCCCTATATTTTTTTCTGGGTCCCATTTTTTCCTGGCTTGCCCTGTGGTCCCTAGATCCTCCTGCTGGCTCCCGCAGTGATTTTGCCAAGAGTGGGGCCAGGGGAGCTGGAGATGCAAAGCTGCTGCCCGTTTAAATGGCACTCCAGTGCCAGATGAGCTCCACGCATGCACAGATGCGCAAATTCAAGTGGCCATTTCAGCAGCATTTTAGTCTGTATCTCCAGTGGTCCCGGTCCAAGGGAAAGACAAGAGAGGGACCAGAGATGTTGGCAAAACCAAAGAGGCAGTGGGGAAGTGGCAGGACCAGTTTTTGTGAACGTCAATCGTGCACGAGAACCAGAGGGCCACCTCATGAATATTAATGAGGCTGGCTGAATAATTCATGAGTGGGAGCCTTTCTAGCACCTGGGGCAATAGAGAACAGCACTAGTGACAGAAATGAGGAGTGATAAATTAAATAAATACTAAAGTGCTGTGCAAGGGAAAAGGAGAGACTGCCAGTCTGTTGGGGTGTAAATAAACTAAAGGGTCTTCACGGACTGCAGCAAGAGATTAAAGAAGCAATATGTGCAAACTGGCATTGGGACTCTGTACAGGCTGCCTAGGGGATAAGCATAACAGCAGCAGCGACTGTAAGAGGGTTGAGGCAACAGGTTAAAATGTGCAGTCGGTTAAGAGGGCACAAGGGTGGCTGTCAAATGGTGGGGAAGTATTTAAATAAAAATAAAGGGTTTGGCTGCACAGGGAGACTAAACCTGGGACACTGTTAAACTGTGTGGTCACTGTTTACATCAGCCGCCATGTTGCTGCAGCCACATGTCACGAATCAGTCAACCACCAAGCCAGGACTTGCCAGGAGGATTCTAGGGCTTGTGAAATGACTCTTGGGGGGATAATACCAGGGGAAATCTAGGCACCTTTTATTGCACCAATGAGGCATCGAGGGAGCCTCATACATATTAATTTTTCTTGTGGACAGTGGCTCCAGCCAACGGGGAGCTGCCAAAGAGCTCTTAAAAGACAGCAACTTTTGGACTTTGAGTCAGTTCAGTGGGAGCCCCTCCAGAAGGAGGGGGGAATTTGCCCCAAGAGAACATGGGGCTGCAGGATGGACCTGCCTGGGGACTGCCAGCAATCTATCCCCTAGGACAGGTAGTGCCTGCCCCACCAAGAAAAGAGAAAGAAGAAGCAAGGAAGAAAAGGGTTTATTGAGAAGCAGCATTAAAGAGAAAGGAGAAAAGCTGCAGATGATGGAATCTACATTGTTTAAAGTTGCACCACAGCAGTGAGATAGAGGAAGCTCGGATAACAAAGGGAAAAGCTGCAGGTTACAAGAATCTGCGTTGAATTTAAGATGCACCAGAGCGGTGTGAAGAGGCAAAAAGGTTGCGTCCAGAACCTGGAAAAAGGACAAAGGTTGTGTCTTGATCCTGAAAAAGACAAAAGTTGTGTCCTGAGCCTGGTAAAAGGACAAAGGTTACGTCTAATCCTGGGAAAAGACAGAATACAGAGGAATAATGAAAAATAAGAGAATAAATATGCTGAGAGAAGAAAAGGAAGAGTGAGTCTCTGATTCAGAGAATTGCTATGCACCTGAACAGTGAGAGTGCAGGAGTTAAGTGTAAGCCAGAGCGTCAAAGTGTCTGTGTTAAAATTGAGAGACTGAAAGCAGAAGGATGAACAGGTGCTTTTCAGGGGTTCGGGTACCTGTTGTCTGCTCCTGAGATACAGTGAGAAAAAGAGACTGTTATGGTAAATGCTGACTCCTTAAATGAAAAGGGAAATGTGATTTGGGGAAATGAGAATCTTCAAAAATGCAATCACAAAATGTTGTGCTTAAACTCTATTCCACTTACCCCATCCCAACCTTTCCCTTGTAAATAAATTGTGATGTTATTGTTTTGCAACAGAACTGACTCCAGAGCCTAATTTTAGAGAGCATGCTATTGGCTAAGATGGGAAATGTAAACGGTTTAACTGAATATAGGGAGGTTTGTATCCTGGTACAGTAAGTCCATGCCTGGGGTAACTGTTGTGAAGGTGGGTTGGTATGACATCCCAGGGGGTTGTACTGATAGAGAACAGACCCATTGATATGTACTCTGGGTGGAGGCACTACCATTTTATTTTAGCTTTTGGAAAAGGACCCCTATGTTATAGCTAATGGGAACCCAGGCCCCTTAACCTGTATCCTAGGTAGCAGGCAGGTGTAATAGCTCTCCACGATGGCGCCGGAAAGGGGCTGCATATATGGTTGGTGGAGAGTTGGTTTCAGAAAAAAGGGGGGCATCTTCTCCCCTTTAGTAAAGTCTCTTTTTGGAAGGATGTAGGCAGGTGTCTATCTGACTGGCATTGCTCCCCCAGAAAAAGAATGGGATTTTTTCTGTTTGCACAGTATGACAGAGGACTATTATCTGTCCATTCAGACATGGTTCAAGTAAACACAGAAACATAACATTTGTTGGCAGAAAAGAACCACTTGGCCCACACAGTCTGTCCAGATGTTCCCTGCCTAATTTGTCTCTGCAGAGCCTAACTTGTGTCCCATGATCCTCCCTCCTTCCTGCCTATTTACTAATGTTCCACACATGCTTGAAACCCCCACTGTTTTTGCCTCCACCACTTCTGCTGGCTGTCTGTTCCAGGCATCAACTACCTTTAGTGAAGTAATATTTCTTCAACTCCCTCTTAAACTCCCCCCTCAAGCTTCATTGCATACTCCTTAGTCCTGGTGCTCTGTATTGTTTGCAAGAGACTCTTCTCCTGTACCTGTTCACTCTTGTGAGGTACTTGTAGGTCTCTATCATGTCCCATCTTGCTTTCCTCTCTTCCAGGGTGTACATGTTGAGATCGTGCTGACTCTCTTTATAGGGCTTCTTGTGTAACCTTTGAACCATTTTAGTTGCCCCATTCTGGACTGCCTGCACCCTTTCTGTGCAATTTCTGAGGTGCAGCCTCCAAAACTGTACACAGTTCTCCAGGTGGGGTCTCATTAGTGAGCGATATAGTGGCAACAGCACCCTATGCACCCCCGCATCCCACTGACCCTACCCTCTGCTTTGTCACTCTACCCTGCCTCTTTGAGATCTTCAGTTATTTTAACCCAAATGTCCCTTTCCTGCTTGGTGACTGTCAGTACCTCTCCCACCATCCTACACTCAGTGAAGGCACATATTGTACTTATTGCATCCCCAGGTCAGCAGGCAGGTTTCAAATTGTCAAGTTGGTTTACAAAGAGAGATGACACTTCATTATGTGGGCAGTCAAGGGGCAGTTCTAATTCCAGGAATTGAGGGGGGAAGGGGAATTCAGTACATTGAGATACCTTGGGCTATATGGTTCATGGTTTGTGATATTTCCAGTAATTATGCAGGCTTTTACAACCTCCGCCCCACACACATCATGCTCTGTAACAAGGGTCTATTTATTGCCATAAATTAGTATAATCATGACTTGTCTGACCTGTCTTGTGTACAAGATCCTGAGTGTACTCCTACAGTACGGTAGCTGCTGCCTTGCTTTTGAGAGTGGTATTGTCACATGACAGTCTGACATAACTCTCTTTTTCACAAGTCTAAACAATGTTGGATACAATATTGCAATGAGCTGGACGTGTTACTTGTTTTATCAACAACTGCTGTCCTGGACTGACCAGACCATTTATAGCCTTGGAAAAAATTCACTAACTTTTATGCATCCACCAACTAAAGGAGCAGCACCAGTCATCTGTGCCTTTTCCACTGGCTTAGTCCCACTTACTCAACCCTAAAGATAAAAACTCTAGTGTCCCTCTTCTGTGGAACTAGTATGACCTCATACAGTCCTAAAAAACAAAGTTGCCATGTCAGGGGAGTCTGTCCAACTTATCCAACAATTTAGGTACTGATGCCAGGATGCAAATTACTCCTCACTCTGCTATTTGGAAGTACTACTGAAAAAACTTCGACAAAGACTTGGACTTTACTACAGAATAAAACACTTTCTCAAAAGCGAGGCTAGAAAAAAGCTGGTCCAGGCCACATTTCTTTCAGTAATTGACTATGCTGATTTCTTATATAGTCATTGCCCCATCTCATACCTGGAAAAACTGGATACAGTTTACCATAGAGCCCTGAGGTTCATCACAGAACTCCCTTTCAACACTCACCATTGCTCCCTCTATGCCGCAGTTGGATGGACCTCGCTCCACTTTAGAAGGGACAGAAACACTACACTATGGCTCTACAGAGCCATATCAAAGAACTTACCAAAATATGTCTCAGACTGCTTCACACAAGCCACCTCAAGTAAATATGCCCTAAGAAGCTATAGTTTCATCATGCTTAAAGTGCCCAAACTCAATTCTCGCTTTGGAAGATCTGCCATTAGTTTTGTGCTATCCTCCCTATGGAACAGTATGCAGAAAATACTGAAAGTGAGCAAACCCATAACCATTACATCCTTCAGATCCCTGTACTCCAGGCTTGTCAAGGAAAAATGTAACTGTTTTTGACAGTAGAAGAGAATAATCCTCTTTCTCTCCTTCATCTTCTAGTATGTCCCATCCTCCAAGGCTCTCCCCTACTCCCCAGGTTCTGCATTCATACTTTCCTCTCATTTTTCTTTCTTCTTTTACTTTGCCTCCATATAGTTTCTCACTATTCCCCCCTGTCACATTTCTTACTCCCCCATCACTGGCCTCCATCTTCCTTCACTGCCTACTTGCACCCCTCCCTTCTCTCTTTATCTGTCAGTCCTGCCATAAGTCACCGCTAAAGCCACTAATACTGCCCATCTCCTTTGCTACCCAGCCCTCCTTGTAATAACCCTCTGACTCACCTCTCCCCATAAAACCACCTCCTCCTCCACCCAGACCACACACCATCCATTCCTACACCTCTGACAAACCCCCTTATACCTCATACTTTATACCTCAATCTCCACATACAGTATTTTCACTCTACGACCAAATTCATGCACTGCCTATTCTTTACTTCATGTAAATATGTAATTTTGTTGTTAATAGATCCTGCACAATTGTATGTATCTATGTATTGGTATGCGCAATGCTATTATATCCTGTATAATCGGTTTCCTCATTGTGTTGTGTATATTGAATTGTACAATATTTCTTATGTAACTGAACCTTGACCTTACCAGGTCCATCTTGCAAATAAGTTTTGCTCAATGATGTTCACCTGGATAAATAAAGATTTGATTGACTGATTGATTTACAGAGATCTGTCTGATCTTGATTTGCCATTGTTGTAGTAATAAGAGGCTCTGGACTACATGTCTCATTGCATAATTTCTGACTACAAAGGAGCTCTGAGCCACCCTGCATGTAACTAACACAGTCTTGGGTGCTGGTGCACTAAGGCACCTCAGCATAACCACATCATGGCATTGCTGTCATGCACATACCCTGTTGTTTTTGTACAGCTGCCCCGCACAGAACAGACAGAGCACAGGACACTGGCTTGCTTCCTCTTGACACCAGCAATCCCCAGCTCAGCCACAAGCACATCACTGTGTGGCCACTGTGCCATGAACATACTCATTGGTTAAAGCTTGGCTACCCTGCACATGACTGACTCAGTCTTGGGTAATGGTGTACTCCATCACCTGCACACTTCTTTCAGTTCCTTGCTAAAAGTAGGTACAGTTGCTCAACTGCTAGCTGATGTGTGTACTAGGGCCACAGTGAGAATTTTTATAATTAGCAAGTGCCCTACATTCCTTCTGCCCCTAACATGCTCAGAAATCATACATCATACATCTGTGATCACACCACAGGACCAGCTATTGGTGGCACCTACTAACTTTTGTTATTTTTGCTTATACCCTTATTTGTCCCCTTTGTCTGTGCTCCCTGCCCCAATTATTGGATTCTTCATGTCTTCACCCTTTATCTGGGTGGAAGAGAGGGCAAGCTATTGCCTTTATGATGTACCAGTACTGTTTCTCAATTGCCCAGCAAGTAGTCATCAACAATGCAGCAGATCAGTCCCCTGTATTGGAACCTGGAGTAGATAATGGTAGCATCTTATAGCTTCTGTAAGCTCATTAAGCATTGCCAGTGTTGAACCAAGGATTTTACAATGGGGGTGCTGGGGTGGTGTGCATAATTGGTATACAGTTTTTTTAAATTATTTTTTAATCCTTTATGGTGTCTGCTATTGTCATTTTCATTACATTTTTGACAGAAAATACAAATGTTTTCTATAGTTTTGAATGTATATTTTCTTACAATCAATAAATCAGACTTCAACAAAGTAAAATGCAACAGCAACACAAAAGTATGTTACACTGGAGGCTGTGGCCACCCCCTTTGCCATTCACTAGATCTGCATGATAAACGTCATGATTTCAGATGTAAGCTTCTGCATTTGTTTTAGAGGATACGTGCTTTTGATGAATAATACAGTGTAACCTTTATTGTCTGTAACCATACATATTCTCAGGGAGTTCCTGTTTCTGTGTATGAAGTTGATACCAGCTGGGAACAGAATGTGAACTGCCAACAGGATCACATTTCTGCTCCAAGTCTGCTGGGGCGGTTGTGTGAAATAGGGGTGGATCAGTGCTGGGACCGGTCCTATTCAACATCTTCATCAGTGACATTGCGCAGGATCTAGAAGGCAGAATTTCACTGTTCGCTGATGACACAAAGCTCTGTAACAGAGTAGACACACCAGAGGGCGTAGACAGAATGAGAAGGGACCTGCAGAAACTTGAAGAATGGTCAAGGGTTTGGCAGTTGAAATTCAATGCAAAGAAGTGCAAGATAATGCATATGGGGCACAAAAACCCTGGCACAATATATCAGTTGGGGGGTGAGGATATAGCATGCACCAAGCAGGAAAGGGATCTTGGGGTTGTCATCTCTGATGACCTCAAGGTAGGGAAACAGTGTGACAAGGCAGCAGGTAAAGCAAATAGGATGCTGGGATGTATAGGCAGGGGCATCACCAGCAGGAAAGGGAAGGTCATAATTCCGCTATACAAGACACTAGTGAGGCCCCACCTGGAGTACAGTGTACAGTTCTGGAGACCATACCTACGTAAGGACATAGACAGGGTAGAGAAAGTTCAGAGGAGGGCAACAAAGATGGTGCATGGATTGCATCACAAGTCCTATGAAGACAGATTGAAGGAACTGAACACGTACTCCTGGAGGAGAGGAGGGAGAGGGATATGATAGAGACATACAAGTATCTTACAGGGAGAAACAGTGCAGGAAAACACTATTTTAAGCGAGAAAGATGTTCCAGGACTAGAGGGATGGGATGAAGTTGGAGGGAGGACGATTCAGAGGAAACATGAGAAAGAATTTCTTCACAGAACGGGTGGTGGACAAGTGGAACACCCTGCCAGAGGAAGTGGTGGGGGCTGAAACAATCACGGGATTTAAGAATGCATGGGATAGACATAAAGGAATTCTGGAGGTCAGGGGTAAGGGGAAACAGACTTCTAGGAAAACAAACTGAACTTATAAGCTCAAATGGGCAGACTGGGTGGGCCATAGGCCCTTATCTGCCGACACTGCCTATGTATCTATGTATCTATGTAAAGAGGTGAGAAGGTTGAAAGAGTGGCTGAATTGTTGTGAGAAAAAAATATGGTGTACAGTATGTGCATGTACTGTATGCATGCATATGTTTACATGTATGTCTGACAATGATTGTGTACGGCATTGAAACCCTTGCTGTTTGCTGGCAACCCACTCTATCTTCTCAGGGGAAATCCTTTTTTTGTATTGTCAGTGCATTTTTTATTTCATTTACAAATAATTTTAGATACATAGATACATAGACAGTGTCGGCAGATAAGGGCCTATGGCCCACCCAGTCTGCCCATTTGAGCTTGTAAGTTCAGTTTGTTTTCCTAGAAGTCTGTTGCCCCTTACCCCTGACCTCCAGAATTCCTTTATGTCTATCCCATGCATTCTTAAATCCCGTGATTGTTTCAGCCCCCACCACTTCCTCTGGCAGGGTGTTCCACTTGTCCACCACCCGTTCTGTGAAGAAATTCTTCTCATGTTTCTCTGAATCGTCCTCCTCCAACTTCATCCCATTCCTCTAGTCCTGGAACATCTTTTCACTTAAAATAGTGTTTTCTGCACCCTGTTCCTCCCTGTAAGATACTTGTATGTCTCTATCATATCCCCTCTCTCCCTCCTCTCCTCCAGGGAGTACATGTTCAGTTCCTTCAACCTGTCTTCATAGGACTTGTGATGCAAACCTTGCACCATCTTTGTTGCCCTCCTCTGAACCTTCTCTACCCTGTCTATGTCCTTACGTAGGTATGGTCTCCAGAACTGCACACTGTACTCCAGGTGGGGCCTCACTAGTGTCTTGTATAGCGGAATTATGACCTCCCTTTTCCTGCTGGAGATGCCCCTGCCTATACATCCCAGCATCCTATTTGCTTTACCTGCTGCCTTGTCACACTGTTTCCCTACCTTGAGGTCATCAGAGATGACAACCCCAAGATCCTTTTCCTGCTTGGTGCATGCTATATGCTCACCCCCCAACTGATATATTGTGCCAGGGTTTTTGTGCCCCATATGCATTATCTTGCACTTCTTTGCATTGAATTTCAACTGCCAAACCCCTGACCATTCTTCAAGTTTTGACACAGAAATAATTCCTCATCTGATTTGTTTCACATAGCATAAAACAAAAGTACTGTTTTTTTTCCTCATTTTCTGTTTTGGATGACAGTTCTGTTTCTTTTATTATAGTGTATGTTGGAATGCGGTTGTGTATGGAAATCCATACACCGCAAAAAGTTGTTCTGCTGCAGTAGCGACGTCCTCACTAATGCAGAATGACTTTTTGTTCTCCGTTAGTGAGGACGTCATAATACAAGGGGCTACAGCAGACATCCTGATTCGTCCCTTGCTGTGTGAGAGGGGCGCGCGAGTGTGCTGGGCAGTGGCAGCTGTGAATCAATGGCCTCGGCAGAACCGAGTGAAAATATAAAAAAGTGAGTCTCTTTTTGTCTTTTTTTCCGGCACCATACACTATAAAGAACAGTATATGGTTACCCAAACACTACTCGACTATTCTTTTAACTCATAGATACAATGCTGACTTGGAGACCTCTCGAGCTTCGCTCTCGAGGTCATCAGTCGGCATTGTATTCACTCAGTGGAAGAATAGCCTTGTAGTGTATGGTGTAACCATACACTATTCTGTATTTCATTATCTGTTTCTACTTCTGACTGGCCAAACTGGCCACCATCAGATGGCATCCCCCAGCTTGTCTCCCACCTTCTACAGGACTTAACCCACCTCTTGTCCAGGACCACTATATGGTGGGTGGGTGTGGCGATCTGTAATGTGAGGCCTGCAGGGTCACCATCTCCATCCTGCCAGTTGGAAGTATTTCCTCTGTTTTCTCTCCTTCCTGATATCTGTGTCACATGCAATGATGCATGTGCACGTGCTGACCACTCACATGCTGCCAGCACCACAAGGCCCTCAGGATGCAGTGTCAGCTGCCGTGCCACCAAGCCTCCGCTAGGTGGTAGGCAAGCAGTGGTATGTGCTGTCCACCCTTTCTGAAGGAGGAGACCTGTCCATGGGACACTCAGTCCTCCATCACCTAGCTGGCCCTCAGTTATCCAAATCTATTTCTGAACCCTAGTTGCACGTGGAGCAAGCAGTAGTGCTACCAGGAAGGCCTTACAGCTCTACTTCTATTGACATTTTTCAATAAAAGAACATTTAAAATATGTGGGATTACAACTGTTCTATTATTCATAATTTGAGAGACCCTCAACAAAATTAATTGTATGTCTGGCCATACTGTATCGGTAACAGCTTCCAAATTTTCTTAAATCAATATACTTTATTGAAAATTCATAATAACATAAAGGAACAAAACATACTCAAAACAACAGCAGACTGTACACAACATCATACTTAACAATACATGAACTCTCCCCTTCCCACACACAACTCAGTGTTACGCAAGTCCTGTGGTAAAGGTAAGCTGTTTAACATGCTAATATCTTCAAAATTTTATATACGATATTTAACTTTTCTAGCATGTGATAGAATGACATTTCAGCAGTAGGGTTAGGTGAATAATTAATATTAATTCCCAAATACTGTGAAGAACAGGGTACACAAGACAGAATACAAAATATAGAATAATGCATGGGGGGGGGTGCATAACGAGAACTTAATGACAGGTGTGGGATGCTACAAGAATCCTGAGGGCAAAGCCCCAGGGGTTTATCAAAGCATCCCACACCAAGGGTGTACATTAAATTTGAGTATTGCAGCCCCCATGTGTTGTTTTATGTAATTGCTGGTATCTGTTTTTTTCACCTTTAGGATTTAAATTTCTGATATAGTAGCTGTAATTTTGACTGGCCTATAGATGTAGATGGTGCTGCTGCTGTGCCCACTGTCCATATTTGTTGAGATTCAGTTTGTAACTCCTCCTGTTCATTTGAACATTTGTTTTTAAATGCCATTTTTATTGAGAGAAGCACAATACATATATATGTCACATTAATCTTAACATCCAATATAGATATAGCATAATACATGTATACTTTGAATTAATTTGGGATGAAAAAATAAAGAGGTTACAAATAAAAGCAGTGATCCTCACATGGAGTAATAAATATCCCTGTCATCCTTGTAAATTGATAGTTATAAACTGGTTTCACAGATGGTCAGTATCTGTTCTCTGTATATAATCTTCTCAGGGGCTGATTCATCTTAGGACCCATGGACTTAGGGTTAAAGGAAAATGATTATAATGTGCAGAATAGAGTTCCCCCCCATGGTGTTTTAAGGGACTCCCCTCTTTAGGGGGGTTGGGTGCAGTTGCCCCCCCCCGCATTGCAGCCAAGGTAGTATTTAGCCAGGGTAGTGTTTTTTTCTGCTGTTGCCCCTTCTTTTTTTTCTGCTGCCCCTCCTTACAGCTAGCATCTTTTTTTTAATAAAAATGCTGCCAGCCCACACTCGAGTCGGCACTGAAGTCTGAAGGCACTCATCACACACACACACCCCTGCAGCAAGCAGCAACAACAGTCATGTCCTTCGTGCCAAAAAACTCCAAGTCCCAGTGAGCATAGTGCTAGGCAGGACTTGGGGGTACTGTGATTGGCTAGGAAGGCCGGAGGGGTGGGACTAGTCACGACATGGTGGACCCGGCGACGTCACTAACTTGTGAGCGGGAGAAGTCTGCCTAGACAGCCTGACATGCCAGATTGCCATTAAGTTCAAGCAGGTTGGATTCGGAGGTGAGAAACAGTGAAGGGACACAGTCAGACAGTCTGGGAGAGTCTCAGACAGGAGGGAAGAAGAGTTTCACGCGGCAGATGCGAGACACGCAAAGGACTCATCTTGGCGAGTTTTTGTTTATTTTGATTGGTTGGGGTGGGCAGCTGGCCTGGGGCCCCTAGACAGTGCAGACAGAAAGGAGGAGCAGAGGGGAGAGTCAGAGAGAGCACTGCAAGCAGTGAGCCTGTGCTGAGAGGAGAGTGAGAGTGGACTTGGAGAGAGGAGGACAAGGGAAGGAACGACAAGACGACTTGAGGCAGCAGCATCACAGTCTTCACATGAGGGAGGAAGAAAAGCAAGAGATAGAAGAAGGTATGCAGTGGACGGGGTAACTGGCATTGGTACACAATGCAAGGGCTGGGGTCAGGGGGGTCCCCACATTTCTGCCTCTTCAATGTTTTTTTTTTCCGTATTATAAAACCAACTGCCAGTGCCAAGCAAGTGCCCACCCTTCTCAGCCACCCCACTCCCAGGCCCCACCGGATCAACTCATCACGTTTAGGAGAAAACATTACATTTTCTCTCATTCAGTGCAGCATAAATGTCCTCATCCTCTCGCTCTCACCCACTGCCTGTTCCGAAAGTACAGACCAATGAGCTCATTTAAGGAAAAATAGAACTTTAGGGAGCTTAGACTCCTTCCCCCTGTCTTAGAACCACACCTGGGCCCTTGAGGAAAAGCACTCTGAATCAAGGCTCATTTCCAAGTGTCTGTGTACAAATTGGTGACTTGTGTAGGCACACTGAGCCAAGGCTAGTTATCAGGTGTGACCTGGGGAAAGGGAACAGGAACTTGCTTGGGACTGAGCTTTCTGCCAAGTGGCTGGGGGAGGTGCAGAAAGCGGGGTTGGAACTAAGTGTTTGACTTTAAAAAAAAAAAAAAAAATATTTGTGCTTACAACCACATTGCCAAAGAAATGCTGCTTTGATTGTTGTGTTTGTGCGGTTTGGTGAAGTGGGAAGTGGGAGGAAGGCTGCAGAGGGATCTGAGGGTGGGAATGGAACTCGCTCCACCGGAGTCAGTGGCTGGAACACCAGACCACATCGCAGCAGGAGACCAATAAGGGTTGTGAGCCTACGGACTACAAAAAGGTCTGACTTGTAATCCAACACTCTCGTGGGACTGCAGCTCACTTCCAAGTGGCTAGGGTGGTGCGTGAAGAGGAGCTGGCACTAATTGATTTTTTTTTCTGTGCTTACAACCACATCACCAGATAAATGCTGCTTTGATTGCTGTGTTTGTGGGGTTTATAGAAGTGGGAGAAGGGAGGAGGGCTGCAGTAGGAGGGACCTGAGGGCAAAAATAGACCACAGTCCACCTGTGCCAGTGGCTGGAACGCCAGACCACGCAGTGGCAGGAGACCTATAGGGGCTGAGCAGTCCCTACTTAACACCCAGAAAACCAAGCAACCACTTGCATGAGTGATCCCAAAGTGTGAGTGCCACGAAGCAGGAGTGTGGCATCTATCTACATGGCGCATCTGGGGCATCCACAGGGAGGACCGGAGTCCATGCTGCTCAAAGGAGGGCAGGTGAGACAAAGTGGAAGAGGGAAGAATTAGGTAGGGATATATAAGAGTTGCAATTATCTAGGTTCAGTCTCAGGACGAGGCAGCTGGTAGAGGCTGCAGCTAATTCCTATCTAGGGTAGACCTACAACTAACCTAGCAGTCATGGTACTCTGTAGGAGGGCGGCTAGCTCTAGTGACTAGGGGCAGCAGCTACTCCCTTACTAGGGTAGGCCTGCATCTATCCTAGTGATGAGGTACTCTGTAGAGAGGTAGCTATCCCTCAAGTAGGAGCAGATAGCAGTGTTATTAGTGGGTCTCAGCTTCTCCCTATCTATGACTGGCCTGTGGGGGAGTTGGCAGGCAGGAAATTAGTTAGTGGGCTTTTAATGTATACCTATGGCCGACTATGCATTTAGGCAGCTAGACAGTGCACTCAGTAGCTAATGGGGAAGGAGGGGATTGCTACTTCTTAGCCATCCCCCTCTAGATCCTAATAGATTAAAGGGGAAGGAAGGGGTGCATCTTTACAGCCACCGTAATCCAGGTCCTGAAAGCCTTGGAATGGTAAGGGTGAAAGTTAAATACAATAATAGGCAAGGACTAAAATGTTAATATGTGGAGAGGAGGTATGCAGTTGGGGCTGGGTGAAGTGGGTAGAGTGATAGGGTGCAGGGGATATGAGGCAGTGGTATTTCTGGCAACTCTCTGGAAGGTGAGGGGATGTCTGGTTTGTAGAAATACTAGGCAGCTGAGGGCAGAGGTATGGAAGCTGAGGCCGGAGACAGGTGCACTGGTGGGGGATTTGTAGGGTAACAATGGGGGGCAGAGGGGCCGCAGGCCTTAGAGGCAGGTAGGAGGGTGGGAGTGGAGCCAAGGTGTGGAGGGAGGCCATGTGGGCGGGAACAGGACAGCCAGGTTCCCATGGGTCCCTCTCCTCCACCAGGAGAGGAGGTCTGGTGGGGGAGGGGGTGGATAACAGAAAGGGGAAGGTAAGGCAGAAATGGGGGGGCGTCCTGTGGGAGTATCTCCAGGATTGCCAGTACAAAACATATTCCTTCTACTGGATTCAGGGAGAAGGAGGGGGAAGTGGTGTTATGGAAAAGGGCATTGAAATGGGGAGGGTTGGAAGTGCTGGGGGGATGTCAGGGAAAGTAGGGAGAATGGGTTGGAGGAAGTGAGTGCAGGATAGAGGGGGAAGGTGGAGCAGGGAAGGGGTGGAGGGCAAGGGAGAATGAGAAGATAGGCAGGAGGGGGACAGCAGGGAAGGATGGGGAAAGGTCGGGGGGAGGAGGGAAAGATAGGGGTCTCCCCCACACTCAGTCCCTGGCCCCATCCCCACTCAGCCCATTGCCCCACCCCCACAGCCACTCTAACCACAGTTGTTGCCCCCCCATTGAAATCTGAAATGGTGCCCCGTCCTTCTTTCCCCTGCAGTACAAATTCTGGATCTAGCATAGCTGTGTAGTAGATTCACCTTTGCCATTTCTCCGTGAATACTGTTTGCTTATTATGTATATCTGCTGTTAGACCTTCTAATTTGTAGATCTCCAAAACAATCTGATGCCAGTCGGAGACTGATGGTATACAGGCAGTCAACCATTGATGGGTTATCACTTTTTTCTGCTAGGAGATATAGTGGCAATAAGGTACAGTGCCATGAAGGGCTATGTTCTTGGAAGATTGATAGTAACACCATTTCTGCTGTGAGCTCTGCTTGTTCCCCCAGACAGTCCGTAACTCTTCCTGTAGGGTGCACCAGAATGACATCAGTCTGGGGCACAGCCAAAACACATGTTCTAAGTCTTCCAATCTACAGTTGCATTTTCTCCAGCAATGCTCATAGGATGATGGCAGATACTTAGTGAGGATCACTGAGGAACGGAAAAACCTGGTTCAACACTTCCATGTAAACTCCCTCCAAATATGTGAAGAAGTAATTTTTATTGCTTTTAGGGATGTGTCACTCCATAGGGATAATGGGACAGCAAGTGACAAATCCGTATTCCAACTTTCCAGGACTGACTGGGATGAGTCTCCAAAGGACTCTGTCAGGATGTTATATTGATTGATTAAAAGTTTTATTCATATAAACATATGAACTAGGATATACTCAATTGAGCCAAGGCTCATTTACAATGAGGTTCTAAAGAAACAGTTTCCATGGCTTGGAGGGACAGGGAGTGAATCCTCAGGATTGCCGGAGCAGCTGCACAGGGGAAGGAGCTAGATGTCATTGTCCACCTAGGGACAAATGACCTGGCTAAGAAAGGGATTAGAGAAGTGCAGGAAGAGTTTGTGGAATTAGGGAAGGGCCTTAAACAAGTAGCACACACGGTAACCTTCTCGGAGGTGCTGCCCATCTATGGTGTAGGGGAGGCTAGGGTGTTCCACACCATGGGATTCAATCAGTGGTTGAAAACTAGTGTGGGAGCTCCAGGATTTGGCTTCATTGGGGACTGGGGACCACCTGGAGTGATGCAAGCCTATACTGGCATGATGGGCTGCATCTGTCCAGGAGGGAACCAGGATCCTAGGGATAGGTTTAAATGCTTCATTAGCAAGCATTTAAACTAGCCAAGGGGAGGCACTGGAAAGGAGCAGGGAAATCCTAGCCCCCCAAAAAATCACGTAGTAAGTGCGGTAAACACCAAACATATAGAGGTGTCGATAGGGAGAAGGGCAGGTGCAAATGGAGAAAGTGACAAAGGCAAGAAGGACAGGGATGGGACAAAAGGAGTAAGGCCATCAGGAAATGGAGGGTAACGAGTACCAATGCCCATAGTCTGGGCAACAAGCCCCTGAGCTGGTGGCCTTGATGGAAGAGGGATGCCTGATATCATAGCAGTCACAGAAACATGGGACGAGAGAACCATGACTGGGATGTTAACATACCAGGGTACATAACCTACAGGAGAGACAGGCAGGGGAGAAGTGGGGAGGAGTAGCTCTCATGTAAAGGAAGGGATAAAAGCAACTGAACAAAAGAGTAAACAGGGAGGAGAGGAGGCACTGTGGGTCACCTTGGAGACTGGAAAGGGCACCACAATCCGCACAGGGGTTGTGTACAGACCCCCTTGTCAGGGGGAGGGAATGGACAAGGATATGATAGAAGGTATTCTTAGAATTGCAGAGAAAGGGGAGATACTGTTGATGGGAGACCTGAATATGCCAGATTTTAACTGGAGCACATTTGATGCAGCCACATCCAAGAGCAGGGCCATTCTTGATGCCCTTCAGGTGGCAGGCCTCAGACAGCTAGTTTCGGAACCCAGTCATGAGGGAGCAATCTTAGACCTTGTACTCTCAAACGGGGGCAGTGAGAGGATCTCAGATCGAGAAGTGGGTTGCCATCTAGGAACAAGTGACCATCAAACAGTGTGGTTCACGTTTAACTCAGCTACAGAGTCAAGCCATACAAAAGTGAGGGTACTGGACTTCAGGAGGGCTGACTTTGCCAAGATGGGAGTGCTCAGAAAAGCACTAGCAAACAGGCTAGAAGGAGGTGTGGAGCAACAATGGGGAATCATCAAAACTGCCATCACAGAGGCAACAAGCCTTTGTGTGAAGCAAATAAACAAATCAAAATGAAAGAAAAAGCCACTATGGTTCTCAAAAGAGGTGGCTGTGAAAGTCAGGAAGAAAAAGATAGCATTCCGGAAGAATAAGGAAACACAGAAGGAGCAGGACAGACAGCTGTACCAGTTAAGGCAGAAGAAAGCAGGGAGGGAAGTCAGAATAGCAAAGGCCCAAACTGAGGAAAAGATAGCCAACTCGGTTAAGAAGGGGGATAAAACCTTTTATAGGTACATCAGCGAGCGGAGAAAGACAAAGGGAGGGATAGTGAGGCTGAATAGAATGAACGTGGGTGAGCAGGGGGACAGTGAAAAGCAGGGATACTGAATGAATATTTCTGCTCAGTATTCACAAAAGAGGAAGGGGAAGTGCCTAATCCAATTAACAGAAGCACTCTTGATAGGGGGGTCGATCCCAGTCCTTTCACAGAAGAAAGGGTTCTGCAAGAACTCCTAAAATGGAAGGTGGACAAAGCAATGGGGCCTGATGGAATTCAGCCCAGAATTCTAAAAGAATTAAGGGGGGAACTAGTGAAACCACTGGCTACTCTTTTTAATAAATCATGGGAGGATGGTGTGGTACCCAAGGGCTGGAGGAAGGCAGATGTGATTCCCCTTCACAAAAGTGGGACCAAGACAGAGGCAGGAAACTACAGACCTGTCAGTCTGACCTCTGTGGTAGGGAAAGTGGATGAGTCACTTCTGAAGGAAAGAATAGTTGAGCACCTAGAGGCCAGTGGGGCACAGGACCCAAGGCAGCATGGGTTCACAGCGGGAAGGTCATGTCAGGCGAATCTAATAGATTTCTTTGACTGGGTGACCAAAGTAATAGACCAGGGAGGGTCTGTGGACATGGCCTACCTAGACTTTAGCAAGGCATTTGACACAGTCCCACACAAAAGATTAATAGTCAAATTAACCAGCCTGGGAGTGGGTCCCAGAGTGGTAGCCTGGGTAAAACATTGGCTGGACAACATGACACAGAAGGTAATTGTAAATGGAGTCCACTCTGAAGAAAGAGGGGTTACTAGTGGGGTACCGCAGGGTTTAGTATTGGGTCTGGTCCTTTTTAATGTCTTCATAAGTGACATTGCAGAGGGACTGGAAGAAAATGTATGCCTGCCTCTTTGCAGTTGACACAAAGATCTGCAACAGGGTTGATACACAAGGAGGCGTGGAAAGGATGAGAAGGGACTTGGCAAGGTTGGAGGAATGGTCAGAAGTATGGCAGCTAGGAGTCAATGCAAAGAAGTGCAAAATAATGCACCTGGGAAACAAGAACCCAGGGGAAGAATACACAATGGGGGGGAAGTAGTAACAACAACAAAAAAGGAAAGGGACCTCATGTAATCATATCAGATGACCTTAAGGTTAGCAAGCAATGTGAGAAGGCAGTAGGGAGGGCTGGGGGTATACTGGGATGCATAGGAGAGGCATCACCAGCAGAAAACAGGAAGTTGTTATCCCTCTGTACAGACAGTTGGTGAGATCCCATCTGAGTATGTGTGTCCAGTTCTGGAGACCCCATCTCCGCAAGGACATAGACAGGATAGATGCAGTCCAGAGAAGGGCAACTAAAATGGTGCAGGGTCTGCAAGAGAAGCCGTATGAGGAGAGACTAAAGGAGCTTAATATGTATACCCTTGAGGAAAGAAGGGAGAGGAGGGACATGATAGAAACTTTTAAGTACCTTAGTGGAATCAACAAAGTCCAAGAGGGTAGCATCTTTCAGAAAAAGAGACGTGCAAGAACAAGGGGACACAATTTAAAGACGGGGGTGGTTCAGGGGCAATGTGAGGAAGTATTATTTCACAGAGAGGGTAGTGGATGCATGGAACAGCCTTCCTGAGGAGTTTGTGGGGTCTAAAACTGTGGGAGAATTCAAGAATGCATGGGACAGACATAAGGCAATTCTTGTGGGGGGTAGGAAGAAATAGGCTGTTGGTTAACTAGGATCTGCGGCCTATCCTGTAGGTAGGGAAATGGGCAGACTAGATAGGCCAAGCGGTCCTTATCTGCCGTCAAATTCTATGTTTCTATGTTTCTAAATACAAATTTCACACCATAAAAAGACATATACATAACAAATTCAGAACATACATTAGACAAATCAATTTTTAATGGAAATATAATAAAATAAAATAAATAAAAATCTGAATGACACGAGGAACAACAATCCCTAACCTTTAAAGCCTGCTGTCTAAACCATGCCCTAATGTCCTGCCAGCAAAATTTACCCTTACAGCTCTTAATATCTGGTGGAATCTTGTTCCAGGCGATAGGGCCTCTATAAAAAAAAACAGAATGTCTTCCAATTTCTAACTGGAATTGGGGCACAAGAAACTCCGGGGCCCATGAAGCTCTCAATGAATCCAATTTGGTTTGTCTTGTAATTCTTGCATTAATGTATGGAGGCAATATACCCATCCAGCAACCATACATAAAAGCAAGCAAGTGCTCGTGTCTGTACTCAGACGGGCTCATCCATTGAAGCTGATTAAAAAGGAAACACTTATGAGTAGTCCTATCCACTTCCAAAATAAATCTGGCAAATCTACCATAACAAACATCTATTTTATCCAAATCAGCCTTCCTAGCACTTGTAAATAAAATACCCATAGTGTAAAAATGGCAAAATCATCGAACACACAGCTTTTTCCCTAAATTCAGTTCATACAATACCTTATATGATAAAGGGCACCTAGTTTTTTCCCCAACACTGGTCACCACACTATTAATGTGTGTTGCCCAGTTTAAGGCCTCATCCAGCCACATACCCAGATATTTATAAGTTTGGGCTTGAAGAATCGAGGCTCCCTCCAGGGTCAGAATTTTTAGGGTAAAATCTTCCGGTACTATAGTAGAATGTGAAAATAAAATTGTCTGAGTTTTTTTAATGTTTAAGGTCAGATCACTCTCTTTCAAAAAACTCTGCAGTTCTGTAAATGCATTCTGTAACATTATTTGAACACCTTTTACTAAATAATCTGATGTATGCATTATCATGTCATCAGCATACAGATGATAACATAGAGGATAATGTATGGTCCTCTATCGTTAACCGGTCAGTTAACAGTCGAGAGGTTGCCAGGGCGACCATGTAAACCTCGAGAGCGAAGCTTGAGAGGTTTACATCACCATGGCAACCTCGAGAAGGTTAAAATTGACCGGTTGCCGATAGAGGGACCATACATTATTTTTTATAGTGTATGGTCCCACCTCAAAAGGCTGCTTACTTTTGCATAAGTAGTCACCGCCGCGGCCCTTCAGTCCTTCCCTAACCACTGCTGTTCGCGTGTCGGTTCCCCGTAGAAAAAAAAGCACGCACATGCACAGACCACTCGCTGTTGTTAACCTATCGATGTGACGTAGGATCGATAGGTTAACAACATATCTACGTCGCATCGATAGGTTAACAACCTTAGGAAATGATGATTTCCTAAGGTTAACAGCGTTCTACCATACATTATAAATTGATGGATTTTTTTTACTGTTACAGAGTGCTAATGCACACATGATGAACCCCAGCACTTTCTCTCTGCATGCTCACCCTCCCCCCAGCTGCTGCCAATCAGCTCCCTCAGTACCAGTAAGATGACTGGAGCTGCTTTGTGAGTCTTTCTCCGCACCCTCCCCCTATGACTGGCTGCCCAGTTGGAGCTCACATCAGCATCGTGACTGTGACCTCAATACAGCACAGCCATTGCCTACAATTCACGCTGTCAGCTAGCACTGGAGGAAGATGGAGCATGGTGGCAGGCTCAGAGGTGACGTCACCAGGACAGCAAAAAGAAGTAGAGGACCTCGACTTATAATATTATCAGTCACCGGCAGGTAAATTTTGCTGGCCACTATTGCCGAAGATGTGTCCCTTAATAATTGTATATCAAGGGATAGGCTGTGCAGATGGCCAAGGGAGTTTTTTGGGTGGGTGGGCTGAAAATTTAGAAATAAATTATTTAAATCCCCCTCTATACAAAAAGCAAAGTTGTCTTGTTTCATATGCCTGTTTTAACTTTTCATAAGAAAAGCAAAAGAGGTACCACAGTGGAAAGGCACTGTAAGTGTTTGGAAGGGTCTGGCTGGGATCTACACTGCCACCTCACTAATTGTGCTGTTCAGAGAGGTCTTCACTGTGGTCCCATTTTCATTGCCATTCAGTTCCACTTTTGTCTGTGTCATCTGTGCCAGATGCTGGTAAATCAAATAAGTTGTGATGTGTTTTCTCCAGATGACCATATGTGCCAGCAGAATGACATTTGTTGCTACAGTTCAGTGTTTTGAATACACCCACTGTACTTTTGGAAGCAAGGTGGAGCGGGGTTGGGGGTAGGCATTTAAAAGATGGTAACTTTGCACTGGAAATCCCCACCACTGTCAAATTACTTTTCCCCTCACTCCCTTTGTCATACCTACCACATTGGAGAATGGAGTGGGGGCAACAATTGTAGTACTCAATATTGAACTAAGAATTATGTTACAGATTTTTTTTCCAAACAGGATGCCTAGAATAGAAACATAGAAATACAGACAATGATGGCAGAAAAAGACCAGAGGTCCATTCAGTTTGCCCAAGTTCTCTATAATCCCTGGAACCTACAATTTCTCCAGGGTACTAACCCTTCCCATCCTCTCTCTATTTTCCGTCTTGGTTCTGTTGCCTCCAGTAACCATTGTTTCCTTCATTATGTCCCAGCTCTGCTTGAGCCCTCTGACTGTTTTTACACCCACCATTTCAGCTGACAGACTGTTCCAAAGTTCCACCACCTTTTCCACAAAATAGTACTTCCTCACATCTCCTGACTCTACCTCCTGTTAATTTCCATTCGTGTCCATGTGACTGCAAATTGGTACTCAGGCTACATAGTACCCCGCAGTTCATTTTAATTCATTTCAGGAACTTGAAGGTATCTGTCATATCTCCGCTCTCCCTTCTGGTCTCCAATGAGTACATATTTAGTGCCGAGAGGCGCTCCTCATAGGATTTGCCCTGCTGTCCCTGAATCATTTTAGTTACTTTCTGCTGCACTGTCTCCAACCTATCCTTACCCTTTCTGAGGTGAGGACTCCAGAACTGGGCACAGTACTCTAGGTGAGGCCTCACCAGGGTTCTATAGAGGGGAAGTATTACCTCCTTTCTTCTGCTCTCAATACCCCTACCAATACATCCCAACATCCTGCTAGCCTTGCTATAGGCCATGTTGCACTGACTCAGTTACTTAAAAGGTATATTGAGTTGTGGATGGTGGGGGTTACAGCAAGGGGTAGAGAAGTTCAGATATGAGTTATTTAGACTTAAATAAGCCACAAAAGTGCACCACTGTGCATACCATAGCCCATAGTTTCTGGGGCCTATCAGATCCAGACCCCTGCCCTAGTAGCAAGCCAGCACTGCAGTAAGTTAGTAGTGTACAATACGCAGCCAAAACCAGCTGCAGACTCTGTACTGAATTCAGTGCATTAGCATTTGTCTCTGTCTCTCTCTCTGTATATATATATATATATGTATATATATATATATATATATATATATATATATATATCTATGTAATAGATAATCTACTCTAAGGTGTGCAGTCATGCTCTGATATACGCACACCTTGGTGTGTGTGTTATGCATGAGAGCACAGGCTGAGTGTGTCAACCACCCAAGGCATGTGTATATCGGAGCATGACCGCACATCCTAGAGTGGGTTATCTATCTTATAAAATGGCAAAATTGTTTTTGAAGTGGGTAAAAGTGCAGGTGTGAGGTCACACTCTGATATACGCATGGTCATGTGATGTCTTATATATAATCAGAATGCTGGATTTATTTACTTTGCTTCCCATTTTATAAATACACACACACACATGCACATGCACACACACAATTTGAGCCACCCAGATAGTAATAATTGTCCTTAGAGTAGGAAGTGGAGGGGAGCTCATGGATGAGTTATTCTGGTTTAAAATAAAACACAAAATTAGCCACAGAGCATCTAGTACCCCAAAGCTTCTGGGGCCAGGTAACCCCCAGACCCCTTCTCTACACACCAGTAGATACAGCTGCAGATATTAAAACTCATAACATATCTGAGACAATGTCTTGGGTATATTACATTAACAGCATCTTGCTGCCCTCCAGTACTGAATACATATATGTATTCACCCTGCAGACAGCTAGATAATAACTTTGTTTAGAGCAAGGGGTGTAGGAGATCTCAGATATGACTTCTTTAGCTTCAAAATAAGCCACAAAATGCACCACAGAGCAATTCTAGGATCCCATGGCTTCTGGGGTACTGGTGGCCCTAAGACCCAAAGCTTTTTTAAAAAAGTCTCAGACTGCATAAAAAGAACCCCCCTTTTGAAAATCCTGGCAACAGGCCTGCATTCACAAATATATTAAATAATAATGGACCCAAAATTGAGCCCTGAGGGACCCCTGAACTGATTACCACACTATTCGAGGTCCAGTCTCCCAATGTAAGTAACTGGGTTCTTTCAGATAAATAAGAATAAAACCATTGCAAACTAGGGCCCGCAAATCCTATAGAGGCCACTCTGGATAGGAGGATCCCATGGTTCAGTGAGTCAAAGACCTTAGACAAATCAACAAAAATCACTCCCACTAGGGTCCTGCCATCCAGAGCAGCCTGTATATCCCCCCGTGACCCTGACCAGTGCCGTCATAGTACTAAAGGACTTCCTAAAACCTGACTGCAGACCGTTTAGGAGGCCCTCTGCTTCCAAATATCCTGAAATTTGGGCAGCAACAATTTTTTAAAGATCTTTGAGTCCTGGGGCAACAAGGAGATTGGACGATAATTGCCAAAATCAGATTTGTTCCCCCTTTAAAAATTGGGACAATGTTTGAACATTTCCATGCCTTAGGAAATACCCCTGACTTGATGGACCAATTAAATAAATACGCCAATGGGCAAGCAATCTCCGGAGAGGCAAATTTTAGTAGATTAGAAGGGATACCATCTAGTCCTATGGCTTTAGATGTATTCAATTTCAGTAATTCCACCAAAACTTTATGTACTGAAATTTCTTTAAAATTCTGTAGTTGGCCTATTAGGTGGCTCCAGGGGTGATCATGAAGTGTATCTTTTAATAGGGTCCACAACAAGGGTGGAGGTGTGGGTATTGTAGGTACAACTTTCCACTGTCTCAGAATGTAGTATTTCACTTGGGAATAGAGGAAGAAGCCTGTTTCTGGGAGTCCATATTTCCCCTGTAATTCAGTGAAGGAAATAATACCTGTATTTGTTAAGAATAAGTGAATATAATTAAGTCCTACCCTTCTCCAAGATGCAAAGGTTAGATCAAATTAGATGGGAAGAAATTATCTTCAGATCATAGTGTATGCAGAAAAATATAGTCTTCAAAAGCAGTTTTCTGTTCTAAGTTTTGCTAGACCTTCAATATTTGAGCAGTGTATTTAGTAAAGTTAGTAAGATGGGGTGCCCTTTCTCCTGAAGTGAAGATGATCTTTTCAGTGTTATATAAATCATTGATTAGGAATGCAGTCTCTTTCCAGGGGGCAGTAAAGGATGGGGTGAGTCACAAAAATAAGATTTTAGGAAAGCACACTTTAGTGTAAAGCATAAGCTTTGGTAGGTTGGCCCCACCTTGGGATACAGATTGCTGGAGAAGGGAAAGGTGAACCCTCTGTCTCTGTCCCCCCAGATAAAATTAGATATCATTCTGTTCCATAACTTAAAGTTAAAACCAGATGGGAAGGTGGGAATATTTTGAAATAAATATAAAAGGCTGGGGAGAATATTCATTCGGACAATTTCTATCCATTGGAAAAAGGTGAGAGTCAGTTTCCCCCGTTTAGTTAAGTCATTTGAATAAGGATGGAGAGGGGCTAATAGTTAACCAACTCTAAATGCTTAAGGTCTTTGGGAATAAATATCCCAAAATGTTTAATTTTAGTGCATCACCATTTTAAGGGGAATATTTGCTTTAATCTGTGGGATGGGAGAAAGTGTAATAGTAATACCTCACTTTTGCTTATGTTCAGTTTGAAATTTGCCACCTTCTCAAATTCCTGTGGAATATCTCAGATTGCCAGAATTGATTGTTCAGGAGACAGTGCTGTTAGTAGGACATCATCCGCAAATAAGGAGACTCTATATGATGTGTGTCCCGGGGGAATCCCCTCAATACTTTAATCCTTTCTGAGTGCTACAGCCAGGGGCTCCATGAGGAGAGCAAAGAAGAGCGGGGAGAGGGGGCATCCCTGCCTCGACCCTCCGTGTAGGGATACAGGAGAAGAAATGGCACCATTTATATGAATATATGCTTGTGGGCTGGAATAAATGTTTTGAATCCAATTTTAATTTTTGTTTTGTTTTAACTTATTTGAATGGGTCCCAGTACCTGGAGTAGTAGAGGTAGTGGTGCGTATAGCCATGTGGTGACAGCAGTTGCAGTTTGGCTGAAGTTCAGTTGTAGTGCCGTGAACTGAAAGGTTACTTTTACTTTTTTTTTTTTAAACAGAGCCAGGAAAGAAGACAGTGACTTTTTGTCAGTGTAGAGGGCATATCTGTGTGATCAGAGCCTGCTCAATGCCATACTGAGAAAACAGTTTTTCTTATTTGTTGGCACAAGACAATTCTAAGCATGTGAACAATGTAGGAAACCCAGCATGCATTCATTGTTATAATGGCGAATCATAACTGGGTTTCCCTATGGGAACAAACTGATACTTGTTATTACATATTTTTTGTTCTCTGACGTACTGAGTAAAATATAAATCAATCAATAAAATAAAAATAAAAACTCTAGCGCTTCCTGGGTGGCCACAGCTAATCCACTGGCATCCCCCTCTATCCTAATGATTTCCTATACTCCATGCGGGAGTATTTTAAAAGACTGAAACTCGGAATCCCAACACCCAGGATCCTGAGCCTGACATCCTGAAGTGGCTACTGCCCAATGGATCACCGTCCTGACCACGGAAAGCCCAAAAGTGGAACTTGCCACAACACAGAGTTGATTATAATACTTTTTTTGGGGGGGGGGGCCTCCTGTCAGCCCACAAAAACAGCATAAGTCCAGTGTCGGGCTTTCTGTGGTCAGGATGGTGGTCTGTCAGGCAATAGCCGCGTCGGCATGTTGGGCTTCGGATCCTGGGTGTTGGGATTGTCAGTGTCAGGATGCCATAATATATCCCTCTATGCCTTCCTTATTCTCTTCCATGTAACATGTTAAAATATTCAAGTTTATTACAGTTGTGATCAGTAAAAAATTCACTAAATTTTTTATAATGCAAACCAATACACTTAGCACACAAGCCAAAATAATTACTGTGCAAATCAATGGATTTCACACAGATCAAACTGATACAATCTGCATATAAACTAATTTGCCTTGCAGAGACCAATCTAATGTAGTTTGCGAAACGAAGACTGAACCAATATAGTTTGCACACAAACCAATATGCTTCATATGAACCACTATAATTTGTGTGTAAATGAATATCTTACTGATCAAACCCAATGTAATTCAGACTCAAACACATTTCCAGCCCAAACCCATGCATATCGTACATAAAGTAATCATTTTAAAAATATTTTAGTATCGAAGCTAACCCATATGTCTGATACATAAAGCAATTGATACAACACCAGTGAGATAATAATGACAAGATAAAAAGTGATATCCATACCCAACTCACAAGGCATGTTATGGGTTGGGTAAGTCACAGATGATATCATGCCTCATTGGGTGCATCACAGTGAAATACTAAATCTATCAGAGAACAGTTTTCACAATGCAGATTAGGGTTGCTTGGAATCCACTGAAAAGAATCAGATTAATTAGGTGCTGTGCTTTTTTCGGAATTCAGAATTGTGGTACAGTAGCACACCATTTATCTGACTTCCCTTGGGGATATCCAATTGATTCAGATAATCGAGATAAAAGTTTGGAATAAATGGTAATATGAGGTACTGCATTTTTTGAAGTTACAAAAAAAGACTTTATTTAGAAATTAAACTAAAATGCATGTAGCTATCATTATGATGAAAAAAAAAATTCCAAATGCATGTACAGCAGCTGTCAAGCTGTTTCAGGAAAAGACACCCTTAATTTGTTTTTGCTTTAGACGATCAGATTTCTTTTTTAGAATCTTCTGGTTTAAGCTTCTCATGAGCATAACCTGTACAAGATCACAGTTAGTCTGATTTTCGAGGTACAGCATGCACCTCTCAAACATGTTGGGTGCCTCTCCATGTGTAGGGATAACCAGCTACTTGATCTCTTCCTCATCATCCTCCGGTTACTCATTTGGCACATTCTGCTGTGTTACCACTTCTATGAAGCTTTCATCTGATAACATTTTATGACCATCTTCTGTTGCATCACACTCCACCCATGCATTTAGCTTACTTTCAGTGGTTGGCACTTTCAGACTTGATGACAGATTTTGCAGTTCTTCTGTTAAGGACTGCTGCTCTTCTGTTTGCAGCACGTGTGTGTCTGGTGGGGAATCATGACTTGTTATGTTTGCTTGCACGCATGTGCAAGAAACATAGTGCCATCATCCGAGTTTTTGAAGGTGTGTCACTCTGTCTTCCAATTCAGTCAGTGTGTTTACAGGCACGGCCACAGTTCACCAATGAATGCTGCAGCTGTCTATGACAGCAGTTGAAAATGCAGTGCCATACAGTTGAAAGGGAGAGCTCTGCTTCAGTGAGCAGCGATAAGAGAGTGTTGATTAGCATATTGCTGGCAATCCTGCCTGCATACCTCTCTGCTTTCTCTTCCAGGAATGTAAATTCCACCACAGTGGGCTTGAATTCAATCTGCAGTTTACAACAGTGAATGACTCCGACTGAAATTCATTAGAAGCAGAGGGCAGGTTTCTTGTTTGAAAGTATTCTATGAATCTAATAAATGCAAACTTAGAGAAAGGAACATACAGAATGCTAATTTGCGCATGACTGAACACTTGGTAATGTTGTGATATTATTATAAATTTGTTTGCTGTTGTTAAAACAAGTGCAAATAGTTGAACTTCAGTTGTACATAACAGTTGATTAAACATAGTCAAACACGATGGCTTAAAAATACACACATTTGCAAGTCCAGGTTTTTTTTCCCATTGAAGTTTTTACTGAAATGTTCGCATTGGATACACATATGTACACATTAAAATATAAGCATTTGGATGGAAGGTGCGTGCATAATAAGCATTATTAATTAGATTTAAATGGACAGTTGTAGCAATACTGTAAAAAATTGTTATCACTCTAATCTGACCAACCAATTACCGAAGTCTTAATACAGGAGGATAGTAAATGCAAACATTCTGAGGGAAGGTGCATGCATAACAAACATAATGATATAAAGAGAGACCAATGTACAGTTGTAGCAATACTGTAAAAAAATCTTAGGCTTTGGTTGAAATTTCAGTTTAAAATAAAACTGAGCAGAAAAAAATACTCAACTCCAAAATACTTATTTATATCCTAAGGGATATTTGATCACAGCATGTCTCATTGTCCAACAGAATTCTTTCATTTTGCTGCAGATATCACTGCCCACTATCCCACATTAACTACCGAAAACAAGGTTTAGAACTGTCAAATGGAACACATCTAAATCAACATTCCCATAGCCAATGTATGTCATTTTATTTTTGATTGCTGTTTTAAAAAGAAGAGTTGCTTTGTAACTGAAGTGTTCTTTCAATATATTTTTTCCAGAGTAAAGTATAAGCTTCATAAATTGTATTTAACAAGATGCTCAAACATTAAACTGTGCATGTATAAGTGTATATATGATGCTGTGTGAATGTTTAACACTAAGTTAAAATACATATAGAATATATATGAGGCAGTACTTTTTTTACAGTTCATAATTTTTATTAAAAGTTTCAACAAGATACAAACACTATCACAGTACCATTAAAAATAAAAAAAAGCTTACCAAAGCAGAACAAGACGAGATCTGTGGGACTGATTTGTTTCCTTAAAAACAGTATTTGTGATCATAAGCTCTGTGACTTGGCTCAGAGTTAACCTCCTAAATAAGGATGGATTGAAGTGCTTGCCATTGTTTGACTAATTCAATGAAGAGAAGTATATTTGTGTTAATAAAAATTGATTTTATAATGATTCTTAATTAGACCAATTGACTAGCCAGTTGACAAAACAAGCAGCCAAGCAGAAAGGCCAAGATTTTTTTTTTCTTTGGGAGGGAGCTAACTTTTAAAAAACATCTTATTATCTCAGACAAAGATTATATGTTTAATAAAACCAATTAAAGAGCAACATTACATGCAAATGTTTACTGACTTAAAATTAAATGTTTGTGAAAGTGTTTCTCATCGAGTACATTTGGACCTTTTTGTATTCCCTTTGAAGTGTTACATTCAGATTCATATGTTTGATATGAAATGCAGATTGTTGGAATCTAAAAATAATTAAAAAAATAAGCTATTGCTGGGGGACACAGTTCTGAGGTGGGGAGCTATGAACACAATTATGTAGAGAAATCCTCTTTGTTTACATGTCAAAAGTGAGGAAATAATACAAAATTGTGCATTTCTTTATGGGTCTGAGGTCACTGAGAGCAGCTCAGCCCAGAGAGAAGACTAAATGGCTAAAATGCAGTGGTTGTGTTAAAGTAAACACATTTTTATCTCCTGTACATACCAGTCAACACAGGCAAACATTCACCTTTGAAATAGTTCCATACACATTACAAAACTGGGGAAACCTCTTGATAATTTTTAGGCTGTAGTTATAGTATAGTTTGGTACTGAGGTAAAAGTCAAAGGGGGTCAGATTGTAAGATTTTTTTTTTTTTTGTTATTGAGGGGCCAGCTTCAGAGAGTGGGGCAGTCTGCTGAATTTGCGAGCTATCTGGTGGTAAGCAAAGAGTCGAAAGGGACACATCCTCTTTGGGAGGCAGTGTGAGTGGTGAAAGATTCATCCATGGCCCGATAATGACCTGGAGAGTTCACGTCACACTACACAGTGCAAAAAGTTCACTTTGTGCTACATAGCCATTGAGAAAATGTACTGTTTAAAAATCCCTGACTTTAGAGTGTATAGTAAAAGATGCATTGCTTTGCTTTTAGAAGTGCCGAGGACAAGACTAAGATGATGGGTGGGAAATAGATTCAGTGCTTTTGTTCTGAATTCCTCCAACTATTGAATGCAGAAAGGATTGCCTAGGGGTTGAAGTTGAAGTGAAAAACGGGGTATGCTCCAGTCAGACTTAAAAGGCTCATGTGGGCTTGGTGGGGTCTAAATGGAGCATTTGCTTAAAGAATTGCCTATATGCCATATCCCTCAGTTGTTGCCCAAGATGTATTTAAGGATGATCGAGGTTCGTCATAAATACCCAAAGATGTATTCAGATGGAAGAGGCCTTGCCCAAAACAGGGATTGCTCCTTAAATTTCAGATCCTGTGAAAATCTCACACACACACACACACACACACACACACACACACACACACTCTCTCTCTCTCTCTCTCTCTCTCTACCATAAAATGGAACACCATGTACTCATAACTAAACTGTATTTTTTGCATACTTTCCTTTGAAGACCATGGTGAAAGAATATCATCAATGTTTCCATCCATTCCTAAAAAATTAAGATAAGTCTGATTTCAATGTGCTTTTCCTAGTGAAAGAAAGGCATGAATAGGGTTTATAGCGATGACAAATTTAAAAAACAAACAAACAAAAAAACAGCAGACTGTCTATAGGTAATATAGAAATACATGTGCCAATGGTGACCTGTTTAGAAGTTTTCCAATGCAACAACTCAGTCTTAACTGAAGGGCTTGGAACCACAACCTTAAGTGCACAAATCTGTATAAAATGCAGATTGTGCACTTTATATGAACAGTTCATATAAAGTGCACAATCTGCATTTTATACAGAACTTGTCCAGACACTGTCGGCAAACTATATATATATGGTTTAAATGATTGATGACAACGTTATTCTATCCATAACTTGTCCTTTCACTATTGAATTGCATCTGGAAGGAATGTGCAATTTTAAAGACTTTTCCACCGAATTCCTTGATGATATTAAATGCAGACTGGGCTTCTATTGAACAGTTACCCTTCTGATCAGTTTGTGTTGTAATTCTGGAGTTCTGATGAAAAACAAAATCTTCTAGCAAACACACATACACAAACACAATATATTACTAGACAACAGCTCCCTAGAGTTAATACCTTTTCCTTTCCTCTAAAACTCAGTAACAGCATTCAGTGCCCTTATGAAAACAAAATGCATGTTTATCCGGTTATAGAAGACAGCAGACACATTAAAATACTAACATAATCATGGAGAAATGAAAGGCAATCTCCACACCCCAATTAATAATTTATTGTAATGCCTCATTATAACACAATGTTTTCTGCAATATGACCTTTAGGTTTGTGCTACAAACCTTTGCATTCATACATGGTGCAGTGTGTGTATTATCCCTCTGTCTGTCTATCTGTCTGTGCATGGCTGTTTTGGAAAGGGTGATGTTGAAGCTGAAGCTAAATGGAGATGAGACTCTGCCTGAAGCCCCACGCCACTTGAAGGGCTCCCGCCATGGGGACAAGCTTCCATCACTGTCCCAGTCCACGTTCCAGATCCCGGGGCATCACCAACAGCGCAAACAAAAAAAAATCAAAGAGAAACACCATCTGGGCACCTTGCTGATCATTCAACTTCCACAGTCCCATATTTAATTAAACCGTACAAAGCCATCAAGCCCCTAATAAATAAATATATATATATATATATATATATGACCAAGGGTCCATGTTGACATTGATAACCAATAACTAACATTATCTATAACCTGTTTTGTATATGTAGGTATATATAGCAATATTTGTTTGACCTTTCACTCCTGTTTGCATTACAGATTTAAAGTAATAAACATACTGATTTTTTTTGGGGGGGGGGCTATTGTGAGAAATTTTGCTACAAAATGCTTCTTTTGATGCAGTTTTTTTTTTGTTTTTGCTAAAGCGAGAGCAGATCGTGAGAAAATTTCGAGTGTCTGAGTTGACAAACCCGAAATGCAATTGCATAATTATACATTTCCTTCTTGTTAATGCTCCCAGTCCCTAGCTATCTTCAGTCCCATCTGAACTGTAAATTGGACTATTGTTTTATCTCCCTATATCTTACTTGGCTGAATAATGTTAATACATAAATATATGGATGCATCTATTTCGGCAGACTACCAGCCATAAGCCATGTAAGTGACATTTGTCACTCTCTGCTCTCACACATTCCCTTACTCTTGCATTCTAACCCCATAACTACTGTACCTCCAAAATTATATTTATATACACTTAAGTTTACACTGACTCCCAAGTATTGCATTGTTGCAAACTCTACACTCATTTACTGCATCTGAGAATGTTATGTATACATTTTTATGCAGTGATTCAATTTTTTGTATATCAATTCAACTTTTGTCTGTGTAACTTATCTGTAATAACTCTCCTGCTGTAATGTCCCCAGGGCTCTATTGAATATAGTTGCCGTCCTTGTGTGAGGCTATCCTTGTATGCACAATTCAAAATAGAAAAAAAAAATTAAAAACTAATAATGATTGGCCAATCATAGAGGGCACCACAAACAATGAAGTAAAGTCAAACTTCCTAAAAAGACTTAATTCACACGTGCAGCCGTGATTGGGGCGGGGTGGTATAATTTGATTTATTTTTTAATTGAAAATGTGCAATATTTTTCAGAAAAGAACACTGTGGGAAACGAACAAATGAAAGTTACAATCAATATATAACATGTAAAGAGAGTCAGTACACTGTCCTAATAAATCATTAATAGAGAACTGCAATTTTAACATCCGAGGCTGAATTGTTTTTTCTAAGTTTCAAATGACTTGCATTCTATGAGCTAAAATCAGGAACCTTTTCTTCAGCGGTAAGACCAATTTACTTTGCCTTTACTAACCCGATAAATGCTCTCCCATGTTGTTGAATGGCATATGATTGAATCAGGTTAGTTGAGGCAAAGTACAGTGGTGTTAACGCTGGAGGTAATGTTGGTGAATAGAGGTCTTAGTAGAAGTCAGCGGATAAGATTTTTTTTTAATAATTGCACACTTTAAAGCAATATGACGGTATGAGAGGCAGACATACTATTAGTATCAATAGTATGCTTGTCTACACAAAACATATGCAACATTCTTTTTGATCTTTTATTAATTGTTATTTCAGGAAAGCTATATCTGTTGTTTATGTCTGTACCTGTGTTGTACACTTGAAAATTTGGAAAAACAATAAAAAGATTAACTGCAAAAAAAAAAAAAAAAAGAAAAGAAAAAGAAAGAAATTGCACCTTTATTTTAGGTGGAAAATATTTGGCTTGAGAAATGGATCTGGAAACTGCCCCCCAACCCCACCTAATCAGTGTGACAAAAGACAAAGTTTTGTGATGACTTTTATAGGTATAAGGTACTTATCTTGAACATACAGTAAGCTGTTATTGAAGAGACCAACTTTAAGTTAACAGAATGTCTGCCTTGCAGCATGGATCAAAAGTTACAACATTTCTTAAGTTTCTATGTGTCTATGTGATGTCCTCCCGTAATGTAATAAACGTCCATGCAGATTTATTTTTTTAAACCGATAATGTGTCATGCAGACTTACAACCCCTTCAAAAAGTGTGCAGTCTCTCGTTTGCTCTGTCGCTACTTCGTTTTTTATTATGTTTGCTTGCACGCATGTGCAAGAAACATAGTGCCATCATCCGAGTTTTTGAAGGTATGGCACCCTGTCTTCCAATTCAGTCAGTGTGTTTGCAGGCACAGCCTCAGCTTGCCAATGATGCTGCAGCTGTCTATGACAGCAGTTGAAAATGCAGTGCCGGACAGTTGAAAGGGAGAGCTCCGCTTCATTGAGCAGCGATAAGAGAGTGCTGATTAACATATTGCCGGCAATCCTGCCTGCATACCTTTCTGCTTTCTCTTCCTGGAATGTGAATTCTGCCATGCTGGGAGTCCACCCCAGCCTGGCAACAGTTCTTATTGCCGACGGGGGTGCCCAATCCCCCATCAGCTCCACACACACCCAAAAGGTTTCCAGGTGCCACGCTGGGCGCCCACCCCAGCATGGCACAAATCCTTATAGCTGATGGGGGTGCCCAATCCCCCATTGGTTCCACGCCCTCCCAAACAGCCTTCCAGCTGCCACACTGGGAGACCACCCCAGTGTGGCAAACGTCCCGCGTCGTCTTCCTAAAAAAAAAAAAAAACTCTGAAAACAAAACAATGATCCCTTGGTGGTCTCCCTGCCCCCCTTCCCACCTGCACCCACCTTCTGTGCACCCTGCCTCCCCACACCCCCACCTCACCCCATACTTATTCTGGAGTCTGGCGCGATGATCTTCGGTGGACCGGGAACACGTCTGCACTCTTCAAAGCTGACTGCAAACTTAGGAAATGCCGGTAAGCTGTATAATGGCATAAATAGGGGATTTTCAACTTTGATGCATATTTCAGGCATTTTTGGGAATTTTGGCACCAAATTTTCAACATGGGGTTTTTGGGACCCCCTCCTCATGAATTCTAGCACTGTCATCATGTTAATCAAGCCTGAAGGGTGATTTCGCAGTCACTGTGCGAAATCACCTTTCAGACCGATTAACAAAATGACAGTGCCAGTGTTCATAAAGCCTATGTTGTAAATCTGGTGAAAAAATTCCTTAAAATGACTGTTTTACAAGCGTGCATTGCGCAGTTCCTACGCACGCTCGTAAGTTCGCAAATTTTTAATATTTGCACTCCAGATTTTCAACATTGCCATTTTATCACACCTCCTTATGAGCAGTACAGCTGTCATTTTTCACATCTCGCCCAAAATGTGTTTCCACGCATGTAACACACAATGGCACAGTCGGTGTGCAAAATCAATGTATGGGGCAGATTAAGAAAATCACAGTGACACTGTTCATGAGCAGAGGTCTTAAAATGTCTATGTTGAAAATTTGGTGCAAAAAGTCCATAAAATGACTGTGTTATGAGTGAGCATTGCTCAGCTTCCATGCACCCTCGTAAGTTCATGAATTTGTAATATTTTCAGTCCACATTTTCACCAGTGGCATTTTTCCACACTTCCTTATGAACAGTACAGCTGTAATTTTTCACAACATGGCCAAAATATTTTTTCACACTTTCAGCGCAGAAATGCGTGGTCGTGTGGGAAATCATTGTTCGGGACAGATAAAGAAAATCACAGTGACACTGTTCATGAGTGGAGGTCCCAAAATGCCTGTGTTGACAATCTGCTGTAAAAAATCCCCAAACTAATTACATTACGGGTGTGTGTTGCACACTTTCGACTCACACTTGTGACTTCACCAGTTTTTTTTATATTTTCACTGCAGATTTTCAACATTGCCATTTTTTACACCTCCCCATGAACAGTACAGCTGTCATTTTTCACATCCTGTTCAGAATGTGTTTTTGCACCTGTGGTGCCAAATGCCGTAGTCATTGTACAAAAGCAGCTTTCAGCTAACAAACTGATATTGCCACTGTTCGTGAGGTGGGGGTCACAAAAACAGTTGTTGGAAATTTGGAGTGAAAACACCAACGAATGCCTGAGGCGTTAGGGTTTCTGACCATAACGTCCCACCCTGTAGAGACTGACAGGCATCAGGGGTGTGACTCAGGATTGTAGCCTGCAATGCTCACACCATTCCACCCCCACCCACACCCTGCAGCCAGTGAGAGGCATCGAGGTGTGCCTTGGACTCTTCGGCCCCAAAGTTCACCCCATTCTCCTACACAGCACTCATCTCACCATATTTCCTGATGGAATGGGTTGAGCATAAGGGTCAAAGACCCCAAGGCACATCGTGACACTTGTTGGTGTCTGCAGGGTAGGGTGTGGTGAAATGGCGTGGCCGTTATGCCTGACGACCCAAAGGCACACCCCAATGCCTGTAAGTATCTGCAGGGTGGTGGTGGGGTTGGCTTCAGTTCAATATTTCACTGCCATTCCTATTATTCAGCTCTGTAACTCCTACACTACCAATGCCAATGCCAGCAAGCAAACATTCGGCATTGACAAATGCTTGTTCTAATTCTGGACTTGATCCAAGCATTCCATTTGCTTTCAGGCTGCAGTGTGTCCCATGCCTCTGATGCTATGTAGATAATGTCCTTTAGATTCACTTTTTATTTTTTATCTTGGCCAGAGACAACTGCTCATTTTCTTCAAACAGGACAGGTTGTAGCAGTTTTTTTTTCTGTTGCTTCTCTTGAACAGTTCCAGCACAGCTTGATCACAAGGCTGCAGTTTAGAGATTATATTAGCAGGCAGGAACATGCTTCCGATCAAACCATCCCTTGTACGAACAGATGGAATGTCAGGGTGTGCTGGGGAATTGTCTACCAGCAGTATAGCCTTCAGTGCAGACATTTTGATCTCAGATGCCACTTTACCTGTTGTACAAACTGCTGACTGAACCAACAGGAACAAATGTTAGCATCCATCCAAGCACTCCTCTATTGTTCATACTGGACAGGAAGAGCACCCATGATCTTGTGCTCAAAGCACCTGGGGACATGTAATTTACCGACCAACACCAGTCACATTTTGTGGCCAGTTGCACTAACACAGCTCAGGACTGCCACCCTGTCTTTTTGTTTTTTTAAATCCTGGGGTATTGTGTTCGGAGCCACGAGCAAGAGTCTGATCTGGGACATAGCACCAGTAAAGACCCGTTTCATTAGTGCTGAGCAGCTGATTGGGTACAAGTCCCCTCTCCTCTATCACATCCAGGAGTTGATCAATGAAGGGTGCAATTCCCTCTTCTGCAGCACTAAGACTCTCACCGCATAATCTCAGCTGGTGGATTCCACGTCTCCGCTTGAAGTGGTCCAGCCAACCCTCACTAGCCACAAACTGTCCATGATTCCCTGATCTGGAGTGAAACTGCAGGGTCTTTTCCTTTAGCAAGGGTCTAACGGTCAGGGTATGTTTTTCACGTTCCTGCCTGAACCACAAACAAATTGTGGTATCACACTGATCGTCCTGGCAGTCCTCCAACCCAGCAGCTGTCTCCATGGTGAGGGAAAACTCTCTCAGGTTGTCCTTGGCAGTCTTAATGTTGGAGACTGTAGATTTGCCAACTCCAAACTCAGCAGCAAGTGCAACTGCTCATTCCCTGTTCTCGAGTTTTTTCACTATGCGGAGTTTTTGCACCAGGGTCAGCACAACGTTTCCTCCCTTCTGCCTTTGCAAACTGTAATATGCACAAGTAACTGCAACTGCAACATTCACTGTCTATCTCTGACAACTCTAAATAGTAACGTGACAGCTGTAGTAGCTTACCGTAATCTCCTGTTAATTGGCACCAATGAAGCACTGATCACTGTAATAACTGTCAGTGGGAGCAGTTGGGGAACACGCCACAGGCTTGTTAGATAGAGAGATTTGTTAGACAGGGGTCGGATAAATGAGGTTGGTCTGTATTTAATTCTAGAATTCCAAATCCAAAATCCCTGGTTGAATGCAGAATTGGAATTGGAGTCCTGTTCCAAATTCGGATTCCACCTGCAAATGGTGCCTAAGCCTTTTAACTTCCTCCACCCTGTATAAAACCCAGAGCGTTCCCCTCATGCCCCCCCTTACCTTATGTGCCCGTCTGTCCCACTAGTGCTACAGGCTTGATATGTGCTGCTGGAGGTGGAGGAATGTCACTGGATTGGACTGGAGTAGTCCCATGAGCAGACAGTGAGGGCCAGCCAGTGGTGACTCATCTCTCCTCCACCCCCTATCCACAGAAACATATAGAGTCAGATTTAATCAGCAACATGATCCCCAGCATCAGCACCAAAGCATCCCCACAGCAACCCTGCCCCTACTTCATGAGTCAGTCCCACTCCCTCCCCAGGCCATAGTAGCAGGCAGACTTGACTACATATTTTGTATGTGAAATGCTAAAGTCCACTGAGCTCCAGTGAGTACCAACTACCCACTCTGACTCCATGGTGGTCTGAAACAATATGCCAAATCATGTCCCTATCCCAGACTTCCTTACTCAGCATCCCTCTCTCCATGTACTGGCTGACTGAAAGAAAGCCCTGGGTAGCCACCACCAGATGCTTTACTAAATAAGGCTTGTATTGAAGGTAGAACACAACACTCCAGCAGATGAACTAAGTTACACATTTACAATTAATTTATCCCGAATAGCCCAGCTGAGATGCAGCATCTCATTTCCAGTGGGGTTCTGCTTCTACCCATTTCTTCAGCTGGGTAGACTGGAACACTAAGATATTAAGTGACTTGCTTTGGGTCACACAGTTCACTTCAGTTCAGTTTAATCCATTCACCAAAAGGTAAAGTGAAAAATCATAAAACATAGATTTATGATAACAATATAGGATAAATACATAGAATGAGTTTTGACATTGTAACGCGTGCTTTTAAAAAGGTAGAGTCATAATCTATCGAAAGTTATTCATTGTTATTCTTATATAAAGTAATAAAAAAATGGGGAATATCAAGAAGGTGTATAGACAATAGTACGATTACATTCATTAAGGTGCTACACAGTAAATAATTGACTCTGGCCGACTCTGAACCTGTTATCGCCCGGTTCCCAAGCTGGTGCTCTAACCACTAAACCACACTGCCTCTCTGTTCCTCTGTATCAATTCCTTCTTTAGGTCCCTTCCTTAGGTCCCTTCACCTGCCCCCCACTGTAGGAAAAAATATCTCTGGTAGGCTCTGTTCCCACCACCGAGATCCCCCCACACATCCAAATATTCAAAATGACCCTAGCAAAATTCAACAGAGAAATTTTTTTAACAGTTTATTTTCCCACGATAGCCCAGCTAAGATGCAGCATCTCATTCCCAGTGGGGTCCTCTTCTAACCATCTCTACAGATGCATGTACTAGAGCACTGGGAGGTTATGTGACTTAGTCTTCTGTCACCAACTTGGTCCCAGATACCTCCCAGCCCAAACTAAAAATCTTGCCCTGGTGCTTGTCCCCACTCATCCATCTACCTCGATGCTAGCTCCCACCTCCAGGTTTATAGCACCTTTCATACAAACTGAATTCTGTGGCATGTTAGACTTTGGGAGAGGAAGGAAAGAGAATGTTGCTTCAGGTATAGGGATACAAATGGCAGAGTCTAAAGGCAGAGGAGAGAGAGAGAGAGAGAGAGAGAGAGAGAGGAGGGAGAGAGAGACAGAGAAAGAGGGAGAGACAGAGAGAGAGAGAGAGAGAGAGAGAGAGAGAGAGGGTGCCAGACAGCACATGGATGGATTAATGACTTGTTAGGCCCTACAGGTAGTCATGAGAAGTTGATGGTTGGTGCTATAGGGATGCAACCCCTCCTCTTCACTCTGGCTCCTTCTAATCCTACCCAACTGGAGACTGATCTCCCTAGCATGACCCAGACCCAGCATTTGTCATCCTCCATGGAAAATATTTGATGGAGAGGAAGGTATGTACCTGTGAATACTCCCTTTAAGGTGGCAGGATATCAATCTGTACTGATGCACTGGATGTGGCAGGCATGGCCCAGGGTACTCTCATGTCTAGGGTTATTGATGATATGCTCACCTGGAGGCTGTTGCATTTGCAACTACGGGTTGCTTAACTTCCTGTAGGAGATGATGGATGTGGGCTTCTTTGGGTGTAGAACAAAACATAGAAAAACATCTGACCTTCAAGTACTCATTCCTCATTCTCTTTACTTTCAGACAAAGTTCATTTGCACAGAACACAGGTCATGGGCCCAAGGACCACAACTGATCGGCTCATACACAGTTCATACAATACAGTAGTTCCAAAACCTTTCCTGAGCAAAATTTCTTCAGCAAAACTTTTTCCTTACCTCTGTACCATTATGCTCTACTAGCCCTGTGGCAGCTGCCTGCTATAGCAGGTAACGTTCCTTTCCCGCACTCAGCAGTTTACACTTAGTACAAACAGTCTGGGACACTCTCTCTCTCTCTCTCTCTCTCTCTCTCTCTCGCTCTGTCCCTTTCCATCATTTGGTAACAATGAGTCTGGTTAGGCTAGCCACACTTGTCAGGCAGTGTCGTACCCAGATATGTCCCTATTCCCTATACTGAGATGCAGTCCTGAACTTCTGCCTAACCAATGGGCGCTGCTTCCCCATAGCACATTACTTTGCTTTGAAATAGGGCTGTGCGAACTTCCCAAAGTTCTACTATGCAAACTTTGACCATTAAACTGCGTGGGATGCACCAGAGTTCTTGTGCCGGCAGACCAGTTCACTCTGGTTTGCCCAATGCAAACAATGGGTGGCACTTGGAAATGAGATGGCAGAGGCACCTGTAAGAGAGAGGGGTGCTTTGTATGCACATGGCTGCTGTGACTCCTGGGGGATTATCCTTGGCACATCTTGGGCACCTGTGAGTTCCCGTCTTCTTTCTTCTTGTTACAGTTGTGAACCGCAGCTTGATTAGTTTGACAGGTCCACACCTTTCGGACCATGGCGAACCAGTTAAACCAAAAAGTCTGCCTGTTTTCCCTTGAAGCTTGCCACAGTCCAAAAGAATTGAACACCTGAAGTTCGAGGTGTTCGATTCTTTTGGAGAACCAAAGTTGCAGCCCTACTTTGAAACGTACCATACACTGGGCTGAAATCTACATTTCAAGGTAACCTTGTTTGTCCTAAGGGGCCCAGCAGGCTGGCGCTTCCTCACCATGCCATAGTGCTTGGTTACCTTAAGACTCCAGCCATGTGGCCTGCTTTATATCATACTCTGATGCACTACAGGACTCCCAGATTACCCCTTCACCAAGCTGCCCCTCGCTGTTCTTTGAGGAAACCCTCTACAGTCCCAGAAAGTATTGCATGTTTTCCCTTGAGGAGCCTCCCCCCAAAGTTCTCACAGTCTTCCTGTGGTCCCCAAATACTTACAAACAATAGCTTGTAATCGCCAACAAAGAAATTATTGTTGGAAAAGTCTAACTTTTGAGCCATTAGGGCAAGCAGCTTAATGTGATTTTTAAGTGAAAGATAGGAGTCCTTTGTTATGTACCCAGCCATCATGTCAGTATACCCCTGCCTCAGGGTCTCAAATAAGGTTAAGAAGCCAGGACCATTCAACTCATGTTGGGGTTTATCATCAAAAGTTGTAAATTAAATTGTGTGGTGCCTCCACCTAGGGCAAAGGTCTGCAACGTGAGGTGTGGGAGCCACATGCAGCTCTTTCCCTATGCTCATGCGGCTCAGCAGCTCCTTAGCCTTCAAAGTTCCAGCATGTTTGGTTTTCAGTATCACTGCTACTGTGCTCCATAATAAAGGGATTTGGAACACTGAATGCTGACTTTCTGTCATTTTGTCTATGTAGGGCTACTTTTTTAAGGTCATGTGTATGTAACATCACATAAACACCAATCTCCTTAATGCTAGGACAGTTAGGGGCAGTGGAGAATAGTTACAATTTGAGTTTGTATCAGTATTACCAGCTGTGTTGTAGACTGTGGCTGGTGGGAGGTGACCCAGCAAACTTTCAAAAACTTGCTGAAGGACTGGTTGACCTCCTCATGGGAAGTATTGCTGTTTACCGTGTCAGTGGCCCAGATTGGTGCCAAAGACTGGGGCATAGCACATCAAGTGGCAAGGTCAACAAGAATCAATTTGGATGCCTGTCGTCTTTACCCACATCCTTCCTGATAGCCCAAGGAGAGGGATCACATTGGCAGGGATGTGTAGTACTGGACATATTGCCAGATGTCAGCAGGGCTTATGATGCTTGCCTTCTGATACAGAGGCACCAGACATCCAGTTAGGTGTATTTATGTAAAGCAGGCTGGCCTGGTGGATGAGCATTCCCAGCCACTCTTACCTGACTAAGACATGTGTGCCCTAAGTAGGAAGGGCAGAGTTGAAACAAAAGTAGGAAAATGTAGCAGGAGTTGCCAGTAAGATTAAGTCTTACCATCCACCACACAAGATTGCCAAGCCAATTATTTTGCTATTCTTTCTTGTCTCTTACCAGATGCTGAGCTTTCTATACACTTTATTGGGGTAGCCCACATCAGTTGGGATCTAGCCCACATAAGTTGTCTCTGTGTGTGTGTGTCTGTGTGTGTGTGTGAAAAGTGAGATGAGTGAGGAATAACCACAGTTACTTCCGTATGTTGTGTGGATGTTTTAGCCTGAGGAAGGCAGTGTTTCCTTGGATGGAGTAGGAGACTGGAGAGATGGAAGGAGGACTGAGTCAAGGCATATAAGTTCATACAACTGCAACAAATGGTAAGTTTTTTTTAAATAAAATATTGACCCATATTCTTAAGGTGGCAGGGTACCAGTGAATCAGTGATGCATTTGATGATAAAATGGCACATCCATCACAGAAGAGAAAAATATTAGACAAGGACATATCATTTCTAGAAGATGGGGTGTTTTTTTGGTTTAATCAACAAGATGGACATATTTTTCCTTTAGCAAATGGGCTTGAGCTGGCCCACCAGCGCAGTGGTAGCACTACTGCTTGCAATGCTGGCGAGCTGGGTTTGGTAGCGAGCTCGGGTCACTAGAGGGCTGGCTGGGGGAGAAGGACTGAGTGTCCGATAGGCTGCTGTCCTTCTTTGGGATGGGTGGACTGCAGTCCTTGCTGCTATACTGCCACCTGGGTGACCACAGGTGGAGGTGCAGCAGAGGATGCAGAGTATGAGGGAGGGGTGGGTGTCGGCTGAGGACCTGAGCGGAGGCACGTCTCTGTGTGCCTCCGTCTCATTGGCCCTCCCTGAGTGCTAACATCCACAGGGGGTGGGGACCAGAAAAATCAGGAAATACTTCATGTCCGGACCAGGCGACAAGCTCCCACATCAGTGACCGTGGGATCTGGGGGTGCAGCTCCAGGTGCGTGTTCCCCTGAGGATTCGGGGGGAAGAGGGGACTCCTCTGCTCCACCCAGGAGGTCATTCGGGGATACCTGGAATTACTGGAGCGGGGCACTAATGAGGAGTGGGCTCCTCTGGTCCCGGTGGTGCAGCCTGCATGGTGCATTGGGAGACCCTGAGAGAGGGCCCAGACGTGCTGATGAAGGGGGGTGTAAAAAGAAAGTAAAAAAACAAGAAAATGGGCTTGAAAAATAAAGCATCTTTATTGGCTAAAAGCCATGGTCAGGCATGCATTTATTTTTCAATAGACACCCACCACATAACAAGTTCCAACCTGGCACCACTCACTGGAAAACTGGTATCCTTGTGCAAGTTCAAATTTTAAAACTGAGTGACTGCTATTTTTTTACCCATTCGGCAAGTGAGAGGAAAGCTGAGAGAGCCCCACCACACACACATACTGTGCATGCAGGCAAGCAGAACCTTGCCAACAACACCACTGCCATTTCTTCTTCTTCTTTTTTTTTTGTAAATTAACAATGAATACTTCAAAAGGGTCACCATTCCACCTGCCCATGGTACATGTCCACACCCGCCCCCCCGTCCATCCCATCCTGTCAGCTATTCTCTGCTCACTTGACTTCTCCTGATATTATCACTTCACAAACACACAGACCAACAATCCACTCCAGAAGTGCACCAGCATTCTCTATTTAAAAAAAATACAAACAACTTGATTTTCCTGCTTGCTGTACATTTCTGGCAACTGCGTCCCTGCTACCAGCACGCTCTTTCCTGCTACAAGCTAGATTACTCTTTCAACTTTCAGTTTCAAATTTTCCCCAGAAGCAGTACCTTGTTGTTCATAGCTCTGCCTCCAGAAGAGCAATCTCTTCCATAATGTCAGCCTCACTCCACCCACACTCCGTGCCCACCCAACTGTAATTCAACACACGGGGGAGACAGACCGATGCTAGCAGGAACACAGCCTGTATGCTCTGTGTGTCGGTTGGGGTGGGAAACAATGCAGTTTCTCATACACAGCAAGGCAGACTCACAATCTCTGCCTGTGTATGTCTCGGGAGGAGGTAACCTTAACAATCACTCCTATTCACAACTACAGAGGCTTCTCTATGGAAAAAGTCCCCAGCTCAAAAAAAAAAGAGATGGAGGAACTATTTTATTACTAAACTTATTTCAAACTAATTTTTTATTATTTTTTTTTTTTTATTAAACTAATTTTTTTACAATGTCCATTTTCTAAGCGCAATAATACCCTCCAGGGAGGTGATATTGGTAAATACCGGTTCTTCCAAGGGCTATAAGGCTGTCTGCCTGTGGCGTCGGACCTCATTATGCCCCAGGGCAGTCCTGTATTTCCCAATACCGCCCACCCTGGAGGGTATTATTGCTTACATGATTTACAGGGAAAGACTTTGCAAGAAATAAGAAGTCTAATTTTGGGGGCATGTCAAAATCAAGCATTCTACATATACTAACAAATCTGAAAGAGAGGCATGGGGAAAGCCTCTTCTATACTTGAAAATAAACTGGGCCAAGAGAACTTTGCTTAGACTTTGTGGCATGCACCTAGCCAGCTTCCCCAGAGTCAAGCAGTTGCTTTGTAGAGACAAACAATTCACAGTTGGGGAACATATGAACATATGAAATTGCTAGCACGTAAAGACCTTATGGTCTAGCAAGACTGCTCGATTGTGCAGCTAGTAGCCCTTATACTGCAGCTGCCCCTCCCTCCCCTCTCCCCCTTCAGTAACCTTCCCCTTTAACCTGTCCCATCCCCTTTTGAAGAAGCCCACTGTTCCACAGGATACCACTTCCTCTGGCAATGTGTTCCACCCAGACACCACCCTCTCAATAAAAAAATGTTTCCTCTTTTCCCTCCTGAACCTTCCCCCTTCCAATTGCAGATCGTGCCCTCGAGTGTCCCTCACCCTCCTTAATTTGGAAAGCCTCTCAGTGCCCGTCTTATTTATTCCTTTCATCTTCTTGAAGGTTTCAGTCATGTCCCCCCATCCCTCCTCTCCTCCAGGGAGTAAATGTTCAACTCCCTTAGCCTGCTCTCGTAGGGTAGGTCCCCTAGCCCCTGGATCGTTTTTGTTGCCCTGCCCTGCACCACCTAGAGTATCCTAATGTCCTTCTTCAGGTATGGCCACCAGAACTGCATGCAGTACTCCAGGTATGGTCTAACTAGTGACCTGTATAGCGGCAGGATCACCTACCCCCCCCCCGGAGGATATGCCTCTGGCAATACAGCCTAGCATCCTGTTGGCCTTTGCAGCTGCCTGTCTACACTGTGCTGAGTTGTTCATTGCTCCAGTTATGATCACCCCCAGATCCTTCTCTTCCTCTCTTTTGGCTAATTGAATCCCCCCTAGCTAGTAGCCCCTTGTTGGGTTTTTTTGCACTGAAATGTAGCACCTTGCATTTCTTGGCATTGACCCCAGCTGCCAAGTGTCCTGCCAGGAATCCAGTTTTGCCAGATCATCTTGTAACCCCTGCCATCCTTCTAAGTCATCCACTACTGCTCCCATCTTGGTATCATCTGCAAACAGACTGATCTTGCTCTTGATACCTATATACTAACAAATTTAAAAGAGAGGCAAGGGGAAAGGTTATGAAAGATGCAGTTTTTACGGCTGCATGGGCGGAGCCGTGCAGACGTACTGCTATCAGAAGGGGTCTGAATTCCTCAGCACAGCTTTTGTTATTAGATCTCTCCACCTCTGCCATTAACTACAATGTGTTTTCTTCTCCTCCTCCCCCTGCACTATTCCTAACATAGCACAGCTGTTGTTCTTACGAAGGAGTGGAACAAATCTCTCTGTCTCTCCCCTGGCACTATTTGTTAAGCAGTTTACCTCACTGCCTCACTGGCTCTCCCACAACAGAGTTTCATACATTGCATCAATTACTGTAAGTATGCTTTCAGCAGCTAGAAAATGGAGAACTAGATTATTTAGTTTAAAATATGTATTTTTTTTTACATTTCAAATGCTCCTTAAACCGCAGTTGCTGACTGGAAATACCTAGAGAAGGAATGCATATGATATGGGGGAGTGTGATAAGCAAATAGGGTCCATGAGTCGGTTGACAAATTTCATTGTCAACCAACGATACAGCAACATCTTTATGTCAACCGCAGTTGCGGTCGGGATGAATGTGGCCACTTGTGACTGTGTTTTCTCGGGGCTTTTGGCCTTAACCCTACATTGCCCCCCACCCCCGTAACTAAAATGAACTGAACTAGAGTTGATTTGGGGAGGGGTGCAAGACCCCCAGAAAGCAGTGCTGGGGTCCCGCGCCAACACTACAGCAACCTGTCACTGTTGTCACTGTAGTGATGGTCATGGTAAAATTGTTGCCGTAGTGAGGGCATACCAAGTAAATACAGAGCACTGCGAACACTAAGACTTCTCTTTTGTGTCTCTGGGTGTCATTCTTTACTGATTCATCAGTACGTTATTATTGTGAAAAACGCATGATACTGTATGTTTAGCTGCACATTACAATCAATGTCATCATCATAGTATGTAATCCAAGATTAAGATAGCGTACTGGTGATGTGCTATGCACATACCTGGGTATACACTGTTGCACATGGATTTAGTCATATTATGCGCTTACCAGGGTATGCAGTGAGGCACAAGGCAGAGCTAATTGTGTTAATGTCACTAAAGGTGAGCATATATCAGGTCAATCACACAAAAGTGACACAAGGTTTGCAGAATAACTGCACTCAAGATTGTACATAGTGATCGAGCACAGGTATACAGTTACCTGGCTAGACACTGAGGCACAATGCAGAGCCCAGTGTGCTCATGGAACCAAAGCGAATGTGTAACCCCCCTGCAAATGGGGGTTCCCAAAAGTCTTCCTAGAGCTTACCTAATTGCTCACAGCCTGGTTGGCGTTCGGTGCCTAAGCCGTTTAAATGTGATTGCCAGCAAGTGCTTCTAGAGCCTCCACATACTGTCTTTTTAAGGGCTACCTGCTCGCAGCCATAATTAGTTTGAATGGGGGGACTGTGTGTTTCCATGCCCGAGTCCCACCTGGGCTGCTGACTAAGTGCTCCGTTTCTGACGTCGCTAAATGTGCAGAGGGAGCACAGTTGTGGGATGTGACCAATTGCTGGAAATTATGCAGAGTAGCAATGAAAATGTAATTTGTCTAACCTGCCTTTCTTGCAGCATGGACTGTTTCTGTTTGCTCCACCATTTTGGTCCTGAACTACTAAATTGGACCAATTGGGTGTAAGGACTCTAAAATGGAGCCTGCCAAAGTGGATCTGTATGGTGCCAGCCTCTGGGAAATGTAGTTTTGGGCTACTGGCGCCTTTTTGCACCAACGGGGAAGTGTGTTGTGACTGACAGAGGAACCAGCCAATTGGACCTTTTGGATTCTGGGGAAATCCCTCGAGCTGTCTGCTGGCAAGCCAGATTCGAGTTGGAAGCTGAAGGAGCAACAGCTCTCTATGTTCGAGTGGCTGTTGTGGCGTAGTTCACACAGGAGACCCGTGGAAGGCCTGACTTCAGGCCTACTTGCTTGATTTCTGCCCTGAGAGGGAGAAGAGGACTTTTTTGGAATGAATCCGAATTTGTACAGAACGAAGCAAGCTGCTAATTTATAACCAGGCTCACTCTGTAGAAGACCGAAGATTTTGCCGAACGTGATCAGTCTGTCAGGAAATTTAGCTACTGTAGTGCTCCCGGGTTTAGCAGTGATTTTACGATCGGGACCGAGGAGTCATTTGCCTGGTACAGTAAACTTTCTTTGCATATGAATGTGCTATGTGCTGGAAGGGGATCGCAGTCGGATTCCCCCTTGCTGTAAACTGTGTGCTGATCACTGGAAGCTGTTCCCAGCTGCATCGGACTGAATCCGCTTGCTTTCACCTGCCGTTGGGCCCTTCCATGAGGGTCTTGTCTTGCTACCCTGCTCCTTCTGGCAATCCAGAACACGCATCATCCCTCCTGTGTTCAGCCTGGGTACTGTGAGTAGTTATCAGGGTAGCTCCCTGCAATGTTTCTTAAATCAAAGTGTGTCATCTGATTGTTTTGTGCTTTTCTTTCCACGAACTGAGCCCTCCGGCTCCAGATTACAAATTGTGTGTGTGCATGTTATTTTTCCATCACAGGGCCCCAACCAGCTGCATCGCCAGCCTACCCCGGGCAATGGTCCTGGCTAGCCTTTCCCTCCATCCTGGGTACCCAGAGAGTGTGTCTGAGTTGTACTCTAAGTGCATGCACTGCAGTGTGATTATTATAGAGAGTAAGCTAATTAACCTGATTGCCCCCATCCTTGTTAAAACCCCCCTGAATAAATCAGATCTTACTGTTTCTGCATTTAAATTGACTGTGGTTTCCGTTTGTACTGGGGTTATTATACTGTTGTCATTTGTGCTGCCTAACCTTGTTTTACAGGGGGTCCTCAGGGTCGAACTGGAGAAATCGACCCTGGTGGTAAGTGTCAATTATGAAGGTACTCATTGTGTACTGTGAGGGCCACTAGTGGGAATTGGGGGGGGTTACAGTGTCCCAGAGGGCTGTGCCTAAGCTAGTTTTACCACTACCAACCCTGACCTCTGGGTGGAGGCACCCGTTATCGAACCTAGGCCCCTCAACCTGCTGCTAGCCACGCAGGCAGGGGTAGTAGCCCTTGGGATAGCGCCACCTAGGGGTTACAAGTGTATATTAGAGACCAATCACATCAAGTGACACAAGGTTTGCAGAATAATTCCACTCACAAATGTATATGGTGATGGAGCCATGGTATGTGCTTACATGGGTATGCAGTGGGACGTGAGGCAGAGCAAATTGTGTTCACATAACACAGGTGAGTGTATATCCGAGGTCACCCACACAAAGTCACAGAAGGCTTTCAGAATAAGTGCACTCACAAGTATACATAGTAATCATGCAATGGTATGCAGTTACCTGGGTAGACGCTGAGGCACAAGGCAGAGCTGAGTGTGTTCATTTGACACAGGGTAACGTATATCAGAGGCCGATAAACAAAGTGAAACAAGGTTTGCAGAATAAAGGCAGTGACATTTGTACATAGTGATGGAGCCATGTTATGCACTTTCCTGAGTATGCACTGAGGCACGAGGCACAGCCAAATGTGTTCATGCAACCTAGGTGAGAGTATATCTGAGGCCGTTCATAGAAAGTGAGATAAGGTTTGCAAAATAAGTGTAGTCAGATTTGTACAAAATGATAGAATCATTGTATGCTGTTTCCCGGGTATGTACTGAGACATAAGGCAGAGCCAAGTGTCTTCATTTAACCAAGGTGAGCATATAGCATAGACTGAACACACCAAAGTGGCACATGGTTTACAGAAGAACTGCACTGCACTCACAATTGTACACTGTGATGGAGCCATGGTATGCACTTACTAGTGTATCTAGTGAGGTACAAGGCAGAGTCAAGTGAGTTCATGTAACCCAGGTGGGCATATATCTGACGCCGATCTCAGAAAGTGAGGGAAGGTTTTCAGAAGACCTTCAGATAGAGTTGTACACTGTGATGGAGAAAAGGTACCTTGGTAGACACTGAGGCACAAGGTAGAGCCAAGTCTGTCCAGTGAACACAGGGTAGCCTATGTCAGAGGCCGCACACACAGTGACAGAAGGTTTTCAGAATAAGTGCACTCACAAGTGTATATAGTGATCAAGCAATGGCATGCAGTTACCTGGGTAGACAGTGAGGCATGAGGCAGAACTGAGTGTGTTCTTCTAACACGGGGTAGCGTATATCAGAGGCCAATTATCCAAAGTGAGATGCAGAATAAATGCAGTCATGTTTGTACATAGTGATGGTGTCATGGTATGCACTTCCCTGGGTATGCACCTGGGCACAAGGCAGAGCCACATGTGTTCATGCAACCTAGGTGAGAGCATATCTGAGGCCATTCACAGAAAGTGAGACAAAGTTTGCAAAATAAGTGACACAAGATTTGCAAAATAAGTGCAGTCTCATTTGTATATAGTGATGGAGCCATGATATGCTCATTCCTGGGTATGCACTGAGGCATGAGGTAGAACCAAGTGTCTTCATGTAACCAAGGTGAGCATATAGCATCGGCCGATCACACAAAAGTGACACAAAGTTTACAGAATAACTGCAGTCACAATTATATATTGTGATGGAGCCATGGTATGTGCTTACCAGTGTATCAAGTGAGGCATGAGGCAGAGCCAAGTGAGTTCATGTAACCCACATGGGCATATATCAGAGGCTGATCACAGAAAGTGAGAGAACAGTTGGTTTCAGAAGACCTGTAAACAGAGTTTAGCACTGTGATGGAGAAAAGGTACCTTGGTAGATATTGAGACACAAGGTAGAGCCAAGTGTCAAGAAGTGAAAAGCAGAGCCGCACTGGATGACTGGGGTGCTCAGTGAAAAAAAAAATGCAAAAACAGTCAGAAAAGTCACGGCACTTAGCCACCACACGTAAAGAAGCTGGAGTCTCACACAGAACTTGTGCTATTAGAACACTCCACTTTATTACAAAAAGCAAGTAAAATGACCCCACTGGGTCTGGGAGACATACAAGACAAAGCTTCTTACGTTTCACCTGATCACGGGCTTTCTCAAAGATAATGCCCCCTGGGGGAAGACCCTTTTATAGCCCAACAATGTGTCATCTGACTATTTTTAAAGTGCTATTAGATAAAACATATTATGTAATAACACCATATATTAATTTAATAAAAGTCCCGCATAATACACATAACAAACTATGCATATTTACTTAAACTAGGAGACATTTAAAAATCCCACTCCTCACATTGCCCAATGTAGAAAAACAAACTGGTGAATGGAGCGTCTCAAGGAACAGAGCAGGTGCATACCACAAAAAGGAACAAGCAAACAAAAACACAGACCATCAGCACTCGATGGAGATAGAGACAAATAATTCAGGCCAGACCAGAGAAATGGTTTCAAAATGTGAGGAGCCTGTGGCTACTAACCCCAGCACTTCGAGTCCAAGGCGTGACTCTTCATCAGGAGGGTGTGCCCTGTCGAACAGTCATGCCTTGGAATCGAAGCGCTGGGGTTAGTAGCCACAGGCTCCTTACAGTTTGAAACCATTTCTCTGGTCTGGCCTGAATTATTTGTCTCTCTATCTCCCTTGAGTGCTGCTGGTCTGTGGTTTTGTTTCATTGCCCAATGTAGTTCGATAATTTCAATTCATATTTGGAAAAAACAATTCCTTACATCCTAGAGTATCCTATTACATAGGGCATCAGAGCAGAATAAAAGAAAGTTTATAGACACAGAACCTTGAAATCTCTTAAATGAGGAAATGTATTGAGAGACTACTCTATGTGAGGTATCTAAGAGGGAGTGATACATGGTGGTGGTGGTGGTGGGGAAGTGCCATGACTTTTCTGACTGTAGAGCCAAGTGTGTTTAATGAACACAGGGTGGTGTATGTCAGAGGCCCATCACACAAAGTAAGACAAGGTTTCCACAATATGTGCAGCCAGATTTGTACATTGCGATGGAACCATAATATGTGCTTTCCTGTGTATGCACTAAGGCATGAGGCAGAACCAAGTGTGTTCAAGTGCCCTAGGTGAGCATATAGCAGAGGTCAATCACAGAAAAGTGACACAAGGTTTGCAGAATAACATGCACGTATCAGGGTATGCAGCGAGGTATGAGGCAGAGCCAAGTGTCTTTATGTAACCCAGGTGGGCATATATCAGAGGCTGATCACATAAAGTAACAGAAGATTTTCAGAATAACTATGCTTACAATTGTACATAGTGATCAAGCAAAGGTATGCAGTTATCTGGGTAGACACTGAGGCACAAGGCAGAGCTGAGAGTGTTCATTATCACAGGTTAGCATATATCAGAGGTCAGTCACACAAAGTGAGACTCAAGTTTGCAGAATAAGTGCAGTCTCATTTTTTCATACCGAACAAGTGCCCACAAAGGACATGCAAATATTTAGCATGCCCACATGGAGCAGGGGTGAGCTCATGAGTGGCTGTATTATTTTTTTTCATACCTGTTCTTAGTGGATCCTAGTTGCTAGCCAAACAGGGCTAATTCAAATTAATAAGCCCCCTCTTGAGACTGAGTCTAGGAGGGGCTTATTATTTATTTATTTTTTATGTGCTTACTCCGAGTGGGATGGAGCCCAGGTAGGGCATACAAAAATGTATTATGCCTGGTTGACTCAGGACTGAGCATACCCACTCCTACTGTGTCTAAGGTGCAAGCACAGAAAGAGCTGATTTAATTTAATAAGTCCCCTCCAAGCCCTGAGGGACTTTAAAAAAATAATTTCTCATCCTCTTGGAGAGGGGCTAAGCCCCAGATTTTGATGCATTAACTGAAATGTCCCCACTTCCTAGGACCATGCATCAGTGCTTGTTTTTTTTTTTTGGGGGGGTGGTAGCAGCACAGAATGGATCCTGTTACTGACACTCAACTGAAGGTCAGGGGTTCCCTGTTAAAGGACTGAGGACAGAGGAATGCCTAGCTCTAGGAATGCAAAAAATTGGCTAGCTGTAGGTTTCAGACTGGAGTGGTGAACTCCCAAGTTGTGGTTTATTGTCATTAAGGAGGTCAGATATAGGATTACAGAGACAAAAAGAAAAACATCACACTGGTGTAGTTAAAATGCCACTTGCACAAATGAACTTAGCTCTTCAGATCTGGTGATGTTTGGATGTCTATGTAGAGTATTATGTTTTACAATACACTATCTTTAAGTCTAAGTTTGACCCCTGATTCAGGAATACAGTTGGGTTGATGAAACCCACCTACAACATGCAGCATGCCTCCTTCCCAAAACTGCCAGAATCTCAGTTGAAAAATAAAACATAATGAGATCACACCAGAACATTGTATGTTTTCATGTTTTTATATAATATGAGTCACATGCTAATGGAGTGTATGCCATAAGAGACCACACCGCAACATTGAATGTTGTCATGTTTTTATATGGGTCATATGCAGGGACACTGGTTTACCGGGATTGAGAAAGGGCATATTCCATTTTGCACATTGTAAAAAACGGTATTGTCACCGGTGTCTGATAAGCCAAAATCCGGTTTTACCGGTATTTAGTTCTCTGTACTTTATTTAACAATTTTTAACTCTGCTAACATGCGTTTTAGCAATTTTGACCTCCACTGCTGCACATCCTTCCATCCTTGTACCAATTTAAAGTTATTTTAGGTACAAGATGTGATGGCAGCAGCAGCACTACAGCCCCCATCTCTAAGGTGTGATGGAAGCAGCACTACGGCCTCATCCCTCAGGCGCGATGGCAGCACCAACAGCACTACAGCCCTCCTCTGGTGTGATGGCAGCAGCAACAGCACCATGACCTCCCTCCCTCAGGAATGACAGAAGCAGTAGCACTGTGGACCCCATCCCTCAGATGTGATTGCAGCAGTACTACTTTCCCCATTCACCACTGGTGATGGCAGAATCACTACAGCCCCCACCCCTTCGGTGTAATGGCAGTGGCAACAATGCAGTCCACATCCCCTCAGGGGTGATGGCAGTAGTGACAGCACTATGATCCCCTTTCTTCAACACCCACACCCCACATGCACAAGTTACAAATGACTTGGTCTCTTTGCTTGTTAGAACTCACATGTGAATTAATCTGAACCATCACCACTAAGGTGGACTACCTTTGTTTTTTCCTATCTATAATTTAACTGCCTGAACTGGATATCTGCCTGTGACACCACTGACCAGGGCTAGGGAACAGACTTGGGTGTTGAAGGCCAGCTGGTGGGTAAAGGCTTGATTGTCCAACGACCACGCACCTTCTCCTGGGAGGGAGGGTGGGTTCACGGCTCAGCATTTGCTGGCCCCTGGTGGATGCCAGAGGCACAACAACATATCAGCCCTCACTGCAGGAGGGAGCATGATGGACGTCGGCTTGTGCCTTGACATCATGTGGCCTGTCAAGAAAATAGGAAAACACCCACTGGCCAACCGAAGGACAGCTGTTGGTCCCTCCATAAACTGGAAGCCTCAGACGTGTGTCTGTTCTGACCCCTGCCATGCTAAGGATACACAGAAAGCTCTTTGGGATAATTCTCCTCCCTGGTAGCCTCCCACTGGGGTAGGGGCCTACCAATGAAGGGTTACTCTTTGGTTACCTGGTAGCACAGCACTAATGGGCAGTGGATGGTGGTCAGGGGGCCTTGGCGGGCCTGAAGGAGTGGATGGCCAGGGGTAGGAGGAGAAAACAAACTGCTTGAATGTGCTTCTTTGAAATAAAGTGTCTTCACCTAAAAAATCCACAAGTGATTAGTGGAGGACCTTCAAATGGATTCATGCATCTCCCAGACATGTGGATGCTTTTTTTTTTATTTGGTGTCCATGAAAAGGGTGTTTCCTAGTTTTCATGTCTTTGTTCAGATGTGAATTGAGCACCACTCTGCCCACCAGCATCATACAGCCCCTGGGGTCTTACCGTCTATATGTCATTGACTGTGCTTTCAAAATCCACTGGCCAAACATAAGTACACTTAAATACTTAACTTTTGCTTTTTGTTGAAGCAGTCATCAGAAAACTTTTTGTTGTCACAGAGACTGAAACAGCAGGTGGGAGAAAAGGTGCAAATCATCCAATTCATCTAAGTGGGGTGCTGACTGTGAAGTCTTCACAAGTAGTAAAGCAGTTTCTTCTTTGTGAACATATTTTCATTCAGACTAGTTTTCATTCAAACAACTGAGGATTTTGGATGGCCTTACTGATTACAGTATAAACTTGAATAAGCTAGTTGGCAACAGTGATCCTGTGTTTAGCAATCTACAATCTAGAAGCTCATATGCAAACAATACAATGAAAACCTGACTAAAATCTAAAAACAAGCTTATGAAACACATAAATGTGTCTGAACATTTACCTTTACCTATACAAAATCATTGCAGTCCAAGTAAAACGCAGACTAATTACATGGTACTCTGACTACTATTCTATGATGTAATAAACATATATTGGTATTTTTTTATATTCTTTGTAAAGGAGGTAAGGCCCACTATGCAGAACTGTCTGTTTTCAGGAGTGACCTAGAAGCACTGGGGAGGTTAAGTGACTTGCTTGGAGTCACACAGTATGTAAGTGGAGGTTGTGGGAATCAAACCCAAGACTGCTGGATGCACCCAGTTCAATCACTGTTTGTTTTTCTAACCACTAGGCATGGGTGATTAAATTGAATGGCTGATTACAACAAAGCAGTGCAGGTGATTTCCTTACTGACTCTATATGCAGCAAAGCAGAAAGAATGCAAAGCACATCAGCATTCATTTTAAGATGCTGAAATCTGGGTCGGCCCACTGACGCTGCAGTAGCATTATTGCTTGCAATGCCAGTGACCCAGGGTCAGAAGTGAACCTCGGTTTGCGGAGGTCTGGCCAGGGAGTAGGATCGAGCACCCAGGGACTGCTCTCTCCTCCAGAGAGGGTGGGCTGCAGGTCCTGCTGCTTTACCACCACCTGTGTGACCACAGAATGGCGGTGAAATGGTGCTGCAGAGTGATCAGGTGGGGAGGATGCTAGCCAGGATCTGGAGCAGTGGCATGTCTCTGTGACCTACCTCCTTGGAACTCCTCTAGTGCAGATGCCCTCAGGGACAGACACCAGAAAACCAGGAACAATCACTGTACATCGGTCACTGGCAGAAGGGACCCAGGTGCCCCATATTTCATAACCAGGCACCATGAGGGACCCACTGAGCTGCCCGCCACACACCAACGGAGGGAGGGGTGACCTGGGGTTCCATCCCTTCCCACCTGGGGGGTTACAATCCAGGCAGGATAGGGCAGGCCCACAGGAGCTCCTGAGCATTACCTGGGTGAAGCTAGGGATACCCAGCCTAGGGATCTCTGAAAAGTGGAGACTGATGCTGTGAGAAGGGGACATAGAAAGAGAAAAAAAAAAAGATGCTGAAATCTTAGAGATTCTGTGCAGTGACATGCAATTTCCGTGAGGCACCGGTACAAGAATTCAAAATCGGCATACCAAGCAGGATTCCGTGATTGTTACCGGTGTTACCGGTAAAAATGGAAAACCAGGGTCCCTGGTCATATGCAGCTGGAGTGTATGCCAGTTAATAAACGTGTACAATGTACACCAAGGCTGCTCATAAATGCACCCTTGTGTAAAAGAGATGTGCATTATTGGTTGCAAAAACATGCAATATTGTAAGATAACCCCATGGTAACCTATATTCTCGGATAAGAGGGTGGTGGAGGAACTGATCTGTGAACATCCTAGCATGCTCTGCCCCCACAACAAAGAAAATCCTAGATCAGCCCCTAAATACTATATGTAATGAGCTTTTAAGATTACTATGGTTTGTGGTTGTGAAAGGGGCTATACACTAAAGCTAAACACACTCAAGACTCCAATTACATCATCAGCTAAAATGTAGCAGTATAATAGTTGTTAGAGCCCCAAGCTGTGGACCTCAAAACCTAGTATACCTGGGTTTGAATCCCACAATCGCCACTTGCATATTTTGTGACCCTATACAAGTCACTTACCTCCTCACACCTGGACAAGAACTTCAAAATGAACTTCAGCACTGTGTGCCTTTCCCAGCAAATAAAATCCCAAATAAAGAGCCTCTGATACCACAAGGGCAACTTTTTAAAATGCAGTAGGTTCATACAATACAGCCTTTATGTCATATGCTGGTACTTATCTTCCTCTCCTATGTTATTACCTTTGAAATTTTCATTGAAACAGGATCTCTGTCACTTGCTCTTCATCTGCTCTGGCTACTTGCATACAAGTGATATCATAATTATCTTGCATGACATCACAACTGGTTGCTCTAGAAACTAATATAAGGCCACAGCAGAGGGTTATTAAGTCACTTGTGGAAAAGTAGCTAGTGCAAATGAAAACCAAGTGACAGAGATTCTGCATGTACTGAAACAATATCAGTAAAACGGGGACATAAATTCAAGCACTATCTGAATAATAGTCGGATTCTGTGGAATTTTTAGTTTTCCCAGTGATGTCAAGTGCTGCTCCACTGTTTCTTTTTATGAAGGTTTTTATTCTTTAGCTGTATCACGGGTGTCTTCTTCACCCCCATACCTGTCTCCCTCGCTTGGCAGGAGCAAGAACCAGAGAAGGGAGAAAAACCTGTGACAAAGGAGAAAAGGAAACTGACAAAAACCTCCTGACCCAGTGCTCCACACAGACCTATCTCTGCCATACCACACCTAGCTGCCACGGACTGTATCTGTAGCTTTCTACAGGTCCTTACTGAATGCTTTCACCTGATGTCTCTGCAAAATCTGATACAGTATGTACACTCAGAAAGACAGACGTGAGAAAGGGAACTGCATAGCATAATACTGCAGAAAAGTACACTGTGAGATCTGATGGTACTGCAAGTCGCCCACCCCTTTAATGGAAGATGTGACATTTCTTTACATATTTTGACCCCAAATTTTCAACATGGCCTTTTTGAGACCCCACCTCATGGCCAATGGCAGTGAAATTATGCAAATCTGGCATGAAATGTTATTTTGTGGTCGCTCTGCAGAATCACCTTTCAGGTGTGATTTAAATATTTTCACCACACTTGTTCTTGAGGTGAGGTCATAAGAAGGTTGTGCTAAAAATTTGGTGTACAAATATGGTAAAATGCCCAGGTTATGACTGAATATTGCAGCACTTCAAAGTACATTCATAACTTCACTAAGTTTCAATATTTAAACAACAAACTTTCAACATAGCCATTTTTCCAATGTACCCAGTCCCTACCCTCTAAACTGCAAAGGCATGTTTGTGTAGCAGGACACACTAAGCTTGGAGCTTGTGCATACACATTACGTCAGCAGCATTGCAGTAGCAGCTGTTGTGGCTCCGACCAGAATTTGTTAAAATGGGCCTATACTTGCTTGCAGATTTCAAGGAACAGCAGAATTTTCTTGTATGCTATACATAGTGCAGACTTTTCTTGTACATAGTACCATGAAGGACCATGCAAAGAACATGTTGTGGAATATGTATTCTTTATTCATGTTTATATTTGGTCAACTTACAATGTTTCTGTTGTGCGTGATAACTCTATAGATAAGAAGGATATCATACAGCACAGCTGGCATTTGTGGTCCATTCTATTGTATGCATGTATTAGGAATTAAGGATGTTACCAGTTGCCCTTGTAGCTACAGAATCAGGGCTAAAACTTCTTCAGTTCTCTCAGGGAGGGGTTGGAGACTGAGAAACTATCCATGGATAAACTTGTTAATGACTGCACAGACTGTGCTCCTAGCATGACAGTCCATACCAAGTGAGGTAGAAGTTCTGGCCTTGCAGTGCAACATGGTGGGGTACACAATAATTTGTATGCATGCATATTCTGTAGTTGAAACTTTTACACATTTGTATAGGATGATAAATGCACTACTGGTTGTTGAAAACTATTGATAAGTCACACTTTTCAATGTCTTGCTTTGCGTAGTGCCCCAGTTAATTAACATGCATTTTTTCAAATAGCACTTTGGAATAATTTTAAGTAAAATTAGGCATTACAAAATATATCTGCTATGCATGCATTCATTTGGCTTTCTGGTGATCGTATCTGTCATGACAGGTAGGCAGTGGTTTCCTAGTCCCTAAAAGGTTGCTGACTCCAGACCGAGGGAAAGTAACATGGGCTAGATGACTAACTAGCATTGCTCCCCAGTAAACAACAGTAACCTACTGTGGCCCTACAGATTCAACCCACCCACTTCCCACAGTGAAATAAAAGGGAAACAGAAATGCAGCTGACTTGGTATAACTCCAGAGGACACAGTTGTGAAATGCAAAGACACCGACAGGTATTATAGGTATATTGAGAAGCAGGAAGAAAAGGGAGCAAAGTGTTAAAGAGCTAGTGGCACCAAAAAATAGCAGACAGAAAATGGCAGTCATTTTACCAAGTAGCTAGTAGTTGCTTTTTCTGATGTATTTTCCTTTTTCCTTTTTCTCATTAGGAGGTTTTCTACCTGACAGTACTAGGTGTGATGGCAGCAGCAGTACTATACCTGTAGGCTGACATACTGTGTCTAGCTCTGTTCCCCTTCATACCTCATCGGCATTGTGACCTCACTGACTGTGACATCATAGATGACCCTTCTGGTAGCAGCTGAGTGACACTCCTTGGTTAGTCATGATGTCATAATTATTGCATTAACAATGCTGATGAGGTATGAAGGAGAACTGAACAGCTTGTGTCAGCAGCCAGGTTAAATAATGTTACATACACCACGCCTACTACTGCCAGGCAGAACATCTCCTATGAGCAGAAGAGGAAAAACAAATGCTTTTGTTATAAAAAGTAACTGCTGATTACTTTTTAAAGTAAATATTAGTTTCATAATGTGTACAAGACAAGCTCTTTAAGTTTAGGCAGGCAATGTAAATAAACAAGTGACAGAAACTGGTCACACTCTGGCAATGGCTGTTGTCTTTTGGCTAATGCCCCACTCCCATTCTTCACAGTATCTCTGGCTGACATTAATATGTAGGCCCCTCTGCCTGATTCCCTTCTGGTACCAGTATAACTGCCCATATTCTGGGCTCAGCAGGACCCAAACAAGTAAGACCAAATATAGGGCTGGTTCCCCCTCTTCCCCTGGGCTGAGCTATAGATGAGGCACACTGATGAGTCCTGAGAACAACAGATCACATGTTTATATCTTCTGTTTTCAGTCTTTGTAGATTGTGAGAGGCACTCTGGCTGGCACTATACTCTCCTGCTCAAAGCAGAAACAGTCTAAATTCCTTCATGGTTATTTGCATATATTTCCCATGATGCATTGCCTTGTTTGAGTATGTCACGTGTAATTCTGTATTGAGTGTAATTCTGTATTGAATTGGGTGCCCCATCACTCACTGCTCTTCAACATATCACCTCAACAAACCATATAAAGACTACAAACAGATATCTGCCTCTATCTCCGAAATCAAACAAAGGGGCAGAGGACACTGCAGAGCAGAACACTGCAGCACGGGAGTTAGCGCAACAAAACTCTCCCAAAACAAGGACCAAAACAAAAAAAAAAAAGGAAATCCAAAACACTTCTGATCATAGGAGACTCCATTATTCGGGGAGCTGATACCTACGTCCAGCGGGGGGTAATGGTCCAATGTCTCCCAGATACATCAGCATGGAAAGACACTGACCACATTGCTAAAACCGTGCAAGAAGCAGGAGAAAACATTGATGTCCTGGTACACATGGGGACTAACAATCTTACCAACCAGTCTATTGTGGAGACCAAGGAACACCTGACCAGGCTGGGAGACAAACTGTCATCCATTTCGTCTAGCATCTCCTTCTCTGAGATCCTATCGGTCTGGGAGAGGGGTCAGACAGACAGAAGGTCAGAGAAGGGGAGACAGGGGAGCTAAACATGTGGCTCAAGGGCTGGTGCCAGGAAAAAGGACAAAAATTTGTAGGTAACTGGCAACAGTTTTGGGAGTGAAAGTTCTTTAAAGTTGATGGACTGCATTTGACTAAGGAGGGAGTCAGTGCATTGGGGCAAAAGTTTAACGTCTTTGCAGAATATTTAAACTAGCAAATGGGGATAGAGGTGCAGCACCTGATACATCGAATGGGAAGAACACTCCTCCCCCCTCAGCTAGTGATCAAATAGGAGTTCAGCATGTTTGTAGTTCATTTGCATCATCAGGCAAGGAAAAAGGTCTGGCTTCCAATACAGCACGCAGGGAAACATCGGACCTCACCCAACAACTAACGCACTTAAATCTGGCCAATGGAAAATCATGTACACAAATGCCCGCAGTCTGGGAAACAAGATCCCAGACCTGCAGGCAACAATGATAGAGGCTAAACTAGACATAGTAGCCATTAGTGAGACATGGTCCACCAGTAGCCACACTTGGGAGACTTCAGTACCTGGCTTTGTACTGTTCAGACGAGACCTAGGTGCAAAAAGGGGGGTGGAGGTGGCCCTTTATGTCAATGAAAATATCAAAGCTACAGAAATTCAGAATACACATAAGGAGCCAGAAGAACTGTGGGTCACCGTGGAAACAGGAAATGGGACAACCGTACGAACTGGGGTTGTCTACAGGCCTCCAGACCAGGGGGAGGACATAGACACATTACTGTTAGAAGACATACAAAACATGACAGCTAAACAGGAGGTTCTGATAATGGGAGACTTCAAAATGCTAGATACAGATTGGTCAATACCAGCAGGAACATCTGCCAGAACTAGACACATAGTGGATTCCCTGCAGGGGGAGGGCCTCAAACAACTGGTACAACAACCCACAAGAGACAAGGCTATCCTGGATCTAGTACTGATTAACAGGGAAAGGATCACAGCTCTCCAGGTAGAAGGTCACCTGGGGCCAGTGACCATCACATGGTATGGTTCAGTTGGCCACTAGAACTAAATCATACCATTCCAAGGCAAAACTATGGGACTTCAGAGGAGCTGACTTTGATAAGATGGCCATTAGAGTTAAGCTAGCCCTGGCAAAAAGAAATACAGATGAGGGGGTACAGGCAATGTGGGCAAGCATTAAGGATGTGCTGCAAGTGTTAAGTGGACTATAGCAGAGTGTGCCATGACTGTTTAATTTTTTTTTTCTTTTAAATTATACATATCCCCCCATCCGATCCTCAATCTCAGCACCTACTACCCCGCACCTCCCCCCAGAAACATAAGAGTGACACTGGGGGTGCACAGTCCCCCAGTGTAATGATCAGGATGCCGCCATGGTTTACAAGAAGAAAAATAGTGCTGTTCTCTGGAGACAAAGAGCAGAGTGCTCCAGGGATGCCAGAGATGCTGAGGTGACTGTACTCCTTGTCCAACAGGTTGTTCGTTTGCAAAGAATGTAAGGAATGTGGAGTCCTTTACTCACAGCAAGAGGTCTGCAGGGCTCCACCGTACAGTAGCCCTAAAAAGGGGGAAGGAATAATCAGAGTGCTAGCAAAATCTGGAAGACTATGTGTGTAAATGAGAGAAGTCTTGAAAATAAGATCCTAGATCTAGAGGCCATCTTAGCAGAAGTCGACCTGGATATTGTGGCCATTACCAAGTCATGGTGCGTGGACAGCCATGACTGAGACATGGTCATACCAGGCTATTCGATGTTTGGGGGGACAGGGTACAATGGATGGGGGGGAGTGGTGCTTTATGTGAAGGAAATCATAAAAGAAGCAGAAATTTGGGGAATTCAGGGAGAGCAGAGGTGCTGTGGGTCACTCTTGAGTTGGGAAATGGTGCCACTATTCAGACAGAGGTGATCTACAGGCCTCCAGCACAGGGGGGAAGACTTAGATAAGGAAATGTTAGAAGCAGTTGGCAGGATGGCTGAAAAGGGGGAGGTGCTGCTGGTGGGGGACTTCAGTCTACTGGATGTAGATTGGGTTCTCATCCCACACCGGGATTAGAATTACACCTAAAAATTGCTGGCATCCGAGTGCAGTATTGGGGGGTGCTGTACTGCTTGGGTGTGTCGTCCTTTGGATAAGACGTTAAACTGAGGTCCCTTCTGCCCATGCTGGTGTTGTCCTGGTGGGTGTCCAGGTGGAAGTAAAAGAACCCAAGGCACTCTTTGCAAAAGAGTAGGGAACATTCCCGGTGTCCTGACCAACATTCCCCCTTCCCATAAACTGGTTCATGCAATTATCCAGGCTGTGTGTGGGTGATGATGTGCAATATGGCCACCACCACACATTCAGTCACTTCACTACCAGTCTAGCACTTTGGATATGTGAAAAGTGCTATATAAATGCAGATTCTTCTTCTTCTTCTTCTAGATTGGAGTATCCTTGAGGCAGCTTCAGCTAGAAGCAGGGACATCCTGGACTCCCTGCAGGGGGCATTCCTCAGGCAACTGGCCAGTGAACCAACTCATGATGGGGCAATACTGGATCTGGTGCTTACTAACAGGGGCAGCATTGTGTACGTCAAGGTGGGAAGTCTTTGGGGACTAGTGATCATTGTACAGTGTGGTTCAACAAAAAACAGCTGCAGAATACAACCACACAATGGCATGAGTCCTGGACTTCAGAAGGGCTGATTTTACTAAGATGGGTGAATGCTTCAGGAATGACCTGGCAGGAGAAGTGGACCTGGGGGCAGTGGAGAAAAAGTGGGCCAAACTAAAAGAGGGCATAGTAAAGGTAATGAACTTCTGTGTCAGGCAGGTAAGCAAAAGTAAAACAAAGAGGAGACCACTATGGTTCTCAAAAGAGAGAGCAGAAAAAAATAAAGGCAAAAAAGGTAGCATTCAAACGGTATAATGAGACCCAGACAAAGGAGGATAGGGAAGTGTATCTGGGAAAATAGAGAGCGGCAGGTAAAGAAGTAAGGAGTGCAAATGCGCAAAGTGAGGAAAGAATAGCTCAGGGAGTTATAAAAGTGGACAAGACATGTTGTAGGTATGTTAATGAAAAAAGGAAGACAAAGGGAGGGATAGTAGGGTTAAAGAGGGAGGGGTGACTATATGGAGGTGGATCAAGAAAAGGCAAACATCTTGAACATGTACTTCCACTCAGTAGTCACAGTAGAAGGGGAAAGGGAGGGACCACAAAATGGTGCCAGGAGCTTTGAGGGGAGGGAACTGGACACTGATCCATTATCTGAGCAGAAAGTCTGGAAAGCACTTGTTAACCTGAAGATGGACAAAGCTATGGGACCGGACAGAGTATGTCCATGGGTGCTATGGGAGCTCAGGGAGGTACTGGCTGCACCTCTGACAGACTTGTTTGACAGATCACTGGAGACCAGCATAGCTCTGGGGAACTGGAGAAGGGCAGAGGTAGTCCCACTTCACAAAAGTAGTAGCAGGGATGAGGTGGGCAATTATAGGCCTGTCAGCCTGACATTGCTGGTGGGTAAATTAAAGGAATCACTACTAAAGTAAAGGATTATGAATTATCTTGTATCCAGTGGATTACGGGATCCAAGGCAGCAAGGTTTCACAGGGGGACGGTCATGTCAAATAAATCTGATAAATTTCTTTGAGTGGGTGACCAAGGAGTTGGATCAGGGAGGAGTGGTGGATTTAGCCTACCAGGATTTCAGCAAGGAGTTTGACACTGTTCCACATAGGAGACTGGTAATCAAGTTGGAGAACTTGGGGGTAGGAAATAAGGTGGTAACCAGGACACTAAACTGGTTCATGGATAGGACACAGGGGGTAGTGGTTAACAAAGTTCACTTAGAAGAAGGGAGGGTGACCAGTAGGGTACCTCAGGGATCCGTGATAGGACTGGTCCTCTTTAGTGTCTTTATAAGTGACATAGCAAAGGAACTGGAAGGAAAGGTCTGCCATTTTGCATATGACACCAAGATCTGCAACAGAGTGGACACTTCAGGGGTGGAAAGGATGGGTAAGGATCTGAAAAGACTGGAGGAGTGGTCAAAGAATGGCAGCTGGGTTTTAATGCAAAAAAGTGCAAAAATAATGTACTTAGACCATAGAAACCTGGGAGTAGAGTACAAAATGGGCAGAGTGATACTGACCAAGATCAAGGAGGAAAGTAATTTAGAAGCAATCAAATCGGATGACATAAATATGGTTAGGCGGTGTGACAAAGCAGTTGGAAGGGCTAGTGGGATGCTGGGGTGCAAAGGAAGTGGTATTTATTTATTTGCACATCAGTTTACAACCTTTGAGCCAGGGACTCATTTTCAAAGGTACCTTGTCACAAAGAGGACAAATACAGTACAGACATTCATGTTACAGGATGTAGGTTACATGGAATTAACATACGCGTTTGAGAAGAACATGATAGATACAGCAGTAAATACAAAACTCACTTATGGTTACAGGATATGGGTACATCAATCAGTCGGTGATTGGACCGATATTACAGAGAGGCCAGATTGGTTATTGTGGCAACATAGAGACTGGAAATGGAGCAGTCAGTAGAGCAGTGGTAATTTAACAGGTTACAGCAGTATATAATGGTAAGAGCAGTCAGGAGCAGTGGCAAATTAACCAGGTTACAGCAGCACATAGTAACACTGCCAGGGCGAAATCAACAGAGCAATTTAAGCCAGGTTTCAGTAGCATATAGCAATACTGCAGTTTGAGCAGTTGGCAGAGCAGTGGTAATTTTGCCAGAGGAGGTATTATCAGCAGGAGAAAGGAGGAAGTGCTGCCTCTATATGGATCACTGGCAAGACTCCACCTTGAGTACTGTGTCTGATTCTGGAGACCACATCTCAGGCAACACATAGACAAAGTGGAGGTGGTCCAGAGGAGGGATACTAAAATGGTGCAGGGTCCACATCAAAAGCCCTATCAAGGGAGCTACATATGTACACCCTGGAAGAGAGGAGGGAAGGGGAATATGATTGAGACCTTAAAATACCTCATGGGGTAAATTAGGTACAGGAGGGAGGTATTTTTCAGAGAAAAGGGTGCTCTAGAACAAGGGGGCATGCTAGGAAACCGGAGAAGGATAAATTCATGAGGGATGAGAGGAAGTACTTCTTCACAGAAAGGATAGTGGATGCCTGGAACAGCCTTCCAATGGAGGTAGTAGATGTGAAAACAGTGGTGGGGTTCACAAATTCCTGGGGCAGGCACAAGGGTATCATAGGGGTTGGGAAGTGAGGGGAAGAAATGGCGCTGTAGATTAAGTTGGGTCTGTAGCAAAAAACACAAAGGTCAAAAATAATGGGCAGACTGGGTGGGTCCTGCTGCCTTTATCTACCATCACATTGTATGTTTCAATGTTTCAGTGCAGCCCTGACTGGATATTCCATCTCTCAGCTGCACTCTCTGATTCTGCTCTAAGGTCTCAGCACAGCGCTGTAAATTCTCTGTCAGTTGGTCTCTCAGTCACTCTGGGGGATAAGCATTGCTAAGAAGAGCCCATCACCCTCTCCAAGATAACTCCTTCAGCACTGTGGGAAAGTCACCATGCAGTGGTGACAGGTGTTGGCTTCTCAGACTGGCTATGGCAGGTTCTGAGTTCACAGACCCCTTAGATGTGATTTCAGCACAAAGTCTGTCAGTTCACACTAGAGCACAATCTGTGAGGTTGTTCTCCCCTCACAGAATGCCTTTACTGGCTGCTGGAATGCTTCTTTTGCTTTCTCTCAACATTCAGCAATCTGCTCCTTCTTGGTAGTAAAAGCACACGTAAGTCTTCAAAATGTCTGCACAAGTTGCAAAGATTACTCTGCAGTGATAATTTGAGCATAAGGTAGTCTGGATGGTGTCTACCAACCAGGATATCTGGTCCCAATTATAAAGTGTCAGTTCACCTGGCCAGTACAGATAACTGAGCTGTAGACACTTTAGTTTCTAAACTTCAGGCACTCTACAGTTTTAGCCTTCCTGTTTACTTTTCCTTCTTTCCATTTACTTACAAATAATTGGTGTTATCATGAACCTACTCCTGGGGTCCAGGTCCACTGAGCTTACAGTGCCCTCCCCAAAGTGCAATCCGTGACAGTGGGAAACGGGAATACCTTCCCTGTGTTCTTTTAGAGTACGCGCTGAGTTCACAACTGAACACTCGCCACAAGGGCCCAGGACCTTCTCTCTAATCTGGATAAGGATAAAATACAGTCTTGAGTCTGTAGCCAGGTGAGAACCCTCCTTGGTTGCTGCACTGGGGGAAGGAACCAGGTGTTACGAGCTCTTCGGGGCATCCCAGGGGACACTCACCGCCTCGGGGAGAGAGTGCTCTTGGTTTCTACAGCAGTGCCAACATCTGTTTAATGGTGCAGGCTGGAGCTAGTAACTAAGGGAGGGGGAGGTTGTAGCTCCAATGTACATCGCATGCTGAACACGTGTCTGTGCACTGGATGGAGCCTCCATGAGGCCCACAAGCTAGGGAGAAAATGGGGAAAAAGACCTAAACAGGCAGTATGCCATCCATTGCCTGCTACAGATCCTGACCCCCCCCCCACACACACACACCGGCTCTCAGTCCTGCACTGACTTTAACCTCTGTCAGAAGAGATGGGGTGGCCTCCAGCAGCCCTTGTCATGGGGGAACAGGGAGTAAAAGATAAGTCCTGGTGATGGTGAGTGACAGGGCTGGGCAGAGTGGTGGCACTCTCTCAAAGCACAGCTGTTTCTATAGGTGTCTTTACAGTGCAAATGTTAGGGTAATGTCAATGCTGCCTCCAGTGAGAGTTCAAACCCAAGGGACACCATGCCACAGATTCATCAAGGGTCTGCAGATTTTATTTTACTCTAATATTGAATTTCCATGCTTTTTGGTTTGTGTTTCTTTCCACAGAGCTTTTTCCTTCCCCTGATCACCATCATCACAGGGATATACCATGCTCAGGCAGGTGTTTCAGCAGTTCCTCCTGGGTCACCACCAAGGCTGGCAACCCCTATGACATTGTCTTTATGGCATGGGCTCCAGGGGAGAGCCATCTTTATATACGAACTTACAGATCTGCCAGCAGATAAAGGCCTTATCGCCTATCAAGTCTGCTCAAGCTAGCAAGCCTTATACTGCAGCTACCCCTCCCTTCCCTCCCTCTTGTCCTATTCCATCCCCTTTTGAAGCAGTCCACTATTCTACAGGATACCACTTCCACAGGCAATGCATTCCACCCTGAACCTTCCTCCCTCCAATCTGAGATCATGACCTCAAGTGACCCTACTACTCAACTTGAATAGTCCCTCCGTGCCTGTCATGTTTATTCCCTTCATGTACTCGAAGATTTCACTCATATCCCCATCTCTCCTCTCCTCCAGTGAGTATATGTTCAACTCCCTCAGCCTGTTCATGTAGGGTATGTCCCCTAGTCCCTGGATCATCTTTGTTGCCCTGCACTGCACCCCTACAGTAACTTAATGCCCCTCTTCAGGTATAGGCGCCAGTACTGCACACTGTACTCCAAGTGTGGCCTAACCAGTGACCAATACAACTGCAGGATCACCTCCCCTCTCCTTGAAGATATACCCCTTGCAATACAACCCAGCATTTTGTTGGCCTTTGCACCTGCCTTCCTGCATTGTGCTGAGTTGTTCATTGAGCCCATTATAATCTCTCCCAGATCCTTCTCCTCTTCTGTCACAGCTAGCTGACCCCCCCAGCTGGTAACTCTTTCTTGGGTTTTTTGCCCCAAAATGTAGCACCTTGCACTTTTTGGCATTGAACCCCAACTGCCAGGTGTCTGACCATGTCTCCAGTTTTGACCGATCATCGTGCAACCCATGCTACCCTCCTAGGTCATCCACTACTGCTCCCATCTTGGTGTCATCCACAGACAAACTGATCTTGCTCTTGATGCCCATTGAGATGTCTGATATGAACAATTCAAACAACACCAGCCCCAGCACTGAGCCCTGCGGTACTCTGCTTGTCACTGCCTTCAGAGATGAGAGATCTCCTCCCACAACAACCCTCTGTTGCCCTCCCTGTAACCAGTTGACTACCCATCCCACTATTTTGCCCCCGCACCTGCCAGCTTACTAACCAGCTTCCCATGTGGCACCAAGTTGAATGCCTTATTGAAGTCTAGAAACAGGACATCCACTGCATGGCCCTTGTCCAACTGTCTAGTTACCCAGTCATAGTACTCCACCAGGTTGGTTTGACAGGATCTGCCCATGACAAAGCCACGCTGCCAAACATCCTGCAGCCCACTGATCTCCAGAAGGAACACCAGCCTCTCCTTCAAGATTGTCTCCATCAGTTTTCCCACAATGGGTGTGAGGCTTACTGGCCTGCAGTTTCCCAGTTCATCTTTGGGACCACTCTTATGGAGGGGTACCACGTGAGCCATCCTGCAGTCCTGAGGTACACGTCCTGAGACCAGGGAGGCATTGAACAGGTCTGCTAAGGGTCCCACCAGGATTTCTGCCAGCTCTCTCAGTATCCTGGGTTGAATGCCATCCAGCTGTGGTGCCTTGTCCGCCCTTAGTGCCCTCAGGCCCTCCAGCACCCTGCTCTCTGTGACTCCCCCATCTGTCACCTCCTGTCCCCCCGAGTCTGACCTCCCACCCCCCCTTGGTAGCATCCCTCCTTTCTCCTTACTAAACACCCAGCAGAAGTATTTCTGAAGCACTTCAACCTGCTCTGCTCCTGTTTCCACCCACCCCCATCCCTCTTAATCCTTACTATTTTGTCTCTACAACTCCTTTTCTCCCTGATGCACCTGAAGAATTCCTTTTCCCCCTTATTGATGCCTTGTGCCAGCCTGAGCTCCTTAGATGCCTTGGCTACCCTTACTGCCTTCATCACCTCCTTCGATTCCTTCAGGTAATCCTCTCTGCCCTCCCCTCTCCCTGTTTTTGAACCTCTTAAAGGCGGCATTTATTTTTTACTTTCTTCATGACCCCTTTGCTCAAACAGCTGGGTTTCTTGGCCCTAGCTGTCTTACTCTGGACCCTGATGCAGGTTTTGGTTGCCTCCTCAATCCCCAGTTTTACGACCTCCCACCTCTGGTTAGTGCCCATATTAGTTTGGATTCTGGCTAGATACCCTTTTACTACCTTCCCCATCCTCCCGAAGTTGGACCTCCTGAAGTCCAACACTCTTGTACCTGTTTCTACTCCCTCCTTACCCATTTTCAATGTGAACCACACTGACTGGTGGTCACTCCCTGCCAGTGGTTCTTCCACCCCCAACCCCCTCACAAATCCCCATTTTACAGCACATGGTCTAGGGTGTTCCCTAACCTGGTTGGCTCACTTACCATTTGCATTAGGAAGCTATCCTGGAACACGTCCAGAAGTATCTGCTCTCCTCTGCTCATAGTGGCTGGGGTACTCTAATCCACCCCCAGCAGGTTGAAGTCCCCCACAATCATTGTGCTACCCTTTCCGCATGAACTTCTGATCTGCCCCACTAGTTCTCTAACTTCTCTGTCTGAGATAGTAGTCTGTACACTGCTACCATCCTGAGAGTCCTATTCTTGGAATCCTGGATTTGCATCCATAATGACTCTGTACTACCCTCCTCATGAACATACTTTAATCCTTCTCTCACAAACAGTGCCACCCCCCCCCACCCTTCCTATTTACCCTATCTCTGCAGAATATCATACACCTTGGTACTGCCAGGTCCCAGTCCTGATAATGGGTGGCCCATGTTTCAGTGATGGCTGCCATGTCCACCTCCCCTTCTGTCATGAGAGCCTGTAGCCCTGCTGTTTTGTTCCCTAGGCTCCTAGAGTTCAAGATGACCACCCTCCACCCTTTTTCCTTTGTTTCCCCCTAAGGTAATCCTGCCTTAGGACTAGAATCTGGTAGTGGCTCAGTGGAAAATACTGAGGCTACAGGACCCAGGCTGTCAAGGAGATGATGTGTGGGATTTTCTCCCACATTTTCTCCTTGGCACAGCCACCTACCCAGTTTTGGATGGATACTTGCTGGTGGCCTTGACTTCACAGTGACATATTTCAGAGGGTGCAAACCTTCTCAGCCTTCTGATGTGGTCTCTGAGGTACCAGAGTCTGATGCCATCAGCCCTCCTGACCATAACATACTGCCAAGTGGCAGCTGCTGCAGTCTGGCCTGATTCCTGATGGGGTGCCCTGAGCTCAATCCCAAACTGAGATCACCTATTCACTTTATGACCATGGGCAAGTCATTTAAACTCTCAGTACTCCTACAGTCCACCCAGTTATGGAAATTGTAGAAGCAGGACCTCCCAGTGCTATCACAAGAGCTGAGCTATTCTGGATAATTAAATTGTAACAAAAAATAAGCATTGTCCTTTTCCTGATTAGTTCTATGGAAATCTTATGATACTGTAAGCTCGGTTCAATGTCAGTTCGCTCCCGACAATACGTGCCGCAACAACTTGCTCCTGACAATTCGTATTCACGACAATTAGCCCCCGTACTTCCCGCTCCGTGTCTTTTCACTCCTCATGCCTAATAGCACTGATCGTCAGTTTTCTGAGCTTGCAACAGAGGTAGGGATATTATAAGGAAATTCATTGAAGGCTGTTAACCTGAATTAGAAATGCTAGAATCGCTTCTGCATGTTGAACACTTTACTTAATTTAAATATCTCCCACTGATTTCTGCTGCTTTTACTGTTTCTGAATATTGAAACTCACTTCGATATTTGGAGCCCCAAACCTTGTGCTGCACAGCTCCACCTGCTGACCTGTTCATCCTAACTCTACTGTGAGGAGTGCCTCCTGACTGTGCTCCCTCGAACCAGTGACCATGACTGTAGCCCCCCACACCACACACACACACACATATGCACACATATTACCATTAGCAGCCACCCGACCCACCTACACTGCTCACCTCAGCCCTGTGTCCTGTCCCACTCCCATGGTCGTGCCGGCTGCTGCATTCAAACCCACTCTCTGCCTATCTTTGCTGCTCATGTGCTCAATGCTTAGTTTGTGTGTATCGCTGCTCAGGATTGGGAAAGCAGAGATGGGACAGGAAGCCTTCAAACCACAAACAGTGCAATCCGCAGTAATTATTGAAACTTGAAATTGAAATTGGGATATTGGAACTCACTTCGACATTTGGAGCCCCAAACTTTGTGCTGCACAGCTCCACCTGCCAACATTTGCACAGAGAGTAATTAAGACAGAGAGTATATAGAGTATTGTCAGAGATGCATTTTACGAAGCAGCAGCATGGTAACTTTATTTATGTGTGCACTGTGAGAATGTTCATCAACAAATCTGAATGCCCACACAATAATGCTAATTTCTGAGCTTACAACAGAGGCAGGGATTTCTCTGTATATCATGGCAGCCAGCAGCTTTAGGGCAGATGTGTTTGGTTAATTCTGGATGAAGAAGATGCTGATTTCTGAGGCTATCTGATAAACTGGAAGGAACTGTGGGAGCGAAAAACCAAGGAGTGAATTGTCATTGGGAGTGAGTTGTCAGGAGCGAGTTGTCGTGGTGCATATTGTCAGGAGCGAATTGATACGCTCCCTGTAAAACCTATGGGCCAGACTTTTGAAGGCCAATGAGATGTGGCTGTGTTCAAATCACCCCTGCCACAGCTATTACTTACTTGAATGCAGCAGTTTTGACTTTCAAAGCCACATTTGATTGCATCAGTCAAATGTGGTTTATGCAGCATGTGTCCAACTTTGGATGCAATTTCCAAAACCATTTATTTAATGAAGAGAATTGGAATTACAATCCTTTGAGTCACAGACTCCTTTACAAAGGCTCCATGTCAGTACAAGAAAGCACAAACATAACATTAAATAGTATTATACATAGATCATACAGCACAGTGTATATACATTGGTGGGTTACCGCATCCAGGATCTTAAAGAAGAACCTGGGAGGCTCCAAGTCAGTACAAGAAAGCACAAACATAACATTAAATAGTATTATACATACAGTAGGTCATACAGCACAGTGTATATACATTGGCTGATTACCACATTTAGGATCTTAAAGAAGACCCTGGGTCATAGTTTAGACAATGAATTGAAGGTCTAACTGATGTCGCACACAGAGGGGCATTGGTGCAGGCATGGGATGGAAGAAGAGGTCAATTGTAGGTTCTCCACATGCCTCCTGGAGTTTGCACAGTAATATCACCAGATCCCCCATTCAGATGACTAGGGCAGTGTTGCCAGCAGCAACAGAAAATGCAAAGGTGAGTACTAACACTGCAGGGGTGGGGTCAGGGGAGGATGAAATATTCCACTTTTTTGTCTATTCGATAGAAAGAAGGGACATTTGGTTCACAGTGCCTGCATCTGCCATTTAAATCTCACCCAGGTGCATTTTGGCCGGCATCGCCATTTAGGAAAAGATATGTGGAACAGTGAATGCACGGTATTGAAAATCCAGACCCTTGTATCTAACTTTATTTCCAAGTTTCAGTATATGTTCAAAATCACCCTTTTGTTCTTTATGTAGTCCACATGCTGATACACTACTCCTTTTTTGTCCTGTGTCGGAGTGAGGACTGTTGAAAAACACGGGGCCTTTCATCATGATTTATATCCTCATTTTTGGACCATTGTGGGTCTGGGTCAGTGGACTGTAGTGTCCTGACCATCAAACTTGCCTTTGCTGTAGTTTATCAGCATAATGTCAGAATTAGGAGCCCTATACACATTCACAGTATGTGGTCGTGTATAATCAGGATGGACATTCCTCACTGTTCCGCCATACAGTTTTGTTATACTCAAAGCTGCTGCGAGTAGGAGGGGCCCTTTGCCACTAGACTATTCCAATGTTACTGGGTGTACATGGGGTTTGCTCCCACAGCCATACTGGAATGTGGCAGTCACAGAGGTCTCTGCATGGCATGGCACCAGTCGCATGGCACAGTGTCATGCATGGAGCCCAAGGCCAGTGGCACTACCCCCATAGACATCCCCCTCCACCCTCACACAGTACCTATTGCCCACTTCTAGGCAGTCCTGTATATGTTCTGCTAGTACCTAGTGTACATAAAGTTCCAAAGGGTGTTTGGATGGGAAGTAGCCAAGGTGGTGCTGATGCAAAAGCTGGGGCTGGCAAGCCAGTTCACAACTATGCAGGATCCAAATGGCTTTACACTCGAAGAATGCTTCACACACACTTAGCTGATTTTGAAGAAAATAAATTGCTTTATTGCAAATAATCTCATACACCAAGTAGTGTGGACAGGCTATTAGATGCCCACGTCTTGCCCCGGCACTTTGGATGTAAAACCCTTTGTCAGGGGGCATGGCTAGTGTGCAGACATGCACCTTTTTTATACTACTCTCTCATTAATATTCATCTCTCTATTTACATAAATAAACAAACCAACTGTCAGATAGAAAACAATTAAACATGAATGAATGAACTTAAGTGATTAAGAGGCATTAAATGAATACTTTTGTTCTGTATTCACACAAGAGAAAGTGGGGCAGGTACCACAGGGGAGGGGTGGGGTAGGCAGGGGGAAGGGGGGACAGATGCGAGGATTTCTGAGGACAGGGTACTGGAAGGACTGAAGGCAGTGAGGGAGGACAAGGCACCTGGGTCAGATGGCATTTACCCTAGGGTACTCAAGGAGCTGGCTGAGGTTCTGGCAGGGCCACTGGCTGACCTGTTCAATATCTCCCTGGACACGAGATGCATACCACAGGACTGGAAGTTGGCCCATGTGGTGCCCATCCACAAAGGTGGCCTAAAGGAGGCACCAGGAAACTACAGGCCAGTGAGCCTCACATCAATCATGGGGAAGCTCATGGAGACAATCCTGAAAGAGAGGCTGGTGACTTTTTTGGAGGACAATGGACTCCAGGATGGGCATCAGCATGAGTATGTCTCGGGCAGATCCTGCCAGACCAGTCTCATTGAGTACTACAATTGAGTAACCAAAGGAACTAGAGAAGGGCCATGCAGTGGATGTCCTGTATTTGGATTTCAGCATGGCCTTTGTGTCTGTGCTGCATGGAAGGCTGGGGGGAAGCTGGAAACTGTGGGGGCAGGAGCGAAGATGGTGAAATGGATAATGAATTGGCTAAGGAGTAGGCAGCAGAGGGTGGTAGTGGGAGGGGAAGTTTCAGCACCGAAGGCAGTGATGAGCAAGGTGCCACAGGAATCGGTGCTGGGGCTGGTTTGTTCAGGTTATTCATAGCTGATATCTCACATGGGATCCAAAGTAAGATCAGTCTGTTTGCAGATGACACCAAAATGGGGGAGGTGGTTGACAGTGAGGGATGGAAGGGGCTACAGGATGACCTAACTAAACTGCAGGAATGGTCAGAAATATGGCAGCTGGGGTTCAATGCCAAGAAGTGCAAGGTAATGCACTTCGGAGCAAAGAACCAGGGGAAGGACTATCAGCTGGGAGGGGTACAGTTGGGTAGCACTGTGGAGGAAAAGGACCATGGGGTACTTATAGTGGGGAGCATGTACAACTCTGCTCAGTGTAGGAAGATGGCAGTGAAGGCCAACAAGATGCTGAGGTGCATAGCAAGAAGAATCTCCTCCAGAAGTAGGGAGGTAATCCTTCCCCGTACAGGTCACTGGTCAGGCCTCACCTGGAGTACTGCATGCAGTTCTGGCACCCGTACCTGAAGAAGGATGTCAGATTGTTGGAAGGGGTGCAGTGTAGAGAAAGAAAGAAGATCCAGGGATTGGAGGGCAAGCCCTATGAAGAAAGGATAAGCGAGCTAGGTATATATTTCTTGGAGGAAATGAGGGATAGAAGGGACATGATTGAGACATTTAAGTTCTTGAAAGGGATAAACAAGACTCGAACAGAGGGGATCTTCCAGTTAAGAAGAGGAAGGGACATGAGAAGGCACAGTCTCAGACTTGAGAGGAAAGATTCAAGAGGGAGGTAAGGAGACAGTTCTTCACAGAAAGGGTGGTGGGGAAGTGGAATTCTCTACCACAGGAGGTAGTGGCCAGTAAGATGGTGGGCAGTTTCAAAAGGGGATGGGACAGTGTGAGGGGAGGGTAAATCTTAGGAGGGGAGGAGTGGGAGGGGCAGCTGCGAGATGAGGGGCTAGCTGCACAGTCAAGCAGACTCGACAGACCGTGAGGCCTATTTCTGCTGGCATTTTCATATGTTCAATAACTTGATACATATCTTTGTTTATTCAATCTCTCATCATTATGACTATTCTTACAGCTCAATGCACCTTAGGACAATTAAGGTAACTAGTGGCACATTTAAATTCAGAAAGGAAAAAAGACTAGCAGGTATTCAGGAGAGCATTACATTTAACATCTCATGTACAAATCTTAAATTGTGAAATAAAGAGAGAATGAAGTATACTTATAATACTGTGTCTATGGCTTCAGTCCTGTAAAAATCACCATCTTCAGAGAAGAGAATGTTGCAAGGTACTTAGAGGGTACCTGTAAGAGAGAAGCAAATAAATATCATTAACTATATACAAAGCCCCTTGAATTCTGCGGTTCTGCGGTTGAGGAATTTGCAGCAGAATTTGCATTGTGCCGCAGAATATATATAGTGCTGCAGAATTCATTGTTTTTGGTGAATTTTCATATAAATATACTGTTTTTCCATAGTGTCAGGCTTTCTTTCCCACCTTGTTTATCCTGAAGCCCCTCCTCTATGCTCAGCATATGATGTCATCGATGACATCACATCATATTTAGCCAATGACAGGACTGCATTCTGGCAGAGACATGAATAAATCATGCCCGCAGAAATCAGAAAATGCTGCCGCAGAAGTCAAGGAGCCCTGCCACAGAGATCAGAAAATTCTGTTGCAGAACACCAGGGGCCCTGACTATATAACATATTATGAAGTGGGGATCGTAAATAGAGGAATCTGATTGACTGAGAGCTCTTTGAAGCCATGATGATATTGGGCTACATCATCATGGCATCAAAAAAGCTCCTGCGCCACCAGCCTCCTTGCTTTCTACTGTCTGAGAACTATTTTTTCAAAATGTACTCCTACACCACCCAAAAACTCATTCATAAAACATTTTAAAACCTGTTTCTTTTATTTGTTTTATTTATAAAAACGTCAAACCTAGTTCATAATAGCAATAAGTCACTTCAGGGTGTGGTATATCATGGAATATTGTCACTTCTCAGGTGGTTGAATGCACTCGGCCTGCAGCCTTGTGCCCAACCACCTGAGGCATGATGATATCCTATGATATACCACACTCTGTCATGCCTTATTGCTTAATTATAGACTAAAGTATGTTGCAGTCATCTCAATAGGTATGCCTTATGAAATAAATTTAAAAAGTTGCCCTTTTGGAACAGATGCCTCTGAAATTTATATATGTTTCTAAAAATAGAAGTTCAGATACTTCGGCATTTTGACCATTTTAGGGGTAACCATCATGGGACATACAATTACTCAAAAGGGTGGTAGAGTTTCCCTCCACTAGCAATCACTTTTAGTATTCCAGTTATACAATAACGTTCACATTTTCTTAACATTTTATTTCATTTATTCATTTATTTTTATTTATTTGCTTTTGGTAACTGGGTGGGTGCACTAGGCATAGAAATTCCTATTTTCAGGCGTGACCCAGGAGAATACAAGTTGAAATACATAATCACACCATGTGACGCAGAACATAAAAGAGATAACAAAAGTGAGAAAGGTCAAATACAATCAGCATAGGAACAGGGAAAAATACAGTTAGAGCAAAGTTAGGATACAGGTAATACAGTATTAGACAAGGTCAAAAGTGTAGACATGTGCAAAACCAATGAATATAGTGAGCAAAAGGTAAATGGACATGTTACATACAGTATGCAATAAGTGCCCTCAGAGGTAGTAAGCTTTGAGAGAGTAAAGACAGCGAGGAGGGGAGGCAGAAGTGGAGGAGAAAGAGGGGATAGGTGAATGAGAATGAATAAGGGGAGGGTCAATAGAAGGAGGTGAGGAAGAGGCCAGAGGGGAAAGAAGTGCAGAGTGGTAAGGAGGGATGGGGAACAAATGATCTAAGGTAGGTAGAAGCAAGTGCAGGGTTAGAAGCACATGGATGGTCACAGTGAAGTTTCTTGAAACCAGCATGGGTGGGAGCCTGGAGGATAGATTGAGGTATGGAGTTCCAACACTTAGGAGCAGTGTGAGAGAAAGCTTGTGCACTCATAGAGGTTTTATATCTAGGGGATATAGAATGGGGCTTGGTCTGAAGATCGGAGCCCATAAGAGGGGGATTGGGAGTAAAGCGAAGAGGCAAGGGATTGTGGAAGACCTGATCTGACTATACTGGCAATTAGGGAACTGTAGGACTGATGGCAATAAGATGTGGGAGAGGGCCAGTTTAGATCCGCATAGAGCAGGCAATGGTGTTTGTACTGAGGTGATGCAGAGGCGTAGTGACAGATGTTATTGTAAGTGGTGTCCCATTTATGGAGGGAGGACTTGGTGGCACCAAGGTAGGTGACCATGCCATAGGTCAGGGCCTGGAGCAAAAGGCCTTGTGCAACAGCAAGTCTGGGAGATGGGTAAGGACATAGCTAGTGCAGTAGGCCCCTCCAATTGTAGCATTGACAGATTTACATGTGGCGGTAATGTGCAGATCAAAAATCAAGAGATTCATCCAGGAGAACACCCAGGTATTTGAAGGAGCTGGTGCTGACCAGTGGGGGCGCCATCTATATGTGAGATTTTAAGAGAATCACGATTTGCTCTATGTTTGGCAGAAGGGCCAAAGAGCATAGAGTGTGTTTTGCTGATACTGAGAACCAGGTTGTTAACTGTCAGCCAGGATTATATGCTTAGGAAGTCAGAGCCAAGAGAGTGGTTTATGTCTGAGATATTCTTGGCACTGTAGCAGATGACAAGGTTGTCCGCATAGAGGAGGGATGAGCAGGTAGGAGCGAGCAGTGGAAGGTCATTAATAAAGATAGAGAAAAGCAGGGGGCCCAGTATAGAGCCCTGGGGAACACCAACCTGGATAGAGGAGAGATCCAACATTGATGAATTGAAGACTATGGCCTATTTTCTGTTTGAATGGTAGCTGTTAAACCATGACACCACATCGGCAGAGAAACCAAGGGAATGTAGCTTTTTGAGGAGAAGGGTGTGGTTGACTAGATCAAATGCCTTGGTCAAGTCAATGAAAACTGCACCAGTCAAGAGGCCAGTATCCATGGCAGCATAGATGTCATTTGTAAGTTTTAGGAGGGCAGTAGAGGTGCTGTGGCCTTTGCAGAAACCATGCTGGGCACCAGAGAGGATGTTATACGTCTGAAGATACTCTATGGTTTGGGTAGCCACTAATGTTTCAAGGATTTTGCTGAGTACAGAGAGAATAGCTATGGGTCGATAATTTTCAATTTCTTTAGGATCACCTTTTTTTAAAAATTGGTGTTATTCTAGCTGTTTTCCAGGTATTGGGAACTGAGCCATGGTATAGTGACAGGTTAAAGACTTTGGTTAAAGGGGAGGCAATGAGAGGGGCAGCTACTTTCAGGGGCCTGGGTTCCAGCCCATTGGACCCAAGGCTAGTGCTGTCTGGGATAGCAAGTAGTAACCTTAGAACTTCAGTTCTAGTAACAGTCCTAAAATGAAACGGTGGTTGGGTAGGCAGGACTTCAGTATCAAAGGGGGGAGACGTAGTGCAGCCAATGAGGAAGGAGGCCATGTAGCTTGATAAGTCAGAGAAGTGAAGGTTGAAGGAATTGACAAGTCAGAGAAGTGAAAGTTGAAGGAATTGACAATGGTCACTGGGTTGTTACAATGAATGCCATCCAGCAGCATGATATTTTAAAATGCTGTGCAAGTTGAGCACGCACTGGGATTTTAGCCGGTTAGGGAATTTCTCGGCGTGTTCTGTAGCTAGAGCCCATGTGAAAGGGTGCCAAAATTCAAAATCAGCTGAACAAAGGTAAGACGGGGCGCTATGTGAACCTTGCTAGAAGTCATCCAGTTACCTTAGGAATGGGTGCCTGAGGCTTCTGTTGCCAGTTGCTCCTGGGCAAGGTATAGTGACAGGTGAGGCTAAGGAGAAAGAAGAAGGAGAGCAAGCTTGGTTAAATACAGTTCGGCAGAAGGCAGAATACAGTAATATGATAGATAGGGTTTGATGTCCCACTGATCATTAAGTCCTCTGGGTTGTAACTATTTAGTATGTAAACCCAGAAAGATTCACTTTGTAAATGATCGTTTGCTCTGTCGCCACCTTTTACCATTGCTGGCACATTCAATCTACAGTACATGCCACTCTCTGGCAGTCTGGTGGCTCCTAAAGTACTCCTGGATTTGTTTTGGGCTTCCAGTTGTCCAGTGCAAACCAATATAGCTCTGTCTCATATTGTGCATAATCTGCAGTGCTGTGTGCCACCTCACCACATCCCCAACAGAATATTTGTTCCAGTTTGCAAGCCAGCACCCCCCTCCCAGAAAACTGTTTTCAACAGTTCTACCTGGGTTGATGGGTACTGTGCCTCATGACGAGGGGTGAGGGTGCCAGCTTAGTTGTCTATCTGAAAGCTAATGCCCACATTAATATCGAAGCCCCTATTACATTCCATACACATTTGTGATGCCATGTTCAGCCATGCAGTGAAAGGCTTGCAACTTTCTGTAGCTGTGTATGGTATAATTTTGTAAAAGTTCAACAGTGTTCAACAGGGTAAAAGAAGAGGTGGAGTAGCTCTCTATGTAAAGGAAGGGATCAAAGCAACCAAACTAAAGAGTAAACAGGGAGCAGATGAGGCACTCTGGGTCACCCTGGAGACAGGAATCGGCACCACAATCCGCATGGGAGTTGTATACAGACCCCCACCTCAGGGGGAGGGAATGGACAAGGAAATGATAGAAGGCATCCTTAGAATGGCAGAAAAATGAGAGATATTGTTGATGGGGGACCCGAATATGCCAGATGTTAACTGGAGCACATTTGCTGCTGGCACATCCAAGAGCAGGGTAATTCTTGATGCCCTACAAGAGGCATGCCTCAAACAGCTAGTACTGGAACCCACTCAGGAGGGAGCAATCTTAGACCTGGTACTCTCAAATGGGGATGGAGAAAGAATCTCGGATTTAGAAGTGGGTAGCCATCTGGGAACAAACGACCACCAAACAGTGTGGTTCACAATAAACAAGCCATACAAAAGCAAGAGCACTGGACTTTAGGAGGGCTGACTTTGGGAAAATGAGAGAGTGCCTCAGAAAAGCACTAGCAAACAGGCAAGAAGGAGGGGTGGAGGAACAATGGGGAGTAATCAAAACAGCCATCACAGAGGCAGCAAGCCATTGTGTGAAGCAAATCCACAAAACACAACAAAGGAACAAACGCTATGGTTCTGAAAAGAGGTGGCAGAGAAGGCTAAGAAGAAAAGGATAGCATTCAGGAAATATAAGGAAACACAGAAGGAGCAGGACAGAGAGAGAACTTTTATCAGTTAAAGCAGAAAGAGGCATGGAAGGGAGTCAGAATAGCAAATGCCCAAACCGAGGAAAGGATGGCTAGCTCTGTTAAGAAGAGGGATAAGACCTTTTATTGGTACATTAGGGAGCGAAGAAAGACCAAGGGAGGGATACTGAGGCTTAATAAAGGGGAGGGAATGTGGGCAGAGTGTGACAGTGAAAAAGCAGGGATAGTGAATGAATATTTTTACTCAGTATTCACAAAGAAAGAAGAGGGAGAAGTACCTAAACCAAACGAGAAACACTCTGGATATGGGGGTTGATACCAGTCCATTCACAGAAAAAAGGGTCATGAAAGAACTAGTAAAACTGAAAATGGGCAAAGCAATGGGGCCTGATGGGATTCACCCAAGAATTCTAAACGAACTAAGGGTAGAACTAGTAATACCACTGACTATTCTCTTTAACAAATCATGGGAGGATGGGGTGGTACCTGAGGACTGGAAGAGGGCAGATGTGATTCCTCTTCACAAAAGTGGGAGCAGAGCAGAGGCAGAAAACTACAGACCAGTTAGTTTAACCTCAGTGGTAGGGAAAATGATGGAATCACTTCTGAAGGAAAGAAATTGTTAAGTACCTAGAGGCCAGTGGGACAAAGAACCCAAGGCAGCATGGATTCACAGCCGGAAGGTCGTGTCAGACAAATCTAATAGATTTCTTTGACTGGGTGACCAAAGTAGTAGACAAGTGAGGGGCAGTGGACATGGCCTACCTAGATTTTAGCAAGGCATTTGATACAACCCCACACAAAAGATTAATATGCAAGTTATCCAGCCTTGGAGTGGGTGCCAAGGTGGTAGCCTGGATAAAAAATTGGCTGGACAACAGGACGCAAATGGTAGTAGTAAACAGAGTCCACAGTGAAGAAATGGGGGTTACCAGTGGGGTGCCGCAGGGTTCAGTACTGGGACCAGTCCTTTTTAATGTCTTTATAAGTGACATTGCAGAGGAACTGGAAGGAAAAGTATGTCACTTTGCAGACGACTCAAAAGTTGATACACAAGATGGAGTGGAAAGGATGAGAAGGAACTTGACAAGGTTGGAGGAATGGTCAGATGTATGGCAGCTTAGATTCAATGTAAAGAAGTGTAAGGTAATGCACCTGGGAAACAAAAACCCTGGACAAGAGTACACAATGGGGGGGGGGTGAGATACTAACAACAACAAAAATGGAAAGGGACCTGGGGGTACTCATATCAGACAACCTAAAGGTGGGCCAGCAATGTGAGAAGGCAGTTTGGAGGGCTGGGGGGGGATACTGGGATGCATAGGGAGAGGCATCACCAGTAGAACACGGGAAGTTGTTGGCCCTCTGTACAGACAGTTGGTGAGACCCCATCTGGAGTACTGTGTGCAGTTCTGGAGACCCCATCTCTGCAAAGACATAGAGTTGAGGCTGCCCAGAGGAGGGCAACCAAAATGGTGCAGGGTCTGCACTAGAAGACATACGAAGAGAGACTAGAGAAGCTAATATGTATACACTTGAGGAAAGAAGGTAGAGAGTGGACATGATAGAAACTTTCAAGTACCTCAAGGGAATCAACAACGTCCAAGAGGGTAGTATGTTTCAGAAAAAGAGGTGTGCAAGAACAAGGGGGTACAATTTGAAGATAGAGAGGGGATGGCTCAGAGGTAATGTGAGGAAGTATTTTTTCACAGAGTGGGTTGTGGATGCATGGAATAGCCTTACTGAGGAGGTCATGGAGTCAAGAACAATGAGGGAATTCAAGAATGCATGGGACTAACATAGGGCAGTCCTAGTGGGGGGTAGGAGGAAGTAGGCTGTTGGTTAACTAGGATCTGCAGCTTATCCATCAGGCAAGAAAATGGGCAGACTAGGTGGGCCAAGTGGTCCTTATCTGCCATCAGATTCTATGTTTCTATGTTAGTGCTGCATTTGCATCACTCAACTGTGATTGTACACTGAGGCCCAAATCCTTCAGAGTTTTGTAAACTAACTTATAAAGCATTCTAATATTTTAGACCGACCTGATATGCTTGTCTCATGTGGAATAAATGAGAATTAAGTTCCCAAATATTTTACTGACAACTTTTAAACTGTAGCACAGTGATGTTAAAAAATAAAAAAAAAAACAGAAAAGACTACACACACTTGGAAAGTTCAAAGCAGCATATCCACTCAGCTCGAAACCATAAGATTTATAATACATTGGGGAAATTGCTGACATCCACATGAGATTTAAATTGTTTTTCTGTCTGTTGCGATTGCATTAATTTGGAGATGTAGCACTCATTAGGGAATGGCCTTTTGGTTGAAGGTCAGTGTGAATCTAAGATTAGCTGAAGTTCACAGCAAAATGTGGAGTACTTTCAGCGGCAGCTAATCTTGCTGCATCAATATGCCTGACCTAGTACCAGCTGAAATCAAAGAGATTCTCTGGTAACAGGAACATACTGTAATTACAGAACTCTGTCTCTCTCTCTCATTGTTCCTGTTTCACTCTTTCACTTAGTCTGCATCCCACATGGGTCTGCAATGTGGTCTGGAATGAATTGGATGGGGAGAGGGGGCAGGTGGTGGCAATTACTTACCCCCATGATCAAAATTATGCTTCCCCCCCTAGTGAGAGCCCAAGCAGTAGCAACCCCTGCTGAGGTGGGCTGCAGTCAGAAAGTGACATCTAGAAAGAAGGTAGTCATAGTGGAGGACTCTATTGTTAGGGGAACAAACTTGTAGGACCACAAGTCAGGCTTTTACCATTTTTCTTTTCTTTTCATCCACTAGTGGAAAAAAAGAAAATAAAAATGGTTAGAGTCTGAGTTGTGATCCTACAAGTTTGTTCCAGTCTAAGACTGAAGTCCATGGGACCCTCCCTAGAAACATAGAAACATAGAATTTGTCTACAGATAAGGACCACTTGGCCCACCTAGTCTATCCATTTCCCCACCTAACGGATAAGTTGCAGATCCTAGTTAACCAACAGCCTACTTTCTCCTGCCCCCCACTAGAATTGCCTTATGCCTGTCCCATGCATTCTTGAATTTCTCCACTGTTTTCAACTCTGTGACCTCCCCAGGAAGGCCGTCCCATGCATCTACGACCCTCTTTGTGAAGAAATACTTCCTCACATTACCTCTGAGCCGTCCCCCCTCTATCTTCAAATTGTGCCCCCTTGTTCTTCAACATCTCTTTTTCTGAAAGATGCTACCCTCTTGGACTTTGTTGATTCTCTTGAGGTATTTGAAAGTTTCTATCATGTCCCCCCTCTCCCTCCTTTCCTCGAGGCAATACATCTTAAGCTCCTTTAGTCTTTCTTCATATGTCTTCTGGTGCAGACCCTGCACCATTTTAGTTGCCCTCCTCTGGACAGCCTCCACCTTGTCTATATCTTTGCGGAGATGGAGTCTCCAGAACTGTACACAGTACTGCAGATGTGGTCTTACCAATTGTCTGTACAGAGGGCCATCAACTTCCTGTTTTCTACTGCTGATGCCTCTCCCTATGCATCCCAGTATCCCCCCAGCCTTCCTTACTGCCTTTTCACATTGCTGGCCCACCTTTAGGTCATCTGATATGACTACCCCCAGGTCCCTTTCCATTTTTGGTGTTGTCAGTATCTCACCCCCTATTGTATACTCTTGCCCTTGTTTTTTGTTTCCCAGGTGCATTACTTTGCACTTCTTTGTGTTGAATCTAAGCTGCCATACATTTGGCCATTCCTCCACCTTGCCAAGTCCCTTTTCATGCTTTCCACCCCACCTTGCGTATCAAACCTGTTGCAGATCTTTGTGTCATCTGCAAAGAGTCATACTTTCCCTTCCAGTCCCTCTGCAATGTCACTTATAAAGACATTAAAAAGGACTGGTCCCAGTACTGAACCCTGCGATACCCCACTAGTAACCCTCCTTTCTTCACTGTGGACTCCATTTACTACTACCCATTGTATCCTGTTGTCCAGCCACTGTTTTACCCAGGATACCACTCTAGGACCCACTCCCAGGCTGGCTAATTTGTTTATTAATCTTTTGTGCGGGACTGTGTCAAATGCCTTGCTAAAGTCTAGGTAGACCATGTCCACAGCCCCTCCCTGGTCTACTACTTTGGTCACCCAGTCAAAGAAGTCAATTAGATTTGTTTGACATGACCTTCCTGCTGTGAATCCATGCTGCCTTGGGTCCTGTGCCCCACTGGCCTCTAGGTATTCAACAATTCTTTCCTTCAGAAGTGATTCCATCATTTTCCCTACCACTGAGGTCAAACTGACAGGTCTATAGTTTCCTGCCTCTGCCTTGCTCCCACTTTTGTGAAGGGGAATCATATCTGCCCTTCTCCAGTCCTCAGGTACCACACCATCCCCCATGATTTATTAAAAAGGGTAGTCAGTGGTGTTACTAGTTCTTCCCTTAGTTCTTTTAGAATTCTGGGGTGAATTCCATCAGGCCCCATTGCTTTATCCACCTTCAGTTTTAAGAGTTCTTTCAGAACCCTTTCTTCTGTGAAAGGACTAATATCAACCCCTATCCAGAGTGCATCTATTGACTGGATTAGGTATCTCCCCCTGCTTTTCCATTGTGAATACTGAGCAGAAATATTCGTTTAGTATCCCTGCTTTTTCACTGTTGCTCTCTGCCCAACCATCTTCCTCTTTATTCAGCCTCAGTATCCCTGCCTTAATCTTTCTTTGCTCCCTAATGTACCTATAAAAGGTTTTATCCCCCTTCTTAACTGAGTTGGCTATCTTTTCCTCAGTTTGGGCCTTTGCTCCCTCCTCTTTTTAAAAATATAATTTAAACTGGTTTCCTAATTTCCTGTTACTAACCAGCCCAAGAAACATAAACAATAATAGTAGGAAAAGACCCAAGGTCCATCTAGTCTGCCCAGAGTTCCATATCTTTCCCAGAGCCTATTGTCCATATGAGATTGTATCCCCTCCAGTCAACCACACTGCTACTGTCACTACTGCTACGAACCCGAGCAACCACCAAACCCTTCACTTTGTCACAGCCAGTCTTGAAGTAATTTATGGTCTTGCACCCACCACCTCTGCTGGCAGACTATTCCATGACTCCACAACCCTTTCCATAAAACAGAACTTCCTCGCATCCCTCTTAAACCCTTCCTCTGCCAGTTTCTACTTGTGATCTTGGGCACTTGACTCTTTACTCATGCTGAACAGTTTCCCTTAGCTCACATTGTATATTCCCTTCAGAAACTTGAAAGTCTCTGTCATACCCCGCGCCCCCCCCCACATGGTCTCCACTGACCACATGTTCAGTGCCTTGAGATGATCTTCATAAGATCTGCCCTGCTGGCCCTGAATCATCTTGGTCACCCTGTGTTGCACTGTCTCCAACCTCTCCCTGTCCTTTCCTTCTTTAGGTGAGGACTCCAGAACTGAGCACAGTATTCCGGGTGTGACCTCACCAGTGACCTATATAGAGGTAGTAGTACAGTACCTCCTTTTCCCTGCTGTTAATACTCCTTCCAGCACACCCCAGCACCCTATTAGCTTTGTCATAGGCCTTGTTACATTGGCTGCTTGTTTGAGGGTGTCACTAATGAGAACACCAAGGTCCCTTTCCTATGCCATAGTGCTCAGTTTAACCCCTCCCATCCAGTACTCAATCCTATATTTTTCCCCCTAGATGCATAACTTTGCATTTTTTGGCACTGAATTTCAACCGACAAACTTTAGACCACCTCTTTAGCCTTGTTGATCCCTCTGCATCACCCTCATCCCTTCGTCACTATCTACCCTATTGCACAACTTCATGTAATCTGTGAAGAGACACAACTTGTCCAGGATGCCCTCTCCTGTGTGTCACTGATGGACGTATTGAAGAGGAGCGGACCCATGACAGATCCCTGTGGCACCCCACTTGTGACCTCCCTCTCTTCCGATTTGACCCCATTCACCACCACCCTCTGCCTTCCCTCTGCCTTCTCTCCTTCAACCAGTTTCCTACTTATTTAACCATGTTGTTAGCCATGCCCATGTACTCCTGCTTCTTCAACAATCTTATATGTGGCAGCAAGTTGAAAGCCTTGCTGATATCGAATTAGAGTAAATCCACAGCATGGCACTTATCTACACCTTTTGTTACCAGTCAAAGAAAACTACCAAATTGGTCTGATAAGACCTCCCTTCCACAAACCTGTGCTGTTTACTATCTTGGAGAACATCGCTTTCTAGGTAGTCCGAAAAGTCCTCTTTGATCAGTGACTCCATCAGTTTACCCACTACAGATGGTAAGACTGACAGGTTATAATTCCCTGGTTGCTCCATGTTCCCCCTTTGTGTACTTGGATTACATCCACTACCCTCCAGTCATTTCGAACTACCCCTGACTGAACTGAGCTATTGAATAGCCTACCAGGAGTTCAGCCACTTCTGCAGCCAATTCCTTGAGCACTGTTGGGTGCATCACATTTGGCCCTTGGGCCTTATCTACCTTTAGTGCTTTAAGCCCCTTCTGGACCCTTTCTCTGGTAAATACTGGCTACCACATTTCAGGGATGCTCACTGTCTTCACTTATGAAGACAGCAAATGTAATTGTTAAGGACAGCTGCTTTTTATTCATTTGCCTTTAGTACCCCCCCTTGCTATAACTCCTCCCTGCTTCCTTTTTTCTTTAAAATATCTGAAGAATTCTTTGTCCCCACTCTGGCCTGACCCACTCCGCAATATGCAGCTGTATGTCTTCCTTTGCCTCCCTGACCATCCCCTTCGCTTCCTTAGATTTTATTTGGTACTCTCCCCATTCCTCCTCTCCCTGCTTTTCCCTGTGTCTACTGAAAGCCTTTTTCTTGGCATTCACTGCTTCTCTGACCCTTTCTGAGAAACCTTATTGGTCTCTTGTACCTGTTCCATTCTGTAGCAATTCTTGTGCATGACTTTGTTGCCTCGAGAATGTTCCACTTGATTTCCCCCATATTTTCTCTACACCTCTGATGCTGTACACCCTGCTTATTTTGTCTTGAACCAGCTCCCTCATCCAGTTGAAGTCTGCTGTTCTGAATTATATTACTTAAGTTTCTGATAGGGGCATTCTGGTCCCAAGGGCCAGCCTGAACCAAATGAAGTTATGGTTGCTGGACCTCAGTGACTCCTCCACCCTCACACCACCCATCATCTCCTAGTTGGTGAGCACCAAATTGAGAGTGACCACCTGTCTAGTGGGTTCCTTAACTAAATGCACCAGCAGGCAGTCCTACAATGTATCAAACAGGGCTTTACTTCTGGTGCACCTGGCTGCTGGAATGTTTCTGTCAATATCTGGCATGTTCAGATCACCCACCAACATGAATTCTCCCTTCTTTACTCCCCGGCAGCTCTTTCCAAGCTCCTTGTCTCTCTCTTCCCTTTGTCCTAATGGTCTACAGATCACCTACACCCATATTTTCTTGCCTGAGGTCACCCTGAGGTAAATATACAGTGACTGTGTTTCACATTTGCTTCCCTGTATGTGTCTGTCCCCCACAGCCCCTGTACCCTCTTTGACATAAAGGGCTACGCCACACCCTTGCCTTTCCCTCTATCTTGTTTAGACCTTGCATAATCTGGGACTGACAAGTCCTAGTCATTATTCTCTGTGGCCCATGTTTCTGTGATATCTATGATGTCTGCCTCAGTATCAGACACCCTTCCAACTAACTTGTGATCCTGTTTTGCTGTTTTGTGATCCTGCACCTGTAATCCTTCCCATTCTCCTTACTGTCTTATTTTTCCTGTTGCTTGCAGACCCTGAGAACCTTCCCTCCGTTGCCCCTTCTACTGTTCCTTTTTAAAATTCAACCTTATTTTTACCCACCACCAGTCACCAGTATAGGGGGATAACTAGCTAGGTTCCAATCCCTTTACTGTGGTTCACCTAGCCTCAGTGTCCCACACAGTCAGTTAAACTCTCTAATGTAGATGCCACAATTCCGGACATGCCTTAAAAGTCATTACAATTTGTACAGAAAACATTCTTACAAAAATGTATGTATGTATTGATACAGCTAAAACATTTATAGCTTTTACATTAACAACACAGGAAATAAATACTTAGGGTTCAAAAAATGGTTTCAAAAAGTGTGCAAGTAGATGAGCTAATCTTGATAAGTATAGAATGACAATTACTAATTTACAAAACTTTTTTTGTTCCTAATTCTATGGCTAGAAAATAGTTAGCTAATCTTCTGATAGTATCCTCATCCTCAGTAGAAAATAAAATATTAGTTAAGGATAGCTTATCCAGATTGCAACAACTGTAGTCCAGAAAGGGAGCAAGCCAATACATCTGTTTTTTTTAGTGTACCATGAGCAATGCCACGATACATAAAGCAGGTCTTCTCTACCTCCCTGAATGCAGAAACAATTCTCATTCCCAGGTAATGTCATTTTATTTATTTATTTAGATTTTGATAACCAGGTAAGCCCATTGAGACCAGAGGTTCCTTTTTCAGGGATGACCCAGGATTAGATACATACATACAGTGGACAATAATACAGAGGTTAAAATTGAGACAGTATCATTGGAGAGACAGTAATTACAGGTTAAGAAACCAGAATATACATTTACAAAATGCAAGAATTAACAGGGGTCACAGTTGTCACATACGCCGGTAGGGCATTGAAGTACAGAGCTCACAGTTGATGGGAGGGAAAATGGGGCTAGCGATTGCAACCGCACAGGCTAAGCTCCAGGAGGTATACTTTGAGGCCCACCTTGAATCCTTGGACAGAAGGCCTATCAACCAGTATAGCTGGGAGCATGTTCCATAAATGCGGGGCAGCATATGTAAAGGAGCGCTTACCTGGGTCGGCGCGTATGTGGGGGATGTCAAGGGGATGGCCAGCTAAGGATCTCATATCTCAACATTGTACTTTGGGGTTGAGCAGTCCATGCAGATGAGGAGGAGGACCAGTGATAGTGAATTTATAAGTCAGGCAAATGGAGGAGTAGGCCAACATGTGGCGTATACTGGGCCAGTGAAGGTCTGCAAGGACCTCGCACTGGTGCCTCCTAGGGGGAGTTAGTTGCAAAGTGTGCCACTCTGTAGTAGAGCACCGTGAGTTTTCTTAGTTCCCCTTCTCGTAGGAACTGTAACATGGGGGACCCATAGAGGAGGTGGGGAGAAGGGTGCAGTTAGAGATTGCATGCTGAGCCTCATCAGAAAGGGAGTTTCCCAGATGATAGAGGAGTCCAAGTCTCTGGTGGATGGACTTAGTTAAAGAGTCGATGTGGGGTTTGTAGGACAGTTCCTGGTCAAGGAGGATCCCAAGGTATTTGATCCTATCTAGGACCTCAACTCGCTTCTCCTGGGCTAGTTGGAGCTGGAGAATGTCACACCTATCCGAACCAAGGCGTCTGGTTCCAAACAGGACAGTCTTCATTTTCTGTTTATTCAATACTATTTATATTTAACTAACAAAACATTACTTTGAAAGATTTCAAATGTGTAGTGGAGATATAGTTTTCTAAATGTTGGTTCTTTTAGAACATCAAGATAATGCCTGTATCCAAAAGTGCAATCATTTTTAGAATACCAAGAGGAAAATTTGGAGTTTTCTATGATCTGGAGATCATTCTTTATACAATAGTTATTTTTATGTTTATCCTTTATATATTTCTTATATTGTAAACTCAGATTGATTCCCTTAGCTTATAGTTTGTATTTCTTTATTAATGAGGTAACTGTATCTCGCCATTTGGACTTTTTACAACCATTTTTTCCACCTTATGAATGTGCCATAGGCCTTTACTCTGCCAATGGCCTAGCAATTCATACTCATCTGTGTTGCTTCTTTATGCCTATCCCATGCCTGTTTTGAAGCCCTGCACTATATTCATATCCACCACTTCCTGAGGTAGGCTGTTCCATGCATCCACCACCCTTTCTGTGAAAAAGAACTTCCTCACATTACGCCTTAATCGGCTTCCCTCTAATCTCATGCTGTGTCCTCTTGTCCTGCTTATTTTCTTATATTGAAACATGTTAGACTCTTTCACCTTGTTAATACCCTTAAGATATTTGAATGTTTCAATCATATCACCTCTCTCCCTCCTTTGCTCTAGGGTATACATATTGAGCTCCATTAATCCGTCCTCACATGCTTTCTGATGCAGTCCCTGCACCATTTTGGTTGTCCTTCTCTGGACTGCCTTCATTTTGTTAATGTTCTTGTGCAGGTGCGGCCTCCAGTACTGCAAACAGTACTCCAGATGGGGCCTAAACAGTGTCTTGTAAAGAGGGATTATTACCTCCATCTTATGACTTGTGATACCCCTACTAATACACTCCAACATCCCTCTAGCCTTACCAGAGGTAGGTGGTTGCTCTTAGATCTAACTTGAATGGCTATATTAGTCCATGTCTTGATGGATCCCATCTATAAAGCATAATTAATGAGAAATTAACCTTTGGCATTGATATAAGTACAGTTTCTGGAGAGATCACCCACTATTCTACCATTCAATGGAAAAAGATTATATAATCAGGCTAGCTCAATTAAAGATGAGCCTTCCCTATTAACTTTTAGGTCTTTAGTGTTTCTCAAGGGAATATTAGGAAGGATATTGATATGGGTCAAAAAGGTATTGTCTATAATACCGTCAAAGGTACCTATCCTTGCATTAATATCACCCAACACTTAATTGCTAACTTGTGGATATTTATTGTTGATAGCATGAAGGATATTTTCTAAGAGTTTCCATAAATCCATGGGAGAATATTTAGAGGTTTATGTGGGAATATAACAATTAACTAATATTAAAGTATCTTTAAGTGTTTTAAGCAAAAAAAAAAAAATAAAGCTTTTATCAATGTATAATTGATTGATCGATTTAAAACTGCTTATTTTAAAGTATGTAATACGTCCCCCAGATGGTCTACTATATTTATATCTCCTTGTAGCTAATCTGTGTAACATTTCATATCCAGTAAGAGCTATTTGTTTCTCATCCTTGTGCCAGAATTCCTGGCAATAAATCACTTCCACTTTAATAATAAAATCAATCCTGCCCTGATTGGAAAACTTACTCTCATTTCCAGCAATATTCCAGGATATAAAGAGCATATCATCATTTGTTTTCAAACTTTCAAAGGGTTCATCATTTTCTTGTATGCTAAGTCAATCTGAATAGTGAGCCAATGCTTTAAATCTATTGGATAAATGTATTAACACATTTTGATTGGTTCTACCCATAGCTAACAAATTCCCCATATCTGGTTGATATATGTCCACCATTTGGACCAATTGCAGATCTAAAACATCTAGCAAGGAACTTTTAGACATCGAATTTTGTGCATTGTTTTGGTTTTTTATTAAAATGTCTATTCCTGAGGTGTTCTTCCTCCTCTGAACATTCGTAACACCTTTCTTCCACAGTTTGACCTTTAAAAAATTACTAAACAATTGACATAAGGAGCCCTGTAGTTTGAAATTGCTTTCTCTGGGTTATTTTCCCATGCCAAACAGACATATTGTTACTGGAGTTTCAAGAGTATCATGATCTATTCTTTGTGATTTATTAAATTGTTGTCAGTTGGGAAAGGTCACACAAATATCTTTATCCTGAAACATTTCTCTGTTATACCATACAAAATTGGCAGTATTATAGGAGTTGAAAAGGGTCTCTAGTGTGTATAGTCAACCATCTTGGGATCTTCTCACTTCTCACTTCTCTCATGTCATTTTCCAGTATATCTAGGTCCAGATCCTGAACTATATGATATCAACCAAGTATGCTTTCAGTTTTCACAACTCCAGTTGGGCCAATCACGTAATGCTGTAAACTTTAATAGGGGAAGAGAGTTTTTTTAGATAGAAGTCCAGCTGAGGGACTTGTTTTGAGCTCTGCTCCACTCCAGTAATTACAATATTGGATGTATTACATTCCACAGTAAAAACATGACACAGATTGGAATCATTACATAGTTCAAGTTCGTTAGATAACTGTACAATTTGATTTGGAATGCATTGCCTTTTTAACAGTCCAGTCTCTTGTTTCAATTTTAAAAGACAGTTACTCATTTTGTTTTCACAGTGTGCATTAATATTTAATAGCTCCATATTATCCAAGCTTTTATCCACTGAGACTATAGTTGGATTTGTTGTTGAAATAATTTATTTATTTTTGGTCTGATTTATGATTGGTACAACCAATTCCTTTTTCCCTTCATTTGTTATTTCAGAGTTCATAAGACTCTTAGTCCCCCATATTCAAAAGTGAAAGGATGTGCAGTGCATCTAGATGCACCACCCAAAGAGTTTTGGCGGTGCAATGAAATGGTATATTCAAACAGGATGCATGATCCCAATGGATCACGCATCCTGTTTGAATATTGCAACTTTGGTGGGCAGCGCAAGGGGGGGAGGCATCCCACAATGTGCTGGCACATCCCAGGGATGGGCTGAATACCTAAAATAGGGGATGAGCCCACTCATCCCAGATGTACTGCACCCCAAAGGTGATATTCAGCTGGGAAATGGAAATGAGTCCATTAGGCATGCATGGAGCAAACGGGCCTCATGCATGCCCATTATGGGCTCATTTGCATGTCTGCACCTGGTGGGATGCACTGGCCAGCCCATCCCCCCAAATCCCTGTTCCAGTACAATAACATGCAATGCCCCCTTTCCATAGTGTAGGGTGCTCCCTCCGCCCGATCCTCAAGCATTCCAAAAAGAAAACCACATCTCCTTTTCAATAGTGTAGGGTACCCCTCACCCTGCCAGAGTCTCATCCCCATACATTTCATTGTAATTCTCCCTTTTCCATAGCATAGTGACCCCCTCCCAGTGCCCCAAACCCCGTTCGATAAATAATCCCACCCCATATCCATTCCATAGTATGGGGTCCCTCACCCCATACCCATATCACAGGATCCCTGTTCAAATATAAATTGACCACCGTACATTTTCCATAGTGTAACTTTGTACTGTTCATCTCCAGCACTTGGGCAGCCCATCTTTTCTGAATATCCCATTGTACGGGATATTCATGAGCATGCACCCTCCACTTGGACCGCATACATTAACTTTGGACCATAGCCCATTTTGATTTGGGCAGTCCATTTCCCTCCTTTTAATTTGGGTGTTTGGAGCAACTTTTGAGATGGGTAGCTCATCTATGTATTTTTTGGTGATGCACCACCCATCTCTTTTGAAAATGTGGGCCTTAGATTGTTTCCCCTTTTTCCGTTTGCTTGTTTTCTTTTTTTGGTGTTTCAGGAATAACAGTTGGACTGAGTTGGGGCTGGTAGAGGTTGTGGGAACCTGCTTTTGCTGAGCAGCTGGGGATTTTAGTAGCTGGATAAGCTTTAAATTCATATCAGTCTGTGGACTTTTAAGCCAGACTGCTGACTTGTTTAATAAGTGTTGTTTTGTGTGGGGGATCCATAGAGGAAGCTGGATATTCATTTATCTTTTCTACTGGTATTGTGAGCAGCTTCTGGAAGGTTCTGTATTTTTCAGCCAGGATCAATTTACGACACATACAGGCTTAAATACCAGGGTATCTCACATAGTAGCACTGCAGAAACAGTTGGGGCTGGTAGAGATTGTGGGAACCTGCTTTTGCTGAGCAGCTGGGGATTTTAGTAGCTGGATAAACTTTACATTCTTATCAGTCTGTGGACTTTTAAGCAGGACTGCTGACTTGTATAATAAGTTGTTTTGTGCAGGGGATCCAAAGAGGAAACTGGATATTCATTTATCTTTTCTACTGGTATTGTGAGCAGCTTCTGGAAGGTTCTGTCTTTTTCAGCCAGGATCAATTTACAGCACATAGAGGCTTAAATACCAGGGCTTCTCACATAGTAGCACTGCAGAAACAGTTGGGGCTGGTAGAGGTTGTGGGAACCTGATTTTGCTGAGCATCTGGGGATTTTAGTAGCTGGGTAAGCTTTACATTCTTATCAGTCTGTGGACTTTTAAGCAGGACTTCTGACTTGTTTAATAAGTGTTGCTTTTTGTGGGACCTTCCTCTGGAGGAGGTTGCAGTGCTTGGAAGTGCAGTAAGGGGCAGACACAGGGCTGATACACTCTCGTTAGAGTTGGGTGTGGGCCCAAATCCCACTCTCCCCACCCTCCCTCCCCAGAGCACAGCTCATTTATAGGGGAACACCTGCCCTGCAACTGGAGGAAAAGGCTTCAGGTACAGCTCATGTAGTTCTAGCCACTGGGGTGTGGGCTTTAGGGCTGGGAGAGAGGAGCTTAAGGAGTTGTAATCTTCCCCTGTAAACTCACTCTTAAGGCAAATAGTCAGGTGGGGAAAAGTTCAACCACCCAAGCACTGCAAGTTTAATGGTCTGCATGCTGCATGCTGTATGGGTGAAATTACCTAGGTATAGGTACTGGTAGCTCAAGAAACTGTAGAGCCACTGAGTTGGTAATTTGGCCTAGAAAAGACTGCTGTGATGATGGGGAAGGGACCGCATATCACTAGAGCAGGTATCTTTGGGCGGGTGGTTGGGTGCACGAGGTGTGGTGCAGCCATGATACTGGACTGGGATTGGAAGTTTGGGGGATGCCCAATGTGCTACCAGCTGGCACAGCTTAAGGAGGAAGTAGAAGGGATCTGAAGGCAGCTGGGGGGCTGGGGGGAGGATTGGAGAGGTAGGAGGCAAGCGGTCACCTATATGGAAACACTAGATGCTGGGGCCTCCCAAGCTGGGGGAGGAGTGAAGAATGGTGCTCACACTAGCAGAGAAAGGAAGGGGGGTACACAGAAGGCTCTCGGGGACCCTGGCAGATGGGCCCCAAAAGGTGGAAATTTCCACAGCAGTAGGCAAAAGTCTGGGGGTGTCCAAAGGAAGCTGAGAGAGAGGCAGTAGGGACCGGGGGGCACTGGGGGATGGGCTAAGGCTCACAAATCATTTTAACCCTCTACACCCATTGGTAGAAGAGGGATGTGTGGGGGAGGAAGAGGAAGAGGAGGATGATGCTGCTGCTGCTGGTGTAGCTGGGGCAGGGACAGATAGAACGGGTGTAGAGGGCAAGCATCAAGGGCACAATAGATGGAGTCCCGGACAGGATGGGGGAAGATGGGTAGGAGGTGAGAAGAAAAAGTAGGATCAGGTGAACAAGGAGGAGGCTGATGGTATGGAGCAGGGGAGCATGACAGGCAGGAAGGCGCAGGACGTAAATGGGATGATAGCGAGCAGAAAGCCAAATAGCTAAATGGATAGGATGGATGGATTAGTAAGGAGTGGGGAAAGAGATACTGAGAAAGATACGCGGGTGAGTGGGGGATAAAGAAGGCCAGGACACGGGTAGAGAAGGTGACCAGGGACAATAGTGAAGGGGCTATCTTCAACACCCAGATTGTGGGAGGTGCGAGGAGCTGGTTGAGGGGAGAATCTGGACAAAGGGATGAGGAGGGGCATGAAAGGAGGGGGAACCTGAGGGGTGAACAGGAAGGCAAGGGGAAGTTAGAGTACTGCTATTGGGGGACTTCATGATCAGAGGCATACAGTGGGAGGGGCAGGAGGAGGGGAAAAGCTGTCTGATCAGAACCAAATGCCACCCAAGCCTGACAGTGCACAAGGCCAAGCACAAGTTGTATTCACTGGCAAGGGAATGTGGGGGGGGGGGCAGACATTCTAGTGCACTTGGGGACAAATTACTTAAATGGTAATAGTGAACTAGAAATTCAGGCCAGGTTATGCCTTTCCATAGGCTGTAAGATCTCCTTTTCCAAAATCCTGCCAGTGCCTAGGGCTAGTGGGGAAAACAAGATGAAGATTAGGGAGATAAATCAGTGGCTTAGGGAGTGGTGTGGGGAATTGGAGTGTGGCCTGGAGGGTAACTGGGGGAGACCTGGGTGGATAAGGGGCTGTATGCTAGGGACAGGCTCCACTTTAATTTGGAGGGGAAGGAAATCCTAAAGCTTAAACTAGCTGGGTTCATCAGTGAAAGGTGGGGTTTAAACTTGTGAAGGGGGAGGGATCAAAAAAGGGGCAGTGCCAGCTGATACAATAAATGAGGGACATGGTCTTCACTCTTCACTCTTCTAGGGGGCTAGGGAAATATGGAATTGGATCACCAGGTAGGGTGCAGGAGCTGAGAAATGGGAGCTCAAGGGGGAGAAAGTGGAGGAGGGAAAAGGGGTGGAGCGTGGTCCTGATAAATGCCAGGAGCTTAGGAAATAAAATGCCTGAGCTCCAGGCAATGCTAGTTGAGGGGGAGGTAAATGTGGCAGTAGTCACTGAGGCCTGGACAGCTCAAGGGCACGAGTGGGACCTAAATCTGGAGGGCTACATTATGTTCAGAAAGGATAGAGGGAGGGAAGAGGTGGTGGTGTAGCACTGTTAGTCAGAAATGGCATGGGTATTGGAGGGGTAGAGGAGGCAGAGGGGAATATGAAAGCTATTTGGGTCACCTTGCTGATGCTGGGGGGTAAGAGAATAAAGGTCAGAGTGGTATACAGACCACCAGCACTGGCAGAGGTCCTAGAAGAAAGTTTGATGGCAAATCTCGAGAGGCACTGTAGATTAGGAAAGAAAGGGTAATAATTATGGGGGACCTTAACATGCCAGGAACAAACTGGGGGACTATGACATCACCAGTGGCCAGAGAGCAGAGACTGCTGGATGTCTTCCAGGATGCGTTTCTGACACAACAGGTGGGTGAGCCAACTAGGGAGGCCCGGACACTGGACGTGGTCCTGGCGGACAGTGATCAGATTAGGAGCCTAGAGGTGAGGGACCTGTTGGCGGGGAGTGATCCACCACAGTCTGGTTCTCCCTGGACCGGGGAGGAAAGCCAAACAAGGACGATAGTAACTTCAGGGGTGCAGACATCAGGGAGATCAGAAAGATCCTTAAAGATCATCTAGACAGGATAAGGCTGGATATGGATGCTGAAAGCAGGTGGGGGATCATTAAGAGGGGAATACAGGAGGTTACCAGATCCTTCTCAAGGGAAAGGCATATGTTTGGTAAGGCCAAAAATCCCTGCTGGTGGGCCTGGGAGGTACCGGAGGTGGTGAGGGAAAAGAAGGCAGCCTAGAGGTGCTTCAAGTGGTCAAGGAGTGAAAGGGATTAGGAGGAATATGAGCTGACAGCCAAGAGAGTCACCAGGGTGGCGAGTGCAGCTAAGGCAAAAAAGGAGCAGTCCTTGGCCAGTGGGATCCGGAGGAGGGACAAGGGGTTCTTTAGATACATAGGGGAAAAAAGGAAAGTGAGGGGGCAGATCAGTAAGATAAGGGTAGGGGATGGTTGGGCACAGGAGGTGGGGGAACAAGCAGAAGTCCTAAATGAGTACTTTGCCTCAGTTTATACCGGGGGGATGGAGGGGCTATGTCTTGTGAGGGGAGTGGGGGCAAACCGGAGCAAGGGGTGAGACCGGTAGAGACCAAGGGCCCTGATGCGTCTGGAGAAAGGGAGTGGCCATCACAGACAGGTGGGAGCCCAGCAGTGCATGGTGAAAAGGGGGAGGACAAGACTGAAATACCAGTAGAGAGAGTAAGGGGAAACCCTCAGGTCTCTTCAGATGGAGAAAGCACCTGGGCCAGATGAGATACATCCCAGGGTGTTGAGGGAACTGGCAGATGTCCTGGCAGTCCCTCTAGCGGAGCTTTTCAACATTTCTCTGAGGACTGGGTGGGTGCCCCAAGACTGGAGGGTGGCCCATTTTGTGCCGATCCACAAGGGGGGATCAAGAGAGGAGGTAGGAAATTACAGGCCCGTTAGCCTGACATTGGTGGTTGGCAAGGTGATGGAGGGTATTGTCAAGGAAAGGCTAGGGGGGTTACTGGAGCAAACTGGGTGCTTGGAAGATAGGCAGCATGGCTTTGTCATGGGAAGATCATGCCAGACAAATCTTGTTGAGTTCTATGACTGGGTGACGAGGGGCCTGGACCAGGGTAGGCAAGTGGACATCCTCTTTCTGGATTTTAGCAAGGCATTTGATTCAGTACCCCACAGCGGCCTGCTGGCTAAGCTGAAGGAAATGGGGGAAGGGAGACAGTTGCTAAGATGGATAGGAAATTGGCTGTCTGAGCATACCCAGAAGATGGTGGTTGGAGGGTTAGCCTCATCCCCGAGGTGGGTTACTAGTGGGGTTCCCCAGGGGTCAGTGCTGGGGCCACTCTTGTTCAATGCCTATATCTCAGACATCAGGAGGGGGATCAGGAGTGAGATGAGTCTCTTTGCAGACGACTCAAAGCTAGGTCCAGTGGTGGATGGGGAGGAGGGGATGATGGCCTTGCAGGAGGACCTGGAGGTTCTGGAAAGGTGGTTGGGAAAATGGAAACTAAAATTTAATGCTGGGAAGTGCAAGGTTCTGCACCTAGAGTCAGAAATCCAGGCCAGGGGTATACCCTGGAAGGAGACATGATTCAAGTCAAGGAGGGTGCCCGAGACTTGGGGGTAGTGGTAGATGTCAAAATGAACAACTCGGAGACCTGTAGGAGGGCAGCGGTAAAGGCAAATAGGATGCTGGGATGCATTGCCAGGGGGATTACCCACAGAAAAGCAGAAGTTATCCTTCCACTGTACAACTGCTTGGTTAGGCCACACCTTGAGTACTGTGTACAATTTTGGAGACCACATTTAAAGAGGGACATTACACTCCTAGAGAGGGCCCAAAGAAGGGCAACCAAAATGATCTGGGGCCTGGGGGAGAGGACCTATGAGGAGAGGCTCAAGGAGCTTGACATGAACACCCTGGAGAAGAGGAGGGATGGTGGGGACATGATAGAGGTCTTTAAGTACATGAAAGGTACCAAAAAAGGAGGCCCAGTCAGGGTGCTCCAATGGAAGGAGGGTGGGTGGGGCAACATGAGGTCACAGGGGTAAGCTGGAAGGGGGCAGGATCAGAGGGGAGAAGAAGAGATGTTATTTCACTGAAAGGGTGGTGGAACCATGGAATGCACTGCCCAGGGAGCTGGTAGAGATGGAGACTGTTGATGAGTTTAAGAGGGGATGGGACAGGTACAGGGGGAGGGTAAATCTGACCAGGCACAATACAGGTGGAACATCTGGGACCAGGGAGAGTATATCCCAAGGGGGAGGGGGGGACACCAAAATCGGCCCTCAGTGTGGTTGCTGAAAATCAAGCAGACTCAAGAGACCGTTAGGCCTATTCTGTTGGCATTTTAGTATGTTAGTATGTAAGTCTGGTCTTAGTTTACCAGAGGTCAATGAGGACACATGTAAGGAAATGGAATCTGATTCTTAAGTTGGATCTGTTTTATTTAATTTAATTAATTTTTCGTCCAATCTGGACCCATTTATTACCGTGTCCTATCTGGCAGTTTCAAGTTCATTTTTGAAAACTACCATCTGTTCAGGGATTAATGTATTTGTTGTGTGATGATTTTTCAGTAGTACTACTACGAAATCATCACTTAGAAAAGTGAAGCAATAAGGTGGGTGGTCTACATGGATTTTTGAAACGTTTAATTCAGTTGACCCCCGGGTGATAACCTGATCATTCATTTGTGTCGCCTTTTCATATTTAGACTCCAACAACTTGATACCATCAATTGTTTGCTGTAATTCCGTAGCTACATTTTTAATTTAAGTACCTGAGATAAGAATCATGTCGTCTCCGTTGTTAATCTGAGAATGACTTAGTGATTTTTCACTGCAGATATGATTCTGAGGTAAAGAAAGGAAACTGCTCCTCTCTAATATCTCCAGTGATCTGCTGTTAGGTTCATTACTGCCAATAGCATTTTAATTTTCCTCAAAAATAAGATCTGGAGATTTTTCTAACCTGTTGTCAAAAGTCAACTTAGCTCTTAGTGGAGAAGAAAGTGAATTATCAGTTCTTACTATAGGGGTAGATGTAATACTATCACTTGACTTATTTAGCTTTATTAGGTGGTCAGTCATTTTGGTTTGTTTAGTTTTTTGAAATGTTAAATTTGTATTTTTCTTGACTTTTTCTAACATTGTTTCATTATACAGAGGAGAGCAATCACCTTGTTCTCGTCTCTGTCATCTGGTGTTAACCATAGTACAGTTGTAATATAACAACAATCCTAAAACAACTTATGAATAAGTCCAATAATCAGGTGATAATTTAAATCCCAGAATAGTTGATAGTCAACCAAATATTTCAGTATGTTTGCCTTCTTATAAGTTGCTTAAATCTACAATATTTTCAGACACACAATGGAGTAATTGTTGTCGTATTGCACATAATACCTTTAAAGTTGCCCGTAGTTCTTTAATACAAACTGAAATTATACATCTTTGGTATAGAACCCCCTCTGTGCTTCAACGAATGGGCCTATTAAATAATAATAATTGCTGGCGCTGCAATTTGGCCAGCAGGGATCTACTTCATATCTTGTGGTCTTGCTCTCCCATTAATAAGCTCTGGCATAAAGTCTGTCTGCTTGCCTCCAGAGTAACAGGACAAAAACTACCTTTTGGCCCCAAGTTATTCCTTCTAGGCATACTTATCCCCAGTAGCTCTCTCCTCTCACATGCACATTTTAGATGGCTAAACATACTTTCTCTTCTGGTCAAATGTCTGATTCTTATGAAATGGAAATCAACTCTGGTGCCTTCTCTCTCAGATGTTCTTCAAAGCCTCTCTCAGTATGCCTCTCTAGACCAATTATCTCATGTTACTCATAACCAACTCATTGTATATGACAGATGTTGGCAGGATTATTTCAAGTACATGAATCTAGTTCTTCTAGACCCTAATTCTTAGGGATATTTAGCCCTCCTTCTTATTTTGCTCTCAGATTAGGTTTTCTCAAAATTTTTGTGCACAGATTTCTCCTCTTTTTTCCATTCTTCCCTGTTTTCTCCCTCTCTCCTTCCCTTCTTCCTTGATTTTTTTCTCTCATCTTTCTTTCTTTGCACACTTTTATCTTCACCTCTCCATTACTGAACATTGTTCATATTACCACATTTATCACTTTTTGCAATTTACTGAATGCCTTGCCATAGCCTGCCCTAGCATGTATTTCGTACCTGGTTGCTATTTCTGATCCTATAATACCCTATTGATTGAAACCCTTCTGCTCTCCACTTACATCCTGTTTAGGTTTGTGTTTTATTATCAATACATGTATGTAAGGCTTCTCCAATATGTTTATCCTAAATATTGTGTTTTAAGTGATATTTTATACCTTACATGGAGGATAGTCTTCTATTGTATAAGATGTGTGCTTTCTTATATACTCAAATTTCAATAAAAAGATAAACTGAAAAAAAATAAGTTGCTTAAATATCCTGTAATATTTCAGACCAACTAGTATGGTTACAATCAGTAACAGAAATCCCTTTACAGGTTAACAATAAAATATGAAAAAGTTCACTGCTACTTTGACCCACTTCATCACTTGTTATTGGGAAATACTGGTGCAATAACAAAGTACTTCTTATAGACACCGGCCAGTCAGCGCAATGGTAGTGCTACCACTTGTGATGCCGGGGACCTGGGATCGGGAATGGACTTGGATCATCAGAGGGCCAGCCGGGGGGGGGGGGATGCTTGAGCATCTGTAACATAGAAACATAGATTTTCACGGCAGATAAGGACAGCTTGGCCCACCCAGTCTGCCCATTTCCCTACCCAATGGATAAGCTGCAGATCCTAGTTAACCAGTAGCCTACTTCTTCCTACCCCCACCCCCTAGAATTGCCTTATGACTGTCCCATGCATGCTTGAATTCCACCACTGTTTTTGACTCCACAGCCTCCTCTGGAAGGCCGCTCCATGCATCCACAACCCTCTCTGTGAAAATACTTCCTGGAAATTACCTCTGAGCCACCCCTTCTATCTTCAAATTGTGCCCCTTGTTCTTGCACACTCTTTTTGAAGATGCTACCCTCTTGGACTTTGTTGATTCCCTTGAGGTACTTGAAAGTTTCTATCATGTCTCCCTCTCCTCCTTTCCTCGAGACTATACATATTTAGCTCCTTAAGTCTCTCTCTTTGTATGTTTTCGGTGCAGGCCCTGCACCATTTTATTACCCTCCTCTGGACAGCTTCCATCCTGGCTATGTCTTTGTGGGAGATTGGGTCTCCAGAACTACATGCAGTACTCAGATGGGGTCTCACCAATTGTCTGTACAGAGGGATAATAACTTCCTGTTTTCTACTGGTGATGCCTCTCCCTATGCATCCCAGTATCCCCCCAGCCCTCCTTGCTGCCCTCTCACATTGTTTGCCCACCTTTAGGTCATCTGATATGACTACCCCCAGGTCCCTTTACATTTTTGTTGTTGTTAGTATCTCACCCCCCATTGTGTACTCTTCCCCTGGGTTTTTGTTTCCCAGGTGCATTACCTTGCACTTCTTAGCATTGAATCTAAGCTGCCATACATTTGACCATTCCTCTAACCTTGCCAAGTCCCTTCTCATCCTTTCCACCCCACCTTGTGCATCAACTCTGTTGCAGATCTTTGTGTCATCTGCAAAGAGACATACTTTGCAGTAGGACTGCTTGTCTCCTCCAGATGGAGAGGGGAACCTTGGCTCGGTGCATGATTGATCTCTAGTGGAAGCTGGAGATTCAGCATGTCTGAGCAGTCAGAGCTGGGGTGAAGCATGCTGGACGCCAACATGTGCCATAGTGCGATGTGCATGTCATGCTCCTGGGGGGTGTACTCAGTAAAAAGTTGGGCCCTGGCGCAACAGCAGTGAGAGAGCTGGACATATGGCTCTCACCGCTGGTGCCCTGATCTGCGGAGGATGGATCCCAATGAAATCAGAAGGTACGGCACGGTGGATGGAGTCCTGTTTCCCACCTCATCCCCACCTGGGAGTAGAGCCATAGCTGTGTGCGGGGTCCTCCTGTGGTTTGGGCATGGAGGGTTAGCTGGGTGACAGTGCCAGCATTAAGGGGGTTAAAACAGAAATTGAAAAAAAAAAAGCACTTCCTACAGAAGCAATTTATATTAACCTGTAAATCACTAGACCAATAGAATGGTTACAGTTCACCAAATTCACCAGATTTCTGTCATTTTCAGTGAAGAATGCTGGTAACAGTCTCTCCAGTGAGCCAGAATCAGATGTACTATTTGAGCCAGATTTTTCAATGTGTCTTCCTTTTTGATTTTGGCTTGATTTTGAGTCTGTAGTTGGGTACACCAGTTCCAAATAGGCTCTTCAGTCTGGTTAGTAAATATCAGTATGTCACTTTATAAAAGAGAAAGAAAAAAGGAATAACAAATATATGTGCAGTTTGTAGAAACAAAATCGCAATATCGCTGTATCTCTATCTTTCTAGAATATCAATTTAAAACATTCAGAGACACTTATCAGCACACATAATAGAACATGTTGCCAGAGCCTTAACAGTACAGAAACTAATTTAAAAAAGCTATAAAATGTTATGCTAAGTGGGTATAAGCTATATGAATAGGAAAGGAGATATGCCAGAATTCAAAAAAGCACTAAAAAGGCGACTAAAAAACAGCAACTTTAGCTTACTCCATATTTTCAGTATTCCAAATGCGCAGGGCCTCAGAAAGACACTCCTGCAGACAGCTGTCATCCAAGCTGTTATGCAAGCAGGCTGGTCATAAAGAAAAACTAGGCTCTTCAATAATGAGATTCGATTTCTTTAAGCAAAACAGTGTCTTACAACACCAGATCCTCTGAACTGAGATGCCACATTATGGCTGTCAAGAAAGAAATACTCAGCGACCAGTCGAGCACTTATAGCTATTTTCTCCATGGTGCATCAGGCTCCAGTTTTCCACAAAATGGCGTTTCTATCTATGAGAACGCCTGCACATGCACATTTATGCTTCACTGAATCACTGGCTCACAGATCACGTGACCCAAAAGCACAAATTCAAAAAATAAGTTATTTTTTTATATATTCAAAAGAATAGAAATAAAACACCCTTCAAAATAGATGTGTGCAAAAACAGCCTGACATTCTGACAGTCAGAAAAAGAGCTTTAGGTAATCAGTCCCTGATTTTACCCACATAACACAGGCCAGCTGAGGCTGGTACAACCAGGATATACAAAGCAAAACTCTAAAAACACAGAGAAATGCATAACATCGGCCACAACATTTTTTTTTTAAAGTTAAAATAATTAAAACTGTTTGTTTAAGCCAAGCCAAAAAATTTTAAGTTTGTATCAGTTGCTTTTAGTTTTCAATGATCTGTCCCTTCCTTTCAATTTCCTCCAAACCTAAATTTTATTATTCAGTGTCCAATCCTTCCGAATGTGTTCAAAATAAGTGGTAAGCTGGATAAAAAAGAGCGAGTGAGATGCTGCTAATAAATAATTTTAAAGAGAATTGTTCCATTCCCCACTGTGAGTCTTCTCTGCTGACGGTCCTTAGCAGGACCCTTTGCCATCTCCCCTGGGAGGGTGGGCTCCACCACCAGCTGGACTCCTGGCTCTTGCAGGGAAAGAAAGCAACGACAGAGAAACTAACAGGAAATAATGATCTGCTTCAAGATGAACTAGAAAGAGTGGTACAGTAACAAGTAAGGTATGATTAAATGCAATGGTGGCATACCTTTTCGAATATAGAATAAGCCTTGTATAGCTCCTGCTTTCTCCACTTCTCCTCTGTAGAGCACTGTGCAGCAGCTCAGAATCTCAATGTCTCAGCAATATGAGGAAAAACACTTACCATTATTATGGCAATGCAGGGAGCGGACTCCCCAGTGAGGTTACTCTCCTGGAGCATGAAGAGCTTAAATCACCCAGTGAAATGAGGAAGGATCCTTCATTTTCTCAGATCTCTTTGGGCAGATATAGTGCTCCCCCAGAAAACTCACCTCACAGGGCAGACTGCTCACTGGATTCATAAGGGGTGCATGGAATAAACAGTACATAGCTCCACATCGAACAGATCTAACGGGGTCATGATCCTGGTGAACTGGGCTCTCAATTTGACCACAGAAAAGACCAGGACTGATGCTGATGGGAGGTAGGTGGTGGTTAAGATGACCTATCCTGGTGGGGTAGTAATGGTATTTAATGTGTATGTGCCCTACTGGAAAGAATCTGACTTCTTCCCCCTACTGAGTCAAGCAATAGCTGATATGCAGGGGGAGCAGCATGTTCTAATTTTCATGGGGATGACTTTAATCTGGCCCCTGATCTGATCCTGGACAGACACAAGATCTCTACGGTCAGCCACCCTAAAGCAAGAGCAGCTCTCCAAGGGGTGATTGAGGAGTGGGGACTTGTGGATGTGTGGAGGAGAGACAACCCTGCAGGCTGTGATTATTCTTTTTATTCCCATGTTCACAATACCTACAGCTGTATTGACCACTGGCTGTCAGATGTGGCTGCCATCCCTGCTGTCTCTGCGCCCCCCCCCCCCATTGGTCATATTATCATCTCGGACCATACTTCCATGGCTCTTTGCTTCCAACCACCAGGAGCAGATGCTACTTCTCCCTGGTGGAGACATAATCTGTTGTTGGTAGTTGACCCCAAGTTTCAGCAGTAGCTACAGAACAAAGCTGCCTTCTATTTCCAGCAAATGGCTAGGTTGGGAAGGATACTATATGGGAGCATTGTCTTTCTGTGCAGATTCATCATTGTGTTCTCGGTTCAGTGGAAAGAAAGGCAGGCAGAGATTACATACTGAAAGGATTCTCTGACTCAGATGGAGGCACAATTTAAAAATTCAAAATTTAAAAATCTGTCCCTCAGAGCACCCCTTAATGCCTCAGTCACAGGTTTGAAATACCACATCAACACTCTGTTACACTGTAAAATGGAATGGAAACTCCTGTACTCCAAACACTAATTTTAGAACTCCCAGGGGAGAAAAGCGGCAGACTGTTGGCTTATAGGCTCCACAAAGAGAAGTCTGAGTCAAGAATACTCACCCTCCGCAGACTTAATGGCTCCACAGCTACTGGTCTCACGGAGCTCTACCTCATAATGTGCCTGTTCTATGAATGGTAGTACTCCTGTCTGACATCTGGAAATTCCCTTCCTAGTGTCCTTGAATTTCTGGAGACTACACCCATTCCCAAGCTCTTGGACAACATGCAGGAAGAGCTAGACAAACTCCTTATAGATCAGGAGCTTTAGAAATTCCTCCTGTAGTTGGCAAAGAGAAAAGCTCCTGGCAGAGATGTTTTCACCATTGATTTATTCCAGGTAATGCCTGAGGTAATAATCCCACCCCCCACTGCTCTCTACACTGAGGGAAGCCCAGCCTAGAGGACATTTTCCACAAACTATGGGTGAGTCCATTATTAGCTTATTGCCCAGTAAATCAGATGACCCCCAGACTGTGCCAGTTTCAGTCCCATTTCCCTCATCTCCACAGTCATGAAAATTCTGGCCAAGGCCTTGACTTCTAGGCTGGAGAATGCCTTACCACACTTAATCCATCACACACAGGCCAGATTCAGGAATGGGAAATCTGGCTCTGACAACCTGTGAACGCTCTTTAATCTGAAACTCTATGTGATGGCTGCTGACACCCCATAGCTGCGGTAGTGGTAGACTTCCGCAAAGCCTTGGATTCTGTTGAGCGGGGGTACATCTGCAACATTCTTTCATTGTATAGGTTTGGAACCTCACTCAGAGGCTGGATATACACCTTATATCATGATCCCTTAGCAAGGATCCTCACTAACCAGACCATATTTTTCCCATTTCATCTGCAGAGGGGCACAAGGCAGGGGTGCCCCGCTCCTCTTCTTACTGGCCCTGGAAACTCTGACTAGGAAACTGATAGCAACACTCACCATTTGGGGATTATAGTGAACAGGTCTGCATATCTAGTGAACATGCATGCAGATGACCTGTTCCTCGGCTTGACAAATCCTGCACAGCCACCCCATCCAGCACTCAAAGTACTCTCTGACTTTGCAACCCTTTCAGGTCTCACCATCAACCTCAATAAGACCATGCTATCCCTACTGAACCAGTGGTGTGACAGCAGTTGTTGTCATGGCTCGCAAGTCAAATGGGCTAGAATAGAATTCAAATAGCTGGGCATCTGGGTCACCACCAGATGGTCAGGACTGCTATCCGCAAATACCTCCCTTCTTACAGATCTGGAGCAAGAAATTGTGCATTGGCTCAAACTTAACCTATCTTTAATGGAGAAAGTTGAGGCCATAAGCACATTTGCTGTGCCAAAGTTCATGTACATATTTGGCAGCCTACCACTTTGCATACCAGATAAAACCTTCATTAAAGTTGAATGACTCACCAGCCACCCCCTATGGAAAGGCAAACCCCTGAAATTGAGTAAGGCAAAACTAAGAGCTCACTGATGGAGTAAAGGGGCGGGAGTGGGTCCTACCTGGCTCGAGGGATATGCCCCTGGCATATCACATGGTGCAAGCATACAAATGGCTCACCCCTCCCTTGGACAGCTCACCACACTGGGTGAAGCTTGAAGCAGAGGTGGCAAAAGTACCCTGCCAAGGTATCCTTCTGGGTTTGCGACCAACAGGTGCCTCTCTCTCTTTCTGTCTCTCTCACTCCATTACACTAATTGCGTCGCAGGCTTGGAACAAATGCATGACCCTCACTTCAACTCTCAAAGCCACAAGGCTCCCTTCCCCCCACCGCACAACTGCATCTGGTAAAGCGTGAATATACAAGTCTGGGGCTAGCCCATCAGGTGGAGATGATAGGAAGAGAAAGTATCAGACTATTGTCAGATGTCTCAATACCCAGTATTGACACACTGCTCTTCATCTAGTGGATCCAGGTGAAGTCAAGCATACCACACACTTATTTCTTGAAGTACCTGTAATTGAGAGCTGCCACACTGTCATTCAAAAACATGTTACACCCACACTCAGCTTGGCAATGGCTACAGAGGTTAGAAATCTCTACAGGCAGAAAGGATCTGGTGGGGAGAACATATGAATTACTTACAGGCATGCAGAAACCTGTTCTGGATGCAAGCAAGTTGAAGTGGGAACAAGACCTGGGCCACCACATCTTTCCAGGCCACAGGGAACCCTGCGTCACTATGGCATATCAGGCATACAGAGACACCAACAGCAGACTAATACATACCATATGTAGTATAGGACCCCAAAAGCCTTGCACTATATGGGACTACTGCAGCATTCGGAATGCTGGAGATACTGGCAACCTGATGCAAGCCTGCTACATGTTCTGTGAGACTTCTCATGACTTTCCTGTCTATGGCAAGGGGTCCTTGAATACTGCTCCAAAATACTCCACATGCCCAGCCCATACTCACCAAACCTAACAGTCCTGAGAATCACCAAAACCTCACCAGTGCTGGCTCCTAGCAGCCATAATTGAAGTCAAATGCCTGATTTTAGTCACATGGAGACAGGTGAATACTCCATCCCTGCTCATATGGCAGTCTGCACTGTCAAAGTTGACAGCCTTTGAAAGGCTGTCATTCACTGCAGTGGGAAAACTGTGGCTCTTCCATAAGAAATGGGACCCCTTCTTATCATCGCACCTCTGCTCTGTTCCCTTACCCCAAACTTGTAACCCTTCCCCCAGGATTTCCCAACAGGCAGGATAACTCTCACTCTCCTTAAACTATTCCCACCCTACGTTCCCCCGACAAGGTTGTAAGTTCAGCTTTGTTACTTCTGTAACACTACAGATACTGTATATCCTCTGCTGTTGGTATCCCCCTTATACAGACTAAGACTGTGCAGCTATGTTGTGAACATAGCACTGCTTTAATTGTGTGCTGTTTGGGCACATAGTTGTGTACTGTATAGACACACCTTTCAAGGTGCACAGCGAAGCAGGAAGAGGGGTGGGGTGGCTCAGGACACTCAGGAAGGTGCCATCTGAAAGAACAGTCAAAGACATCAGCATGTTGCATCTTGATAAAGTGATGATGAAGTTGTAAAATGTTGATGTGAGAGATGGGTGCTATTTATTTATTATGGTGTGCCTTGTACCCCTTAAAAGTACTTCTTCATTAAAAAAGCTTTTTTATCATGACCTATCAAGTGGTTATTGTTGCTGTTTTCCATGGTTGAGTAGCCGTCTGCCTCCTTGCTCAAGACACCTTTCAAGGTGTTTATTGGGTGTCCTGATAACCCATACCCTATTGACGTTCTGCCTTTACAGTACATGTTCGTGATGAGTTCATTATATTTTCAAAAATACTTGCTCACTATTTCTCTGTACATTAAGTGACTAAAACAGTTATTTTTTGTTATATGAATTTTAAAATATTCAATTAAATCTTTCATGTTAAAAAAATAAGTATGGAAATGAGCACAGCTTAATCACAGGTGGAGCTTGAAATAGCAGAAGGGGTGTGGGACCACAATAAGGCTTTTTTTAGGTATATCAGGGAAAAGAGAACGATAAGGGGGAATATAGAGTTTAAAAAAAAAGTGGTGTGGGTGGAAGAGGATGGTCCAAATGCTGATATTCTAAATTAATGCTTTTGCTTGGTCTTCATTCTTGCACATGGAGATGCATTGCCAGGTGCAGCATCAAAGGAGAGAGGGAAACACAAATGGCAGTAGAAACCATCACAAATGAAAGGGTGCTTACAGGACTAAGAAGGTTAAGAGTAGGAAAGTCCCTGGGACTGGATGGGTTGCACCCACAGGTACTCAGTGATGTGGGACAGGCTCCAGAAGATCTATTTAACTGCTTGATTGAGACAGGTATCATCCTTAGGGACCGGAGAGGGGCAGACATTTTCTCTCTGAATAAGAATAGGGATGGGCTAACCCAAGGATCTACAGACTCATCGGCCAGACTTCCAGTGTATGGAAGCTCCTTGAGACTATAGCCAAGGAAGGTGGTTGACTTCCTGGCATCCCACAGGCTTCAGGATAGCAATAGCATGGCTTTGTAAAGGGGAGGTCCTGTAAGACATACCTTATAGAAAGTTTCAGTGCCATGTCCCAGATGCAGGACAAAGGACAAGTGCTGGATGTCTGGTACCAGCAAAACCTTTGACTCAGAATTGATCAAGCCAGAATCAATGCTTGCTTTGTCTCATACTTTTCCTCATCATACACAACAGGTAACAGTAACACAGCTATTTCTGAGGTTGCAGAAGACATTGTAAATTCATTGCATTCCCCTCTGGCTAAAATAACCAAGGACAATAAACAGTATCCAGAGAGCCTAGTAACTCCAGCTAAAGTTCTGACTACTCTGGGGGCATTCTTTTCTGGAAAGGCACTGGACCTAGACAGGATTCCAATGGATCTATGTGAGAAGTTAGCTCCAGTGCAGGTCAGCTTGTTTACAGAAGTGCTGTAGTTTTCCTTGGTAGAAGGTACTCTTCCCCACTCCTTTTATGAGGCACTCATTTATTTCATTCCCAAACCTGGTTCCAAAACTGATCTAAAAATGTTCACCAAAATAATGGCTAGTAGATTGGACATTGTCTTTCCCAGTATAATCACATCCAACTTGATCTGTTTTCATTAGTGATAGAGGACTGTCAGCTAATCTTAAATTGGTCATTCTAATCTTAACATGCTATTCACAGATTGAGAGGTCTCTAGTTGTACTGTAGTCTCACTCAATGCAGAAAACGTTTTTGAGTGTGTCAAGTGGAGCCCTATGTGGTCAACAATGTGTCAGATGGGTTTTGGGGACAAGTTTATTTCTTTCTTCAGGTTCTGTATAAAAATCCTATGACCTCTGTACAAACAGGTTATCTCATTCCCTTTCCCTCTTTCATGTGGCACCTGTCAGGGTTCCCACATCTCTGTTTTATTCAACATCGCACTGGAACTGCCCCCAAATCTGTGGTATGTGAATAAGTATTGCAGCGCTGGTTGTTTCTTTATATTCAGATTATATGTTTCTGCTTTTCTCAAACTCCACAGTCTCCCTGCGAAAGGGACACCAGCTTGTTTCATACTTTGGCCACATCCTGGTTATAAAATCAGTTAGGACAAATCCGGCATACTACTGTAACCTTCTGCTGATTATAGCCAGTTACAGTCCTGCTTTCCATTCCGCTGTTCACACATGGACTTGAGATATTTGGGAGTTGTGATTACCCCACAGGTAAATGATCTGTTTCAGATAAACTTCTCTCTCTACTAAGGAAGATCGACAACAAAATAAAGAGGAGAATGAACCTCTCCCTCTCATTGCTCAGTAGGGGAATGCTGTCTAAAAAACAGTTCTCTCCAAGTTTCTCTACCTTTTTTAACTCTACCTATTCCAATTTCAGACCCCATCTTCTCACAAATTATATCCTGAGTTCTTGGTTATGGACCAACACAGCAGCTCCTATCTGATGCTAGCAATTAGTACTACCATATAACTTGGGTGGTGTAGGTCGCCAGGATTTTACACTATATTACTAGGGCCCAGTTTCATGGCCTGTGGCCCAAGTTTGAGCCATGCATGACACCCCCTCTTTAGTAATCCAGTAAATACTGACACAAAGAACCAGACTGGAGGGTGGGTTAAATGATGCAAACATGGTGAGGACAGGAGCAGAGGGAGGGTGCGTGAAGCGAGCCATCCGGTGTATACATGCAGAAAAAAATTGTTCTGTGCCAGCCTGCTCGTTAGCCCCTCTACCCACCATCACCTGAGGCCAGAACAATTTTTTTTCTGCATGTGTGCCAGTCCACCAGGCCCGACCCTCCACTGACCATCAACAACAGAGGAGCAAGGGATGGTCTTGGGAGACTGGCATACATGTTTAAAGTACCAGAAAGACAACATATACTTAGTTCGCAAACAATGCCAACAATACCCACTGCACCCCACCCTCATCCTTCCCAAACTAGCCAGCAAAACGGTAACTTACCTGAGAAATGGAGAAAGGCACTTCAGTTCTCCTCAGGTGACAGGATGCAGGCTGGGCAGGATTTCAGTTGTCCCTCTCAGGATGCAAGCAGGGCAGCAGATGGCCCAGTCAGAGTGGGCAAGTAGGGAAAGCAGGCAGGCTGGCAGGACAGACTACATTTTTTAATTTGAAACTCTAAAAGCAAGTCCTCCTGAGTCCTGCCTTCACTGCCAAGAGGCAGTCCAAAAAGTGAGGACCTGAAGTGCAAATGCACCTCCTTTGGCAGAGTTGGAGACTCCCGTTGTCCCACTGTCCCGCTGTGGCGGTTCTTGTGCTTCAACTTCAGAGTCTCAGGGCTCAGGTCTGATTTTGATGCAGCTCCTCTTGTGGCTTCCTGCTTTCACACTGTTTGTGGGGCTCCGCTTGCTTTCACCGATCGGTTGGGGGGTTAGACGCTTGCTTGTGCGTCAGTGGGTCTGGTCTTCTCTCCAGGTGGATGTTACCTGTCCCCCCACAGTCTACTGCATTTAAAAGGTGTAAGTGGGACTGTGGGGGGACACAAAGCAGAGAAAGAGTGCGAAAGTACTCAAAGAACTGGGAGCTCACGATTGGGTGTTTCAGCATTCCACCCCTATTATGACATCACAGAGGGGGCGGCACAGCCTTACTGGTAGGGGGATGGAGTTTAGACAAGCCCTGGACACTGGAACAATGTGGGGAAACAAAGAATGCCACATATTTTTAAAATTACAATGCATCTACAAAAAAGCAAACAATATAGCAGGCAATATCACAGTGGAGTCATGGAGGGAGCCCAAAACTGTGGAAAACACGTGAAATTCGTACTCATGATTTTCCAGTCCCCCTGTTCATGATCTGTCAATCCAAAAGAACAGTCTTGGATACGTGCAAGGTTTTTGTGCATCTTAAAGGGTACCTAAACAAGCAGTTTTTTAAAACTGCAAACTCCAAAATCTGGCTTCATAGCGAGGTAAAGGAAAGACTGCTGTTTACATTTATGCTAAAACTGCATTTATGTAAATAACATAAATGCAGTTTCATAGCTTTTGAAAAATGTGAACATCAACCTTTCAGTTTCAAAAAACAGCCTTGCCTGCTCCCCAAAATGTCTGCCAAATGTGTTAAGTGATGACATCGTTGGAGCCAGAGACAGAGACCCACATAGCTCCCTATAGTGCTAACTAGTTCTTTTTCCCCCTTTGTTTTGATATGTTTCACCAGAATGATCAACACCATGTAATAACACATGGATTATTTCGATCAGTTCACATGTTAGGCTATGGTTTTGTTCTTTTTGTTTACTTTAACTTGCTGAAATTGTTTTGTAATCCAGCTGACTTTCTGTTTGGCAAACCGCAGTACAGTACAACACTTCAAATACCTGGTGATCTAGTGGTTATGTGATGTCCTGAAATTTGTAGTGAAGCACTGGTCTGGTCCAATTCCGAAGTTCATGCATTCTTGGTAATGCACAAATAAGCTTCTCTTGTAGTCCTTTTCCATGTGAACCCCCCTGCACCTAGTCTGCCTTCTCTCGAACACCCCACCATCCATACTTTGTCCCTAGTACTTCCAGGGGCCACATATGAGCTTGCAGTCTCATGAAGAGAATTATCACACCTCAGATTGTAATCTTGAACCTCAGAGAGTAGTGCACACATATACCGATACATTTCATCAGCTGGCACTGTTAAATGCCTCCCAAATCACTCTCCAGTCCTCGTTCTCGATGTTTGATGTGTTCTCCCACAGTAAACATTGATCAGATCACCACCATTCTGCACAGTGAAGGCAGTATATACATTCCCCATGTTCTGTTTGCTTTCTGCCTCATTAACCAACAACTAGGTCTTCCTGGAGGACCAAGCAATAAGCATCAGGACACAAGTGAAAAACTGCTACTCATACCCTCATAAAGGCTGCACTTACTATGGATAACAATATTATTAGTAGCAGAGGCATACTAATGCCTTGAGCGAATCCATTTGACTCTCAGTGTTGATCTGCAGAACCCTGCAGGACAGTCCTTGGCAAATTCTTCTCTAGCACGTTTCTGTGCCCTATTCCACAATGCGAGTTGTCTGACTACCACTCTTCCTAATCTTGACCGAGCTATACACAGCTCCCGCAATACTGTCCCAACATACCTCAACACCCTGTAACAATTTAGGTGCAACCCTGCCACTCTGAGTATTTGTCATTGCTGTCTGCTCTCATCCAGTCAGGTAGTGATCACGGTGCTGGCAGCCCCAGATCTCACAATGATCTGTTCTACTTCCCCGTCCTGTCTTCCCCTGCCCAGAATATAGCTGTACCCTGTTGGAATGGCCTCTTCAGTCCCTCTCTGGTATTCATTCTTCTCACCTGCTACCCAAACAAAAAAACTGGTGAACTTACCACCCTTTCACATCATGAATGTGGTTAGTACAGTCTCCCAATTTTTTTTGTTTTACATATTAATAATAAACATGATCTTCTGATAAACCAGGCTGATAGCAGCAGGGCACATGGGGAAAAATAGGCTTTCCTACCCATATAAGGTCTAAGCTACCTATGATTAGGCAGTATTAAATGACTTGCATAATGATGCTTGCACATGTCATTTAGCAGTGCCTAATCAAAGATAGCCTAGATCATTTAAGGATAGGAAAGCCAATCTTTCCACTTGTGCCCTGTTGCTATCAGCCTGACTTACCGGAAAGATTTGTTTATTTGTGATATGTCAAAAAACCCTGGGGACTGTACTGACTGCATGCATGATGCAGAAGGGTGATGAGCTCACAAGTTTTTAGTGTGGGAAGCAGGAGTGAAGAATGACTACCAGAGGGGGACTGAGAAGGACACTCTTGCAGGGTACTGCTATATTCAGGGAAGCTGGAAGACAGAAGGGGAGAAGGATGTGCAGATCACTGTGACATATAAGATGTGGGGCTGCCAGCACCATTAACTTACTTGCTTGCTGCATTTCACTTTGTTGAAGAACTATGATTTATTGATTTATTGACTGTGCAATTGTTGTTTACATTCAAAACTATGGATTACATTTGTAGATTCTGTCAAAAATGTACTAAGGAAGAATAATAACAAACAATATAAAGGTTTAATAAATAATAAAATGTGCATAGCAAGTATGCACTCCACCCCAGCACCCCCACCCCATTGTAATATCCTGGATCCGCCATAACCACTAGATCACCAGGTATTTGAAGATTTGTACTGCACTATGGTTTGCCAAAGCATACCTCTCAACCTCCTGCCTCATAAATCAGGGACAAAGCTTAAAACAAATCAGGGACAAAGGATCAAAATCAAGGACATATCTTCAAAAGTGATGATATCCATTCAGGAAGCTGGTAGAATAAAGGGATTAGTGTAAAATGCATTTTCTAAGGAAGAACAAGTCTGTAATTTTAATGTTTGACATTATTTTTTGCTTATGTCTCCCATTGTTTGGTCACAGAAGTACAATTTTTAGGAGGGATAGAGTAAAATTTTTAGGCAAAATCAGGGATGTCCCTGAAAATCAGGGACGGTTGAGAGGTATGTGCCAAAGAGAAAGTTGGTTGGATTAAAACACATGTAACCCTCTTGTTCCCAGGGGTTACTAGAATCCCATTAGAATCAGTGGCAGGCAGGGAGAGGCAGCTTGTGAAATGCCAGTTAAATGGATTTCACACTGTTATTCGCTGGTTTCAGTCTCAGCTGAGCTGGAGGATGATGTAATCATGGAACTGCCGCAGCTGCATACGCCACACTCGACCTAGCTGCAGGGAGTTAGCTTTGGAATGTTCAGTTAGAGTGAGAGAGTCTGAGAATGGAGTTCCAGGAGAAGGCTGCAGCTCCTCAGTTTTAGCTCTGACAGAGAGCTACCACTGTGTTTTGGGTAGTTTGTTCTCACCCTAGAAGAAAAAGAATATAGAAGACAGAGATTGAAGTGGAGGAAACCTTTCCGAGTGGGTTTTCCTTTGCGGTGATCTCCACGATTCAGGGGGCAATCCCCTGGTCCAGTATGGAATGTGTTGAAGCTGCCTGAGATTCAGCTGTTCTGTAAGTACTTGTGACTTTTGTGTGAAAAAAGCCCTGGGGCCCCTGCATTCCTTGTGGTGAATTTTCTCTGTCAAAGGGATCCTGTAACCTAGACTGTTTTCTGTTTAAAAGTGTCTACCAAAGTTGGGGTTTAGTGAAGAGACAGTGCCAATTACAGAACTTTTAACTTTCTGACACCTCCGAGGTGTGTAATGTAGTAGGTTAAGTGTAAAAGACATTTCAAGATAGCATCTATAAGGTTTCTGTGAGGTTGTTATTAACCAGATGAATGGCCGAGTATAAATTTGGAAGCAAAACGTAGGAGACCCCCCCCCCATCTCGAGCAACCAGTTTACCTCTCCGGGTTAAGTTTGGGAACCTGTGTTTTCTTTCAGTGCATTTGGCCAGTGCCTGAAGAAAACAGTTTACCCAGACGTGGGTTGGATTTTCTGTGAGCCTATATGTGCTCTTTGGTGGTTGAGGGTGCCACCAGTAATTCCTCATGAAATATGTGAAAGTCTCCTAGTACTGGCTGTGTGGGCCTAGTCAAGAGGAAATGCACCAGTTCTGGCCATGTGTGCCAACTTCCTAATTCAGAACCAGAGAGTTCGCTGTGTAATTCAGAACCTGAGAGTTTGCTGTGTAATTCAGAACCAGAGAGTTCGCTGTTCAAGTCAGAACCTGAGAGTTCGCTGTGTGTGTTCAGTATGCCTATGCTAAATGGGAATTTAGGAATGTCTGCACCTCAGTAATCTGCATTACCAGTAGGAGTAGCCCTGTGGAGGTCCATCTTCGCTTTGTGATTATTCTCTGTGTATGTATGTGAATCAAAGCCACACTCTAGAATTCCAACCTGGTTTGGACAGTACTGTTATTGCTTCCACTGTGTCTGAATTTTCTTGGGTGCCCCTGTCCAGAAGTGCAAACCTAGCATAATTGTGAGCAAACATTTTCTCCCAGGGACCTAGGTTGATGACCATGGTAAATGGTCCCACCAGGTGTGAGCCAGGTAGCTGCCACACTTTTTTTGCCTATCTGTGTATGGCAGGCTCAGAAGGAAATGTACTATAAACTGTTTGTAGTGACAACCCCCATCCCTCTCTTTGGTGCCACGTGGTGAGAGGAGCAGCCCTCCTAGTTAGACAAGAGGGGCCGGTGGGGGTGGGTTGCACACAGTTTCAGCATGTTAAAGTAAACAAAATGAACAGAACAATAGCCTAACATGTGTATTGATCAAAATAATACACACGGTTTTGACCATTTTGGTGAAACACTTCTAAACAAAGGGGAAAAAAAGAACTAGTTAGCACTATAGAGTGTCATATAGCTCTCTGACTCTGGCTCCAATGATGTCATTACTTAACACATTTGGCAGCCATTTTAGGAAGCAGGCAAGGCAGTTCTTTTTTAAACTGGAAGGCTGATCTTACATTTTTCAAATGCTTTGGAACCACATTTAGGTAAATGATATAAATGCAGTTTTAGCGTTGATGTATACAGCAGCCTTTCCTTTAGTCCCCTATGTAGTCAGATGTTTGAATAGTTTGTGAGCAAAATGTTGTTTGGGTATCCTTTAACAAATTGTGGTACAAAGCACATTTCTATATAAATTGTCCTCAGGGGGTTTTATCCCTCATGCCTCTTTGGGATCACGTTTTCTCCACATATGTACAGTATTCGGTGGTGGTGGTTTCAAACTGTGGAAGCAGAGGGAAATCCAGATGGCTGGTTACCTTTGAACATAATACATTTTTAACATTCACACAATTACAGTACACGATAAATTCAACCTTCTGCCACCCATCTGTTTAAATACTGGCAAATTTGTCATTATTTATTGTCTGTTCTTGGCAAAACCTTGCAGTTGGATGATCCTTCCCCGCTGGCCTATGCAGTGGACTACTGAACCTGGTTAAAGGGATTATTTTGTTACTATATGCCATTTTATAACATCACTTTAAGGTGAGTCTGGTTGCACATGACAAGTAATGATCCATGAACTGGGACTGGGGTTTGATGAGGCATATTGGTACAAATTTATGGAGAGGGACCTCACGCTCCCAATCAATAGCAACTTTAAAAGAACACAATATTTTTGTATACAAAATGCCAACTACACCCAAGCTAGGCTGGCCAGGTTTCAGTCTGGGAGAGACAGAACCTGTTCCAGGTGGCACTTCCCAGAGCTGAACATAATACACATGTTCTGGAGTTGTCCAGAGATTTGGGACTATTGCAAGGATGTAAAACTGAACATCAGCCTAATTATTCAGTCCCCAGTTCCTATTTCAAATTCCCTTGCACTAACTACTGATTTATCAGCGTTCCTGTCACAGGAAGACTGGCATTTTATTTATTTGGCTGTGGTCATGGCCAAACAAAACATTCTGATGCATTGAAAGTCAGTGGATTCCCCCTTCTATAACCCCATGGATTACAAGATTGACTTGTGTGGCCAATATAGACAAAACAGTATAATTTATAATGCCAGGGGTCACATAGGAGAGTATGAGAATACATGGGTGAAATTTTACCTCTGTTGCACTGAGATTGGGACAAGTCCCACTAACTAAGGGAAAGTGGAGCACAATGACATTAGCCATAGATGCATGAATTAGATCTTTATGACTTGGTATCGATTGATCGAAGTACTGTAGTTGCAATTGTCTTTCTTCCTTGTTCTGAATTATCTATGGCCAATACTTTGTATGAAACAAATTGCAGTCATGAGGAGGCACTTGCTATGGTATCTGTATTTTCTATTTGATTGAATACAAACCTATTTAAACAAACAAACAAACACGTAAACCTTTGACTTGGGGTCCATAAAAGGCTAGAGAAGAGATTAGAGGATGGGGAGATGGTGGAGAAGGTCACAAGGTGGGTAGAGAACTGGCTAGGGTGGAGAATCCAAAGAGTAGTACTAAATAGTAACTATATGGGTGTCACAGGGGTTGGTCCTGGGTTCAATACTCTTCAATGGGATAATCTCTGACATTGGAGAGGGGATCCAGGGTAAGATGTGTCTCTTTGTGTATGACACTAAGAGAGCTGTAAGGGTGGATAATGATAAGGGTGTAAGGGTTTTGAAAAAGGATCAGGAGAAATTGGAAAGATGGTAAAAAATTTGGCAGCTGAAGTGTAGCGCCACAAAGTGTAAGGTTATGCACTTGAGAAAAGGGAATCTGATAACTGAATTTTGGATATGGGAGTAAGGCTCGAGGAAACCTCAGAAGAGACAGAGAAAGCTAAGAGTCATAAGTGACAGCCTCAGATCCTTGGCCCACTGTAACAAGGTGTGTGGGAAGGTTTGCAGTATACTGGTAGGGCCTTCTCAAGTAGAAGGAAGGAAGTGATCCTGCCCCTAAAGGGAGAAGTGGAACCATCTACCAGAGGAACTTGTCCATGTCAAGATGGCTTCAAGTTTTAAGGCAGGGTGGAATAGACACATGGAACTGGTGAAAATTATGTGGGGCATATTGGGGGAAATGGTGTAGATAAGGGGGACTGTTAGATTGGAGTTCTGTATGTAGACTCAATGGAACTGTGAGATTAGAGCTCTCAGATGATATTATGAAAGGCGCTCTATTAAATAAAGCTATTATTATTATTATTACTGTTATTATTACATAAGACCTGCCAGTGCTAGACTAGTGGGGACTTGGGTAAGAGCCTGGCAGACTAGATGGACCGTGACCCTATTTCTGCCTGTAAATTTCTGTTTGTATGTTTGTAACTATAAGATTTTAGGGGTTGTAAAAATGTGGAAACACACAGTATGGTTTATCTGTGGTGGGGCTAAGCAAACTGTTTCTGCTTGTTTCACAATATTATTGCAATAATAACTCATAAAGTCTCCAGTCTACATTGTTGTCCTGTCATCAGTAATCCTTTGTGGTGGTTTAAAACTAAAGGAAAAAATGAAAACGTAATAGTTGCTCAGTAGGTAATATAGTTATGGAGGCTGGTACTGTACTGTATAGTTTTCTTTAGGTTATGCTTAGTTTTAGTCACTAAACCTTTACTTTAAATTCCTTAGAATTTTGTGCAGAATCTTGATGGACCTTTCCTGTTTACTTTCAAGAAAAAGGGGTGGGTTTTGTCAAGGAAGGTTTCACTCTGTGATTACTCCACCCACCCTACCCTGTCTGAGCTACTGTATCACTGGGCACCTGGGCCAGAGATCAGACAGTGGCAGAGATGTCAGAGAGAGAGAGAGAGAGAGACCCATGGGTCTGATTTACTGGATGGCCTAGTGGTACAAGTATTATCTTAACAGACAAGGGATCTGACTTCTTGTCTCGAGCACAGGGATCTGAGTAGGGATGGCAGGAGGTTGCAGTCCCAGAGGATGCAAGACATATACATGTTTGAGTATGATGACACCTGCTGTTATGTTACTGCATCTTGGTGACATGGAAGAGAGAATCATGTAGGTTGAGCTCCTGCTCTTGTCATCACTGACACAGTAGTTCATTGTCATTAGATGCAGAACTAGTGTATGTCCAGTCCCAAATTGATGTAGTGTGTTAAATCTAAGGTTTCATTCTTGCTGTGTAGCATACAGGATCAGGTTTCCACTTGTGACTATCCTGGGACAGTTTGCCACAGGGTGTGAGACACTTGGCTTGGGTGAAGATGAAAAGAGTGGCTCAAACCAAAGTTTCACATAGTATGGGAGCAAGTAAAAAAGCATATAGGTGGGAAAATGGGTGGCAGGAATGGGGAGAAATGGCAGAAATTATAAAAAAAACCAAAAACAAAAACAGAGTAGACTGCCCAGTGCCAGCCTGGAAGACTGCGGATCACATGCAAACCTGGAAACTTACTCGGGGGTTGGCTGGGAGCTAATTGTTGTGAAGGTGTACATGGCTTCTAGGGAGGCTGAGCAGTGTGCACACACTTTCTGCATGCCAGCCTAGCAGCAACATTATCATATCATCTGTGAATGCAGCTGCCCAGTTATTTGCTTGGATAGGGAAAGGTGTGGCCATGGCAGCAAGAGGACCAGCTGAAAAATAAAAACAAAGATAATTAATAATAAAATCAGGATGGGATGGAGCCTGCAGCAACTGAGGCCACATGCGATTAATAGGAGCTCCTGATACACTTGGCTTTATAACTTTATAATATAAGGTGTATAACTCCTTTTGGACCCTCTCTACCGTTACAGCTTCCACATATCTTCAAATAGAGATTGCCCTTGATTACTAGCCACCTTCAAATAAAAGTTGCATCTAAAAACAAAAGTTTCTAATAAAAGTTGCCTCAGACAGAGACCCTGGCTACTATTCGGGGTGGTCAGCTTGGAGAGCCACGCAGCCATTATGTTTTATTGCAGTCAGTGGGTTCCTGTTTTCTGGTACTGCTGCTACAATATTGCAGACCCCTGGGCTCTTGAAGTGAATCACTTTATTAATTTATGTTTTGTGCTCAAAGTGAATAAAAGTAAATAAAATGAAATAAATATTTATCAATGGTTTGAATTAAGTAAAATGCTGACTCTGTCACAAAAGTGGTTATCTCTGGTCACTCTCCACCTCTGGTCACTCAGTTTCCTCTTACTATGGTCTGTAGGGCAGTAAAAGTAAAAGTTATTAATGAATTTAAATAGTGCTTACTTTAGAATAGCAGTAGGGTTTGGGACGGTTACAGAGGAGTTGGCACCATGCTATTTCGTGACACACTGACAAGCAGGAGACAGACATAACTCTTGGACCATACAGTACTTACACAATCCATTCGCCTCTGTCTCTGGTCATTCAGTTCCCTCTTACTATGGTCAGTAAGGCAGGAAAAGTTATTAATAAATTTCAATAATGCTTACTTCAGGATAAGAAATGGTTTGGGGGACAGTTACACAGGAGTCGGCACCACGCTATCCCATGCCATGCCAACATGCAGGAGACAGACATATCTGTCGGACAATACAGTACCTACACCAACACACTGACCAAGCTGACACTCAGAGGGTACATACTAGAGTGAGTATAGGAGAGCGGGGCAGATCAATTGAGAGTGTCCAAGCTGATTCCTGACTTTTGGCTGCTTGCTTCCTTAATTTGTAATGCTGGACAACTGAATTACTTAATACTATTTGTGGATGGCTTTTAATAAAAGCTGCCCTCAGATAGTAGCCACCCTTGATTAGAAGCCACAGCTAGAAACAACAAAGTGAAATAGAAACTGTGGCTTCTATTGAAAGGTATATGGTGTATTGTAAATTGGTTGGACAGTGTATTTTGATGAGATGGGCCATCTGAAATCCACAAGCTGCAGAGATACAGGTAAAAACAAAGGCCTGAGAGGGTTTGTCTTGAATGATGGCACTGAACAACTATGAATCCCATCTGTAGCGGGATGGGGGAGCCAATGTTGCAGCCAGTGCAACATGCTGTTAAAGTGCTTTACACCAGAATGCGATACCTTGAACACAAAAGAGGACTCTTTCAATGCCAGATTTACCATATTGGAGATCCAAATGGATAGAAATGATAGGAGAGCTGAGGACACCACTAAGACACGAGGGGGGGGGGTAACTGCTGGCAGCTTTGGGAGCGGTTCATGAAAACAGATTGCTCATGCTAAGGCTTTATCATCTTGAAACTCTAACTCAGACTATCAATATAAGATTGTTGGGGCTTCCACTGAATGTTGAAGCCAATGATCCTGCTGGACTTAGAAATGCCTCATTTGTGAACTCCTGCATCTGGAAGAGCCAGCCTGAGTGATCCATGCCTACAGAATTGCTATGCCTTCGCCACCATCAGGAAGCAACTTCAGCCCTAAGGACACTGTTAATGGTTGTGGTAAATTTGGCAGAATGGAACTGATTGCTATCTGTAACAAGAAGGAGAGGTTAGGAAAGATCAGCTGCACTGCTTTACCAACCAGAGCTTCATGATCTGAGAGCAAAGAAAGGCATTTTATGTGGTGAGAGAGGGTCTCAGGGTGCTTGGAGTAGTTCACTCCCTTCAACTGCCTGCCAAACTCTATGTTTTGTATGCTGTGGAAACTGGAAGACTTCTGGAAAGGAGCCGGGCTGAGTTTGGGGCCAGAACAGAAGAATTGGCCCTGCCATCCCCACCCTGCCATCCCTCGGTATTTCATGCATAGGGGGCGTACTCAGACACTATAGCCTCATGACCAGATGAGTAAATAAACACGGACCCATCCTCAAGGTTATCTCACTGCTCCTCCTCCTATCCAGAAACACACACCCTAATCCAGGGCTAAGGTCCGCTAATACATAGCAACTATCCCCAGTTGCTGGCCTCCGCATAGGGTCCATGACTATCTGCAGCATCCTGAAAAAAACAGCTGAACTCCAATGCTGGATTACAAATTACCAACCCGACGTCCTCGCACTAGTTGAAACCGTGCTGTCCAAGTCCACTCCCGATGCTGCAGTTTCCTTCCATGGCCACTCTCTCTTCCGGCTAGACAGAGTGAGTAAGCGTGGTGGCGGCTGTGCTATCTACAAAAAGCACAACCTGTTGACCCAAGCCATGTCTCCACCCAACTTAGACCATGGAGCCTAGGCTCTGTCACTAAAAATCACCCCTGACCCATCCAAGGCCCCTCTTATAATCACCATGGCCTACATTGCCCCGCGAAAACAGGCCCATGCCCTCCAGTCACTAACAGAGTATATCTTCAGCCTCCACCACAAGTCCAAGCACATTCTTCTAGGAGACCTTAATCTGAATTGGCTGGGCAATGCAGCCTCCTCCTCCATTGGTGCGTTCACAGCCCTTGACTTTCACCAGATGGTGACCCAACCCATGAGGTGCAACCCCTCCACTGGCGCCCACACCCTCCTGGATGTAATTCTCACCAACAGCCCCAACAAAATAAGGGATGTTAAAGTCCTCCCAAACTTTCTTAGTCACCACTCCCCTGTGATTTGCACTTGGACATGCAAGCAACCTGCACCCTCTTCCACCACCTCCCTCCGTTGACACCTCCACCCATGCAAACTCCGCAATTTTAAACAATTTCTCATCCAATGGGACTGGTCCCAAATCTACCAAGCCACCAGCGCAGATGCTGTTGTCTCCTACTTTTATGACTCCTTTACCCATGCATGTGACATTTTTACCTCCCCCCCAAAAAATCAACTACTAAAAAACACAACATCCCCTGAATACCGCCATCCCTCCTCCAGCTTCTCAAAAACTAAGATGACTTATGGCACAGGGCCATTGACTCAGGAAAACCAGCAGACAGGCAAGCATACCGAGCTGCGCGGAACAAATGTACCTGGGCTGTTCGAAAGGCAAAAGCTGAGTACTATAGAGCCACCCGTACTGCCTCCTGGGGCTCATCCTGCAAGTTCTGGGATAACATAAAGTCTCTAAATGGCAAGTCACAGGCACTGCCCCATCCCAGATTGCAACTAATAGGTCGGTCACCACAGATCCAAAAGAAATTGGCAATACGCTCAATAACAGCTTTACTGATGTCAGCTCCATCCTCCCCCCAAACTTTTTTGACCCAGTGCCCGACTTCCCCCCCCCACCTTCTGTGACTACCATTCTACCTCTGAACCATTTCCCCACAGAAAGCGAGACATTTCCTGGCCATGGCCCTTAACGGAACCAGCCCCCTTGAACGCCCCACTTGACATTAAACTCCTCAGACTGGCTCTGGATGTGCTGCTCATCCCTCTCACTGCCCTTCTGAACCTCTCTGTCTGCTTGGGACAGTTCCTAACTGTTTGGAAGAATGCGGCAGTCACTCCCATCTACAAAGGAGGTGACCCTTTGTCACTGGGTAACTACCATCCAATTTCCATTCTGCCCCCCTCCATCCAAAGCTCTAGAAAAAATTGTGGCTGACCAGCCATCAAACTACCTTGATACCCATAATCTGCTATGCAAAGAACAACACGGATTCCGAGCAGGGCATAGCACCACCACAGCCCTCCTGAGTTCTCTAACCACACACACTATGCCTTTGACAGAGGACACACTACCGTGGCCATGTTCATTGATCTATCCAAGGCTTTTGACACAGTCAGCCACCTCCTCCTGCTCAACTCCCTCACCCAAATGGGGATCTCACAAGCACTGGGTGATTGGTTCTCTAGGTACCTGTCATCCAGATCACAATGTGTAAGGATAAATAACACTGTCTCTGGCACATGCCCCATCCACTCTGTAGTCCCGCAGGGCTCCATCCTGGGGCCCCTGCTGTTCTGCTTGTTTTTAAATGCTCTCCCCACCTTGTGTACCAAAAAGATCCTCTTATATGCAGATGATGCCATTGTCTGTGCCTCCCACACCATCTCAGCCAACCTGCAGGCCTCACTACAAACTGCCTTCAGTCGAACAGCGCACTGGCTCACTGAGCATAGGCTGATCTTGAACCTGAAAAAAACAAAAATGCTATTATTTGCACATCACCAAAGCAAACTAAAAAATGCCCAGCTATCTATTCAATCCGGTTCGCTCTACACCCTTGAACAGGTCTCATCCTACAAGTATCTGGGTGTCATCTTTGACACGGCTGTCATGTTCCAGACACACATTAGCACCCTTGCGTCTGCCACTAATACACATGTTGGTCTTCTTTATCACCACAAAGCCTGCCTCTCCCCTAAAGCCCTAAGGTTAGCACTCACCTCCTCCGTCATGTCCCTGATTGACTATGGCTTGCTGGTCTACTCCACAGTAGATGTCACAGCCATTAGTAAACTAAAAGTAGTGCTCAATAAAGCCTGTAGACTCCTAACTGGAGCAGACCGTATGACCCATACTTGTACCCTCTACTCCCTTGCCCAGATTCTTAACTTCAACGAAAGGGTACAATACCAGGCCTGCTTCTTGGCCAATAAATCACTGATTGGCATGACCCCCCCAGCCTATCAGCTGCCCTAACACCCACCACCCCCTATGTGAGTACACATAGCTCTGAGAAACCTGCTATAGCTGTTCCTAGGGTCCGTACTACCCTAGCCCAGAGATCCTTTCTGGTCAGGGCCCCCACCTGGCTCGACTCTCTGCCCACCCTGGTCTCCTGCCATGCTAAACTTGGCACTTCAAACTGGCCCTAAAGAACCACCCCCGGCCTCCCACAGTTTCTCCTGCCCACAATGGGTCCTTTCACCCCTGCTGTGGCTGACAACTAGGTGACCTCTTTCTGTTGGCCATTTTTGTGACAGGGCCCCACCACTGTGTCCTTGGGCATGGACAAAGTCTCCCCACAGACTACTTATGGCACTTTGCAGGTTTGCACTTAGTGTGCCAATAATTTGGCTACTACTCAGTATAGGATATCTGCACATCTGTGAAATATATATTCCACATGTAATGCACAGAACTTCCTTGTAAGCCTGCCTAGACACTCACCTAGTGGTTTTTGTTGCTCTCTGTATACGTCGAACTGTAATGACTGTGATGTCTTGTATTGTAATTACCACTACCTGTACATACATACGTTTAACCCTGATGTGGAGCCTTTGGAAATGAATCCCTGACTCAAAGGTTTGTAATTCCAATACCAACAATAAATAAATAAAAACTAAATAATATCTGATTCTGCAGATGAAGTGAACACGTAAGCATTTTTTGGAACTTGCATTTCTAACCCATTTGGTTTCTAAGAAGGGGTGTCTGAGTTAGGGCTAGGTGAAATTGATACATTCCAATTTCACATAATTTTCACAAAATTCCATGAACATTTGTGAATTTGTTGGAATTTTGTGAATTTCTTTAATTGGCCATAACATGGTCAGTATTATACTGTAGCTATAGTTGGCATGCAAGCTGTTCTGAAGAGTCCATAAAAGGATATCAAGTTTCATGACAATTGGGTGAGGGGCAGGGAAGTTATAGGGACTTGAAGCCTGGCAATTTACTATTCACATGAACATTTCTGAAAATATTTCTATGCTTACAACTTTGCTACCTTCACAGCTAAATAACTGAAAATGTATATGTATATATACTTTCTTGGAAGAGTCATAGAAACTGCCAAATGAGGTAATTGGTTACGTACACTGTAAGTTACAGGAGTTCAAAATTTCACAATTTGTTAAATTGTGTGAAAATGTTCTAAGTATTCGCATGGTTATAGCTTCACTGCTATTGCAGGTATACACTCAAGATTTTGCATGCATACTAAAGTAAATACGTCCTGGATTCCAAATTAAGCTGGATAAATATGGATTAGTAGGTTAAAATTTATTGCGGTTACTTTTGAAATTACTAATTGGCAATGTTTGCTCAAAAATTCATGGATGCATAATAGGTAATGCCACTAGAATTCCACTTGTGGAGTTTACCTTTCACAAAGCACTTATCACCACTGAATCACTTTACCTGCACTAGCATCATAGCTATGCAATATCCCTCCAACACTTCTGCAACAGTGATGCCCAACATCAAGCTTCATTATGTCTAAAGAAATTCAAATACTTCCATCACAACTGCCTAAGTTGCAACTAGTTGTAAGGCTTGGTGTCACTTGGTGCCACTATTTTCCGAATAGTAAAAATATACATTGTTATCTTCAGGATTGTCAAAGAGTCAGCAGGTGGCATTGTACAGAAACAATGCTGTATTTGCATATGTTTCCACAAGTCATTAAGTCAGTGACCTTCAGTGGTTATCTGGCATATTGCAAGAATTCAGGTTAGTGCATAGTGATGCTTATGACCATTCTTCATGGTTCATCACTCAAGATAGTGACCTGACACTTGGCATCACTACATGTTTATTATGGAGCCTCTTATGAATGATAAGGAAGAGTACAGGGATAAGAGGAGTCTGGCAGGGAAGATCAGCAGGGCAAAATCAGATACTGAGGAGAAAATAGCAAAAAAAGGCCGGGGGGGGATAAAACTTTTTTCAGATATATGAGGGAGAGGAGAAGTGCAAGGCAGGGGACTACTAGGCTGAGGGGGAGGGAGGGATAGCATTGTAAAGGGACTGTCAAAAAGCATTTATTAAATAAGTACTTAAGCTTGGTATTCATGGAGGAGGAGGATGCTAGGGGACCTGAGCTAAAGTTGAAGGGAAAGGAGGGCAAATGGGTGGCTCACAGCCCATTCACTGTGGATAGGGTTAGGGCAGAGCTACATGGATTGTGGATGGACAAGGCAATGGGGCATGAAGGGTTATACCCCAGGGTGATCAAGAAATTGAAAGAGGAGTTGGCCGCACCTTTGACAAGGCTCTTCAACTTGTCTCTGGATATGGGGAGATGGCCAGAGGACTGGAAGAGGGCAGACATAGTGCCTTTACACAAGGGAGGTGGTAAGGAGGTGAAGGAGAACTATCGACCTATCAGTGTCACGTCAGTGGTGGGGAAGGTAATGGAGGCATTAATCAAGGAGAGGGTAGTGGATTACCTGGAGGAGAGTGGCTTGCAGGACAGCAGACAGCATGGCTTCATGAAGGGGAAGTCTTGCCAGACAAACTTAATTGAGTTATTTGATTTGGTGACTAAGGCGATTGAACGGGGGGGGGGTGGATGTGGCCTTTCTGGACTTCAGTAAGGCCTTCAGCACCATCCCCATAGAAGGCTGGTGAGCAAGATGGAAAGTCTGGGGTTGGATGGAAAAATAACAAGCTGGGTGGAGGCCTGAGTGGCAGGAGGAACTCAGAGGGTGATTATAAATGGGGTGCACTCCGGGGTGGTGAGGGTGAAGTGTGGAGTGCCACAGGGGTCTGGTTTGGATCCGCTTTTCTTCAACATCTACATCAGTGATATTGCAAAGAGTTTGCGGGGAGGATGTGCCTATTTGTTGATGGTACAAAAATATGCAATAGGGTGGACACCTCGGGGGGTTGGAGGACATGAGGGAAGACTTAAAGACACTTGAGAAATGGTCTGGGATGTGGCAGCTGAAAATGTAATGCCAAGAAGTGTGCTGTGATGCACTTGGGGAGAAGGAAGAGAAGAGCAGGGTACACCCTAGGTGGTGAGGAAATCAAAGAAACAGAACAGGAGAGGGATCTGGGGATCATGGTCTTCTCGAACCTAAAGGTATGAATCCAATCTAGCAGAGCAGCAGGAAAAGCCAATGGAATGTTGGCATGCATAGGCCGGGGCATTACTAGCAGAAGGAGGTAGGTAATAATGCCCCTTTACAAAGCCAGGGTGAAGCCACACCTGGAGTATGGGGTTCAGTTCTGGAGGCCACATCTCCACAAGGATAGAGATGCATTGGAGAGGGTTCAGAGATGGGCAACCAAGATGGTGCGGGGTATGCAGGCAAAGACATACAAGCAGAGGTGTAAGGAGCTGGATCTGTACAAGTTGGAGACAAAGAGGGAAAGAGGAGACATTGAAACTTTTAAATACGTAAAAAGGCTCAATAAAGTGGGAGAAGAGGGGTTTACTTAAGAGGAAGGAAGGGTCAGAACTAAAGGGCAGAGCCTCAGACTGCAAGGAAAAAGATACAGTGGCAATATGAGAGGGCATTTCTTCAGGGAGACGGTGGTAGAGCCCTGGAACAAACTACCAGATAGAATAGTGGGGGCTAAATTGGTGGAAGAATTCAAGAGGGCATGGGACAAGCATATGGGCTGAGTATCAGGGGGGTGGAGGCTGGCAGGGAGGGGGAGGTTTGGTGGGGGGAAAGGCAGACTAGATTGCTGGTATGGTCCTTTTCTGCCATCATGCTTCTATGATTCTTTGATACTGAATTGCCACTTTACCCAGCTTTTACTTTCCTCTGCAATGGCAACTCAAAGACTGTGCAAAATGTATGAACATGGCTCCAACAAAAATATAATGACATTCCACAAGAGCTCATGAAATTTAATTTTAATTACTGATCTTATTTTGGTATTTTGTCTGCTTATAACCTAGCCAGCTGTTAAGCAAGATATTAGAGACCTGACACACACACAGACTCTTTTTTTTTCCATATTAGTTTTTCTCATGGCTGGCGGCTTATTTCCCAGGGATATACCCTGATCAGGCTGAACCTAGCCATCACTCAGCTGGCTACCTGTTTTTTCTCCATTTGTTTCACTGCCATCTTCCCTGGTGGGGGTAGTGCATCTGTTAGCCTCACACAGCCACAGCTTTCCCTGCAGCAGGAGAAAGCTCCTTGTCCCAGTCACAAGGGTCACTGCATTAGTGGGACCAACCATCAACCTTCACAAGCTGAGATGCACTGCTGAGTGGCAGCTGTCACAGCCATGGCCTGCATCCAAACGTGGCTTCCCGGGCTCACTTCCAGACCTGGGTCATCAGCATGGCAATGTGATGCTCTGCACCTAGACCATGGTTGTGGCCTTAAAGCCTAATATTTAGGGTCAATAAAACTAACAAAATTGGTAATATTACATTCTTGAATTTTAAAGTTACATGGGCTTAAAATTCTGCAGTTTACATAATTTACGAAATGTAATTTTTAAATTTCAGAGTTTGGAGTCTTATGACTCAGTCATCTTTAATGATAGAGATCTGAAATGTGGTGTATTTCTGTATAGATCCTGATAAATTTATCATACCAAATGTTGATAATTTATAACTAATGCATTTTAAATTAAATGGAACTAAATAAAATCACAATGTAGGCAACATTTTACCAAATTTTCACAAAATGTCATTGAAACAAAATCAGCATTTCAGCAGGATTTCACTGGTGGAAGATAAATTATGCCCAGCCCTAGTCTGGGTATGATGTTAAAATTTAAGTTGCCTGCTGCAGTGGTAGAACTGTCTCTACTTCTGGAAAACAAAAATAAATCTCATTTGGACAAAGATAGCCATACCATGTGATGTTAACCTCACCTTCAGCAAGGGGAAAGGGCTTGTGTATAATTAATACTATTAAGCCATAGCTCTAGAAATTTTAAAAATGAGTTTAAGATGTGAATAAGTGCAAGGGTTGTTAAAGAAAATGTTTGGGGGATGTTTTTCTCTCCCTGTTCAGTAGGTTATGTGGTAAACTAAGGTTTAAGATTTTTGTTTGAGCAATGTGCTCATTAAAAGTGTGCTCACTTTATCTGTTGGACTTGGATTCTCAGCACCCTAGTTGTTCATTCTCCACATTATTGGCTGCATCAACAGGCTGTGTGGCACTCACTGTAATTGTTGTACTGAAGTTTAATGTTTACCCCTTTGGGTGTAACAAGAATGCGTATAAATTAAATCCCAGTTTAAAATGTATCTACTGTATATGGGTCATATTTCTCTTTATGCTTTGAATTGATTGTGAATGCTAAATCACAAAAGCAATGACACATATAGTAAGTTAAAAACAGCATTTTATAACATAGAAACATAGAAACATAGACTTTGACGGCAGATAAGGACCGCTAGGCCCATCTAGTCTGCCCATTTCCCTACCTACAGGATAGGCCACAGATCCTAGTTAACCAACAGCCTATTTCTTCCTACCCCCCACAAGAATTGCCTTATGTCTGTCCCATGCATTCTTGAATTCTCCCACAGTTTTAGACCCCACAACCTCCTCAGGAAGGCTGTTCCATGCATCCACTACCCTCTCTGTGAAATAATACTTCCTCACACTGCCCCTGAACCGCCCTCCTTCTATCTTTAAATTGTGTCCCCTTGTTCTTGCAAGTTTCTTTTTCTGAAAGATGCTACCCTCTTGGACTTTGTTGATTCCACTGAGGTACTTAAAAGTTTCTATCATGTCCCCCTCTCTCCCTTCTTTCCTCAAGGGTATACATATTAAGCTCCTTTAGTCTCTCCTCTACGGCTTCTCTTGCAGACCCTGCACCATTTTAGTTGCCCTCCTCTGGACTGTCTCTATCCTGTCTATGTCCTTGCGGAGATGGGCTCTCCAGAACTGGACACAGTACTCCAGATGGGGTCTCACCAACTGTCTGTACAGAGGGGATAACAACTTCCTGTTTTCTGCTGGTGATGCCTCTCCCTATACATCCCAGTATACCCCAGCCCTCTCTACTGCCTTCTCACATTGCTTGCTAACCTTAAGGTCATCTGATATGATTACCCCAGGTCTCTTTCCTTTTGTTGTTGTTACTACCTCCCCACCCATTGTGTATTCTTCCCTGGGTTCTTGTTTTCCAGGTGCATTATTTTGCACTTCTTTGCATTGAATCCTAGCTGCCATACTTCGACCATTCCTCCAACCTTGCCAAGTCCCTTTTCATCCTTTCCCGCCTCCTTGTGTATCAACCCTGTTGCAGATCTTTGTGTCATCTGCAAAAGGCATACTTTTCCTTCCAGTCCCTCTGCAATGTCACTGATGAAGACATTAAAAGGACTGGACCCATACTGAACCCCGCGGTACCCCACTAGTAACCCCTTTCTTCAGAGTGGACTCCATTTACAATTACCTTCTGTGTCCTGTTGTCCAGCCAATGTTTTACCCAGGCTACCACCCTGGGTCCCACTCCCAGGCTGGTTAATTTGACTATTAATCTTTTGTGTGTGACTGTGTCAAATGCCTTGCTAAAGTCTAGGTAGGCCATGTCCACAGCCCCTCCCTGGTCTACTACTTTGGTCACCCAGTCAAAGAAATCTATTAGATTTGTCTGACATGATCTTCCCGCTGTGAACCCATGCTGCCTTGGGTCCTGTGCTCCACTGGCCTCTAGATACTCAACTATTCTTTCCTTCAGAAGTGACTCCATCACTTTCCCTACCACAGAGGTCAGACTGACAGGTCTGTAGTTTCCTGCCTCTGTCTTGGTCCCACTTTTGTGAAGGGAATCACATCTGCCTTCCTCCAGTCCTCGGGTACCACACCATCCTCCCATGATTTATTAAAAGAGTAGCCAGTGGTTTCACTAGTTCCTCCCTTAATTCTTTTAGAATTCTGGGTGAATTCCATCAGGACCCATTGCTTTGTCCACCTTCAGTTTTAGGAGTTCTTGCAGAACCCTTTCTTCTGTGAAAGGACTGGGATCGCCCCTATCAAGAGTGCTTCTGTTAATTGGATTAGGCACTTCCCTCCTCTTTTGTGAATACTGAGCAGAAATATTCGTTCAGTATTCCTGCTTTTTCACTGTCCCCCTCTGCCCACCCACCGTTCATTCTATTCAACCTCACTATCCCTCCCTTTGTCTTTCTGCTCGCTGATGTACCTATAAAGGTTTTATCCCCCTTGTTAACTGAGTTGGCTATCTTTTCCTCAGTTTGGGCCTTTGCTATTCTGACTTCCCTTCCTGCTTCCTTCTGCCTTAGCTGGTACAGCTCTCTGTCCTGCTCCTTCTGTGTTTCCTTATACTTCCAGAATGCTATCTTTTTCTTCCTGACTTTAACAGCCACCTCTTTTGAGAACCATTGTGGCTTTTTCTTTCATTTTGATTTGTTTATTTGTTTAACACAAAGGCTTGTTGCCTCTGTGATTGAAGTTTTGATAATACCCCATTGTTGCTCCACACCTCCTTCTAGCCTGTTTGCTAGTGCTTTTCTGAGGCACTCTCCCATCTTGCCAAAGTCAGCCCTCCTAAAGTCCAGTACCCTCACTTTTGTATGGCTTGACTCTGTAGCTGAGTTTAACATGAACCACACTGTTTGATGGTCACTTGTCCCAGATGGCAACCCACTTCTAGATCTGAGATCCTCTCACTGCCCCCGTTTGAGAGTACCTGGTCTAAGATTGCTCCCTCGCGAGTGGGTTCTGAAACTAGCTGTCTAATGCCTGCCACCTGTAGGGCATCAAGAATGGCCCTGCTCTTGGATGTGGCTGCAGCAAATGTGTTCCAGCTAACATCTGGCATATTCAGGTCTCCCATCAACAGTATCTCCCCTTTCTCTGCCATTCGAAGAATGCCTTCTATCATATCCTTGTCCATTCCTTCCCCCTGACATGGGGGTCTGTACACAACCCCTTTCCAGTCTCCCAGGTGACCCACAGTGCCTCCTCTCCTCCCTGTTTACTCTTTTGTTCAGTTGCTTTTATCCCTTCCTTTACATAGAGAGCTACTCCTCCCCCTCTTCTCCCCTGCCTGTCTCTCCTGTAGGTTATGTACCCTGGTATGTTAACATCCCAGTCATGGTTCTCTGTGTACCATGTTTCAGTGACTGCTATGATATCCAGGCATCCATCTTCCATTAAGGCCATCAGCTCATGGAGCTTGTTGCCCAGACTACGGGCATTGGTACTCATTACCCTCCATTTCCTGATGGTCTTACTCCCTTTTGCCCCATCCCTGTCCTTCTTGCCTTTGTCACTTTCTCCATTTACCCCTGCCCTTCTCCCTATTGGCACCTCTATGTTGGTGTTTGCTGCACTTACTACTGTGATTATTTGGGGGGGCTAGGATTTTTCAGCTCCTTTCCAGTGCCTCCCCCCTTGGCTAGTTTAAAAGCTTGCCAATGAAGCATTTAAACCTATCACCTAGGATCCTGGTTCCCCTCCCGGACAGATGCAGCCCATCATGCCAGTATAGGCTTGCATCACTCCAGGTGGACCCCCAGTCCCCAATGAAGCCAAATCCCTGAGCTCCACACCAGTTTTTCAACCACTGATTGAATCCCATGGTGTGGAATACCTTAGCCTCTCCTATGCCATAGATGGGTAGCACCTCCGAGAAGGTTACCGTGCGTGCTACTTGACTAAGGCCCCTCTCCAATTCCACAAACTCTTCCTGCACTTCTCTAATCCCTTTCTTAGCCAGGTCATTTGTCCCTAGGTGGACAATGACATCCAGCTCCTTCCCTGTGCAGCTGCTCCGGCAATTCTGAGGATTCGCTCCTTGTCCCTCCAAGCCATGGTGCCAGGCAGGCACCTTACCTCCCTCTCCCTTTCCTCCCCCAGTTCTACCTTCCTAACAATGGAGTCCACCACCAGGAGTTGTTTCCTTCCCCTGCAGGGTCCCCTGCCACCCTCCTGTGGGTCTCCTTTGTGGAGGTTCCCAGCATCCTCCTTGGTCTCCACTGTGGGTGCCTCTGTAGAGGAACCACACTTTGCCAGAATGGCATAGGAATTGTGGAGAGGTACAACTGGAGGGATGCACCTCTGTTCCACCACCCTCACCCTCCCTGAGCCCACTGTGGTCCAACCACTCCTCTTTCTTGGCAACCTCTGAGGCAACGGCAGTGGCACTGGTGGTCCCTGGATGGAAGAGGAGGTCCCAAATCCTGGCCAACTCAGCCTGGAGATGAGCAACCTCCTCCCTCAGCCCAGAGAGGTGCCTGCAGATGGGACAACACCGCATCCTCCAGAACATCTCCCGGAAGACTGCTGCTCCACAGCCACTGCACTGCACCACTCCAATCATGTCTTATTTCTGGCCCCTTAACTGTTTGCAATCCTTACTCTTTCCTCTGTTTTTTCTCTCTCTCCTTACTTTCTGCCTGTGTGCCCTTTAAGCTCCTGATTGTCCTGTTCTGAGACAAGAATATCCTATATTTCTCAGTAGACCACTTACTTGCTCAGAGGCAGACCTCCAGCAACTAGAGGGGCCAGAGAGCTACTCTTGCCCTTCTAGGATGGTGGGTCCTTGGTGGTTCTGTGATCACTCACTTCCTGCCCCTAACCAGGAAGTTCCTGTTGTCAGTCAAATCCTGTGCCTATAAAAATAGAACTAGCTTTGGGTGGGGGTGTGGAGAGGAGGGAAGGAGGGCAATATAGTCCCAGCAGAGAAGTTCAGTCACACAGCAGTCCTTTCTCCTGGTGTCTTCTGCCAATCTATTAGCAGAATTTTCTAAGGCAGTCTTTAAATGTAGCTTCCTTCTAGCTAAGCCACTCCCCCTACTTACCAGATCTTTCTACAAGTAATTTACACCTCACAGCAGTTAAGTCCTTTCAGGCACCTGAGATTTACACCTTGATAACTCTTCAGATACCCATTCAGTTCAGTTAACCCAAACACACACTTTTTTTTTTTGTATGTTAGTTTTTTTACCCTAAATTAAAGGTCCACGTACAAAAGTTCTTCTACTTTAGTCCCAGCAGAGAAGTTCAGTCACACAGCAGTCCTTTCTCCTGGTGTCTTCTGCCAAGCTATACCTTTCAGTTTGACAAATAATCCCCTCTTCACAGCATAAATCCAGCTACTATTTTAATTATTCTGAACCCAGGCAAGAACCCCATTCATGTAGATCATACAAACCAATTTCATTGATTACCAACATAAAGCTCCTTATCGAGGTGCTCTTGATGAGACTTGAGAAAATTTTCTCATCTTTTGTAAAAGAGTATCAGACTGGTTTTGTTAAGGGGAGGCATTCATATTGCAATTTTAGGAGACTGTAATGGTTCAAGTCAAAGCAATGCCCAATAAATACATTTGTTCATGCCCCAGGTGATTTAAGAGTAAACCATCAACCTCACTACTTGTTACCAGGGATATTTCTTTATTAAAAACATCTCTTGACCAGGGTAGTTTAAGCTTCAGACTTTTTTGTGTTTATTCCTGATCTAGTTCTGAGCTACAAGGGGATAATGTTATGTATTTACCTGTTGTATAATTTAATTATTGAACTACAGGGAAGAGACACAAGAAACAATTTCCCAACATAAATTAAAATCAAACAAGCATTTTTGTGTTATTAAACAAAATTATCTAATCAAATGAAAACATATTAGGTATACTGAGAAATACCTAAACAAAAACTGCATTGATAAATTGCAAAACAACAGAACATACAGTATAAGGTATACACTAAGTAAGCTGCAACAATTTAAAAATGATCTACTAAGATTTAAGGCCAAATATGGTGGTCACTCTATCGATGCCAATTTGTGAGCAACTGAGTCGAAAATGAATCCCATAGTGCTCTACTCTGTGGAGGTTTGGAATAACACCAACGTGGATAAACTTGAAAAACCTTTCATTCAGCTATATATGTATATCTATACTTCAAATTCCAAAATCAACAGTCCCAGAAATAGCCAGAGCAGAATTAGATCAAGTAAAAATAAAAGTTTTGGCCCTTTTGGACAAAGTAGCATATTGGATCAGAAGTACAAGTCTAGATTCCCATAGGCTAGTAAGAAAATATATGGATGAAAATGCCTCATGGTTAAATAGACTATCCCTCTACATGGCTAAAAGAAGTCTTCAGTATGTTAGAAACCCTAACTCTTGATAACCTGTGGAATGACTGCCTTAAAAATCTAGTACTCTCCCAAGACTATGCAAAGCTAATCAGAAACAAACTAAAAAATATATAATTTGACTTGGATTTAAAAAATAATTGAGCATTGAAACTACACAGATGGTATACTCAGAAAAAAATCAATTATATGTTGGAACCATATTTATACCATCTAACTGATAACAATGATGGAGCTATTTTTATAAAATTTCAATTGGAATTATACTCTTCCAGATATCTCCATTATACTTTTCTCTAAAAATAAATCTAATCAAAGGGATTGTAAGTTGTGGTTGTAGCTCAAATGACTTGGAAACCCTTGAGCATAATTCTCCTTGACTGTTCAAATTATGAGACCATGAGAAACATTGATTGACAATTACTTCTCAGTTACAACGCTTACCAAGAAAGAGATCCTGAGAATTCTAATGACCCCTCCAATGGATTATGTTACTAAGGCTATGATAAGATATTTAAAATGGTTATACTAAGCAAAGAAGACCAAAAATAAATAATAAAATAATAAAATTATATGAATTTTGGTAACCAGGTAAGCCCACTGAGACATGACAGTCCCTTTTTCAGGGGCAACCCGGGAAGTGCAATACAATTGAAAATGCAGCAGTAGATACAACAGTTATATAGGTAAATTCATACATGTAATGAGCACAGGAGTGTATACAACAGTACATCAGGATAGAACTACTACAGCAAACAAGCACAACACTTCAGGCAGAGATACACGGTGTATACAGATGTGTACAGCACAACACAGCTCAACAGCAGGACAGCTTTAACCTCTAGGCTATGCTGCCAGCTGTTAATCAAAAACTACACATTTCAAGGCTGGCCCCATGATGCCAGGCCAGTAGGTAAGTAGCCACATTTGCAACTTGTAGACCTGAGTTCACATCCAAAATTGTAAGAGAGAGAATGGAATAAGACAGAAGTCGGTGCTGTGACAGCTCAGAAATCTGCACTGAGATGAACACAGCCAGGGTTTAGACATCCTGATACGGTATGGTGCCCCAATGCCTGTTAACACAACAGAGTCAGCCCTGAGATGTGTAGTTTTTAATGATCAGCTGACAGTATAGCCTACAGTTAAATCAATTCTAAAGATGGATTATTTTTCTAACAGTTTGAAATGTAAAGGTGATAACTCACTAGTTTCAATGCACATACAAAACAATTATTATAAATGTAGAAAGTGTTGTAATAACACCTTAAAATACACTTAATAATACATATGATTTCCTAATTAACCAACAGTAAATGGCGCAAGGCAAGGCAACATTTATTTAAGAGATGCCCAATCCCGGAGGCTCTGGGTGCCGTACAAACAGGTAAAACATGTATAGCAAAACAAATCAAATAAACAAGAAAATAAGTATACACATCTACATAATTAAATCCTCACAAAAACAGTTCCCATAAATAATAACTAAACATCAGAGTACCACTATTATAAACAGATTTATAGATTGAAGGCCTGGGCAAATAGGAGGGCCTTAAGGTGGGCCTTGAATACCTCCAAAGTGGGGGCCCCCCAACCCCGAGGGGCAGCGAATTCCACAGGATGGGGGCAGTGACACTGAAAGCCCTGTCATCAGCTGATTTCAACTTCATCCTGGGAATCACCAGGGGGCCTCCACAGGAGGAACGGAGGGGGTGAACCGAGAGAGCAGGTACAAGAAGGTCTAACAGATAACCAGGGCCCAGACTGTGTAGGGCCTTATAAGTGGGAAGACCCACCCTAAAAAGGATCCTCCACCTGACTGGCAGCTAGTGCAGCTCACGCAACACCAGTGTAATATGGCAAAATGTTGGCTGCCCAGTAAGTAACTGGGCAGCTGCATTCTGCACTAGCTGCAGTCTGTGGCGAGATCCTCCTGTGACCCCGAGGTAGAGCACATTACAGTAGTCAAGTCTTGCTGTAACTAAGACATGCATCAAAATGGTGAGGGCCAGGTTCTTCGGCAACATCATTTCCTGTCAGGAGCCTAAAACACATGGCTGCCGCCAGCCCTTAAGTACAGGCTGATTTACATATGAATAACTCTGGACTGCAAAGTCTCACACATAAATACAAATTAGCTTTTTATGGACTTTCAGACATTAAGAAACACTGTTAATGACATTGCCCCTTTAAGGATGCTATTGTCATTGGCCTTTGTTCCACCAAATGATGTTGTTAAGGCCTTTGAGGAGCTTAGAGAACTTGAGTTCTCCATTGCTAATGAAGAAGTAGTACACATAGTCCTAGATTACTATGAGGAAACTTGGTTGGGTAGGCCCAGAGGTTGGTCTGGCAGGAGGTGTGCTACTTTTCCAGTGCCTCAATGGAAGGGACCAAAGGGGGAAGGGCTGGAGGGGTGGCTATTTATGTCAGGGAGGGGATACTGTGTACCAGGGAGGAGGGGGATGAAGGGAGTCCAGAAGCCATATGGGTATTGCTCCAAAGCCCTAAAGGTAAGAAGTTCAGGATGGGGGTGGTGTACAAGCCACCCTCACAGAGCAAGGAGGTGGATAGGGAGCTGGGGGAGCAAATCAGGAAGATCAGAGGCAAGGGAAATACAGTTATAGTAGGAGACTTCAACCTACCTGGGGTTGACTGGCAGACAGTAACTACAGCATACGCCAGGGAATGGGTGCTGCTGGAGGCTATCCAAGACAGCCACCTAGTGCAAGGGGTGATGGAACCTACTAGAGAGGGGAACATACTGGATTCGGTGCTAACAAATGGTGATCAAGTCCAGGATGTGGTAGTACAGGACCCTCTAGCAGGAAGCGACCACCGCTCAGTGTGCTTCTTCAACACAGGGAAGGAGTCTTCTAAGACCAGGACAAGGGTGTTGGACTTCAGGAAGGCAGATTTTTTCAGAATGGGCAGCATCCTAGAGGGGTATTTAACTAAAATTGACCCCAGTAATGGATGCTGAACAGAAGTGGGCAGTCATTAGGAAGGGGCTGAATGAGGCCATGAACACGTATGCCAAATCTCTGAGAGTCCAGGTCAAAAAAACCTAGCTGGCTCAGCAAGGAAGTGGAGTTGAAGGTGAGGGAAAAAAGACTGGCCTTCATTAAGTTCAAAAAATCGGGGCATAAGGAGGACAGATAGGTATTCACAAAGGCAACTAGGAAGGTGATCAGGTCAGTCAGGGCAGCCAAGGCAGCAAAGGAGCTGAAGTTGGCTCAGGGGATCAGAGTGAGGGAAAACGGGTTCTTTAAATACATAAGGGAGAAGAGGAGTTGTAGAGATGACATTGTTAGAATCAAGAGGGATGGGGGATGGGTGGAACAAGAAGAACAGGCAGAGGCACTCAATGAGTACTTCTGCTTGGTGTTCACAAAACGAAGGGATGGCCCAATACCACAGGGGAAAGGAGGCAAGGGTGAAGGGGGGCAGTGATAACATATGGGGTCATCCAAGAGGATAGAGTTCTCAAGGGTCTTAAGGCCTTGCAGGTGGACAAGGCACCAGGACCAGACGGTGTGCACCAAAGGGTCCTGAAGGAACTGGTGGAGGTATTGGCAGGCCCTCTGATGGACCTCTTCAACACCTCCTTGGAGACAGAGAAGGTCTCTGGGAACTGGAGGATGGCTCACATGGTGCCCCTTCACAAGAGTGGACCCAAGGACCAACCGGGCAACTACAGACCAGTAAGCTTGACCTCCATAGTGGGGAAGTTGATGGAGCCCATTCTGAAGGAGAGGTTGATAACCTTTCTTGATAGTAATGGTCTACAGGATGAGACACAGTATGGGTTTGTCTCGGGAAGATTGTGCCAAACTAACCTGATTGACTTCTTCAACTGAGTCACTAGGATCGCTGATGAAGGCCACACTGTGGATGTCCTGTACCTGGACTTCAGCAAGGCTTTCGACTCAGTGTCCCATGGGAGGTTAATGAGCAAGCTGAGGGACATGGCAGTAGGGGAGAAACTGGTGGGGTGGGTTGAGAGCTGGTTTCAGGGCAGATAACAGAGGGTAGTTGTAAGGGGGGAGACATCCAAGCCAAGGCCAATAACAAGTGGGATACCGCAAGGTTCAGTGCTGGGTCCTGTTTTGTTCAGTGTCTTCATTGGAGACATTGCCGAGCAGATCAAGAGTAAGATCAGCCTGTTTGCAGATGACACTAAGATTTGTGCAAAAGTGGACAATGAGGAAGGGAGGCAGGTGCTCAGGGAGGATCTAGCTAAACTCAAAAACTGGTCTAGGAAGTGGCAGTTGGGGTTTAACACTAAGAGGTGCAAGGTCATGCACCTTGGAGCAGGAAATCTCAGGACCAGCTTCTGGCTGGGGGGACTGCAGGTAACAGCTTCAGAGGAGGAAAGGGACCTCGGGGTAATAGTCACAGGGTTCATTAAAGTATCAGCACAGTGTAGGAGGGCAGCAGCAAGGGCAAATAGGATGCTGGGGTGCATTGCCAGAGGGAGCACCTCTAGAAAGAAGGTCATCCTGCCCTTGTATAGATCACTGGTGAGGCCACACTTGGAGTACTGTGTGCAGTACTGGTGCTCATACCTCAAGAAGGATGTGAGATTACTGGAAGGGGTGCAGCGCAGGGCTACAAAAATGATCATGGGACTGGGGAAGTTGCCATATGATGAAAGATTGAGGGAGCGCAACATGTATTCACTGGAAGACAGAAGGGGAAGAAGGGACATGACAGAGACCTTTAAGTACTTGAAAGGCATAAACAAAATCAGAGAGGGAGGATTGTTCCACTTAAAGGAGAGAAGGGTCACTGGGGGCACAGTCTGAAGTTGGAAAGGGGAAGGTTCAGGAGGGAGATGAAGAGGCACTACTTTACAGAGAGAGAGTGGTGGCAAGATGGAATGCACTGCTGGAGGATTTAATCGAACTGAGGACATTGGATAGCTTTAAGCGGGGTTGGGACAGAGTGAAGGGCGGGATTAGTACAGACAAGAACATAGAGGGGGGAAAGACCAAGAAAGGGGAGGAAGGGTGAGGTTTGGGTGGGGCTGGAGCAGCTGTAGTAATATGAAACTAAGAGCTGCACAATCGGGCAGAATTGATAGACCTATAGTCCTTTTTCTGCCAGCAATTTCATATGTTCATATGTCAATCTGCTAATAGTCTTGGACTAGTATGCACTAATAATTCTGTGGAGGGATGGCATAGGGGCTTTAACCCCTGCCTCAGAGAATGCCATCCCAGCATTTGGTGGTTAATTGAGTGTTTAAGGGATGAACAAAGACTGACTGAGCTGAAGATGGAGCAGCTTATCTCAGGTGCAACAACTGAGAAACATTTCCTCATCAAACTGGAACTAAGTTAATGCTAAAGAAGGACCCTGGTCTAGTTCCCCATTTGTTTTCCAAAAAAAATAATTGATTTTCAAGGGGCTTGCTGTATGATGTTAATTCTGGGAGGGGATGTCGAACAAATCCAGACCCCAAGTTTTTAGCCAATTTAAAGATTTTACATGATAATACCCATAGCACAAGCACCAAAACAGACATATTGGCTTCTGTGATTCATGAACAAGACCCCAGTATGTTTGGTTTATGTGAGACTTGGTTCACAAAAAAACATTGTGATGATGAACTTAATGTACCTGGGTACTTATCTTACAATCAGATAGAAACACGAGGGGTAGGGTGTGGGGGGGGGGGGAATGTTATTGTATATCTGAAAAGTAATCTAGGCCACTTTGAGGTTTCATTGTGTAGTAGCTATAGTGGTACTGAGTTCATGACTATCTCTTTAGATCATCTAAATTTAGCCATAGCACTTGCTTACTCCCCCCAAAACATTAGTTTAAAAGACAAAGAAGGAGTAATAAATAAAATAGTGGACAGTGTGAGTAATAAACTGATTATTTTAATTGGAGACCTAAATTGTGATTGGCCAAGCACAAGAGGCAGATTATTGAAAGAATTAGTGATCCCACTAGGGTTAAAACTACATGTAAAATCCCCCACCTGATATACAGGTAATTCCTCTGATGGGTCAGTTCTTGACTTAATTTTTGTGTCCACCGAAATTCAGGTGGAAGCCTCAGGGACCTTATCACCCTATTTAGGTGGTCACAACCCTGTTTGGATCACCTTGCCATGATCCCAGTTTCCGTTTGGATCTCTTTCATATTGCCCAAATTTTCTAGAGACTTTTGTAAGTTTTCTGAAATTGCATTTTTAAAAAGTCTTTCCAAAGAAAACTGGGACAGGTGTCAATTGATCCCTGACATTGACATAACTGTCAAGTATTTTGTAAATACATTTGGTAGAATATGTGACCTACATGCCCCAGTAGTTAAACAAAAAATTACACAGAGAAAGGTACCCTGGATAAATGATAAATTATTTAAACAAATCCAAATTAAAAATAGAATATGGAGGAAAGCAATTAAATTCAAAACAGAAGCCGACTGGGCTTTTTTTTTTTTTAAATAAAAGGATTTTATGTAAAAAACAGATTAAGACTGCAAAAATTAGGTTTTACAGGAATAAGATTGACTGTAATATGGACTAAAAAAATTGGGGGGAACAATAAATCAATTAATGAATCCAGGGGGTAAACCATCCCAGTCAAATTTGCAATTAAGACAGGGATCTACTTTAAGAAACAACTCAGGGGTTATCTCTAACTTAATTAATGATTTCTTTATAGACTTGCCCCGATATGACACCTCTACCATCTCAAGCACCAAAGTAAGTGCTGAGGGTCCTGAGACCATCCCTATAAAGTACCCGCCTTTTAGATTTAAATACTTAACCATCTCAGAAGTAAGAAAAACATTACTTAATATAAACATTCACAGAGCCGCTGGTGCAGATGGCCTAGAAGGTAGATTTTTAAAACTAGCAGCTACCCATATTTCTCCCATAGAATCGTATATCTTGAATTGGAGCCTGCAGTTGGGCCACTTCCCTTCCTCTTGGAAAGCAAGCAAGATTAGACCTATTTTCAAGGGTGGTGACCCAACCGAGGTTAATAATTATAGACCCATAGCTTTACTTTCTACACTATCAACATGTTTAGAGAAATTGGTACATTTACAAATGTCTAACTACTTAAACAAATATAGGTTCTTTTGCCTGAACCGGTTTCGGTCTTTGCCCTGGTTCCCGTGTAAATAATTGCTTTCTGGGGTTTAAGATTTATATTGGGGGTGGGTGGTTGGGTTGTGATGTTTACTTCTTTCCCTAAGTCATTTGTGGGGTAGTTGATGGAGTTGGGGGAGGTGGGGGGGGTATATTGTGTGTGTTATGCACTGTGTTTTGCCAAGTGTTGCTGTGCTATTACATATTACATAATTTAGATGGTAAATGTTATTGGAGGCATTTTGGGTGGGATGGGTTTTTTGGGGGATAGTAGTGGGTGGTGGGAGGGCTTTGGGAGGTTAGGTCCAGTCTGCCAGCTTAGAGTGTGGTATTGTCTTATCTTGGTTAGATTGGTGGGGCTTTTTTCGTGGGTATTTTATTCTGGGGTGTGCTGGCGGACTAGTAAACTTTGGGCTCATTTAGCTTTGGTGTGCCTTTTTTCCTCCTTTTATTACTGATCTTTTCTGGGTACATATTTTCTTTATTTGTTATCTAAAATGGCTATTAATACGATTAAAATAGTCTCTTGGAATGTGCGCAGACTCAGGGATCGGGTCAAACGGTCTCAGATTTTTAACCACTGCTCATTGTTGCAGGTTGATATTCTTTTTTCTCCAAGAAACTCATCTAAGCCATGTAGACACCAAATTCTTATCTCGTTCTGGTTTTTCCCAGACTTATCTGGCTGGGAATTCCAGTCTTAGTAAAGGTGTTGCTGTTCTTATCAAAAAACATGTTTTATTTTTGAAAGAATTGATTGTATCAGACCCAGAGGGGAGGTTTATTCTGGTTAAGGGTACTCTCAATGGTGGCAGTGTTGTTCTAGGTTCTGTATATGGACCGGAGGGGGGGAGCCCAGAATTTTTTTTGTCTCTTGCAGACAAGGTAGCTAGTTTTCTCCCTTCCCAGCTTATATTGGGAGGGGACTGGAATGTCCCCCTTTCATCTATATTGGATAAAGAACCCCAGGATAAACGACCCCCTTCTCCTGCCCAGAGAGCCCTTCAGGAGTTATTGTCAATGTTAGGGTTATGTGACCCATGGAGGCTTTCAATCCTTCTTTTCGTGCTTTCTTTTCTTTCTCAGCCACATGGTTCAAAATCGAGGATAGATTTTGTTTTAGTTAGTAAATCCTTTCTTCCCAGTCTTCTTCAGTCCGGTATTGATCCAATCATTCTTTCGGATCATGCCATAGTTTGGATCAGACTTTCTTTAGACCCTGAGTTTTGTCGGGACTCTGTTTGGAGGTTAAATACTCAGTTGTTGAAAGACTCTCAAATTGTCTCGAGTATTAAATCTTTGATTTCTTTCTTCCTGGCGGAGAACCTGAATTCTACCCTGAGACTTGATTTAGTTTGGTGCTCTTTGAAGTGTTATCTCAGGGGTGAGTTAATAAAAATGGCCTCCTCCAGGAAGAAAGCTCGCCTTGCAAAATCTTTGTCTTTAATGAATAAAATTAGAGAGTTGGAAGCTAAATACTCTTCAACCTCTTCAAGTATCGGCCCTAAGGATCTTTTGATAGCTAAGCGTGAGTATATGGATCTCTTGAAAGAAAAGACGGAGTACTGTTTGATAAGAACTCAAATAAAATATCTTGACCACAGGGAAAAGGCTGGGAAACTCTTGGCCTTAGCAGCTTCAGGCGTTGGAAAGGCTCTAGGATAATCCCTTCTCTGCTTTCCCCATCTGGTTCTACAGTATCCTCCCAGAGGTATTGCCCGTATTTTTGAGAGATACTACTTTGACCTCTATAGTAAGTCTTCATCGTCTGCCTCTATCTCAAATATCAACACGTATTTGGGAGATGTCGACATTCCTTGTTTGTCAGCGTCCCAACAAGAAATTCTATTGGCTCCTATTTCGTTGGAGGAGATAGAAAGGACTATTACCTCTATGGCTTCTGACAAAGCACCTGGCCCTGATGGCTTCCCTGCTAATTTTTATAAGGTTTTCGTTAAAGAACTGGCACCTATCCTCCTTAAGTTATATGAATATTTATCGGTTTCTGTCAAAATAGATCCCACCCTGTTTGAGGCCACAATTATCTTGATTCCCAAACCTGATAAAATTCCCATGGATCCAGCAAATTATAGGCCTATCTCCTTCAAAATTATGACATGAAAATTCTCGCTAAGATACTAGCCGAAAGAATCAAGAAAGTCTGGTCTGGTTTACTTAGTCCCGAGCAAGTAGGCTTTGTTTCTGGCAGGTCTGCTGCGGACCATTTAAGGATCTTGTCTCATATTTCCCAGCATGCCCAATCAGTCCTTTATCCGGCAGCTTTGGTCTCTCTCGATGCAGAGAAGGCCTTTGACCGAGTGGACTGGACCTTCCTTTGGGCCGTGCTGGGGAGGATGGGATTTCCGTTACCATTCCTGAAAAGGGTTCAGATGTTTTATGGCTCCCCCTCAGCTAAAATTTATTGTAATGGGGTTTTCTCCCCCCTTTTCCGTTTACATACTGGTACTAGACAGGGGTGCCCCCTTTCGCCTTTGCTGTTTAATTTGTATCTAGAACCGCTGCTTATCAGACTTAAAACATCCCCCCAGGTTAGAGGCTGTATGTTACAACAGCAGGAACTGGTGCTCTCTGCTTATGTAGATGACATACTTCTGCATTTAGAATACCCGGCAGAGTCTTTAAAAGCAGCGATCGACATTATTGAGCAATTCGGTTCTTTCTCTCAATACAAATTGAATATTTCTAAGTCCGAAATTTTCCCTTTAAACGTCTACACTAATAAACAGGAGTTTATCTCCTTTGGGATGAGGTGGGCCCCTAGATCCATTAAGTATTTGGGGATTCATTTTTCGACTGATCCCTCTCTTTTGAGGAAGCTAAATTTGGATAGAATTAAAAATCTGGTTTATCAGGATCTGCAGCGATGGTCTGCCCTCCCTATCTCTCTTTGGGGCCGGATCAATATTATTAAAATGAATGTCCTACCCCGGATCTTTTACCCGTTGAATTTGTTAAATCTTTGGCTCCCTATCACATACTTTCAGCAACTTCATACTATGTTTTCTAATTTTATCTGGCGCGGGAAGGGCGTTAGGCGCTCATATGCTAAACTATCTCTTCCTAAAGAAAAAGGCGGTCTTCGGTTACCTAATCTTCTACTTTATCACTGGGCAGCCCATCTTTCTAAATTGGGGAGGTGGTTCTCTATAAATTCCACACTACCCTGTCCAATTTGGCTCCAGATTGAGCGTTAAGCTTCTTTCTGAGGCTAAACTCGATAACTATGCTATACTTTATACTCCTCAGCAGCAATCTCACATTGGGTGACTGATAGCACGATTCTAGTTGCCCTTAAGTCACTGGCTCAATGTTTAGTATCTTTCCACATTTCTAGCATCTCGGATCTGGGTCAGCCGGTAATTCTCAATCCTAATATAAAGTTGGGTAGTTCTTGGCTTATGCCGGATTGGCTCCCACAGATTAGAGAGGCCAAAGTGGAGCATTTCTATAATCAGGGATCCCTTCTTTCTTCCGGTGACATATTGGATAGGTTTGGCATTCCTAGTAGAGGGGTCTTTAAAGTGTACCAATTAAGACATCTTATTGCCAGGAAATTCGGTACCATTTCTAGAGACTCTGTGGCCTATCCCTTTCTTTCGCAAATTATTAACCTTGCTTCTCAGTCTCACTCCATCTCTTTGATTTATTCTTTCCTTTTGAACTACAAATTCCCCGAGATTGTCGAGGGCTCTAGTGTCTGGGCATACTTGCTACCTGATGCCTCCCTGAGTTGGCCTTGTATATGGAAGGACATACATAGGTATCATACCCAGGATAGACTACGGTTAACCCAATACTATATTGTTAATAACCTGTATTATACCCCTGCCAAACTTTTCAAGCTCAAAAAACTTCCCCACCCGACTTGCTCTAGGTGCTCACAAGGAGAAGGTAACCTAATTCATATGTTCTGGGACTGTCCTAAGGTTGCCCCTTTATGGTCCCTTATTCGGGATAATCTAGATCCCCTTCTGGGTCTGTCTGGCTTCTTCTCTCCGGAGATTTGCATTCTGGGTGAATATTCCCGTATAGATAGTGTAAAACGTCGATACCATATGGCTTTGGTGTCCATGGCGGTCAAAAAATTAGTTTTGAGACATTGGACAGACCAGCTGGCCTTGTCATATGCAGATTGGCTGATTGAACTTACTACGTTTTTACATTCGGAGAGTTTGATTGCCAGTCTGAATGATCGGATGGATCGGTTTCGGAGGAGATGGGGTAAACTTCAGGCACTATGTCTGCATTAGTTAACTTGGGACCTGATCCTGTAGTCCGCTAAATATCTCTATTTTGATCATGTATGTTACTTTGTAATCTTGCTGGTATTGAAGATTGTACTATCAAAGATGACTGACTCTTATTACAGAATATTTACCATATTGGGATAGGCACCTGTGAGGGGAGGGAGGAGGAGAGGTGGTGGAGGGTGGGGTGGGCGTGTTAGAGGTTGAACCTTTCCTTATTTATATGCTAATGGGGAGGGGTTGGGTTTTTTTTTCTTTTTGTTGGGAGGGTGGGGTGGTCTTTGGGGAGGGCTGGGGGAGGGAGGTTTTAGGTGGGGTTTTGGTTGTACCGATTCTTTCATTCTGTACTTTATCAGACACGCTTGTTTGTTGTTGTTGAACTATGGTTAAAACCCAATAAACTTAAATTTAAAAAAAAACCAAAAACAAATATAGGTTACTAAATCCTTACCAGGCAGGCTTTTGAAAGGGATACTCAACTTCTACTGCCCTGCTGGAATTCAGCGACTTATCAAATGAGTCGCTGAACTCCCGTATGGAAACGGCTGTGGTCTATGTGGACCTTTCTAAAGCCTTCGACCTTGTGGACCACCCCCTATTGGTATCAATATGGCAGAATATGGGATTCACAGAAGGTCTCTTGGACTGGTTGAGATCCTACTTGGGAGGATGCTCTCAAAGTGTTGACATTAATGGGGTGTCTTCTGGAACATGGAAAGTGACCAGGGGTGTTCCTCAGGGGTCCATTCTTGGACCCCAATGGACCCCTATTATTACTCATTTTCAACAATGCCCTACCAAATGTGGCAACGCATACAGCCATTAGGCTGTATGCTGATGATACCACCATAGTGGCCTCAGGTCGAAATACGGAGGAATTATAGTCAAATCTGCAGTCTGATTTTTCTAATATTGATGGGTGGTTCACCAGGTCAAAGTTGCTTATGAATGTAAAAAAGACTAGATTAATGTATTTTTCCCCTAAAATGGGAGAAGAGGGCAAAAAGGGTGAAAATAAATTTAAGATCCAAACTCAGAATGCTGCCTGATGACTAAATATGCATGAAGATTGCTGAATACAAATAAAAGTTAACTAAAGCAAAATTGCTTTCTGGCTTCAGACAGTTTTTTTTAAATTTCCAAAGTCACGATTTTGACGTTTCAGCATAACATTTCCAAATCTGGTTGCTAGGCTTTTCAGAAACAGGAAGTAGAAGGAGATCATAACAGCTGCACTGGTTGCTACCAGGTCGCTATGCTTGCCTCTGCTCCAACATGTAGTGCTGTGGCAATAGGTCAAAGGTGGTTTCAAGTTTCGTGGCTATACACAGTAGTCAGAGAAAGTGGCATTCTGCATTATGCTGTCAAGCAGGAGGCTGGTGGTTGGCGCTTGCATTGTTATTCATTATGCGGATGAGCAGGACGCCAGTGGTTGGAGCATGCAGCATTCGGTGGTATCATGCTAAACTTCAGGTTTGAGAACAAGTTCAGTCAGTCAGGATAATATTTGCTGGACCTTGTGCCTGCCAAAAAAGGTGTCTGAGAGCCATTAGATTACTGTGAGGGATAACTCTGTATAGAGCGGTGGTATCTATAAAGTGATGAGAAGCATTGTGCTGGTACCTGCAATAAGCAATAGAGAATGGGAAGTGTGTCTAGCATACATTAGGGTGCTATTATTTTATAATCACTGAATTGTGTGGCATGGTTTAAACTGGGAGCTATTAAAGCTCTTGTTGTTATTTCCTCACTATTGTAGCGATCGCTATTTTATTTTCGTTATTGTAACATGGAACCCCTCTAGACAGTGGCTACACACTGCCTGTCATGCTTCATCTCCTTGTCTGCTATGCCCCGGTTCCTTTTCCTCCTTCTTCTCTGAAGCAAGAGGAGCCACACAGTATGCAGTTCTTACTCCTTTCGTTCCTCTCCAAGTGGAGCGCTGTGTATTTTGTCACATTGAATATGAGACTCTAGGAGTCCCATCAATCACCCAGCTTGTTTAAAGGCCTCCTGATATTTGTCCCTATTGTAGTTAAAGGATTGTACAGGGTATTATCCATGAAAAAACACCCCAATTACCACAGCTATGAATCTGAAAAGGGTTAAACATACTACTCAATATATACTGTGAATACATTGATGGCATAGGACAGTTGAAGACAAAAATCCATCCTGCTTGCATTGTTGCCCCTACCTAGAATTTACTCAATCATGCTGAAGCTTACCGAGCCCCAGTCCTCCTACCTGCTTATTTACTTATTGAAAATTCGTAACCATGAGCAGCACACAGAGATCAAGCTCATTTCCAGGTGTGACCCAGGGGAAGGGAATAGAAAGAAAGTACAATCAAGGAAAAAGTAGTCAATGTAAATAAAAACAGTATACAGACACATGAGCTACAGAAGTGATAAAACAGCTGTATACATGCTATTTATTTAGAAGTTTAGCCAGGAAATGCATACTGAACTGACACCAACTCATTTCCAGATGTGTCCTGGGGGAGATAGGAGAGGGATATAGCTGAATAAAATTACTAACAAAAAAATACATAAGAATGCAAAGTAATACATATTAGAGGCAAGAAAGCAAATGAGTGCATTTAGAAAATATAGCACATTCTTATAAATATAGAAGGGGGAAAATAAAGGAACAATATGAACAGGGCAAAGCTAGTGAAGGGAAATAAAAAGAATGTCATAGACAGTTGTAAGTAGGATAAGAAAAGTCACAGAAAAGAGACTTAAGGGAGGAAGAAGAAGAAGAAGTGGAATGGTCGCTTTATTCCTATACAATGCACCAAGCTTAGAGTGAAACTTACGGTGAATTGCATCAATATGCACTGAGAAATCAAGATGCCAGGCAAGGCAGACCCAGAGGTACTGTACTTAAAGGAGAAAACATTGTCAATCTTAACACCATCAAGGGTATTAAACAGTGGGAGAGAAGTAAGTTTGGCAAGCCTCAGACAGGCACCAAAAGTCAGAGACTGCTTTGTTGGCATTGAGGGGCAATTGATTAGACTTGAACCAACACTGAATGTTGTCAAAATCCAACTGAAATATAAAAATTGTATGATATGATATGACATGACAAAGAAATTATATTATGGCTATGATAAGTGGAATTTAGGAAGCAACCAAGAATTTAGCAATATATACAATGAACTGTGTGCAGGAATAGAGAGTAGTAGGAAATGCTAGATTTAACAGTAAAATTACTAGTACATTGAGGCAAAAAAAGGGGGATAGGGAAATAGGAGTAAAAAAAGCTAGGTTATAGAAGAAAACAGACAGAAGAGAGAAATAAATAAGTGTCTTATCTGGGATTTAAACCCAGGCCACTCTGAGTACTATCCTGGTTGCACTACTAGCTGCACCACCAAGGCAACTGGAAACTGCATCCCTATGAAGGAAAATGTAATTATCTGTGCAGCACCAGGTTGTTCATCAGAGAAAGAGTAATGTGCTTCCTGGAGTCCCAGGTTTCCAGTTGCCTTAGTGGTGCAGCTAGTAGCATAACCAAAATGGTATTCTGGGTGGCCTAAGTTCAGATCTCAGTTAAGGCACTCCTTTCTGTCTCTTTTCTGCTTGATTTTGTTTCCATGTATATGCACACCACACCCCTGTGAATGAAAATGTAATAATCTGTGCAGCACCAGGTTGTGCATTAGAGAAAGAGTAATGTGCTTCTGTAGTCCCAAGCTTCCAGTTGCCTTGGTGGTGCAGCTGGTAGCGCAACTGGAATGATATTTCAGGTGGCCTGGGTTCACATCCCAGGTAAGGCACCTATGTCCTCTCTCTTCTATTTGGTTCCCATATTCATACAGACTGCACCCTTGTGACTGAAAATGTAATTTTTTGTGTAGCATCAGGTTATTCATTAGATATAGAGTAATGTGCTTCTAGGAGTACCAGGTTTCCAGTTGCCTTGGTGGCACAGCTGGTAGCAAAACTAAAATGGTATTCTGGGTAGTTTGGGGTCAAATCCCAATGAAAGCACTTACTTCTTTCTTTCGTCCTTCTGTTTGTCTGATTTCCACATATCTTCACACTGCTCCCTTGTGAATGAAAACATAGAAGAAAACAACAGGATTAAATTAGAAAGAGCTGGAGGTCAGAGGACAGTATACCCAGCACTAGTGCAAGAGGGGGGAAAAAATAATTTTTAGTTGTTATTTAAGAGAAGGATAGGAGGAAGAGAGGTGAAGTGAAGGGGAATGAGAGTTCCAAAAGGAGGAAGGACAAGAGGAAAAAGCAGACTTCCCAGAAGCAGATTTGGAGTGAGGGATGAAGAAAGTACGGGAGTACCTTGAACGAAGTGCATTAAAAGAAGACAGGGTGGGTG